>JANAVB010032219.1:21169623-21854623 GCA_029216955.1 Iris pallida | reverse complement strand
AGGAGAACCCCAGAGTGCAGCAGCCCAAAGATGAGCTGCTGTCAATACAACTGGTGGAAGGAGACGACCAGCCAGGAGAACTAGGAACAAGACCACCCTTGTCATACAATTCCTAATTCTGTCTCTCCACCATCCAACTTTCATGTATACAGGCCCTTCCTACCATCTGAGGAAGACCCTTCTTAACATGAAGAGTCCTGAGCTGTCTGATTTGAGTGTCAGAACCATATGAGCTGCCTGATGTGGGTGTCAAAAGAGTGTTCCCTACAACATCCAAATCACCAATACCAGTTCTGAATAAGCTCGCTAACCAAGTCCCTGCGAATGTCAATAAAACTGGAGAAGTTAGCAGAATCTATCAGCAGTATTGCACCTACAAACTGGTGCACATCAGTATGCACCTACAAACAGGCGCACATCAGCTATGCGCTTACAAATAGGCGCACATCAGTATGCGCCTACAAACAGGCGTACATTAGCAATACGCCTACAAACAGACGCATATCAGCACTGAACACTGATCAAACAGGCGTATGACAGTAATATGCGCCTCTAATCAGAGCTAAACATTGGACCATAGTGTGCGCCTATTTTCAGAAATAGTTAGCGCAGACTTACTAGTTTTTGAAGACACATCATGCAAGCAAATAGTGTCACAATGAAGTAGCGCAAGTAAAGCCTTGTGGGAAGACATTTGTTTGAGAGAGTATAAATGATTATTTCATTTCTGGATGTCCTTTTTAAAGAAGATAAAGAGAAGGTGAGTGCGTTGTTCTAGGATCCTATTTTGAGAGAGAACTGAAAATAGGCATCTAAAAGCTTGTAACGGCTGCCACGTGTTCCTCATAAGAAACAGTAAAACAAAGAATCAGCTAAAAGAATATGTCCATGATCTCCATTCGAAGTCACAGCCACACAATATCAAAAATTTTAAAATTTCATTTGCATAAAGATGGATGGACCCCTACAACCAAGCACATGAGAGCAAAATAACAACAGTTGTTCTCATTAAGAAAAGAATATTATTTTTTGTCCTTGCCTTCATCAGTCTGACGAAGGGCGGCGTCCAACTCTTGTATGGTGCAGATCCCCGAGCGACACATCAATTTGAGGAATCCTTCTGAATTGGTGTGCTCCTTAGAGGATGATCTGCCACTCGATCGATTGATCAAGTTGAGGAATCCCTCTGAATTGGCGTGCTCTTTAGAGGATGATCCGCCACTCAAGTGATTGAAGACTGACGGAGTTAAACCGAAATAATTCAGAAAGTTCACTGCCCTCAAAGCTGGGTCAGCCTCCAATAAAAAGATTGTAGGCGTAATATCTTGTCTTGCTTCAGGAGACTTGGTTGTGGTGTCAGCATTGGTCTCCATCTTTTTCTTCTTGGGAGCCATTGAAGAACAGAAGTGAAGACCAAAGTACAGAAATCAACTACATATATATATCAACCAATTGGCTCTTCGTATTCCTCATGGGAAACTGAAAGATATCAATAAAACTCCGAAAGACGAAGAGAAGATTGAATATTTTCGAGAAAGGTATTTAATCATGATGACCGAGCATGAGACCGGCGCAACCTGACTTAGTCAAACTTTTATAAATTCAAAGTATTCCAAAACTTTGTAATGTCTTTAAGTTTTAAAAACTTTGCAATGTCTTTAAGTTTTGACCGGCGCAACCTGACTTACTACAAAGTACAATAAATTCTGGGGAAGTACAACTTTAGGAATCTGATTAGAAGACGATCACTTTATCCCTTGAACTATGTGAACTTGAAGACTATAGCCTCTAGAGAACGCAGCAACAATTTTTTATGAGTTCTTGATCTCCCTCTGTTGATGATTGGAAACTCTATTTATAGAGTTCAGGAAATAACTATTTTAGCAGTTATTCTGATGTGCGCGAGGCTGGATTGCGCCATACTGGATTGCGCCAACCTTCTATTGCGCCAACTTTTATTCAGTTGTCAATCGTATACTAACTGTATTTAGACGCGTGGCATCGTATGATTGAGATGCGCGTGGTCGTGTACAGGATAGTAGACATGTCTTGAGAGATTAGTGGCATGTGCGCCACGTCATCCTGCTTTAGAATGTAAGTTGTCTCAACTTTATCAGGTTGCGCGAGCTTCAGTGAACAAGTCAAACTGCGCTTGTTTTGAGTGGTGCCTACACACGTGGCGGCTTCTGATCAAAAGTAGTTCAGGTTGCGCGCAGGCACAACTAAGGATTTTGTTTAGATTATGCCTGGACGCAACTCATGAAGTGTACAGGACAGCTGTCCACCAACTTTTTCTTGAGCGGCACAATTCACGAGATTCAAAGAGATTTTCCTCGTTCACTGTTGTGTCAGTCATCAGTATGGTCATGTAATGATGACCATTAAGTGTCAGATGCCACGTAAGCTTTGGCGCAAAAAGATTGGGCTCAGTCTGATATCAGACGCAATCTGATAGGTGGCGCAGTCTGCTTTATATCAGTGGCGCAACTTGATTTTTGAGGCGCAACTTGATTTTTAGGCTCTTCATATAGAATATGGAAAAGAACATAGAAAATGTAAGAACTCTCGTACCGCGCTCCACGCTCGTGCTAAGGCACAAGCTTACGTTCAAGTCCCTTATGGTTTACAATAATGAAACGGAAGAATATCGACATAGTCGTTCCGAGTAGAGTATAGCAACATTGAAAGACTTCGGGACCGATGGGTCGCTAAGGCGACTCCCGCACGGGGAGTTGCATAATGTATGAATGAAAGAATAAACGAATAAGTGAATGAATGAATGAATGAATGAATGAATGAATACGTGAATGAATCAATGAACGAACGAACAAGTGAAAGAAAGAAAGAGAAGAAAGAATGAATAAAAGATAAGAAAGAAAAGAATAGTTAGCGACAGGTATGACGGGCACGTGCAACGGGGCTCACTACCCGTGCTGTACGGACGCCAACCTGGTCGATAACGTATTATGGCTTAGGGTTAGCCTACGGCTCAAAGACAGCCGTTAAGTTAAAATGACAAACAATACGAAATGGTCATGGACAATTCCCTCGTATACGGGAGGTGGGAGACATAAGGGATTCCACAGCATGATCAAAGGGAGGATCGTGGCCGGCCTAGGCAGAATCAAAGGGGCTTACGAGCTCACGTGGGTACGGGCTTGGCCATCCAGGAGACGTAAGTGCAGGGTATTTCAAAAGACTATCAGGGTGTTCCAGCCGCACGCTATGATAGGTGAGAAATTACCAAAGGATAAAGGGTCCAAAATGGCTTGTGATGCCAGCGACCGGTGCATATTGATTAACTGGGCTTTGCTAGTGGCAATCCACGTGCAAGTCCTTGCATTGAAACAAAGTAGTCTAACATAACTAAATGAAGTGCCTTCTGAACAGGCTTGAAATGTAACACACCAAAGGATAAAGAGTACTTCGTGAAATTGAGTTAGAAAACACGCCTACGTCGTGCTAGGACCTGAGGCAGGGACACGCTCTTGGCATTGAAAGTTTATATAAATTGTTGACTAACTTGTTTTACTTTGGACAGGAAAGGCCGGACGATAAGTATAGGTAAGTCGTACATGTATTTCCATACGACACTTGAATTCGGCAATACGAGATAGGTTATGATATGTGCTATGAAATTGATCCTAAGACAAGATTAGTAAGATAATGAATGATAGACGGTGCAGAAAAGTAAAATAAAACGTGTTTGGTAATGATAGCAATGTGGGCAAGCTAGCCTCCCCACCAGTGCATAACAATGTACTGATATCCTCACAGTTTGCTTGCAGGACGAAGGAGACATCGTCGGGTGCGGAGCTTCCCTCGAACGTGCTAAGGCACAGAGCTAACTCTGGGGCCTTGGAGCGTTGCAAGGAGCTGAAGCACCATATACAGGACATAATGTATTAGAACATCGCCATGAATCATTCCATCATATAAGCCACTTGGCACGCCTTTTATGTTTCAGAGAGAGAGAGCTTGAGAGATTTGTAATCTCGGCCTAGCGCCGCTTGTAAACTTCTTGAATGTCAATAAAGAGTTTGAATTCGCTTCAATTTGTGTTCATTTACTTTCCGCTGCAAATGGGGACACTCTGTGCGACTCTGTGGCCTAGCTCAAATCGGCTATTTTTGTACATAGCCATGTACGGGCGCAACCTAGGCCCGTACGGCATCACGCCTTAGCGAGGACGATCGCTCCTGTAGGAGCGGGGCGTGACAGTTTTATAGATTTTGTCAATTATTGGAACTGTTGTTAGAATGTACTCGTTCTATTCCTGACTTGAAACCAATTTTTCAAGTTAGACGCGACTACTCTTAGCACTGGAGAGATAGGTGTTTTTGAACGCCAAAAATCCAGAAACTAGTTAGATAGTTTTAATTTGTGTATTAGATTTTGTGAGACTTCGTATTTTCTTCAAATGTAATCTTTTTAAATATTGAAAATTGAATTAGCTGTTGTGAATGAGCAAATATAAAGAAATTTTATAAGAACTTATTTTATTGCGGGCTAGACAGTGTACTACTGCCGATACCACATCGTAGGATGGACTTGTGCACGCACTCGCATCCCGAAAAGCGGGTGCTGGTCGTGACATTTACCTATCCTCGATTTATCATAATCCTATATTTTTTAAAATTATCCATAATTTCTATCCACCTTTGATCACCCTACTCCATCAAAATACAAATTTTCCATATTATATACTTCCATATGGGTAATTTACTAATTTTATCTAGAAATCTGTACCATTTATAAAATTAAAATAACACTATATACTTATGACTTTACTACCTCTCCTTATCTACCATTAATTACAAAGAAAATCATATTAAACAATTATTTATGCAAATTACATAAGGAATACTATTTGACCAATTCTTCTAACTTTTACCATGCACGAAGTTCGTCCCTCGGGAATAGGAAGAGACGAGAAACAAATTATATCGATGTCAAGGAGTATGATCGAATGCAAATTAGGAATTTTGAGAGAGGTAATTTATTTCAAAGAAAGTTGTCAAATCAGTTATGGATTGAGTTCCTATTAATACTTAATCCTAATCACAGGCTCGCTCGGTATAATAATGTAACGGAGATGATATGCTCTGACCTACATGAGCCACCACAAAAATATGTCATGTCCAATCCCAAAATATGTAGGACCGGGATACTTAAGCATGCCAGCTATGTATCAAGTAGAATCTAGTCCAACCTGAATGTGTATAAGCTGTCTAGACCATGGTAATAGGTCTAACATAGAAAGTCAAAACTATATCTCAATCAATATAAATAATTAACATCATGAAGGAACAATATGGTTCTTGGTTTGCAGACTACTAACATATGTATTCGATTAGACCCGAAGAACAAGATAGGTCTATAAAGCTAGGCTATAATAGTAGAGAAAGTCATGGTAATAAATATAAATATATGGAAGAATGATAAATAGTACCACTTTTGATACCTGAATCCTGCATACAGTCATGAACTACTTCTCTATTCTATTCAACAACTCATCAATAACCTGGAGAGACTACTAGGTCCTCAGAAGGGACGTAGCAAGATACATAATATACATGCCATGTACAATAAATAAACATGCATAAAAAAGCAATAAAGGAAATAAAATGACTAAGAAACAAATAAAACATGCATACAAGAATAACTACGCATAAATAAACTGCTAAAAAGGGAACATATAACAAATGTCAAGTTCTTACGTGTACACATGGCAAAGAAAATCAAAATGAATAAACAATGCTTGCGTCTAGTGTGGACTCTCAGGTTTGATCAAACAGCCAACCCTCGCCCCTAGTGTTGACTCGCAAGTTAGCTCAAACAATCAACCCTAACCCCTAGTGTGGACTTACAGGTTGAGAAAAAAATAGAAAGTGGAAGTAACAATTCAATTATAACATACTCATCCTTCCCACCCCATGATACGATACGACTCATATAAGACTCGGATTCCAATCAACCAAGTATGAATTATGATACTAAAATAATTACTATTAAATTCAACATACCGCCTACTAGGCATATCATGTGATAATACTTATTAATAGACAAAAGAAGGAAAAATAATAATAACTAGCAACATGTTATGCAAGGAAAGAAATTTAAGCATGTAACTATACTATAAATAAGACAATGTATAATTGCCTGGCTCCGAAAGCTGTAGATTAAGAGATGATCCCTCGTTCAAGTTCTGACAATCTATTTGTGAATAACAATGTCAATATGTGAATGAACAAATGAACATTCCATCACTTGGATTTTCATATTAATCTATATCTATGTTATATCCTTAGTCTATTGGTGATATAACTATAGCCATATCCTTGCTTATATGAATACTTATAAAAACTTATGTCGTATAGTCTATCTGGGGTTAAAGTATGTCATAGACCTTTGCATCCGCTTTTCGAAACTTCAAACGAATCACATTTTTGTGTCTTGAAGGTCCCAAAATATATCGAAATACAATCATTTTTTGGACGTGTCATGACCCGCGCCCGCATGATATCAGGGCACGGGATTGTGAGGCACGCCCAGCCTACATTGCGTTAGCGGCATAGCGTGTTATTCTAGCAAGTCAAGCAAGCTAACTCATGTTTGCCATTGATTATAAAAGTACAGAATAATTTTATAGGAGGACTGAACTTAGACTCATAATACAAACTCGCTCGTACAAAGAAAGCCTAGGAATAAAAACCTAGGTACAGTAATCTAAGTACGATTGTTTATTTTTGATTCTGGGGGTGACGGTAGAGGCTTGGGAAAGCGACGACAGCTCTGCCTTACTCCTTGGATGATCGGACGTAGCCTTGGCTCTGATAAAGAAATACTCTCGGAATGTGTGAGGAGACTCTTCTGTGCGTGCCTTTTTCTCTCTGTGTGTCCAGCCGGGTCTCTCTCTCTCTGGAATTCTTCGTTCTTTTCTCTCCAGGGTTTGCAAGGGAATGGCACCTTGCTATTTATAGAAGTGGGGGTATGGTCATTAGGGTTTACAATGATTGCCCCTTGAAAAGTCGGCGACCAATAATCTGGATAATTAATCTTGATTGCATCAAATCTGGGCAGTTAATTTTGATTACGCCAAATCCGTATGGGCAATTAATGCTGATTGCCACGAATCTTCATGGTTTGTCATGACAAACTCGGATCTTCCGCCACGTGTTCAATCTGCTCGATTGCGATAAATCTGATTTGATCTGGGTAATTATGATGATTGTAACAAATTTGGTTTGTTATGATTTGCTAGCAGCCATAAATCCGAGGGGATAAGACAGCCACGTGTCTCAACTGTCATGAGGACCGCCACGTGTTTCAACTGTCATGAGGACCGCCACGTGTCTCAACTGTCGTGAGTGGGACATCCTGACAGAGCCGCATGAGTGCGGTCTCTAAGTGAACCGCATACAGGTGGGCCCCACGATCCAAGTCGCATGAAGGTAGCAGCCGCATGAGGGTGGCGGCCGCATGAAGGAAGCAATCGCATAAAGGTGGCAGCCGCATGAAGGAGGCAGCTGCATGAAGGTGGCTGTCGTATGAAGGAGGCAGCCGCATGAAGGTGGCAGCCGCATGAAGGAGGCAGCCGCATGAAGGTGGGCAGCCGCATGAAGATGGCAACCGCATAGGGGTGGCAGCCGCATAGGGAGCTTTGGGACTTGGCGGATCATGCCAGCTATATAAAAGATTTTCTTTTTTTCCCTAGGAGCACGCCATCATGTCAGAGCTATCATTTCAGCTTTATGTCAAAGTTGTCACTTCGTCTTTCTGTCAGAGCTGCCGTCAGGGCAATTAATAAGACAGTTGCTTTATGGACAGCTATAGAGGCGAACTGCTTTGGGCCACGGGGCTCCTTCCTGAGCCGCATGGAGCTATCCGAGCTGCATGAGGCTCTAAAGGACTTTTGAACCGCATAAATTGCTAATAGATTTCTGAGTCGCATGAGGCTCTTTCTGTCTGAGCCGCATGGGCTTTTTCTTGCTCTTTTCCATGCTTCTTCAAGACCCCCTTCAAAGTTTTCAATTTACAAAATTGAAATACTTTGAATAAGAAGCATGGCTATGTAAACTCTTCTGGCCGTATAGGATGTTCTAGTCGCATGGACTTCCTAGCCGCATGGACTTTCCAGCCGCATGGACTTTCTAGCCGTATGGACTGTCTGGCCGCATAGACTCCCTGCCATGTGTGCGTCTCCTGCCACGTGTGCGTCTCATTAATTACTCTTGATTTGATTTGAATTTAAAGCCGCCTTTTGGGGCAGGATCCCAAGGGTCGATTTTAAATATTCAGATTTGCCTCGATGACTGAAGAGTCAATTTTGTTTTTATGCAGCACGCGGATCGAAACATCCCTCGGTCTATGAGCCCCCCTCATTCTGCCTATAAATAGGAGCATTTTTGGACAGAGAGATTTCTTTTCTTTCTTCTGTCTTCAACTCTTCTTGCCCTAAGTTGCTGTCTTCGTCTTCCATCTCTGCTCATCAATCAACAATGGCCCCTAAGTCTTCCAAGGCTGCAGCGAAGGGTAAGGGAGTGGCTTCTTCGTCAGCCACAGAGCCTGAAGTTCATCCCGACGTCCACCTCACTATTGCTGGTAAGGGTTTGGGAGGATCGTATACTTCAAAACCCTAACAAATACGGCTCTATTGCATGCTTTATGCACAAGCCATTAATGTGTCCCTCACTTTTATCGAACTGTTCAAATTGTGTGGGCCGCATGTATGTCCCGAGCCACATGGAGTATGCTCCATGTCCGAGCCGTATGAGAGTTTGTCTAGTGGCCACATAAACACTTCACAAACTGAACCGCATAACGGCCCTTCGAACAGAGTCGCATAAGTCCCTCTGAATCGAACCGCATGAAGCCCCCTCAAACAGGACCGTATAAGCTCATCTGGACTGGGCCGCATGAAGCTGTGCTAAACCGAGCCGCATAAGCTCCTCTTAATTGAGCTACATAACGCTCCGCTAAGCAGAACAGTATAAGCCCCGCTAAACAGATCCCATAAGCTTACGCTAATTAGTGCCGCATAAGCTCATGTTCGAACAGAGCCGTATGAACTGTTTTAAAATAGAACCGCATAAGCTCGTTTTTAAACAGAGCCGCATAAGCTCGACTTTAAACAGAGCCGTATAAGCTCATGTGGACTGGGCCGCATAAGCCAAAACACTCGGTGGTTTTGTTTTAACCATCTTTTAACTTGTTTCTTTTGTCCTACTTTAGTAAATCTGCCAGTTAATGCAGTGGAAGAGCCTCTGGTGGGTCGCGCCCAATCTGCTGTGGGCTATCGATATGACCACATAGTCGAGTATGTGACGAACCAGCTTCCAAAAGAGCCTCTGGAGAGGCTGAATGCTATCAAGAACCAGCCCTTTTACTTTCTCTGCGCCATGATAAACTCGGGGCAATTAGAGGGGAAATACCTGAAGTCGGCGTTCCTCTTTGGGGATGCTTTGTCTGTAAAGAACACCCGAGTGCTGGATATATCCGAGAGCTGGGACTTTATTCTTGATGGGGTGGAGATCCATATTCCTCCGATAGAGCGTCATTTTCCTCTGTCATGGTTCAACATGTTACCGCTGGACAGAAAGATGGTGGACTCCTTGACTCCAAGCAAGTCGGGATATTTGTAGGAAACATCCATTACAACAGGAATTTGGGGTCAGCCTATGCGGGAAGGGAACCTGTCAGTCGGTACGTGATGGGAGTGGCTCTGGGTACCTTCATAAACGTATCGGGTCCCAATTTCACATTCTCTCAAGCTGACACTTTCTTGAACCAGCTTGCTCGAAAAGGGTCCTATCCCGTCGGCCGGTTGGCGTTGCTGAACTGGATAAACCCCATTCCTGCATGGGCTAACTTGACCACATAGATTTTACAAAAATATGAGACTCCCCTGCTTGAGATCGGCCTCTACTACGCCATTCGGGGCACCTGTCATGGTCTACCCATAAATAAGCCGTTGTTCATGTCTGTCCTGGAGATGTACAATCGGCGGACGTGAACCTTCTTCATGCCTGGAGGGGAGCTGGGACTCGCTCTCCACGAGATGTACGTTATCTCTAAGCTGCCCTGGGGGGAAGAAGTCTTTGAAGTGTACACCCCTACGAACGAAGAGCTCGAGGATTTGGATCGACAGTTCCCAGACTTTGTTGCCGTATATTGAGAATTGCTATGTCACCATAGTACTTGTCACCAGACGGCCATCAAGAAGGATGGTAGCTCAGAAGGGAGTGTTTGCCATTGATTGTAAAAGTACAGAACAATTTTATAGGAGGACTGAACTTAGACTCACAATACAAACTCGCTCGCACAAAAAAATCATAGGAATGAAAACCTAGGTACAACAATCTAAGTACGATTGTTTATTTTTGATTCTGGGGGGTGACGATAGAGGCTCAGAAAAGCGACGGCAGCTCTGCCTTACTCCTTGGATGATCGAATGTAGCCTTGGCTCTGATGAAGAAATGCTCTCGGGATGTGTGGAAAGACTCTTCTGTGCGTGCCTTTGTCTCTCTGTGTGTCCAGCCGGGTGGAGAGAATCTCTGTTGCAAGGGAATGACACCTTGCTATATTTTTTTCGGATCCTTTTGCAAGGGAATGACACCTTGTTATTTATAGGAGTGGGGTGTGATCATTAGGGTTTGCAATGATTGCCCTTGAAAAGTCGGCGGCCAATAATCTGGACCATTAATCTTAATTGCATCAAATCTGAGCAATTAATTTTTGATTGCACCAAATCCGTATGGGCAATTAATACTGATTGCCACGAATCTTTGTGATAAACTCAAATCTCCTGCCACGTGTTTATTCTGCTTGATTGTAATTAATCTAATTTGATCTGAGTAATAATGGTGATTGCACTAAATCTAGTTGTTATGATTTGCGAGCAGCCATAACTCCGAGGGGATAAGACAGCCACGTGTCTCAACTGTCATGAGGATCGTCAGGTGTATGAGGACCGCCACGTGTCTCAACTGTCGTGAGTGGGATATCCTGACAGAGCCGCATGAGTACGGTCTCTAAATGAACTGCATATAGGTGGCCCCCACACTCCTAGCCGTATGAAGGTAGCAGTCGCATGAATGTGGCAGCCGCATGAAGGGGGACAGTCGCATGAAGGTGGCAGTCGCATGAAGGAAGCAACCACATGAAGGTGGCAGCCGCATGAAAGAGGCAGCCCAATGAGTAGAGCAACAGCATAAAAAGAGCAACCGCATAGGGGTGTCAGCCGCATAGGAGTGGCAGCCGCATAGGAAGATTTAGGATCTGGCGGATCATGCCAGCTGTATGAAAAGATTTTCTTCTTTTCCCTAGGAACACGCCATCATGTCAGAGTCATCATTTCGATTTTTATGTCAGAGCTGTCATTTGTCAGAGCTGCCATCAGAGCAATTAATTCAAGCTGCTGCTTTATGGCCAGTTGTCGGATCGGACAGCGTGAGGCCACGTGGCGTGGACCCATCCGAGCCGCGTGAAGGACTTTTGGAGCCGCATAAGTCTCCTTCTGTTTGTGAGCCGCATGGGATCCTGAAGGACTTATGAGCCGTATGAGGCTCCTTCTGTTTTGAGCCGCATGGGCTTTCCTTGTCTTTTTCCATGCTTCTACAAGACCCCCTTCAAAGTTTTCAATTTGAAAAATTGAAATACTTTGAATAAGAAGCATGGCTATATATAAGCTCTTCTGGCCGCATAGGACTTCCTAGCCGCATAGGATGTTCTGGCCGTATGGACTTCTTAGCCGTATGGACTTTCTAGCCGCATGGGTCATTTCTAGCCGTATAGACTGTCTGGCCGCATAGACTCCCTGCCACGTGTGCGTCTCCTTAATTACTCTTGATTTACTTCATATTTAAAGCCGCCTTTTGGGGCAGGATCCCAAGGGTCGATTTTAAATATCCGGATTTTCCTCCATGAACGAAGAGTCGGTATTATTTTTATGCAGTACGCGGATCGAAGCGACCGTCGGTTTATGAGCCCCCCTTTGTCTGCCTATAAATAAGAGGGTTTGTGGAACATGGAGAACTCTTTACTTTCTCTCGCCTTCAACTCTTCTTGCCCTAAGTTGCTATCTTCGTCTTCCTTCTCCGCTCATCAATCAACAATGGCCCCCAAGTCTTCCAAGGCCACGGCGAAGGAAAAGGGAGTGGCTTCTTTGTCAGCCCCAGCGCATCAAGTCCACCCCAACGTTCGCCCCACCATTGCTGGTAAGGGTTTGGACGGATCGTATACTTCGAAACCCTAACAAAGATGGCTCTGTTGCATGCTTTATGCACAAGCTTTTAATGTGTCATCTTTATCGAACTGTTCAAATTGTATGGGCTGCATGTATGTCCTACGTTCGAGCCGCATGGGGGTTTGTCTAGTAGCCGCACAGGCACTTCACAAACTGAACCGCATAACGACCCGTCGCACAGAGCCGCATAAGTCTCTCTGAATCGAACCGCATGAAGCCCCCCCTTAAACAGGACTGCATAAGCTCGTCTCGATTGGGCCGCAAAAGACTGTGCTGAACCGAGCCACATGAGCTCCTCTGAAATGAACCGCATAATGCTCCGCTAAGTAGAACCGCATAAGCCCACGCTAAACAGAGCCGCATAAGCTTATGCTAATCAGTGTTGCATAAGCTCATGTTCGAACAGAGCCGCATGAGCTCTTTTAAAACAGAACCACATAAGCTCGTCTTTAAACAAAGCCACATAAGCTCGTCTTTAAATATAGTCGTATAAGCTCATGTAAGCCAAAGCACTCAGTAGTTTTGTTTTAGCCATCTTTTGATTTGTTTCTTTCTTTCCTTCTTCAATGAATCTGCCAGTTAATGCAGCAGGAGAGCCTCTGGTGGGTCACGCCCAATCGGTTATGGGCTATCGATATGACCACATAGTCGAGTATGTGACGAACCAGCTCCCAAAAGAGCCTTTGGAGAGGCTGAATACTATCAAGAAACAATCCTTTCACTTTCTCTGTACCATGATAAACTCGGGGCAATTGGAGGGAGAATACCTGAAGCTTATGTTCCTCTTTGGGGATGCTTTGTCTGTAAAGAACACCCGGACGCTAGATATATCCGAGAGCTGGGACTTTACTCTTGACGGGGTGGAGATCCATATCCCTCCGATAGAGCGTCATTTTCCTCTGTCCTGGTTCAACATGCTACCGCTAGACAGAAAGATAGTAGACTCCATGACTCCAAGCAAGTCGGGGATGTTTGTGGAAAACATCGTTTATAATAGGAATTTGGGGTCATCGTATGCGGGGAGGGAACCGGTCAGTCGGTACATGATGGGACTGGCTCCAGGTACCTTTATAAACGTAACGGGTCCCAATTTCACATTCTCTCAGGCTGATACCTTCCTTAACCAGCTTGCTCGTAAAGGGTCGTATCCCGTCGGCCGGTTGGCGTTGCCGAACTGGATAAACCCTATTCCTATATGGGCCAACTTGACCACGTGGATTTTGCAGAAGTATGCGACTCCCCTGCGTGAGATCGGCCTCTACCATGCCATTCGGGGCACCTGTCATGGTCTACCCATAAATAAGCCGTTGTTCATGGCTCTTCTGGAGATGTACAACCGACGAACGGGAACCTTCTTCACACCGGGAGGGGAGCTGGGACTCGCTCTCCACGAGATGTACGTTATCTCCAAGCTGCCCTGGGGGGAAGAAGTCTTTGAAGTGTACACCCCTACGAGCGAAGAGCCCGAGGATTTGGATTGGCAGTTCCCGGGCTTTGTTGCCGTGTATCGGGAATTGTTATGTCACCACAGTACTTGTCATCAGACGGCTATCAAGAAGGATGGTAGCTCGGAAGGGAGCATTCCTCACACCACCACCTGGGTCTCATACCTTTTCACACTAGGTGTCTCAGGCCGGATTTCTTTTCGAGATCCTCAAACTCATGAGGAGGTACAAAACTTGGTATCAACTGCCAAGAGATCGAGGTCCACGGACGACACATTTGGGAGTAAAACTGACTCCTTTAGTTATTTTTATCATGGTACTCAGCGACTATCGGAGAAGGGTCTTTTGGCGGGATTTCTGTTGGTGTGGCTACGGAACTGCGTAGTCTCCGGAGGGGCAGGTTCTATTGAGAGAATCAGTCGCCATTTTATCCTCCCTGCCGTAAAGTTGGTCTTTGGGGCCAAGCTGGCTCTTCTTTCGGCCATGGTGTGCAGCATAAACCATGGCCTTCGTGCCTTTTCTTCCAAGGTCATCGCCCGTGACACGGTGATGGATTTTGAATGCAAAGAGCTGCCATACCATTATCTGATGGGGTGGCTGTTAATGTACAACCGATCTTTGATGAGGCCTGGAGCAGAAGATGGCATTACGGCTGATGACGGTTTCATTTTCCGATTCCACCATCAGCCCTAGGAGTATAGCACCATGCCAGCCTGTCGGAGAGTGCTGGCGAGAGTGGACGAATATGACTTTTTTTGTGTGTCTGTACCTTGTTTTACTGCTGAAGAAGTGAGGAGCGTACATGTTGATGGTACCGAACCTCCTCTCCTCTTACCTAAGAAAATGCTCATTTGGCTGCGTAATATTCGTCCAGCGCACCTAGTATATCGTAACCGCAACATCGTCTACCTGGAGCCCTACTTGCCCAGCAGGTTTTCCCGCCAGTTCGGGTATAGCTAGCTTTTCTTTGACAGTCCCAGCTCTTGCCTGGGCTTTGAAGGTAGCATCCTGGATGGTATCAGGGCATGGCATTATTACGACACGGTTCATATCCGAACCACCTTTTCAGTCCCTGATGGTGAGGTACCAAGAGAGATTTTGTATATGGCCTTATATCATGTTACGGCGAGCAAGACTCCCGTTAATTTCGACCCGAGTACCAGCTTCATCGTGGGTACTGGCTTGGCGGAGAAGCCCAAGGGGTCTAAGACGAGGAAGTGGAGGGCAAATGCGGTTCCTGTGCCTGACTCAGAGTCCACAAATGCGGACGAAGAGAATAACGAGCACGATACAGATAACTCTTCCCCTCCTGTGGAAGATGTTGGGGCGGATCAGCCGCCGGTTATGTCAAATGAGATGGTGGCGGATCAACCACCTGTCGTACCAAATAAGATGGTGGTGGATCAGCCGCTTGTTGCACCTGGTCCTATACGGAAACGTAGCAGGCAAATCTCCCTTGTCGGCGGTATTTCTTACTCCCAAAAACGGGCTACGGTCAGACGTCGCAAGCTAACTATAAAGGAGAGAAGCGAGGACGTCGACCCCGCTTCGGAGGTAAATCGTGTCACTACCATCTTTATTCAGTTCTTTCTTTCTTCTGAACTTTGATTTTAATCATTTTCCTTTCCTCTTGTAGGAGTCAGAAGAGTCGGGCTCTCGAGAACCGGCCGCTGTTTCTGAAATCAATTCGGCCCTGAATACTTTAATTAGTGACATGTGTGTCGAAATTATTTCTGTCGGGGCCCTCTCGGCGGCGGCTGAGGGATCTCACATTGCTGAGGCCTCAATGCAGGGCGACGGGGGCTCCGCTGAACCCGTCCCCGAGACCGTTGAATTTTAGCAGGGTGACACTGATCCAGTCGTATCTCCTTCCGGGGCGGCTGGGGCAGAAGAGCCAGCTGAATTCGGCTTGGAGGTTGCTGGTGAGGGGATTATGGCGGGTGTGAGCGAGCCTCAATGTAAAACTCCTATTTTTTATAATTATTTTTTTATTATTTTATTAGACTTAAAAATAAATTTATACAAATTATAGTTTTATTTATTTTTTTGATGACCCGGTTTGGCCAATTCAGCCCGAATAGGGCCCGAACAAATTTAAGCCCATGTGAGCATGTGGGGTGACTAAGGTGGCCATATAGGAATATTTTGTGTATGTAAAAATATTTTTAAACAATTTTGAGACTTGTTGAATATTTATTGACTTTTGGTACAAAATTTATGTTTTATTAATAAAATAAATTTTACAAGATTGTACAAATTTTCTGGACCCATACATGGGTGAGCGGTAAAGTTCACCCATTGGGACGATTATTATCATTTTATTTAAGTTATTTTGTTGAGATTTAATAAACATGTTTTTCTATTTAAATATTATTATTATTTGAGTTGATTTATTAAGGATTGAATTTATATATATATGTAGATATGCTCAAATATATTAAATATTGGATAGTTGAATTTTAAAATGGTATTTAAATTTTAAATAACTTTTTGGTGTATTTATGGATATATACATGTATATGTATAGATATATATATTTTGAAGGTTTAAAAGATAAGAAACAAAGAGAAATATATATATATGTATATATATATATATATATATATATATATATATATATATATTTTTTTTTTTTATATATATATATATTTATATATATATATATATATATATATATATATATATATATATATATATATATATATATATATATTTTTATATATATATATATATATATATTTTATATGTATATATATATATATATATATACAAAAAAAAATATATATATATATATATATATATATATATATATATATATATATATAAGTGTTGGAAAAACCCTAAAATTTTCTTCCACCTCCTTCCACTCCTCCTTCCTCCTCCCCACTCTACGGCGAAGCTCGGACGCACCATGGCGAAGCCATGCTCGCGAAGAAGACAAAGGAACCATCGACAACGGCAGCAGTAACGGAACAACGAGGTACTCACCTTCTCTCCTAGTTTCCTCCCATCTAGTTCGATCATTTTTCGATCTACAAATTTCTACGCGTAGCCCCCATGACCCTCTTCAAGATCCCCAAGGTGGATTTTGACATGGCCATCCAACTTGCTCGAAAAATCGAGATAAAGTTGGAGAAAAACCTACTTTTCTGAATGTTAAAAACTGTTTTGAAACACCAACTTGTCGGCCACTTTTCTCGCTGTCCATTAAACTTTCATAAAAACTAATTGAAGACAGTCAAAGACAACCTAACCGAGATTGTAACGCACCTTTTTGATTCACTTTTCATCTAGTATGTAGAAAGTTACATGTTGTTAAAGTTTTACGAAAAATTATAAATTCTGTTTTCAAAAGAGTGGAAAAACACCCGATACGGCGTGCGCCCCGATAAAGCGGGCGACGTAGTCGCACACTATACGCTTCGAAAGGTGCGTATGGACGTTGTCGACGTGTGGGAACTGACGGAACCCGATTTCATTGCATGTGTGCGACGAAATCAGTGCGTATCCGTCGAGATACACCGTATCGACCCTTTGCAGATTAAGTCACAACTTTGTGCACACTCATCATATCGCGATGAAACTTGCGCCATTGGACTCGAAATATTTTTCTGGTCCTGTGAGCCAAGTTTGGTCCGATTCTAAGACCGTTGATCGGCGCTATTTTGGCGGGCCCACAATCCCACTCAACGGGCAATTTTGTGCACAGCCCACCGAAATTCAAAATTGGACATACCATTGGGTTCGTCTCATCAAAACAAATCTGTAGACATGTAGTTTGACGACTTTAGAGACCGTAGATATTGGCACGTATATCGGTGCAAAGCGGGTCCAACGGTGGATATCGTTTTGACCCGAATTACGATTTTGCCTCTGTTCCAGAATTTAACTTTTGGACAGGCGTTTCCTAGGTATATCATTTATTCCAAACTCGTTCGTGATGTTTGTTGCTGCATCCGGAGTCATCTACGGGATTTGGCTTTTCTTGCTTCGTTTATTTGTCTGTTCGAGCTACTGGATTATTCTCTTTTGCACATAACCTCAGGCAAGATACCTTGCCATTATACTGTTTATATTCAGTTGTATTTTATTACATATCACTGTTTATATATTTCCAGTTCTTATAGTTCTTGATTACCGTCTGCTCAGTGATATTAGATATACTTTGTTATTATCCATTGATTGCATGTGGACTTAGAGTTAAGAGACCACCGTCTGTAGTGTATTGCATACCCCTTGACACAGTTGTACCACGAAGATGTGTGAGATGAGTAGCATGTAGAGGTACTTGCGTGTGGGCTGATCCCCCATGTGCATGCGTTAGGGCTAACTGCTAATAGAGGCATGTTAGGAGACTTAGCAGTTAGTAGAAGTATGTGAGTCATGGATGTGACTCTGTCAGACATTGGGTGGGAAGAACAGTTCCTTAACATATGGGCCAAGTATGCACTTCCCTGTTGCCGGTTATCTCTGCGGGAGATACTGTCCTGGATCCTGATACTGATTTACTGCTGGCCTCTGACATTCGATGAATGTTATGCTTTGAGGTCCCTGGTATCCTGATGGGCCATACCTGAGATTACTGTTACTGAGCCAGAGTGCCCATGCGTTGTAGGTTTGTTCTTAACTGCTTAAATACTGTAGTATGGTTAGATTACCTTATTGTCATCTTGTCACTTATTTCGGTTTATGACATATTATATATTCAGTTTATTATGGCATGTTCTTTATGTATCTTGTTACGTCCCTCTGAGGACCTGGTTATCTCTCCAGGTGTGTGCTTCTGTGAATTTGCAGGTGTTCTAGCCAAGGCCGTGATCTTCTCCTTTCTTTCGAAGACGATTGCGCGTTCGTCTCGTTATTCTATCGATCACTTCTTGTATATTTTATTTGAGGTAGTTTGTAGTGGACTTTGTCTTCGCCCAACGATTGTATACATGACAAATTCAAAGTTGCTTTTATATCATTTATTTATCTAGTGGATGAGATTTTAGTTATTATGGTTCTACTGCATTTTACAGCTTATGTATTCATACGAGGTTTCCATATATGGGAGTATACTTCGTATGTATGCAGCTGGCATGGATACGTACCTAGTCCTAAGTATTTTGGGACTGGGGCATTACATATTTTTGTGGTGGCCCATGCAGGTCAAGTTTGTCATTTTGGTTACGTAATTGTACCGATGTGAGCCTGCAACATAGGATTAGAATCTAGAAATCTCATCCATACAGCTTGACCTCTTCCTTTGGCTTCAAATTTCGAACTCTCGTTCGACTTCCTTGAACTACATCTTGTTTGATTCCTTTCTACCGTCGATTCATATTTTCGTGCTTAGTATCAACTAGGAAGATGACTATACTAGTATATGCTCATAGGTCAAACACATGGATAGAATGGTTATATTGGCAATTGGAATACATTCAAGACTAATTGAGTTAAAAATGGGCTTTTTTGAGTGAATTAATGATTAGTAATTTGTAAAGTAGGATACTACCAAGGAAGGTTTTTATCTTGAGATTTCTAAATAGTAAACACCAGAGGATTTATAGAATTTCATACTTGGTTTAAGAAATTGATTGGCTTTTTGAGATTTGATATTTATGATTTATTGGGTTATAGTTATACATCCTTGCACAAGTATAAAATTGATTTGCTTTTCGAGTTGTGATATTTATAAGTTTTGGGTGATAGATATACATCTTTGAACAAATATAAAATTTATTTGATTTTCGAGTTTTGATGTTTATGATTTATTGTATTATAGTTATACACCATTGAACAGTTATGAATTTGGTTTGAAAATGATCTTAGCTTTTAAAAATGGCCATAGGAATTATTTAAATTTGAGTCATACAACTTGCAATTTTTGTGTTTAATAAATTTTGAATTTTAAGTGGTAGTAATGACGGTGAATTTTGGTTTAAAATATTTTGAAAGTCATGAAAACGATTTTTGAGAAATTTTTATTTTAAATGGTGTTCTATGATTGAGGATTACAAATCTATTTAGATTTTGGTATATATATATATATATATATATATATATATATATATATATATATATATATATATATTTATATTTTGGTTGTACATATATATATATATATATATATATATATATATATATATATATATATATTCTGAAAAAAAAAAATATATATATATATATATTCTGACTGATAAGATTATTTGAAAATTTAGTTTAATGTGAGATTGCTAATATTAAAATTTTTGGAACAATTTCGAAGGATGTGATGGAAAGTTATTTTGATTGATTAAAGGAAGTTACCATTTAGAAGTTGTAATTTTGTTGGAATAACTTAGCATGAATAGAAGTTAAAATTGATGAGAGCATTGGGCTAAATTTTTGAAATTTGCTTTTAAATATGCTAAGAGTTTTATTGTGAGTTATTTGAAAATTTTAGAGTGTGAAATTTTTGATTGATTGTGAAATTTTTATGGATTCGTAAATTTTGAACTCTTGAGTTAAATAGTTGAATTTAAACGTTAATTTTGGAAAAGGTTAGTAGTTACGTGATAAAATTTTGCTTTGAGATTTATGAGAGCGATGTAAATTTTTTTTTTTTATGATAAATTTGAACGGCTTGGAGTGAATACAAATTTTGGTGCTTTATTATTGAAAGTTTATTTTTGAAACTTTTTGGAGGAAACTCGAGTTAAAATATTAATGGTAGGCCCCAAGATAACCCTACTGAGTATTCCACACTAATTGCCATGACACTCATTACCATGATAGTAGTATATACACAAGTGTTGTTACTCATCTACCCAGCTATGTGACTGTATTTCCACCTTGACTTAGTCGACCTTCCTTCAATTCTAGATCTTTTAATTGCGACTTTCTAACCCACTTGCAATTTGAATAATGATTTAATGGTTCCTTAACTGTATTCATCTAAGAGACTATCTTCTCTCCGAAATTGTGTTCCTAAATTATTTTTATGGATCCTTTAATTAATTTTATTTCATACTTTAACTTAATCTTCTTTATTTTGTGCATTAATTATCATCTCGTGAACTCCCACTTTCTATTTTTGATCTTTTGGCGTCCCTTACCGTGACTTGGATATTTGGAGCACAATACTAAATTTTCCTCCCAACAAATTTTACATGTAAGACCTAGACAAGCCCACCTTCATGTAGATATATTATGTCCCACCAAAACCCATCTCCTTGTACTCTGTTTCTTGATATGATCATATGATCAAAATGGCCAAACTATAATCTTTGCCATGATACCGATATATTTTCATCTACGGATAGGGATTCAACCTCGACTCAATTCTTTCGACCCGATATGTGATTGTGTTCTACTAAATTACTTAAATGCTTAAATTTGTACTCTATCTTGATTGCTTGACCCATTGTTCCATGATACTATTAGTTTAACTCTTGTAAGTTGGGTAGAATACCTCACCACCTAACAAACCTTTTTTCTTGTGAACCACATTGGTAAGTTTACTTAGACTATAAATTCAGAGGACCCTACCTTATCTAGTCTACCAAGCCATAAATGAAGAAACACTAGGACAACTGTATAGGCCCAAACTTCGGACGAGCCTTGATTTCAAAAGATCCTGGACTATTTAATTTCCTTCATCGGTACCTCCCTTGCACATATTTTGACTATCCCATGCTGCTAATGTAGCTTCAGTTTTACAAGCTTATTTCGTTATCAAGCTTGATCATGACATATTTTATTAGGTGCACCCACTAACATATTGTCTAATCAGAGCCGATGCATGATGGTCTGATCAACCTATTGCACTTTGGTTCGCTTATCATAACTTATTCTATGCGGATGGAGACATAGTAAAACTTACCTTAGAGTCTCATCCGCGACCGCCTTGACAATTATCTTTTGAATTATTTTTGCCGCCTATGAACCCCGCAATTCGTACTCAATATATAATACCGTCTTGGAAACCTTTGTTGTTCTTGTCTTTCACTTATTTTGGAAAGACAAGGCACTGTACTTGCTAGATAGACTCAAGATATCATCTTTGGTTGCCCAATCGGTTAATTATACACAAATGTAGATAGCCACCGACCGACTCATGTGGCTGTATCATCGCCTTTAACTACTACTCGTTCCTTAACCCTAGAATTATTATCGTGTCCTTCCAATTGTTCTTGAGCACTCAAGAATGATTCTAATCATTCACTTAAATCAAACCCCCGACCAAGACGATTAGTATCTAGTTCTCCCTTAAGGAACCATATCTCCCGAATGTCTAAATGATTCTCCTTGATCTACTCAATTCCTTATTACTCTCCAAATTGGACTATCAAAATTTTGCTACCTTCACTGGCAACCCTTATTCAATTCCATAACCATGATATATTTTTGTATATATCGACTCCACAATTTTCTATTGCATGGTGGTGTTGAACACCGTTTTATCGTCTCCTCCAAAATTTAATGGTATTTTGGTATTCACGAACTATTCCTATCCCTCAACCCTATCTACCCTATTAATCCTAAATTTCGAGGATGAAATTCTTGTAAGTTGGGTAGGATGTTAAACCCCTATTTTTTAATAATTATTATTTTTTATTATTTTATTAAACTTAAAGATGAATTTATACAAATTATAGTTTTATTTATTTTTTTGATGATCCGGTTTGGCCAATTCAGCCCGAACAGGGCCCGAACAAATTTAAGCCCATGTGAGCATGTGGGGTGACTAACGTGGCCATATAGGAATATTTTGTGTATATACAAATATTTTTAAATAATTTTGAGACTTGTTGAATATTTATTGACTTTTTGTACAAAATTTATGTTTTATTAATAAAATAATATTTTACAAGATGGTACAAATTTTCTGGACACATACATGGGTGAGCGGTAAAGTTCACCCATTGGGACGATTATTATCATTTTATTTAAGTTATTTTGTGGAGATTTAATAAACATGTTTTCCTATTTAAATATTATTATTATTTGAGTTGATTTATTAAGGATTGAATTTATATATATATATATGTAGATATGCTCAAATATATTAAATAATTGGATAGTTGAATTTTTAAATGGTATTTAAATTTTAAATAAATTTTTGGTGTATTTATGGATATATACATGTATATGTATAGATATATATATTTTGAAGGTTTAAAAGATAACAAAGAAAGAGAATATATATATATATATATATATATATATATATATATATATATATATATATATATATATTGAGTGGTCGGCCCCACCACCTGGCCGACCACTCTACCACAAAGAAGTATAAGCAACAACAAGTTGCTTGGAAAGAGGGAGGGGGGGCCCGACCCCATTAGCAAGCAACCAGCAGCAATTGTGCCCCCCCCCCCTTTACAAAAAAAATTAGCAATAGCAGCAAGCAACCTAGGCCGACCCCTCCCTGACACATATATATATATATATATTATATATATATATATATATATATATATATATATATATATATATATATATTTATATATATATAAATTATATATATAAGTGTTGGAAAAACCCTAAAATTTTCTTCCACCTCCTTCCTCTCCTCCTTCCTCCTCCCCACTCCAGGCGAAGCTTGGTCGCACCATGGCGAAGCCATGCTCGCGAAGAAGACAAAGGAACCATCGACAACGGCAGCAGTAACGGAACAGCGAGGTACTCACCTTCTCTCCTAGTTTCCTCCCATCTATTTCGATCATTTTTCGATCTACAAATTTCTACGCGTAGCCCCCATGACCCTCTTCAAGATCCCCAAGGTGGATTTTGACATGGCAATCCAACTTGCTCGAAAAATCGAAACGAAGTTGGAGAAAAAGCCACTTTTCTGAATATTAAAAACTGTTTTAAAACACCAACTTGTCGGCCACTTTTCTCGTTGTCCATTAAACTTTCATAAAAACTAATTAAAGACAGTCAAAGCCAACCTAACCGAGATTGTAACGCACCTTTTGGATTCACTTTTCATCTAGTATGTAGAAAGTTACACGTTAAAGTTTCACGAAAAATTGTAAATTCTGTTTTCAAAAGAGTGGAAAAACACCCGATACGGCGTGCGCCCCGACAAATCGGGCGACGTGCTCACATACTATACGCATCGAAAGGTGTGTATTGATGTTGTCGACGTGTGGGAACTGACGAAACCCGATTTCGTTGCATGTGTGCGACGAAATTAGTTCGTATCCGTCGAGAAACACCATATCGACCCTTTGCAGATTAAGTCACAACTTTGTGCACACTCATCATATCGCGATGAAACTTGCGCCATTGGACTCGAAATATTTTTTTGGTCCTGTGAGCCAAGTTTGGTCCGATTCTAATACCGTTGATCGGGACGCTATTTTGGCGGGCCCACAATCCCACTCAACGGGCGATTTTGTGCACAGCCCACCAAAATTTAAAATTGGACATACTATTGGATTCATCTCATCAAAACAAATCTGTAGATATGTAGTTTGACTACTTTAGAGATCGTAGATATTGGCACGCATATCGGTGCAAAGCGGGTCCAACGGCGGACATCGTTTTGACCCGAAATTATGATTTTGCCCCTGTTCCAGAATTTAACTTTTGGACAGGCGTTTCCTAGGCATATCTTTTATTCCAAACTCGTTCGTGATGTTTGTTACAGCATCCGGAGTTATCTGCGGGATTTGGCTTTTCTTGTTTCGTTTATTTGTCTGTTCGAGCTACTAGATTATTCTCTTTTGCACATAACCTCAGGCAAGATACCTTGCCATTATACTGTTTATATTCAGTTGCATTTTATTACATATCACTGTTCATTTATTTCTAGTTCTTATAGTTCTTGATTACTGTCTGCTCAGTGATATTAGATATACTTTGTTATTATCCTTTGATTGCATGTGGACATAGAGTTAAGAGACCACCGTCTGTAGTCTATTGCATACCCCTTGACACAGTTGTACCACGAGGATGTGTGAGATGAGTAGTATATAGAGGTACTTGCGTGTGGGCTGATCCCCCATGTGTATGCGTTAGGGCTAACTGCTAATAGAGGCATGTTAGGAGACTTACCAGTTAGTAGAGGTATGTGAGTGATGGATGTGACTTTGTTAGACATTGGGTGGGAAGAACAGTTCCTTAACGTATGGGCCAAGTATGCACTTCCCTATTACCGGTTATCTCTGCGGGAGATACGGTCCTGGATCCTGATACTGATTTACTGCTGGCCTCTGACATTCGATGAATGTTATGCTTTGAAGTCCCTGGTATCCTGATGGGCCATACCTGAGATTACTGTTACTGAGCCAGAGTGCCCATGCGTTGGAGGTTTGTTCTTAACTGCATAAATACTGTAGTATGGTTAGATTACCTTATTGTCGTCTTGTCACTTATTTCGGTTTGTGACATATTATATATTCAGTTTATTATGGCATGTTCTTTATGTATCTTGTTACGTCCCTCTGAGGACCTGGTTATCTTTCCAGGTGTGTGCTTCTGTGAATTTGTAGGTGTTCTAGCCAAGGCTGTGATCTTCTCCTTTCTTTCGAAGACGATTGCGCTTGGTTCGTCTCATTATTCTATCGATCACTTCTTGTACATTTTATTTGAGGTAGTTGGTAGTGGACTTTATCTCCGCCCAACGATTGTATACATGAAAAATTCAAAGTTGCTTTTATATCATTTATTTATCTAGTGGATGAGATTTTAGTTATTATGGTTCTACTGTATTTTACAGCTTATGTATTCATACGAGGTTTCCATATATGGGAGTATACTTCGTATGTATGTAGCTGGCATGGATACGTACCTAGTCCTAAGTATTTTGGGACTGGGGCCTTACACTCAGCCTCCACAACCCTCTCCTGGTAAGATAAGCCAAATTTTGACTAGTGAGGAGGCCCATTTGCTCTATCATCACATCCTTCGGGTTACGTTGATTGATGGTTGTTCTGGACATACAGGTCTTGCCTCTTCCCTTCCGATGATGGATATTGTCGGAGAAGGCTCTACTAGCGGGAATCTGGTGGGAGGGAGTGTGCCCCCTCCTCTTCCGACTTATATTGAGGGGCCTTCCGCTGGATCGACCTCGAAAGATCAGATGGCGGCACAGCCGAGGCAGGAAGCAATGGTCCTTACGTCTTCCTCTGCTCATGTAGCTTCGGGGGTCGACCTCTCTGCCTTGCCGAGTATCCAGGTTCTTCGGGCCGCGAAGGAGGAGTTAGCTGCTATCCATGCATCTTTTCATTCGGAATTTGTTTCCCTGGTGGCAGGGGCGGCAAGTTCTGGCGTACCTCCTTTGACACTGCCAGCTACACTTCCTCTGACGCCATCCTCTACGGAAGTTCTAGATGAGGCGTCGCAGGATGTAGTTGACAGTTTCTACCGCCACATGAAGAGAGGGGTCGAAGCAGCTATGGAGCAGGGGACCCCCTTTGCTTTGGCCCGACAATGTGCCCGAGGCCAAATTAATATTTTTAAAGCCCTCCCTGGTGGGGGCAGGGATAGCTGCGCTTCTGGAGCCCAAATTATTAGAGGCTGATCAACTTATGACCCAGTTTCAAGTGCTGCGGCAAGCTGATCTGTCTGCAAAAATAGATCAGGAGCGGGGCTTCCTTACCACTGTCCTGGAGAAGGTGAGGGCTACACGAGATGAGTCCAAGCGAGTTATAATGAAGGACCTCGGTGACCTATCTCTTTAATATGATCAGTTGAGCCGTAGGAGCGAGGATTGCCTAGATCGGGAAGCGATCGCCTCTCGCGGAATAATTGATACAAGGGAGCAGATCCTCGAACTCCAGAGGAAGCTTGCCTTCTTGGAGTCTGAGCTTGAAGCTTCAAGTGCGGATAAAGAGCTGATCGTTCAGGAGGCCGAAAGGGTCTCCTGAGCTTCTGCCAGCCTGGAGTGTGCTTTGAAGAAGCTCGAGGATGGCTGGTGGGCACATGCGTACCTAGAAGACACGAAGCGGCTGGCTCAGGAGGCCGAGCGTCGGGCTAAGCAGGGGTTCGAGCGGTCGACTGTCTTGCTGAGGGACCGTCTCATGAAATTGTGCATCGCCGAACCATAGTCGTCTTTTTTTTCCTTCTTTTGTTTTCGTTGCTTTCCTTTCTTGAGGGGGACGTGATCCCCATAACATGTAGTACTTTTGACTTTTAAATAAAGAGTATGTTTTATTCTACCCTTCATTTGTACTGCTTATTGTGTTTGTGGTGTTGTGGTATTTGACCCACTGGGGACTGTTTGTGGACTTGTTACCCTGGGCATACCATGGTTTTAGGTACATATAATAAATTGATGAGGATACTTGGAACAATTCCATAGTAAGGTGGTTATGGACGTTCCTGATATCGGAAGAAAGAATGCCATGGAGCAGTTGGGCCCCCGGGGCATGATACGAAATGAGGGGCATGTATTAGGAAACTTAGTACAACATTTGTGGTCAACAGTGGACATTTGTGGTCAACAGAGGACATTTGTCGGCCTATTATCCTTGGCGTACCCTGGGGGTTTTTTTTGGTACGGATAATAAGTCGAGAGAGAACCAACATACTTACTCAGAGGTAATGAGGACGTGGTAAATATGAGGGTTTCTTCGATGGAGCCTTCCCACTCAGAGGTAATGAGGACATGGCAGGAGTGGGCTCCATTAAGGGTACATAGAATAACTCAGAGGTAATGAGGTCGTGGAAGTTTTATGTAAGGGGCGGTTTGTTTTTGATGGAAGGGGAACAACTCAGAGGTAACATCGACGTGGTTGTTTCAGGAAATTTGTCGATCTATTATCGTTTTTGTGCACTGAGAGTACGGATATTGGATCATAAGGAGGGAGCGCTTTTAGGAGGAATGTTCAGAGGTATGATCATAGATAACTTATTACCTAAAAGATGCAAATATAGATTTATCTGTAGTGACCAGAGTGTGAGTTCATCGGTACTTGCGGGTATATAACTCAACAATCTGGGAGATTTGGAGTCGGAATGTGAGTTCAGCGGTACCAGGGGGTACGTAACTCGACAATTTAGGGAATTTGTAGTCGGAATGTGAGTTCAGTAGTACCACAGGGTACGTGACTCATTACTTTAGAAGATTTGTAGTCGGGATATGAGTTCAATGGTACCACAGGGTACATAACTCATCATCTTAGAAATTTATAGTCGGGATGTGAGTTCAGCGGTACCACAGGGTATATAACTCATCATCTGGGAAATTTGTAGTCGAGATGTGAGTTCAGCGGTACCAAAGGGTACATAACTCATCATCTTGGAAATTTGTAGTCGGGATGTGAGTTCAGCGGTACCACAGGATACATAACTCAATACCCTGGCTGATGTCGTTTCAGACGTAATACTTCTTTAGAAACTTGCCGTTGATGGAAAACATGAGCAAGTCTCCATTTTGTTTTGCGAGGCGGTAAGCTCCATTGGAGAATACAACATCGATGATGAACGGGCCTTCCTACTTTGGCTGGAACTTGCCGGCAGTTTTGTGAGTCATAACCATCGGCCTCCGAACTGCCAGAACGAGATCGCCCATTTGGAATGTTCTGATTTTAACCTTTTTATTGAAGGCTCCGGAGATACGTGCTTGGTACAGCTCGATTCGTTGTTGAGCTAACAGACGCTTCTCGTCTAGGGCCTCCAACTCTTGTAGTCGGCGGTGGTGATTATCATCTGTCGTCAATCGGTAGGTGAGAGCGACACGGAGTAAAGGGATTTGAGTCTCCAGTGGGAGGATTGCCTCACTTTCGTATACCAGAGAGAATGGTGTGTTCCAGGTAGCAGTCCGTACTGTAGTTCGGTACGCCCATAAGCATTCGCCAAGCTTTTCATTCCAGTCGCGTTTGTTTGATGACACAAACTTCTTGAGAAGCTTGATGATTGTTTTGTTGAATGCTTCAGCCAGACCATTAGCCGCCGGGTTGTATGGTGTTGAAGCAATATTCTGGATTCGGTGTTTGTCGCAGAACCGATAGAAACGTGGCTTGCGAACTGCGGACCATTGTCGTGGATGATCCTTCAGGGCAGTCCAAAGCGGTAGATAACGTGATGCTTGAGGAAGCTGATCATGTTTGAAGTCTTCACTTCTGCTAGCGGAATAGCCTTCGCCCATTTAAAGAAGTAATCTATGATTGCGAGTATGAAGCGATGTCCTCGGGACGAAGGCGGAGTGATTGGACCAATGATGTCCATTTCCCATGCTTCGAATGGCCAGGATGCTACCGTCGGATGTAGAAACTTGGATGGCTAGTGGATAAAATCTGCGTGGACTTGACAGGCTTTGTATTTTCGTGCATAGTCTATTGCATCAGCAACCATCGTGGGCCAGTAATAGCCCATTCGGCGAAGACGATCTTATAATTTTGGGCCATGCTGATGGGCCCCACAGATGTCGTCATGAGCTTCACGCACGGCTTCTTTGGCTTCTGTATTTGACAGACATCGAAGCAGTAATCCATCGTATGATCGTCGATATAGCATTTTCGTCTTTGTATCGTAGAAGAATCTGAGGGAATGTCTTCTGATAGAAGTGGCTTCCTTCGGATTCTCTGATAGGATATCATAGACTACGAAGTCAATGAATGGTTGTCTCCACTCTGGTGCTTCGTCGACTGTCAATGCGGAGTAACTCTCAACACATTGAACATTATTCCTGGGACAGACCAACTCACGGCCTATGACGTCAATCAGATGATGAGCATGATTCGGAACTGCTAAAGAAGCAGCGAGGCCTGCTAGGGCTTCGACTTCAATGTTCTGGAGCCTGGGAATGTGTTCTATGAAGAACCCTTTCAAGGACGAGATGATGTTAATCGCTATTTGGTGATATAGGATCATGTCTTCATGACGCACTTCGTATGAGCCCCAGATTTGATTGACGATTAGCTGCGAATCGTCGTATGCTTCAAGGTGCTCTACCCCCAGCTCTTTTGCAAGTCGGAGGCCAATGACCAAAGCATTGTACTCGACCATATTGTTTGAGCAGGACTCTGTGAGGGAATAAGCTCGATTGATCACTAGCACGGTGGAAGAAATCACCACTACTCCGACTCCAGCGACGATGTTGCCTTTGGGCCCAGTTCTAGAAGCGCCATCGAAGAACATCCGCCATATGGTATCATGGGAGGCCATATTTGAATTAGTGACCTCGTTTGGAATCTCTTCATCTATTTTTGTTGACTTCGAACATAGATGAGCTGCTAAAAAGTCTGCCAAAGCTTGACCTTTAACAGCCTTTTGCGGGACGAAGATCATGTGGTAGGGGGACAGCAATATCACCCAGGTAGCGAGGCGAGACCTGAGTGTACCTGGTTTAGTCATGAGGACCCTGAGGGGGTTGACTCTTGATATGACATAGATGGTTTGTCCCGTGATGTAGTGTCGCGTCTTCTGAATGGCGAAAACCATAGCAAGGCACTCTTTCTCTACGGTAGTGTATTGATGCTCCGGCCCCATCATCATTTGGCTGAGGTAATATATAGCTTGCTTATGGCCTGCCTCGTTGTTTTGTGCTAACAGAGCACCGAGAGAATGTTCTATTGCTGGTACATAGAGTAGAAATGGTCTTCCAGCAACCGGGGCTACCAGGACTGGAGGGTTCGGCAGATATTCTTTGATGCTGTCGAAGGCGCGCTGGCATTCTTTATCCCATACGAATGAAACGCCCTTCTTCATGAGGTGGGTAAAGGGCTGACATCGCCCGGAGAGGTTGGAGATAAATCTCCTGATGTAGGCTAGCCTTCCTTGAAGGCCTCGGAGTTCACGAAGATTTCTCGGGGGACCCATCTCCATGATTGCCTTTGTCTTCTTAGGGTCTACGTGGATACCCTGGGAGGTAATGATGAAACCCAAGAACTTCCCGCCGGATACGCCCAAGAAGGATTTTGTGGGATTCATTTTTAAATTGTGCGTTCGTATCAGGTCGAACACTGTCCTCAAATCATGCAGATAATCTTCCTTGGAGCGGCTTTTGACGGCGATGTCGTCGACGTAGCATTCCACCATCTTACGCAGGTGGTCTCTAAAGATGATGCTCATAGCTCTTTGATAGGTGGCACCAGCATTCTTTAAACCGAAAGGCATGACTGTGTAGCAGTATGTGCTAATTGGTGTTCGAAATGATGTATGCTTTTCGTCATCAGGAAACATCTTGATTTAATTGTACCCCGAGAAACCATCCATAAATGACATACGCTCAAAGCCACAGGTATTGTCGATCATGACGTCTGTGATAGGGAGAGGGAACTCATCCTTAGGATACGCCTCGTTCAGATTGTGAAAGTCGATACAGATTCGAATCTTTCCACTTTTCTTGAGGACTGGTACTATGTTGGCGACCCAGTCTGGATGTTGTTCCTCGCGGATGAAACCACTGGTTATCAGTTTATTGACCTTAGCTTCAATAGTATTCATGACGTCGGAGCGGAACCGTCGTTGCTGTTGCTTGACTGGTTTTATGTCCAGACGGATGTTGAGCTTGTGAAGTACAACCTTGGGGTTTAGTCCTGGCATATCTTCGTAGCTCCAGGCGAATACGTCGATATATTCTCTGGCAAGTTGTAGTAGTGATTCTCGCTCTTCGTCTGTCAGATTCTTACTGACGAAGATGGGCTTTGGAGAGGACTCATCACCGAGATCGACTTGTATAACCTCATCCTCGGTGGGAGGCTCTCTTTGTTCGAACCGCTTCTCCCATTGCGTATCTAGTTGTTGTGCCCATGGCTCTAACTCAAGAAGTTCAGGAATGTCTTCATCTTCTTCGTAGGTGTCAGCAAATGCCATATTGACGGACTAGACTTGCCTGAGCATGTCCCTGATGCTGACATCTAAATCGAAAGTGGGTGATCTGGTTGAGTGTGAGTGCCAGTCGCATTCCTCGTCTGAGCTTTTAGGGGTCGTTGCCGGTGTAACATAACCTAGCCCACATCTGGTTTTGTTATAATAGTCTCGTGGTTTACCAGCCGGGACCGACAATTACAAGGGTAACCGCCGTCTAGTGCCTTAGTTTAAGCCTGGTGTAGTTTCCAGATCATACCCTTGTTTTTGCATGAGGTACTTGGATTGGGAACTATACAGATAAAGGGGCAATCTCCCGGTGTCGGATTCGAGATCAACTTCTTCTACCCTAAAGGGTTGTGGGTCATTCTTTCGGCAGAAGATGATTGGATGATCCTCTCCCTCGATTATGCGGTAAGCGTCTTCTACTGGAGTAAGTTGGTTTACAGTGTAGACATTTGTTACCTGTGTGTGCAGGTGAGTGCCTATACCGTATTCTATAGCATACATTATACAAAGCTTATTAAGCTCGAGATAATTCAAAGATAGCCCTTTATTGATGAAGTAAGGTATCTTTTCCAGTGGGATTACATCATCTGCGGATGGCGCATCAGTGTAAGCAGCCACATACTTGGCTAGTTCTGACTCTTCTTCGGCTACCCCCTGTATAGATGAGGACTGAGAGGATGGCTTAGGCAGCTTAATCATCAGGGGCTCCATGGGTAGAGTAGAACATGGAGTCGTTGGCGTACTAGCTACCCCCAGTTTGGTACTTGGTGCTGGGTGGGGAGTTATTGGCTGGCTAGCAGTCCCTGGCTTAGTGCTCGGCTGTCGATTCATTCTAGGAAGACGAATTGTCATCGGCCTGACAGAGGGATTGAGCTCCTCTGTTTGTTATCGGCTAGCTTTAGGCAGCCTTATTGACAGTGGCTCTGTCGTGAGTTTTGGCGCTTGGCCAGACCTTGGCAGTCGGATTATCATCTGTTCTTCCTATGCAGAGAGGCTAATTGCGTCCTTATGCAGAGTGGCTATAAGGGGCACAGTTATGCCAGGTTTGCGGGCTTGGAGGTAGATCATCAGAGGTTCTTCTGATCCAGTTGCTGCCTTAGTTTGAGCTTGAGTATCTCCTTCGGCGAGATGCTTTTTCGACTTCTCATACAAGTATTAGTCTGAGTAGTAGGATTTGACCCTTTTGAAGGGATCGATGTCGGCAAATTCTGTCCTCACGAAGCCGTGCTTGTCAACGTACTTAAAGTACTGGTACATTGTGGAGGGCACGATCATGTAATCGTGTATCCAAGGACGCCCCAGGAGAATATTATAGGAAGTATCCGTATCTATGACATAACAGGTCACTTCTGACTGAAGATCGCCGATTTGGCACTTCAAGAGAATCTTTCCGATCGAATAGCTTCTGCCTGAATTGAAACCGCTGATGGCGGTAGTTGTTGGCGTCAAACGATGCATTGGGATACGCAGATGATGTAGTAGGCTCTTCGGGATGATGCTTATGGAGGAACCGGGGTCAGTATGCATCCGGTCCATCTTGATATCGCCCATGTACCCAGTGTAATACAGAGGACGATCGTGCAAGTTGGTCTCGATAAGCATATCCTGTGGAGTAAAGACGATGTTGGGCATTGTGCCTGTACAAGCGCTGTCCTGGAGATCTGCAGGCGAGCTTTCTCCAGTGAGATTGGATTGAGCCAGATATGCGTCGACATTCTGGAGTGCCTCGTTTAGTACGGCACGAACGTCTTTGGAGAGTCTCAGGAGTTCGTATAGCGACAATTTGGCCGGTGTGTTAGCCAATTGTGCCAAGATGTCGAAGTTGTAGGGCCTCTCCAGCCCATGAGGCGTCTCTCTTCGGAGCGTTTTATCGAAGCGAGTCTCCTTCGACCTAGGCTTGTCGGTCGTCGAAGGCTGCGAAGGTCCTGGAGCATCAATAGCTGTTGGCTAATGATCTTCAGCCGAGTTATCCGGTGGAGGTTGGGTTTGTTCGCCGGAGCGGGTAACAACAGCAGTAGCTTCTTCGACATCTGTCGAGATTGTGCAACATGATTTAACTTTCCCATTCTTCTTTTTGCTGGTGGAGGGAGGTGCGGACTGAGTCACCTTAGGTACCAAGTTTGGATGGACCCACATGATCTCCCTCCGTGATGTGGTAAGGGACACTAGGCCAGCAGTCTGGTCTCGGGGAGGTGGAAGGTTGGAGACCTCCATCTTTGCTCTGGGGACAGGCATTACTCCATCTTAAGTCTCTGTCGACGGGAAGTTGCCGAATTATACTGACACCATGTTGGCTGCTACAGTCACCTCTTCGAAATCAATGGCCAGGGCCTTAGAATCGATGAGATGCTGGATGTATCGCTTCAGTTGGTAGCAGTCATGTGTAGCATGGTAGACATATCGATGGTAGTGGCAGTACTTGGGGTTCTCCATTTCTGCAGGTCGAGGTTCACGTCGTGGAGGAGGAAGCTGAATTCGGCCTCCTTGTATGAGCATGTCCAAGATGGGCTTGACATGGCCATCCTCGAAGGAATAGGTCATCTGATGCTACTGCTTCTCTGCCAGCTTCGGTTCAGGCTTTCGCGTTGTGTCGGCCACCATAGCCTGTTTGCCCTTGTTGTCTCGATTGTTGGAGGGATTACCCCTATTGCTGCTGTTGGTGTTAGGGCGTTTGCCCTTGTCTTCTCCTTTCGAGACATGCAATCCCAATTGGCGAGCTTTTTTCAACTTGTCTTCTGCGCTAGTGGCGCTGATAATGAAAGTCTTCCAATCCTTAAACTGACTTTCGCCCATCCAGAGGCCGATTGTGGGAAGCAGCCTCTTTTGGCAAATTTCAATTAAGGAGGAATCAGGGTTACCGGAAGGCAACTTTATCGGGTCTGGCGAAACCGCTCGATGTAGTTTTTTATCAGCTCCTTTTCTTCCTGGACAACGTCCATGAGGGTGGACATTGTTACGTCTTGTCCTACTTCGTAGAACCTCTCCAGGAACATACGTTTGAAGCCGGTGAAAGAATGGATGCAGTTGTCCGGCAAGTTGCGGTACCAGTCAAAGGCGACCCCTTCCAATGCTCCAATGAACAGCCGTGTAAGGATGGCATCGTCATGAGACAGATGGTCGGTTGTGACTTCAAAGTAGTGTTTGCCATTAAAATCTTTTGATCAAATTTCAATACAAACAGAACAGTGTTACAATATAGGACTTAGACGTAGTCCTAGGAGTACACTTTTGTTTAATCTGGGTCCCTAGTGCCGATGGAGCGAGTGGTAATGCGTTGACTCCGTTGATAATCTGACGAAGGTTATCGGTTATCTGAAGGTTTGGATTGCTCTGGGTGCTGGAGCTTGCTGAGAGGAGGAAGACGTTGAGTGTCTGTATCTGCCTCTCTGGTTGTGCGATGTCTCTGTCTGTCTATGTATTTTCGTCTGTGTGTGTGTGTTCGTAAGAAGAAGGAAATGATCCCTCTATTTATAGTCTGCAGGCTGGCTGCTCATGCGCGCACATGTCGGATGTGCCTGGACGAGAGGACGCCACATAGTGATTGCTGACGGAGGTGCATGGACGATGCGTCCTGATTGAGGGGTTGAATTCTTCATACGACTGTTGTGGGCCGGCACATAGCAGAGAAGAGGATTTTTCTGTTGCTGAGATCTTAGGTGAATCGAGTCAAAGGACACGTGTCATTGGCCCATGGCTCGGAGATCTCAGATTTGGTGGGGAATGATCTGGTAGGATGCGCCTGGGATTGGGCGCATGAGAAGACTTTGGCTCGTAACTTTTGGGAGTCGCAAACCATGCATGGCTTTTGAGGCGCATGCGAAGCTTCAGTAGTGACTTTACTTCTGTCGTTTGGGATCAGAGAGAAGTCTGGGATGCATGGCTTTTGAGGCGCATGCAGAGCTTCAGTAGTGACTTTACTTCTGTCTTTAGGGATCAGAGAGAAAGTCTGAGACGCATGGCTTTTGAGGTGCATGCGAAACTTTGGGCGCATGGCCGCGGAGGCACATGCGAGTGGTTGGGCTGCCACGTGGCTTGTAACCGCCGGAGGAAAGTAATGATGATGCTGACGTTGGCGACGCTTCGTTTTCTGAAAAAGCTGTCAACTGTTCAGTCCTCGAGAGGCGTGCTGCCAACTCTGTTAGACTTCAGCATTTAATGTTCTTTGACAGGTAATGGACTGTTGGAGTGGGCGCATTGATCGGCATTCCACTAGGCACATGGGGCCGCATGGGAGCACATGCTTGTGAAGCGCTCGGTACTGAGGGGCGCGTCTGTGTGATGCACGGTATGGCCAGCGCATCCGCTCCGCTTGATATGTCTTTTGGTGCGACTGTTACGTTCTTCGAGTGCTTTAAATAGCCGTTTTTGACTTGGCTGAATTCGAAGCGTCAGGTTCATCCATTTAATACAAATTCATTACACGGGATTCGGAGAGCCATCCACTTGGCGCATGGGTTTGATTTGCCCAGCCTATAAATAGTGGCATGGAGAGAGTTTGCTTCTCGTTCTCTCACGTCCTTCCGAAATAAACTTGTTTACTCGAGTACATTCTGTTGATAAGATGCTCCCGAGGGTGAAGTTGTGACGCATTGTCTTCATTGATGCACTTGAAGGTGACTGTTACCTCCAAAAGTCGGAGTCAAGGGCTTCTGAGGCAGACAGAAGGTGCCTGTACTATCCAAAGATCGGGATGCTCGAGCCTCGTCTCCGTTATGTGGAAAGAGCCACAGATCGAAATTGCGGTACTGCGGCTTTGGGGGCTCTTTCTTCCTTCAAAGTGGGTGTTGCCTATTCTGGTTGTGTTGAAAGCTGCTCCTTTAGTCACGGTTTCGATTGCGGTCTTCTTTCGCCTTTGGAGGCTCTTTCGAAGCCTTCTCTGGCCACAGGTTGGCTTACGGTGCTCTTCACTTCCTCGGTTTGGGGAGCTCTTCCTCCAGCTAGAGCGTTGATTGCCACCCTCGTTCTGCTCAATAAATGCTTCATTAGTCGAAGCATTTAGACGGCGGTGAGCCTGGCTGGAAGGATGGCACATAACTGAGCTGCTGAAGGGATGCACATAACTGAGGATGCACATAACTGAGCTGCTGAAGGGATGCGCCCGGCTGGGAGTGCATGGTAGGATGTGCCAGAATGAGAGCGCATGGTGAGATGTGCCTGTTCGAGAGCGCATGATGATGCTGCGCCTGGCTGTAGACTTAGGTTTTTTTTTGTAGAAGTTCTCCTTTGTACAACCCTTTTTTAAGACATGTAATAGACTTTTATCTGAAATAAAAATCATCTTTTAATGTCTCTATTCTTGTTTTGCTGTGTCAAAGTACTTTGTCTGAACTTCCTGGCGTATGTAGTATTTGGCGCATAGGATTTCTTGATCGTGAAATTCCATGCTTCTACAAGACCCCCTTCAAAGTTTTCAAAACTTTTTGTCAAGTTTTGGAATACTTTGAATAAGAAGCATGGTGGTTGGGGCGCATGTCTGTTCGAGCGCATGGATACTCCCCGCATCAGTGATGGGGCACATGATCCTCTCAGTTAATGCAAATGATAACGCCTCGATAACCAAGAAAATTAATGATGATCTTTTTGGTTTTATCTGCAGTTATCTCTTCACAGAACCTGAAGCGGCGGCTGAGGTCACACTTTATCGGTTCACGCGTGCGACTGAGCCTATAAATAGGCGTGGGGAGAAGAGAGAGAGAGTTCTAGCCTAATTCCTCTCTTTGTTTTTGTCTTTTAGAGTTCTTCTTCGAAAAAAAAATCCTAACTTTCTCCTTTCAAGAAATGGCTCCCAAGACTCCTCGTGGCGGTGCTGGCAAGGGACGAGGCAAAGGAAAAGAACCTGTAGAGGCTGCTGTGGCTGATGTTCCCCGTCCACCTGTTGACATTCGGCCATCGGTAGTTGCTGAGTTTCATCATCCCATTCCTGTATCATACATACGCCGACGTGCATGGACCTTGAGTCCTGATGATGCGCCGAGGCTCCATTGCTGACGCATATGGGTTTAAGCCCTGATGATGCACCGAGGCTCTATTGCTGACGCACATGGGTTTAAGCCCTGGAGATGCGCCGAAGCTTACTGCTGACGCACATGGGTTTAAGCCCAGATGATGCGCCGAAGCTCCTTTTTAGATGTGCATGAGCCTGATGCGCTCATGATGAGAACGAGGCTCAGATTCTTTTATTGTTTGTAACATCGCTGAATCTTTGCCTTCTTTGTTGAACACCAGTGTCGATGACTGTCCCACTCTTGAATGAAGTGCTTCTGGATGCTGCCCTCTGCCAGATGGGAGTAGATTACGATGAGGAGGTGATAAATCCTGCTCGAGCTGCTATCATGCTGGATCAGCCTCCCAAAAAGAATGACTCAAATCCGGGAACAACCGCATGGGTTCCTCAAACGGTTGATGGAGCGTGACGTTTTGAAATCTGCCACTTCTGATAAAGTGACTTTCCTGAAGCCCGAGTTTCTGTTCGGAGACCGCCTTACTTCTATTGAAGCAAAGGTGTTGAAGGTCAAGGAAGATTAGTTTTTTATAGCAAGAGGAGTGCATATGACCGTTAAGCAACTTGAACGTCAATGGCCTTTGACGGCCTTCTATCGTCTTGCTTCCAAGAGGAGAATGTCTTGGGAATTAACCCCATCCTAGGGAGGAGCGGTTGCAGGTATCCTCAAGATCGACTCTACCTCCGATCAAAAGGATACTTTGGCCGCCGTGCGGTCAGGGCCATCTTTCACCTGGCGGACTCTACGTCATAGGAGCATTTACAGTGATGTTCCTATCAATATATTTGCTTTCGGCGCTTCGACTTTTGCCAATCGTATGCTGTTGATGGAGCGATCATACCCGAAAGGTAAATTTCGGGTAGAGGGTTGGTGTCATTACGTTGCCAAATAGGACAAACTGACACTCTGGATGCTGTCACGGTTTCAAACCAAACTCCAAGAGATGGGGCTGACTACCGCGATCCGTACTACTCAGACAGGTGTTGACATCAACCGACATATGTTCCTCGCACTCCTGGAGATGTTTAACACCCAGACCGGGACTTTCTTTACCCCGGTGGGGGAGCTGGGACTCGTACTTCATGAAATGTACGAAGTGTCAAGACTCCCTTGGGGGTCAGAACCTTATGAGGAATACTTTCCGACCAACGAGGAGTTCCAAGTCCTGGGGGACAAAGCTGAAGAGATGATGGCCATCTTCAAGGAAGTGGCGAGTCATCATTACTATATGCAGAAGAGGGATAAGAGCGGGTCACAACCTCATATGACCGCCTGGAGAGATTACGTCTTCAAGCAAGACAAGGAGGATCCCTCTCAATTTACCACTCCGCCAGCACTTTCCCGTAGCGAAGTGCTCTCCGAAATGAGCAGGTTAGGTGAGAAGAATCCCCGGGAAAACGAGGATCGGGAGTCGGATGAACGCTCCTATAGCTGTTTCTGGCACCTTACTCATCGGATGTCGTTGAAAGCGGTGTTAGCTGTATATCTGATGGTTTGGCTTCGGGATTACGTCTTCTCGGGCGGGTCAGGCTCCGTAGAGAGGGTGACCCGAAACTTAATCCTGCCAGCAGTAAAGTTGGTTTTCGGTCGGCGCCTGGCTCTTCTCCCCGCAATGGTGTGTAACCTACTGCGAGGTTTACGGGAGTTCGCGGAAAACGTGGTTCATGATCGCGGTAGGAATGACAACTTTCTACATGCCGAACTGCCATTTCACTATCTGATGGGGTGGTTAATTTTACACCATCCAAATGTAATGAGTCCGGGCTCGGAAGAAGATCATAGGGTCGGAGATGCATTCCTTTGCCGTTTCTACCAGAGGAGCTGGTTGCATTCTGGCCTTCCGGTTTGCAGGAAGGTTTTATCCCGCCTTCAAGGGTGGGAGATCACCAAAATAGGTCCTGTCTTTTCGGGTTTTGAGGCCGGTGAAGACTTATTGGATTCGGGTGAAGATGCCACCACTCTGCCTCCATGGGGATTTCGTTGATTGCAAAGTATCCGGCCGTCCTATCTGGTGTACCGGAACAGGAACCAGTGCTACCTGGAACCGTATTTTCTGAGCCATTTTTTACGGCAATTTGGCTATGCTAAGTTGATGTTGGATAATCCCAGTATCACCCTGGGGTATACTGGGAGTTTGTTGGATGGTGCACGAGCTTGGCATTACTACAATGCCGGATGTACCGGAGCTCGCTTTACGCTGCCCGTCCAGAATCCGCAACCGCCGATTCTTTTCTCAGCTGCCAAATTTTACTGTGTTATGGCTGCCATGTCTCCCGGATATGATAGGGAGACTAGTCTTGTTGTAGGCACCCCGTTAGCGGTGACCGGGAACACATCGGCGCGGGCTCGATCGTATCGTTCGCCAGAGGTGGGTCATCGAGGTGCCCCTGCCGCATCCCCAGGGGTCAGGCAGAACCCTCGGTTGATCAACCGAAAAGACGTGCGGATACAGAGGCTGGCTCTTCTGTGTCAAAGAGGCGGAAGAAGGCATCGTCACCGACTGTGTCGTCGGACTCGACACCTACGGAGGTAAGGGTGTCCCATATAGCCCAATTCAGGATCCATATTTCGTGTGACTTATGCTTTCCTTTTGTAGGAGCCGCTCAAAAGGAGACCCCGTACTCCAAAGTCTGGTGGCAGCAGGCCAAAGGTGATGGCGGGCTCATCTGAAGAGCGCATTCCGCCGATTATGATGTCTTCTATAAAGGAGAATCCAGATGATGTCGTTGTTGTGGAGACTCCGGTATCTCCAGATTATGTTAGGAGGGAGGCTGAGGATGTAGCAACTTCTGGGATAGTGCAAGCCGCCGTGGGGGCCTTGGACGTTGAGGGTCCTGCGGATACGGGGCTTTCTGATGAAGAGGTGGAGTTGAGTTCGTCGTCTTCGGAAGACGTTCCTCCAGAGATGCAATGAGTCTGTTACGAGGGCAACAGACGTGATTGCAACAGAGGAGAGGGTTGATTCCCCTCCTTATCATGGTACGGGGGTGTCGGCTGTAGCATTGCCGAGCCCTACCCCAGGCTCAGTAATGGAAGCTGAGGTGGCTGCCGGCCGGAAGGTGGCGACAGATTTGGTCCCCGTGGAGGGATTCGATGATAAGAGGGAGACTCGTCTGCCGAGCCCAACCCCAGAAGATGCGCCCCGCCAGGAAACGGGAGCTGATCTGGTTAGCTTGCCAGAGAAAGGCTCCGCGCTGGTTATAGATCGTGCCTCGGTGGTGGAGGAGGTAGCTCCGGATGCTGATAGTCCCTTTGAGCCGGAAAAGGGCAAGGGCTTGCTGATGCAAGAGCCTTCTGTTGCTTTTTCAACTTGGGGGACGATATCGATGCCCCATCCAACTCCTTCAGCACTCTTGGCATCTGGCATCGGCAGCGGAATTCAAGTTCCTGGTGCGGGAGAGTCTGCTGAGGTCGATGTTCAAACCTCGCAGACTGAGATCGGCGGGTCTTCTTCAGGTCCGCCATCCAGGGTAACTCCTCCAACTCCTGCCATGACACCACAAGTATTGGCGGATGCGGATGAGTACGTTAAATTCATCGTTGAGGCAGTGTATAAGATGCTACAGAAGGGTGTGTCGACAGTGATGAACACCAATGGGAGTTTCGCGATGGCAAAATCTATGGCGCTCCCACACATCAACCTGATACGTCTCCACCAGGGCCATGATCATATGGCCGAGATTCTGGAGGCCTCGGTAACTGAGCTGGATCAACTGCTTTCCGAGTTTCAGCGTATCCAGCGGAATGATCTTTCCGCTCTGATAGACGCAGAAAAGGAGAAGCTGATTGCTGAAATTGAGTCCTCTTATCAGGCCACCGTGGGTGTCTGGGAGCACGAAGTGGCTGAGACTGAAGCTGCAGTGGAGCAGTTGTCTAAGTCTACGCAGGAGAAGGTGGAGTTGCGAACTGCGTTGGATGCTAGTATCGCGGAGGTTGATGCCCAGATTCGCCATCTTGAGGACCAGCGGGCCCGATTCCTATTGGATGCTGAGCGTGCCCAGGCTGAGCATGTAGCATTCAAGAAGGAGGAAGCAGCTTTCACCCATCGGGCTCTTACTCTGGCAGCAGCGGCAACAGCTGGATGAGAAGCATGAGGATGACACTTCTCCAGAGGCCATAGAGGCGATGCTTCAAGAAGCTGAACGTCGGGTCCTGGCGACTGTGGAGACTGGAGCGACAGACATGAGGCAACGAATTGAAGAGCTTTCAGCCAACCCTGGGGATGTTTCGGGATTGCAGTCTCTTCTTTTTGTGTTTTTACAACTCTTGCTGGAGGGGTGTAATCCTTTACTCTTTAGAATAAAGAAGTACAAAAAATTTTTGTGATGTATTCATTTTTGCTGTCATGAACTTGATGATTTGTGTGGACCTATTATCTTTTGTGTACCTTGGTTTTTAGGTACAGATAATAAGTTTGAGAGAACCAACATGTTTGCTCAGAGGTGATGTGGAAGTGGCAAATATGGGATTCAAATGATGGAATCTTCCTATTCAGAGGTGTTATGGACGTGGTAGGAATGATTCTGAGGGATACGCGAAACTACTCAGAGGTAATGTGGACGTGGAAGTTCTGCAATCAATGTACGGCAACGCAGATGTTGTCTGTACGGGATGTTTACTCAGAGGTAATGTGGACGTGGTAAACATGATGGGTAGCGTAGTCTCACGGAGTGTAAGATTCCGCTTTGTAGGGCGTAGGGGGGACAACTCAGAGGTGATGTGGACGTGGTTGTCCTTCTACTGGAGAATGCCACGAAACAGCTGGGTTCCAGAAACATCTGATTTTGTGGAAGTACATGTCTGAAAGATGTCAAGAATAGTACTTCTTTAGGAACTTGCCGTTGATGGGCCTCATGAACAAGTCCCCATTAGGTTTAGCGAGGCGGTAAGTACCGTTTGAGTATACCGTCTCTATGATGAAAGGTCCTTCCCACTTGGGCTCGAACTTTTCTGGTGTCTTGTGAGTCAACACCATCGGCCTCCTGACTGCCAGAACCTGGTCGCCTTCTTGGAAAGTCCTTTGCTTGACCTTCTTGTTGAAAGCCTGTGATATACGGGCTTGGTAGAGTTCAATACGTTGTTGAGCTAGGAGACGCTTTTCGTCAAGTGCCTTCAGTTCTCGTAGACGACAACGTTGATTGTCCTCTTCTGTGAGTTGGTTTATGATTGCTACGCGAAGTGAGGGTATCTGGATCTCGAGAGGTAGTACCGCTTCGCTCCCGTAGACCAGGGAGAATGGTGTGTTGCCCGTCGGGGTCCGTACAGTTGTACGGTAGGCCCAAAGGTATTCGCCGAGCTTTTCGTCCCAATCACATTTGTTGGATGATACGACCTTTTTGAGTAGCCTGACGATAGTCTTGTTGAACGCCTCGGCCAATCCGTTTGCTGTCGAATTGTAGGCGGTTGAGGCCACGTTTTAAATACGATTCTTATCACAGAATCTGCTAAAAACATGGCTGATGAACTGAGGACCGTTATCGTGGATAATCCTCCGGGGTACCCCAAAACGGTAGATGACATGGTGCTTGATGAAGCTAATCACCCTGGAGCTCTTTACTTTCGCCAGCGGGACTGCTTTTGCCCACTTGGAGAAGTAGTCGGTGATGGCTAGGATGAAGCGTTGTCCTCTCGATGAAGGAGGGGTGATCGATCCCACAATATCCATACCCCAAGCCTCGAAGGGCCAGGAGGCGACTGTAGGATGTAGTGGTTTTGACGGTGTATGAATGAAGTCTGCGTGAAACTGGCACGCTTGGTACTTCTTAGCATAGTCAACAGCGTCAGCGGCCATGGTTGGCCAGTAGTAGCCCATGCGTCGTAGTCGATCCTGCAACTTAGGGCCAGGTTGATGGGCTCTGCAGGTCCCATCGTGAGCTTCTCGAAGGGCTTCGGCTGCTTCTTTGTTGGACAAACATCGCAGGAGAAGTCCATCGTAGGAGCGTCGGTACAGTATTTTGGTAGCTGCATCGTAGTAGAATCGAAGGGAGCGCCTCCTGACTGAGACAGCTTCTTTTGGGTCTTCTGGAAGAATTTCGTAAACAGCGAAGTCGATGAACGGAAATCTCCAGTCTCGGACATTAACACCAGTACTTGTTGACATGGCATGGGTCACTTATGAGCATAAGTTATTTTTGGGACAGACCAAGTCTCGACCAACTACCGTGACGTAGTGTTGAGTCCCGAGGGGTACTGCTAACGAGGCTGCGAGGCCAGCCAGGGCGTCAGCCTCCAGATTTTGTAAACGAGGAACATGTTCGATGAAGAACTCGGCGAAGGTTGAAATAATGTTCAACGCGACTTCATGGTAAGGGATCAGGTCCTCATGGCGAACCTCGAATTGCCCTCTGATTTGGTTTACGACGAGTTTTGAGTCACCGTAGGCTTCCAGATGGTCCACCCCCAGCTGTTGTGCCAGCTGGAGTCCCATGATGAGCGCATTGTACTCGGCAACATTGTTGGAGCACGGCTTCGAAAGGGAATAGGCGCGCTGGATGACCAGCTGATCGGGAGAGACCAAGACTACCCACACTCTTACGATAATTTGGCCTTTGGGGCCTGTTCTTGAAGCGCCATCGAAAAACATCTGCCAGACGGAGCTTTTTTCGGTGACGTTAGATTCTTGGACCTCATCCGGGATGTCTTCATAGAGTCTGAAGGATTCTGGGATGGGGTGTACAGCTAAAAAGTTGGCCAGAGCCTGACCCTTGACGGCTTTTTATGGAACGAACACCATATTGTATGGTGTTAGCAGGATCGCCCATGTAGCTAGCCGAGAATTTAATGACCCTGACTTTGTCATGAGAACTCTGAGTGGATTGACTCGGGAGATGACATGAATCGTCTGGCCCGAGACATAATTGCGAGTCTTCTGAATGGCAAATACCAACGCCAAGCACTCCTTTTCAACGGGGTTGTACTGGTGTTTGGCCCCGATGAGTGTTCGACTGAGGTAGTAGATGGCTTGCTCATAGCCTGTATCGCTGTTCTAAGCCAGCAAAGCGTCGATGGAATGATCCATGGCACGGACGTAGAGGAGGAATGGTTTGCCGACGACGGGCGCCACTAGGACTAGCGGACTCGTCAAGTAAGCTTTTATATCGTCGAAAGCTTTTTGGCATTCCTCTGTCCAGACGTAAGAGACTCCCTTCTTCATTAGCTGAGTGAAGGGTCGACATTTTTTGGAAAGGTTTGCTATGAACCTTCGGATGTACGCCAGACGCCCCTGTAGGCCTCGAAGTTCTCGGAGGTTCTTCGGAGGGTCCATGTCAAGGATGGCTTTGGTTTTCTCGGGATCGACATGAATGCCTTTCATCGTGATAATGAAGTCCAAGAACTTTCCGCTAGAAACTCCCAAGAAGGATTTAGCGAGATTCATCTTGAGTTGATGCGCCCGCATGAGATCGAAGACTGTCTTCAGGTCTTGTAGGTGATCTCCTTTGAGACGGCTTTTGACTGCGATGTCATCAACATAGCATTTGACTTTCTTACGAAGATGTTGACGGAAAATGGTGCTCATAGCTCGTTGGTATGTCGCACCCACGTTCTTCAAGCGGAAGGACATCACTGTGTAGCAGAAAATGCCCTTTGGAGTCCTGAATGACGTATGTTTTACGTCATCGGGGAACATCTTGATCTTGTTGTAGCCCGAATACCCGTCCTTGAAAGACATGCGTTCGAAGCCACATGTGTTGTCGATCATTACGTCGGTGATGGAAAGCGGGAATTCGTCCTTCGGGCAAGCGGAGTTGAGATCCCTGAAGTCGATGCAGACTCGAATCTTCCCATTCTTCTTGGTGACAGGGACAACATTGGCCACTCAATCCCGGTGTTGTTCTTCACGGATGAAGCCGTTGGTCAAGAGTTTGTCCACCTCCTGATCGATGGCGTTCATGATGTCCGGACGAAAACGTCGCTGTTGTTGTTTGATAGGCTTGGCATCGGGTAAGATGTTGAGCCTATGTATCACGATCTGAGGATCCTGTCCTGGCATGTCTTCGTAGCTCCAGGCGAAGACATCAATATATTCTTTAGCCAGTTAGATTAAAGACTCCCGGTCTTCTCCTTTTAGTCTTTTGCTGATAAAGATGGGTTTGGAAGAAGATCCATCCCCAAGGTCGATCTGTTCGACTTCGTCTTCAGTAGGGGGTTCGCGTAGCTCAAAACGGGACACCCATTATTCTCCTAAGCGTTGCGCCCAAGGTTCTTCTTCGAAGAATTTCGGCGCTTGATCTTCGCCTTCATCTTCTTGAGGTTGAGCGGATGTCATGTTGGCTGACAGCACTCTCTTGAAGACTGAGCCGATACTGGTATCAGAATCCTAAGTTGATGCTTCAGACGAATGAGAATGTTCTGCTTCTTCTGCCTCTGAATTCTATGGAGTTGACGGCGGCGTGACATAGCCTATCCCCCGTCAAGTCCGATTATAGTAGTCCTGCGGCTTTCCTTTAGGTGTTGGAAGCCGGAGAGGAAGGCGTCGACCTTTGCCGTAGTTCAGGCCTTTGTTGCTTTTTAGGTCATAACCCATCTTTTGGATGAGGTACTTTGCCTTGTCCGTGTACCGATAGACTTGTATTCTGCCGATATTTGGTTCTAGCTCGAGTGGCGGAAGGTCTTGATGACGCTCAACTTTGCCGAAAATGATGGATTCTTCGTCTCGACTCCGCGGTGGGACTACAGAACAGACCCATTGGAACAGGACTACTCGATTTACATGATGGACAGTCGTTATTTGTGTTTGCAACGACCGTAGAGCGTTATCTAATGTATACATGGCATTCCAATATGGAAGACTAGAATAATTAAAAGACACTCTATTATTGATGAAATACGAGATTTTATCCCGCGGGATTACATTGTCCAGAGAGGGTGCATCTACATCAGCAGAGATATATTCCCCTAGCTCTTCATCTGTGAGTACTGGGATTGGATCAGGGGAGTCTACCACAGCTTTGATTTTGGGGTCCGAGAGGGCTATGTGGGCCTTCTCTGGCAGCTTGGATTGCGGCGGCTTACCTTTAAGACGCACCTTCAGAGGTGCCTCCACTGCACCTCCGGTGATTGGTGCCTTCCCTTGTAATTTTGCCACAAGGGAAGCCGATGTCTGAGGCGGCTTTCCCTTGAGGCGTATCTTCAAGGGAGCCTCAGGAGCAGTTGGTGCTTTTTCGGGTAGCTTGATATTCATGGGAGACAACTTCTGAGGCGGTTTGCCTTTGAGTCAGATCTTCAAAGGAGCGCCGGGAGTCATCTCAGGCTCCATGTCCGGTTCTGCTGCCATTTCTGCCTCGTCGTCAGCATCATTGGCTTCCTCCTCGTCATGTGACTTGTACAAGGAGGAATCAGTGAAGTAGGCTTCAACCCCTTTGAAAGGGTCAATGTCCGCGAACTTCGTCCGGATGACGTCGTTGGTGGACACGTACTTCATACATTGGTAGAGCGTGGATGGTACCACCATGTACTCATACAGCCATGGACGACCCAACTGGAGGTTGTAGTTGACATCGGCATCCACGACATAACAAGTCACCTCAGTTCTGAGGTTACCGATATGGCACTTTAGTCGTATCTTGCCCAGTGGCTCGCTTTTGCTAGCGTTGAAGCCACTGATTGTTATGTTGGATGGCGCCAGTCGGTACATTAGGATCCCCAGTGTTGAAAGCAGCGTCTTCAGGATGATGCTGAGGGAAGACCCCGGATCGATCTGAATCCGCTTCACTTTGACAGAACCCATATACCCTGTATAATACAGTGGCCTGTTGTGTCAGTTGTGCTTGAGCAGCATGTCTTGTTGGGTGAAGGTTATATTGGGGATAACCTCATCCGCACAATGACAGTGCGCACATGTAGTTGGAAGATCTTCAGGCTGCTTGACCTGACTGATGAAGGACTCAGCATCCTCCAGGGCTTCACAGAGAGCTTCGCGAGTGTCTTTGGAAAGACGAAGAAGCTCAAACAGAGAAAGGCGGGCAGGAGTGTAACACCCAGTTTTTTAAAATTGGGGTATTTTTGAAAATTTATTATTTTTATTATTTATTAGTGGTATTTTAGTCATAATATGATTTTTGGGTGATTTTAGTTAAGTTAAACCATTTTCTAAGTCATGACTTATGACTTTGTGATTTACTAGTATAACCCGAGTGTAAACCCTAGAGATTTCATAACCTAGAGACTAACCATGATCATGTGAGCCTAGCCATAGGCTTAGAACACCAAATTAGGGCTTTTTAGCCTAAAGGGTATTTTGGTAATTTTTTAGGAATTATTTGGAATTATTTGTATTTATGTGATTTATTATTATTTAATTAGTTGATTAGTGTCATGTTAGCTTCTAACCTAGTTTAGCACTAATCTAGAGGTTAGCTACTAACCTAGAATGCTAAGGGGATAGATATTACTTTTAGTCAATGGGTGGAAATATCTTAGATTACTTTATTAGATATTTTTCCATGAAATCCTCAAAATATCTCAACCTTGGCACCAAAGTCTTTGCTTTCTCCTTGAAGGAAGGTCAAGGACACCCCCCCTTGCCATGGCCGGCCATAGGGCACCCCCTAGCAGCCACACATTCCTATATAACCCATTGTATCATTCATGAACATCTTTACATGAATTTAATCCTAGAAAAATCATATTCCTTCAAACCTCCACAACTTGGCCATTTTTGATCCAAATCACCTCTGGTTTCTTGCATTGGACTCCTCTACACTAGAGGGTACTAGTTAGGGCCTGCTATCGAGGATTTGAGGAGCTTTGGGCATCACCAAGAGAAGAGGACACCCCCTACTTGGTGTTTTCTTGAGTTTTCACACAAATAGGTAAATACCCTCAAACCATGTTAATATTGTGTTTTCTCTTCATTTTTGTATACATCTAGGTACCAGGGAACTGTAGGTCAAGTTTGGTGAAAAATAGGATTGGTTTGGTGTCCGTATCAGACACGTATCCTAGGCTAGGAAACCTTGTTTGATGAAATGCCACAAAGGATCTGTTTTTGTCAAAATGTAAAACAAAATATATTTTTGGGTAACCCTAGACTATTAGGTTACAACCCTAACTTACTGAGCACGTTTTCGTGCTGTGTCCGTGTCCAAAATGGACACGAACTCACTGCACGAGGCTCGCGTGCGTACCCTGCTACCACGCTGCTCGTGCTCACTGCACAGAGCACGTCGACACGCCAAAATTGGTGGACACGAGGGGGCAATGTCTGCGAACATGCCCCCAAAATCTTATGACTTCTCGTGTCGTGTCGAGTGAGAAAACTCACTCGCACTGGTCGAGCACATCCTGTGTACGAGTGCACAGACCTCACTGACACGACCTTGTAACTTAGACACGACACAACTTGGACACTGGACCATGACACTGACACGACCTTGTAACTTAGACACGACACAACTTGGACACTGGACCATGACACTGACACATACCCCTAGACCTACCCTACCTACTGACACGAGCACGAGACACAATATTATGTGTGTCGTGTCCACGAGACGCGTGACTCACTACACGATACAGTGTAAACATTGTGTATCAGTCGAGAAAACTCGACTGATACGGTGTTCGTGCCGTATCCTGAGGACACGTGGACACCGTACAGGCTGCCTAACACGTGCACCTACCCTAGGTGAACCTACACACGTGTGCACGAGACCTATGGACACTTATGTCGTGTCCTACACTCGTGTGCACCTCTGCACGATACTGCACAGAGCGCAGTTTACCCGATTTGGAAATTATACGTTTGGATATGTTGTGTCGTGTCGTGGTGGACTCCTAGGGACACCTATGACACGTACACACCTAGGGGCACGATTACCAACCACTGTATGGACATCTTAGCTAGGTTTTGGGCTTGAAATCAGGTTTCCCCCTTACCTACACTGTGTTCAGTGATAAACAGTATTTATTGTGATTTCTAGTTTTCAAAATCCAATTTCAAATTGATTTTGATGTATATATATATGTATATTTATGGGTATATATTGTATAAACGTAGTATATATGTATGTGTGTGTGTAGGTGAGTTTTTAGGGTGTATACATGTATATACATGTGTATATACATGTATGTGTATATGTAGGTGTGTGGGTGTTTTGTGTGTGTTTGTTGGGGACTGGATTCCTGTTCCAGGAAAATTGGAACACCCTTCTCCCCTTCCCGTGACAGCCCCTTCACTCTCTCTCCCACTCTAATTCCCTCTCTCTAATTCTCTCTCTTACTTCTCTCTCTATAAATATGTAGTATATATATGTTTCATATATATATATATATATGCATATATTGATATATATATATATATATATATATATATATATATATATATATATATATAAATATATATATATATATATATATATTGTATTAGTTTATATAGTGTGTCATTATATATAATGTGTCTATACATAGATACCTAGGGTATTACATAGGCTATAGGCCTATGTGGTTGTTATATGTAAATATATATGTATATATATATATGTTATATATAGTGAGTATATATATAGTATTTACATATTTGGTTATATTGGTGTATATAGTGGGTATGTATATTGTATATATATATTGTAGATATGTATATATATATTATGGCCTATGTATATATATATATGGTGTAGATAGTGTATGTGTCTATTGTATATATATATATAGATACCTATATGGTATTAGCCTATGGAACTTAGTTGTTAGCCTATGGCCTATGGCTAGTAATTCTTGATTTGACTAATAAGCCTACTAGACCTAGGTTGACTAGAGTGTTTGACCATATGTTGACCATTGGTCAAGATTAACCTAATTACCTTGTTGATTAGTCTATGATTGACCAAAACCCTAGTTAGACTAAGGCTTGACCCTATATGGACCCAAGTAACTAGAGTTGACTAGTTTGACCATATTAACTAGTATTTAACTACTAGACCTAGGTTGACCAAAATGTTGACCATAGTTGACCAAAGTCAACTATAGGTCAGACCTTGACCTAATTAACCTAGAAAGGACTTCGAAGGACTTAATGACTAAGGTTTGACTAAACCCTAGATTATTAACTAATTTGGTTAGGTTTGACCTATATGTGAGTGCCCTAAGTATATAAGGGTATTGTGTGACTTGGGTTATATGAATAGTTACCTGTCAATTAAGATATGTATGGGGTTAAGTGAGATACTTAGAGTTGAGTCATGACTTGAGATTGGAATATGGGATTAACTTGAATGTAGGATTAAGGTTGGTATTATATATATATGTATTTATATGTGGTATACTTGTATAAGTATTGGTTATACCTTAACCTTGTGGTATAGTACCTTAGATAGTCTAGATTGACCTAGCTTGACCATGTTGACTACTATTTGACTAGTCTGACCATTGATTGACTAAACCCTAGATAACTTAGCTAGTTTGACTAGAATGTTGACCAAGAGTTGACTTTAACCTAGATTTGACTAACCTTGACTTGTTTGACCTTGTTTGACTTTATTTGACTCAGTTTGATCCCCTGTGACCTAGTATGACTTCCTGTGACCCAGTTTGACTATTGAGTTGACCAAGAGTTGACTTTTGACCAGATTGATCTAGAATCATGTAGTATGCATTGTATACTTTATTTTTACCATTGTGGATACATTGTGACTTGTATTGCTCTGATTAGGAGCCATACACCTCTCCTCAGACAGTATATCCTCTTCAGACATTCAGTTATCAGGCGAGTACATTCTCTGACCGTTTCATACTTGTTCAGGCTTTACTTCTCGCTCTAGATTACTTTACTTGATGCTGTCACGTTGGTAACACGGATTGGTACTATATGGATCTTTACATGAGATGTTATCCCCCTCGGGAGCATCGGGTACTTCATGTTACGTGTGTTTCACTTTCATCATGTACTCCTGTGCTTCCATCATACATGTGCACTCATGTGATCATGTACTCTCATGTTCACAGAGCCCTCATGTATACTATCATGTGCACCCTTTCATGGGCCCTATGTGATATCATGTATAATAACGTAACTTGTCTCGATCCTTGTGTATTGATTGGGGTAACGGGGGAGTAGAAGTGGACATGTGAATAATTCCAAAGTAGTGTAATTATGTGCAAACTCAGTAGTGTAATCATGTATAAATTCTAGCCATTCATATGCCTATCTTGTACTCTACATCACTAGTCACTTATAGTTCTCTATATACAGTAGATATTTTATTACAGCTATCTCTTTTACAGCGTACATTTCCTTTCAGCATTTCCTGTATCTTACTCTATTGCCTGTATCGTATTTTCTAACCTGTTATGAACTGTGTGAGATATATTGTGCTCGTTCCTGTCCTGACTGGACCTGTTAAAAATATTACAGAGGATGAGGCCCTGGTGTCTACCTATTATGGAGCAGGACTAGATGATACTTATGTTGTGGACCCTTAGCAGGATCCACCTGCAGTTGAGGATGTTGCCCAGTAGTCTAGGCTAGTTTAGCTAGACAGTCTTTTCTATATTATCATTTTGTCTCACATTCGGAGTTGTATTTTGAGATGTTGAGATCTATAGACTCTTAGACTTATTGTATTATGAGTTGACATTCTGGTGTTATGTTATCCTAGACACTTGGACATTTTCATCTATTCTACTGTTCTCTTTGAGTTACTGTCTATCTATCTATCTATCTTTCATTCTTCTACCCTAGATGTGATTGAGATGTATATTGTTATGTCACCTCCATTCGGAGAGTATAAACTGTACAGGTACTTTTATATTGTTAGATGATTGACCTAGGACAGCGTTCTACCGCCGACACTGCGGCGTAGGCTGGACGTACCCACTTCTCGTGCCCTTACTCTAGGGTGCGGGTCGTGACGAGGAGTACTGGCAAGTTGTGCCAGTATGTCAAAGTTGTGGGGCTTGGCTAGCCCCGAAGCATTCTTTTTTCGTAGAGGTCTGTCGAAACGAGCCTCTACATGCTTCTGCTTATTAGCTGCTGGAGGCTTAGACGGACCCCCTTCCTCAGTAGCAGGGACGGTGCAAGGAGGCACCACCTCGACGGCAGCTTCGTCGGGTTGGGCGTTCTGTTGTGAACGCGTTTGTACAGGAAGAGCCTCTTCTGTGGAGGAAGAGACCATGCGGCAAGACTTGATCTTCCTGCCTTTGGTTTTGGAGGCAGAGCATACCTCCGGTTGAGTAACCTCGGAGACGAGATCAGGGTGAACCCGTAAGATCTCTCCCCAAGATGTGGTGAGTGGGATGAATCCACTCACATTATCATGAGTAGGTGGTAAGTTAACCACCTCCATTGTCGCCTTAGGGATGGAGACGACGCCATCTTGTGTTGTAGTTGGCGGCAAGGTGCCGAACTGGAGCGACACCACGTTAGCCGAAACCGTCTTCTCCTCGTAGTCGACGGAGATAACATCCGCATTGATCATGTGCTGGATGTAGTTTTTGTGGATGTAGCAGTCCTTGGTTGGATGTCCGACAAACCGATGGTAGTGACAGTACCTCGGATTGTCCACTTTTCCAACCTCGTCCGGACGCTTCAGGTCCGGCTACTTGATCTTGTCACCCTGCTTCAGTATCTCAAAGAGTTGTAGTGTATCTTCATCATTGAAAGAATAAACCTCCTTTGGTCTTGGTGCAAGTGGAGGCTTCTGAGTAGGTGCTGACGCACCCTTTGAGGCATTGACAGTCAATGCCTGTTTCCCCTTCGTCTCTCGTCCGGGGTTGTTGGCTGCAGGCCGCTTCTCCTTGTCTTCAAAGGCGGGAAAACTGACTCCCAGAAGACGAGCATTGGCCGCATTCTTTTCTGCGGCCTCGGCTTCGATGATCAAAGAACTCCAGTCGGGAGGAGGAGTAGAGTTGAGCCAGAGTTTGACTGCAGGCAGCATGTTAATGCTGCAGGAGGAGAGGAGCGCATGTTCTGGCATGCCCGGGGGCAGTCTGAAGTAGGCCTGTCGAAAGCGTTCGATGAATATCCGAACTGTTTCCTTCTCCTTCTGGCGTATCTCTATGAGTGATGCCATTGTCATGTCCTTCCCGCCATCGTAGAAACGGTCGAGGAAAAGGCGCGTCAAATCGTCGAAAGAAGATATAGAATTATCGGGGAGGCTGCAGTACCAGTCGTACGCCACTCCTTTCAGTGCGCCGACAAATATGCTGGTGAGTAGCGCATCCTCCTTCGAAAGATGTCCCGTCTGAGACTGGAAATACGTCAGATAGCGACGCGAAAAGTCCTTCCCGTCGTATGGCGTCAGTGTTTGTGGTTTTTATTTGGGAGGATAAACCACTTTATTCCATTCGAGGGGATAAGGTTGGGGGATGCCCATATTTTGGCGTTCCTCTTGTCTCGTCTTGGACTCAAAGCACTCGCGCAGGTCCTTGATCATCTTGACCACATCTTCCGTAGAGCTGGCAGTCGGGGAAGGTGGTACCACCTGGAGTTGGGCATTTGAGGGCTCCGACGTCCGGAGGGCTTCGCGACGATCCGTATCCAAGGATACACGTTGAGGGGGTACACTTGACTCTCCATTGGCCCCTGGGTCGGGACCGGTAGAAGGTGTCCTGGCCAAAGCTGATCGTATCTCAAATACTGCTTGAGTCAATGTTTGCATGGAGGCAGAGAGGGTTTTGAGTCCTCCCTTCAGGGTATCCATGCGCTGGACGAGGGCCGCTGGTGGCGCATCCGAATCGGTGTCGCCCCCAGTCATGTAAACTGTCATGATACGGCTGGAGTCGGATGGCTCGGTTGAGGCTTCACTTTCGGCCTCACTCTCCTGTAGAGGAGTTGTTGTTCCCAAAACTTCGTCTTGGCTACCTTCGGCTATGTTCTTAAGGACTTTTTCGTCTTCGAGACTCGGATCCGCAGGAGCTAGACTACCCCCAGCTAAGTTTTGGAGGACGCCATTGTCTTCGGGAGAGGTATCCGTAAGGGCCTGACTACCCCCAGTCATGTCTTGAAGGACTTCTTCATCTTCGAGATGCAGGTCCACAGGGGCTAGACGACCCCCAGCTATGTCGGGGAGGCTGACTTCGCCCTGAGGATGAAGATCCACCCCAGCTGTGCTTTGGAGGACACCCTCATTTTCGGAAGGAGGATCAACACGGGCTTGACTACCCGCAGCTTCCTCCAAGAGCTTCTTCCTCCCGCGAGTGCCTTCGAACACTCCGGAGGACGAGACGGTTGTCTTGGTTTTCCTCGGCTGGATCTTGGACGAGGAATTGCCAGTCGCCTTTCGGACTGACGAGGAGTTGGAGATTATATTGCATGAAGCAACCTTTAGTTCTGTCTCCTCTTTTGTTGACACTTTCTTCCCGAAACGACGTCGGAGGGGTGTCGATGACTGCAGTCGCTGGAACAACGACTGTCTTGGTGGGACTACTGACTTGCAACAGTAGTTGATGGTGACCACAGCACAAGTATGCCCAGTGAGGGGCACATCATGCTTGTCAGTCGACTCTCCTGATTGGCGCTTGTGAGTGATCACGTTGTGCATATCGTTGGAGGAGAGTGCTACCTTCGCACTTCCTTCAGGCGCATGGCAATGTCAAGCGTCGGGGTGGTCAGGTGAATGTTGTGCCCCCTGATCCAACACCAAACAGGTGCTCAGATCAGTAGTAGGGGAACAATATTTAAAGTGACTTGAACGAACCTCAGACGCACAACCCGAGGGGGCGCGGGGGTTCAAGACCACTGGGTTTGCCTTACTCGACTTGGTTGCGAACGCAATAGATGCGCCCAAGTGAGATAAGGACTTTAAAGGTTGGCTCATTTTTGGCGCAGAAGCACCTGAGTCAACCTTATACAGCTTACCATCAGCAGTGCGCATGATTTTGAGTGCATACTTCTGGCTTGCTGGGGGCATAGCACGTTTGGGACGCATGGCCCGTGCTGCCTTGGACTTCTTCGTACCAGGCCGCTGGGGCGCGTAGTACTCAGAATCCAAATTCTCCTCGCCACTACAGCGAGTAAGTCTGTCAAAGACAAAGACCTTCTGTGGTGCATCAGAGATGATGCACGGGGCATTGGCTGTGCCCCTGCTCCATCGACGCATCTTCCTCGCCTGAGAGGGAGATGGCTGGGAAATATGGTCAGTCGCACGTTTTCTCGAGAGATGCGTTGTACCGATAGGCGCATCTTGGTTGCTGAGGACGTCAGCAGGAAGAGAAGACTGGATCGGCGTATCCCCTTCGGTGGTGGTGCCAGAGGCGTCAACCTTGCATACCCAGACTCGGCGGGTCTTCTTCGGCTTTGGCAGCCGCTTCGAAGGACTCACACCGCCTTCAGAGATGAACTTCTTATACACCTGTTGATTGAGGCGTACGACCAGCGTCTTGTGGGAGGAGCCCACCTAAACATCGTCGGATTGCAACACAGCTTTCTCGGTGGAGGAGAAAGAGGTCCCCAGCAGAGTCGCCAGCTTGTTTGCCATTAAAATCCTTTGATCAAATTTCAATACAAACAGAACAGTGTTACAATATAGGACTTAGACGTAGTCCTAGGAGTACACTTTTGTTTAATATGGGTCCCTAGTGCCGATGGAGCGAGTGGTAATGCGTTGACTCCGTTGACGATCTGACGACGGTTATCGGTTCTCTGAAGGTTTGGATTGCTCTGGGTTCTGGAGCTTGCTGAGAGGAGGAAGACGTTGAGTGTCTGTATCTGCCTCTCTGGTTGTGCGATGTCTCTGTCTGTCTATGTATGTTCGTCTGTGTGTGTGTGTCCGTAAGAAGAAGGAAATGATCCCTTTATTTATAGTCTGCAGGCTGGCTGCTCATGCACGCACATGTCGGATGCGCCTGGACGCAGGGACGCCACGTGGTGATTGCTGACGGAGGCGCATAGGCGATGCGCCCTGATTGAGGGGTTAAATTCTTCATACTGCTGTTGTGGGCCGGCACGTAGCAGAGAAGAGGATTTTTTTGTTGCTAAGATCTTGGGTGAATCGAGTCAAAGGACACGTGTCATTGGCCCATGGCTCGGAGATCTCGGATTTAGTGGGGAATGATCTGGTAGGATGCGCCTGGGATTGGGCGCATGAGGAGACTTTGGCTCGTAACTTTTGGTAGTCGCGAACCATGCATGGCTTTTGAGGCGTATACGAAGCTTCAGTAGTGACTTTACTTCTGTCTTTTGGGATCAGAGAGAAGTCTGGGATGTATGGATTTTGAGGCGCATGCAGAGCTTCAGTAGTGACTTTACTTTTGTCTTTAGGGATCAGAGAGAAAGTCTGAGACGTATGGCTTTTGAGGCGCATGCGGAACTTTGGGCGCATGACCGCGGAGGCGCATGCGAGTGGTTGGGCGGCCAAGTGGCTTGTAACCGCCAGAAGAAAGTAATGATGATGCTGATGTTGGCGACGCTTCATTTTCTGAAAAAGCTGTCAACTATTCAGTCCTCGAGAGGCGTGCTGCCAACTCTGTCAGACTTCAGCATTTAATGTTCTTTGACAGGTGATGGACTGTTGGAGTGGATGCATCGATCGGCGTTCAACTAGGCGCATGGGGCCGCATGGGGGCACATGCTTGTGAAGCGCTCGGTGCTGAGGGGCGTATCTGTGTGATGTGCGGTATGGCTGGCGCATCCGTTTCGCTTGACATGTCTTTTGGTGCGACTGTTACGTTCTTCGAGTGCTTTAAATAGCCGTTTTTGACTTGGCTGAATTCGAAGCGTCAGGTTCATCCATTTAATACACATTATTTGCACGAGATTCGGAGAGCCGTCCACTTGGCGCATGGGTTTGATTTGCCCGGCCTATAAATAGTGGCATGGAGAGAGTTTGCTTCTCGATCTCTCACGTCCTTCCGAAATGAACTTGTTTACTCGAGTGCATTCTGTTGATGAGATGCTTCCGAGGGTGAAGATGCGACGCATTGTCTTTATTGATGCACTTGAAGGTGACTGTTACATCCAAAAGTCAGAGTCGAGGGCTTCTGAGGCAGACAGAAGGTGTCTGTTGCATCCAAAGATCGGGATACTCGAGCATCGTCTCCGTTATATGGGAAGAGTCGCAGATCGGAATTGCGGTGCTGCGGCTTTGGGGGCTCTTTCTTCCTTCAAAGTGGGTGTTGCCCATTCTGGTTGTGTTGAAAGCTGCTCCTTTAGCCGCAGTTTCGATTGCGGTCTTCCTTCGCCTTTGGAGGCTCTTTCGAAGCCTCCCCTGGCCACAGGTTGGCTTACGGTGCTCTTCTCTTCCTCGATTTGGTGAGCTCTTTCTACAGCTAGAGGGTTGATTGCCACCCTCGTTCTGCTCAATAAATGCTTCATTAGTCGAAGTATTTAGACGGCGGTGAGCCTGGCTGGAAGGGTAGCACATAACTGAGCTGCTGAAGGGATGCACATAACTGAGGATGCACGTAACTGAGCTGCTGAAGGATGCGCCCGGCTGGGAGTGCATGGTGGGATGTGCCTGACTAAGAGTACATAGTGAGATGCGCCAGTTCGAGAGCGCATGATGATGCTGCGCCTGGCTATAGACTTAGGGGTCAGACTGGCCCTTCTTCCACCATGGCCTTTGCGCCTTTTCTTCCAAGGTCATCGCCCGTGACACGGCGATGGATTTTGAGTGCATAGAGCTGTCATACCATTAACAGATGGGGTGGTTATTAATGCACTGCCGGTCTTTGATGAGGCCTGGAGCAGAAGACGTCGTTACGGCTGATGACGCTTTTATTTTCTGATTCTACCATCAGCCCTGGGAGTACAGCACCATGCCAGCTTGTCGGAGGACACTGGCGAGAGTGGACGGATATGACTTTTTTGTGTCTGTTCCTTGTTTTACCGCTGAAGAAGTGAGGAGCGTACATGTTGATAGTACCGGACCTCCTCTCCTCTTACCTGAGAAAATGCTCCTTTGGCTGCGTAATATCCGTCTAGCGCACCTAGTATATTATAACCGCAACAACGTCTACCTGGAGCCCTACTTGCCCAGCAGGTTCTCCCGCCAGTTCGGGTATAGCCAGCTATTCTTTGACAGTCCCTATTTGCCATGAAATATAAAAGAACAGAACAATTATCGGAGGACTGGACTTTTACTTCACAATATAAACTCGCTTGTACAAAGAAAGCCTAGGGACGAAAGCCTAGGTACAGCAATCTAAGCATAATTATTTATTTTAGATTCTGGGGGGTGACGATAGAGGCTCGGGAAAGCAACGGCCGCTCTGCCTTACTCCTTGGACGATCGGGTGCAGCTTTTTGGCTCCGTGGAAGAACTACTTGGCGTTGATGAAGAAATGCTCTCTCTTTAGGCTCTCTATGTCTCTATGTGCGTCTGTCTCTGTCTGCCTATATCTCTCTATATGTCCGTCCGTATATGTCCTTGTCTGTGTGTGTTTGCAAGGGAATGGCACCCTGCTATTTATAAGAGTGGGGGGCCTCATTAGGGTTTACAATGATTGCTTATTTTTGTAAGTCGGCGGCTATTGATCATTGGATCTGGGTCGTTCATCGAGATTTGAGAAATAAATATGATTGCATCAAATCTTTTGTGGGTAATTAATGCTGATTGACATAAATCCTCCTGATTTGTCATGCCAACCTCGGATTCCTCGACACGTGTCTTTAATTGGCTTATTTGCAAATGATCTGATTTGATCCCAATATTTCATTGGGATTTGCTGAGAGATTTCGATCAATCTGATACCACGTGCCCCGCTATCATGCCACGTGTCAAAATAGCAGAAATCTGAGCTGCAGGAAAGTTGGGCCGCATAAGGCTGGCCACGTGTCAAGGTTGCCTAAGAGTGCCCCCCCAGAACATTTGGATCGCATGGTAATGATTTAAGCCGCATGAGTGTGGACGACCGCATGAGTGAACCGCATGGAGCTAGTCTTTGTGAGCCGCATGGGGATGGTCATTGTGAGCCGCATGGAGCTAGTCTTCCTGAGCCACATGGGGATGGTCTTTGTGAGCCGGATGGAGCTAGTCTTCGTGAACCGCATGGGGCTAGTCTTCTTGAGCCGCATGGGGCTAGTCTTCGTGAACCGCATGGGGCTAGTCTTCGTGAGCTGCATGGGGCTAGTCTTCGTGAGCCGCATGGGGGAGTCTTCGCTTGGGCCGTATACAACTGTCCACGTGTCAAAGCCGTATGACAGTTTCTGAATCTCGGGAGATTGTGTCAGAGATTTTCTTCGCTTTCCAAGGAATCCGTCATTATGAGGGAGTCATAATGATATCTTCGTGTCAGAACTGTCACCTGGTCAAAGCTGTCAGCCGTCAAGGCATTTAATGCAAAATGAGAGAGCTGTTTGTAGGCCACGTGGCTCCACTTTGAGCCGCATAGGACTTGTTTGAGCCGCATAGACGCTCGAGCCGCATGGATACTTGAGCCGCATGAACTCTCTGAGCCGCAGGGGGCTCTCTGGCTGCATGGATCTTTCTTTAATCTTTTCCATGCTTCTACAAGACCCCCTTCAAAGTTTTCAATTTACAAAATTGAAATACTTTGAATAAGAAGCATGGCCATGTATTCTTCTGACCTCATATGATGTCTCAGCCGCATGGATGTCTCGGCCGCATGGATAACTCGGCCGTAGGGGTTTTCGGGCCACATAAGTGTCTCAGCCGCAGGGACTTTCGGGCCGTATAGCTATCCCAGCCGTGGGGACTTTCTGCCACGTCATCTTGCCACGTATGGCGATCTTTTGCATTAAATGCTGTTGATTTGCTGTCAGTTTTGAGGTCACTTTTCGGGGCGGGATCCCAGAAGTCTGGCCTTCATTTTAGGCGGCTCGCCTCGATAACCGAAGAGTTGGTTTTCGTTCTGCATGAGAATCGAAGCACCTTGGTTTTGTTTATAAATATGGATGAGTTCAGTCGGAGGGATTTCTTTACTTTCTCCTTCGTCCCCAACTGTTGCTGTCTTTTCTTTCTTTTCCTATTTCCATTCTCCGACAGTTGAAGATGGCCCCCAAATCTTCCAAGGTCGTCTCCGCTGCTGCGAAAGGCAAGAAGGTGGCTTCCTCGTCGGTCGCCGTGCCCGAAGTGCATCTTGATGTTCGCCCCGCTTTCAAGGGTAAGGAATGGATTTGAATACTTTGAACCCTAAAGACTCATGGCTCTATTGTATAACATATGCACAAGCCTTCATCGTTTGAATCGCTCAAGTTCGATCATGACGGAGCCGCATGCATTGTATGGGCCGCATAACCCTCTCGCATCCGAGTCGCATAGGATATTTCCTATGTTTGAGCCGCATGAGAAAGATTTTGAGTTGCAATATTACTTCTAGATATGAACCGCATAAAGTCTCCTTTGACCGGAGCCGCATATATTCCTGACAAACTGGCCCACATAGAATTTTGCTGAGTCCCGTCGCATAAACTCCTCTGCGAGATAGAACCGCATAAGTCTTAATCGGAGCCGCATAAGCCATCGAATCAGTATCATATGGAACTCCCAACTGAATTGGGCCGCATGAAGCTGTGTTGACCCGAGCCGTATAGGCTCTATTAAAGCCGTGCCGCATGAAACCCAGCTGAATTAGGCCGCATAAGACTTCATCGATCCGAGCCGTATAGGCCCATAGGGACTTCTTTTTGAGAAACTTTAAGTGGTTTCATTTTAACCATTCTTTTAATCCTGTTTCTTTTGTCCTTTTCTAGTGAACCTCCCAACCAACCCGGCCGGAGAGCTTCTAGTAGGTTAAGCTTAGTTTGCCATGGGTATGCGACTTGATGATCTAATTCGACATTTGACAGATCAACTTCCCTCTAATGAGCCTTTGGAGAGGGTGGCTGCCATCAACAACCAGCCTTTTCATTTTTTTGCACTATGATGAATTCGGAGAAACTGGACGGAGAATATCTGAAACCAGCTTTTCTCTTCGGGGATGCTTTCTCTGTAAAGAACTCCCGAATGCTGGACGTTTCTGAGAACTGGGACTTTACTGTGGACGGGGTGGATATCCATGTTCCCGAGATGGAGCGGCATTTTCCCCTCTCGTGGTTTAATATGGTACCGTTGGGCAGAAAAATGGCAGGTTCTCTGACTCCAACCCAATAGAGGATGTTCGTGGGCAACATCCACTATAATATGAGTATTAGGTCAGCATGTACAAGTAGGGAGTCAGTCAGCCGGACTGTGATGGGGCTGATCCCTGGTACTTTTATAAATGTGTCTGGTCCTAACTTCACTTTTACCCGAGCTGACCCCTTTCTGAATCAGCTCGCTCGCAAGGGGTCCTATCCTGTGGGCAGGTTGTCGCTGCTGAATTGGATAAACCCTATTCCCACATGGGCCAATCTTTCCTCATAGACCCTGAGGAACTACGAGGAACTCCTTCAGGAGATTGACCTTTACTACGCCATCCGGGGCACCTGTTACGGATTGCCCATTAACAAGCTAGTGTTCATAGCCCTTTTGGAGATGTATAGCCGGCGTACGGGGACTTTCTTCGCGCCCGGGGGAGAGTTGGGACTTGCTCTCCATGAAATGCATGCTGTTTCTAAGCTGCCGTGGGGAGACGAGGCCTTTGAAGTATATACCCCAACGAACGAAGAATTCGATGACCTGGATCGACGATTTCCTGGTTTCGTCGCTATGTACCGAGAACTGTTGTGCCACCATAGCATCTGCCACCTGACTGCTATCAAGAAATAAAATAGCTCAGAAGGGAACTCCCCCATAATACGGCCTGGGTCGCGTATCTTTTCAAATTACGTCCTTCCGGTCGGGTTTTGTCTCGAGGTCCTCAAACCCCAGAGGAGGTGAAGGACATGATGTTGAAGGCCAAAAGGTCGAGGTCCACCCATGACAGGTTTGGGAGCCGCACTGACTCCTTCAGTTATTTCCACTACGGTACCCGACAAATGTTCGAAAAAGTAATCTTGGCCGGGTTCTTGATGGTATGGCTACGAAATTGTGTAGTCTCGGGAGGGGCAGGTTCTACTGAAAGGATCAGCCGCCATTTCATTCTCCCGGCTGTGAAGCTGGTCTTCAAAGTAAGACTGGCCCTTTTTCCGGCTATGGTGTGTAGCATACACCACGGCCTCCGTGCCTTTTCATCTAAAGTCATTGCTCGCGAGACGATGCTGGACTTCGAGCGGATAGAGCTACCATACCACTATCTCATGGGGTGGTTATTGATGCATTACCGGACATTGATGAGGCCCGGAACAGAGGATGATGTCACTGCTGATGACGCCTTCCTTTTTCGATACCGCCATCAATCTTGGGAGTATGACACCATGTAGGCTTGTCGGAGGGCGTTGGCAAGAGTTGACGGGCCCGACTTCTTTGTTTCTTTTCCTCAGTTTACCCCTAGAGAAGTGAGGAGGGTACACGTTGATGGCATTGTACCTCCCCAGCTCTTATCTGAGAAGATGCTTCTATGGCTGCGCAACATTCGCCCTGCGCACCTAGTATATCGTTACCGAAATAACGTATACTTGGATCCTTGTTTGCCTAGCAGGTTTTCTCGTCAATTCGGGTATAGTCAGCTGTTCCTTGACTGCCCCAGTGCTTGCCTGGGCTTCGAGGGCAGTGTCCTTGAAGGCATTCGGGCATGGCATTATTATAATGCTGTTCATACTCGGGCTAGCTTCTCAGTCCCTGACGCTAATACGCAAGGGGATATTCTATATATGGCGGCTCTTTATCACGTTGCGGCGAGCAAATCTCCCGTGAACTTTGACATGAACACCAGCTTTATTGTCGGGACCGGCTTGGCAGAAAAGTCAGAGGGTTCCAGGAAGAGAAAGAGGGGCGAATAGGGTTCCCGTGCCAGACTCGGAGTCCACTGCGATGGACGAAGAGGATGACGAACAGGCCACCGATGACTCATCTCATTCTTCGGACGAAGGGGTGGGGGACCAGCCTCTTACTGTGCCGGACGAAGAGGTGGAGGACCATCCACCTGTTGTGCCTGGTGCTTCGTGCCAACGAGGCAGGCGTCTGTCTACTGACAATGGCAGGACCTACTCCACAAAGCGGGCTACGGTAAGACGTCGTAGGCTGTTTATTGATGTTGACGCTTTTTCTGAGGTGATTTGGAATTTCAGCCGCGTTTTTCTTCTTTTTCTAAATTATGGCCTAATCATTTTTTCTTTTGCTCCTTGCAGGCGTCTGGGGAGTCTGCTTCTCGGGACTCGGCTACTAAAGTCGATCCAGCCTTGTCTACTTTGATCCATGATATGTGCACCACCATCACTCCCGCTGGGGTTCTTTCGAAGGCGGCCGGGTAGTCTCACCTTGTTGAGACCTCAACCCGTGGGGACGGGGGCTCTATTGCCCCTGTCCCTGAGACAGCTGAATTCCTACAGGATGACACTGACCTGGCTGACTCCCCTTCAGGGGTGGCTGGGGTAGAGAAACCAGTTGAATTTGAGTTGGAAGCTGTGGGTGGGGAGACCATGCTAGCTTCGAACAAGATGCAGTCTCCGAGCTCTTCCCCTGGTAAGATAAACCAGCTTTTTAACTTGTGAGGAGGCCTATTTGCTCTATCATCCTGTCCTTCGTGGATTAATGATTGCTTTGGATGTGCAGGTCCCACCCCTTTATTGCCGGTGATGGACATTGCCAGGGCGGACTCTACCGGGGGGGATCTGATGGAAGCACGTGTGCCTCCTTCTTTTCCAACCCATACTGAAGGGCATCCAGCTGAGTCAATTTCGGGAGCCTTGTTGATAGCACAGCTGGAGCAAGAGACGACGCTTTCCGTGCCATCCTCTGCGAATAGGGTTTCGGGATTTAACATTTCCGCTCTACCAAGTATCCAGGCTCTTCGGGCGGCGGAAGAGGAGCTAGCTGCCATCCATGCCTCTTTTTGCACAGGATTCGTTTCCCTTGTGACAGTGACGGTCAGTTCTGAGGCTACTCCTTTGGTACTGTAGGATCGTTGAGCACCTCTAGAGGGGGGGTGAATAGAGTGCGTGTGTGCAGCAGAAAAATAATCCCCAATTAAAAATTAAACTATGGCAGATATGTAAGAGACAGTAAATAAAGCTAGAGAATTCAAACTCAGTGACCCAGCAATGTATACTGGTATCCCTCTGAGCGGACTAATCCAGTCTCGAGTACTCTTGCTCGATGTTAATCCACTATGGCACAAGCTTTAACTGAGAGCTTGCAATCTCTTACAACACCGTGCTTGGTGACAAGCGCACGACCAGCTTCACAACACCGTGCTTGGTGACGAGCGCACGACCAGCTCCACAACAGAAAAGTTGTTGAAACTTGAACGACCTCTTTACAACTCTTGAGTAACCAAAAGACTCTAAATCAACTCTGATAGTACTGGCTTTTGGCTAAGAGAAGTGTAGGTGAGATTTGAAAATCTTAGATCGTTTTGAAAACACTTGAGTAGTAGAGAAGAGAAGATGAAGAATGAATTGATGATTTGAAACAAAAAGTTCTTCTCTATTTATAGGTGTTTTCACCAACCGAACTCGGACAGAACTCGGGCAGAGTTTGGGTGCAAATATCTCACAAAGAGACGTTGCTCGCTGATTTGGAGGCAACAGAAGTTTGAATACAAACTGACCGAACTCGGTCAGAGTTCGGACTGAACTCGGGCCGAACTCGGCTATGAGTTCTGTCAGGAGATATTTAAAATTCTTTTATAAAAATAGTTTTCAAACATGTTTTGGTTATTTGTAAAATCATTTGAAAAGACTATTTTCAAAATATGTTTTTGAAATATTTGTAATCGAAAATACGAATGGTAAAAGTAAGCTTTTGAAATAAGGACAGTTTTAACCCTAAGCCAGTATTACCAAAATTGATTTTACAAAGTAATTCCTAGACTCAATAAAATATAAAATACAGAATAAAAAATAAGAACTGAGTCTTCAGAAGATTTGATGATGTTGACGCTTTGATTGATGTGGTACATCGTCCGTTGAATATGATTTCATGAATCCTGAAATGATTAGCAGCATTTTCTATATTTTGTGTATTGACTACAGTGTGTGTTGATTATCAAAATCGAGTGTGACCATGGAATGGTCCAACAATCTTCCCCATTTTGATAATTGGCAAACTTGAGTCTATACCAAAATATATTTATATCAAGTAGAACAAAATATAAAAAATACCTGAAAAAAATTGGATTTTTGTTTTTGGATATGTCCTCGCTTGCTTTGGTATACTCTTTTTCTCCCCCTTTGTCAAGTAGTAAAATGAATAGGCTCCTCCGTAAATCGTGAAGCCAACAATAAAAGACAAGACGAAGTGAAGCACAAAAAAAATAATCACAGCATAGATATATATGGAAACAACTGGAATAAAATGAACTATCTCATAATAAAGTGAAATATCATAGAAGTTTCCACTAGAAATCAAAAAATTACAACTGATAATGTCTAACTAAACAGTTTAGACATGAAATGAAATAAAACTACTACATCAACTGCATCAAATAATAAAAAATCTACTATCCCATGGCTGAATCCACGTCACATCGTGGAGTCGTCCGCACCTGGAGGATCATGAGGAAAGTATGCTGTGGTCGGGTCGAAATACTGAAAAGTAATCTCATCAGTAAATCGAGGACCAGGGAAAGCCGGGTGAGGAAGGATGGTGACCGGATGGACTGGATCCTGAGCCAGGCTATAGTGAAGGTCAGCAATACTATTTCTCAGCACCTGGGCCTGAGAAATGTGCCTGAACTCTGAGTCCTGACGACGTTGCGTAGAGACCGCAACAAAATCATCGAAGCGCTGGAAGAAAGTCTGATCGAATCCTGGGGCAGGGGCCGGAGCAGGATGAGCATCAGCTGCAGGGGCCTCAGCATCAGCAGCTGGAGCAGGAGCAGCTCCAGGAGGTATAGGAAATCGACGAGAACGAGTCAGCTCAACAGGTAGAGAGGAGATGGCACACGTCTCAAGATCAATCTCGAAACGTCGAAAGATCGAAGCAAGGTGCATCGGATAAACTAGATTCCTGCCTGCATTTTTGCAGTTGAGCATCCAGTTCATCATGGTTTTGGGAACGGAGAAAGGAATGCCAAAGTGGATGTGATATAGAGCAGAAAGTTCCAAAAAGGTAACTTCATCTGTAGATCCTTTCTTCGGAAGAAGAGCAGAAAATACCATACGATGAAGTTCATAAAAAGTTTGGTTCAGATGTTTAGAAAAGATTCTCCGGGGAGGAGGATTAGGGTGACAAATTAATTCCCTAAAGGAAGCCAAAGTGACATCGGCAGGGAACTGAATGTGGTAGATGTCAACCAATGCATCACCAAGATCAGGAATATGAAAATATTCGCTGATATCAGTGGCGCTAAATTCTAACTCTTGTCCAGCAATGCAAGAATAGAAATTACCGTTAGGTTTTACCTGCAGATTGCAGTAAAACATGCGAACGGCGTTGTCATAAATGCTCTCTTGAACCTCGAAGAAATTGCGGTATCCAAGTTGGTCAAAGATTGGAGCATATTCAAAGAAAGTAGTAAAGTTAACGAAGGCTCCAGAGCAAATACGACGACTAGAGAAGGAATCAAACCAGATATCCGAGAAGTCTTTGTCGGGAAACAAAGTAGAATCATAATCTTCAGGATCTCTAGGTCTAGCTGGACTAAAGAGACTAGCAGAGGTATAGTCAGAGGATGAGGAAGCACCTTGGGAAGAGTTTTCTCTTTGACGTTTGGGGGCCATGAGGAGATGGATAGAAAATACCTTCAAAGAAAAGGAAGAAGAAGGAAGATGACCGCCCACTGGAACTCGTCAAACCCTTGCTAAGATGGAGGAGGAGAGGCTTCTAGTAGAAGAGAAAGGATTTCCACGTTTTGGTGTGAAGAAAAAGTGGAAGGAAAGCTGGATTATATAGCCTCTAGGGCCGGCTGTTCGGTTCTGGAAGTTACCACAGCGCCGACCGAACTCGGTCCGACTTCGGTCCGAACTCGGTCAGAGTTCGGGCCGAGTTCGGCCACTTGCATTCTCGAGACAGTCAAAGCAGTCAGGTAAATAAAAGTTGTAATTAATAACGTTTGACTGGTTTATTAAATAACTGCTATTATTTTCGGGTTAACTATAGGGGTTGTCCCAGCTAACGGAGGTTCACCGGGGAACTCTTAAATACCGCTTCGCTTCGACCGTAGCCGTGGTGACAGACATACCCTTTGTAAGTTTGTCTCCAAAAATAATTTTCGTTAAATAATAAATTATCAAGTCATAAATACAGTTTTAATTACCATATGCATTATGAGTCCGAGAATTCAAGAATGCCGAGCTCACGCCTCAAGATGTTAAAACGGTCTTCAGCCACTGGTTTAGTGAATATATCTGCTAGTTGATGAACAGTATCAATAAATTCTAAGCAAATATCCCCGTGTAGTTGATGATCACGAAGAAAATGATGTCTTAACTTCTATGTGTTTTGTGCGTGAATGACAAACAGGGTTCTTAGTCAGATTAATTGCACTAGTGTTATCACAATAAATAGGAACATTTGTATAGTGCAGATTGTAGTCCTCTAAGATTTGTTTCATCCACAAAATCTGAGCACAACAACGTCCTGCGGCGATATACTCAGCCTCATTTGTTGATAATTCTACTGAATTTTGTTTCTTGCTAAACCAAGAGACTAAGGCTTTTCCCAAGAAATGACATGTGCCACTGGTACTTTTACGGTCCACTTTGCATCCAGCAAAATCTGCATCCGAGTAACCTATAAGGTCAAAGGATTTGGTTTTGGGATACCATAAGCCAACTGTAGAAGTTCCTTTAAGGTATCAGAAGATACGCTTAACAGCACTAAGATGTGATTCCTTAGGGTTTGCCTGATAACGTGCACATATGCAAACGCTAAACATAATATCAGGGCGACTAGCAGTTAAATATAATAAACTACCAATCATACCTCGATACTTACGCTGATCGACAGGTTTGCCACTTTCATCAGCATCAAGCTTTGTAGATGTAGCCATAGGAGTCCCGATTGGCTTTACATTCTCGAAGTCGTACTTTTTCAGTATGTCCTTCGTGTACTTGGCTTGGTTGATGAATGTTCCGTTCGAGTGTTGCTTGATTTGCAGTCCTAGGAAGAAGTTCAGCTCTCCCATCATACTCATCTCAAACTTACTCTGTATACACTTGGCAAAATCTTGACAGAGTTGTTCATTAGTAGAACCAAATATAATGTCATCTACATAGATTTGCACTAGAAGAATGTCATCATTCAGGGATTTAATAAATAAAGTAGTATCAATCTTGCCTTTTGAAAATCCATTTTCAAGTAAGAAGGCACTTAGACGTTCATACCAAGCACGAGGTGCTTGTTTGAGTCCATAAAGTGCTTTCTTAAGCTTGAAGACGTGATCAGGTTTTTGAAAATCTTCAAAACCAGGGGGTTGTTTCACAAAAACCTCTTCTTTTAAAAAACCATTTAAAAATGCGCTTTTCACGTCCATTTGAAAAAGTTTGAAATCATTAAAACATGCAAATGCGCAAAACATGCGGATAGCTTCTAGTCTAGCAACATGAGCATAGGTCTCATCATAATCAATTCCTTCTTCTTGATTATAACCTTGTGCAACTAGACGTGCTTTGTTGCGTAGAACTTGTCCATCTTCACTTAGTTTATTTCGGAACACCCATTTGGTACCAATTATCGATTGACCAATAGGTTTAGGAACGAGTTCCTAAACTTGGTTTCTCTCAAATTGATTAAGTTCCTCTTGCATGGCAGAAATCCAAAATTCATCAGAGAAAGCTTCATCAACATTTTTAGGTTCTATTTGTGAAATAAAAGCTACATTAGCTGCTACTTCAGAATCTTTAAGGGATGAACGTGTACTTACACCTTTGGTTACATCACCTATAATGAGAGTTTCTGGATGATCTGGCTTGAATCTCAATGATTCAAATCTTTGGGCCATACCTTTCACAAGGCTCTTCTCAGTTCCAGCATCTTCGAAACTTTTATCAGTTCTTGCCTCTTGGGTAGGATCTTTCTCAGAACTCTTCTTAGTCTTTTTAGGTGCATCTTCATCATCACTGTCGCTAGATCTGTGACTATTCAACTCATCAAAGGTAACATTAATACTCTCTTCAACAATCATAGATCTTTTATTAAAAATTCTATATCCCTTACTCTTAGCAGCATATCTGAGAAATATCCCGTCATCTGCTTTAGAGTCAAACTTTCCCAAGTTATCCTTGGTGTTCAGGATGAAACAACGACAACCAAAAACTTTAAAATAAGAAATGTTTGGAATTCTTCCAAACCAAAGCTCATATGGTGTTTTCTTCGAGATTGGTCGAATTAACACCCTATTTAAAATATGACAGGCTGTACTAACAGCTTCTGCCCAAAAATATTTAGGAAGATTATGCTGATTAAGCATGACTCTAGCCATTTCGCTTAGAGTTCGGTTCTTCCGCTCCACAATACCATTCTGTTGGGGAGTTCTAGGACAAGAAAATTCATGGTAATATCCACTATCATCACAAAACTTTTTGAAATCAGAATTTTCGAATTCGCCACCATGATCACTTCGGATACGAGTAATCATGAAACCTTTTTCATTTTGTACCTTTTTACAAAATATCTAAAATTCAAAAATAGCATCACTTTTGTTTGATAAAAAGTAAACCCAAGTAAATCGAGAGAAAACATCAACAATAACAAAAGCGTAGAGTTTACTGCCAAGACTAGCGACTCTACTAGGACCAAATAAATCCATATGAATCAACTGCAAAGGTCTCGAAGTACTTACAGCGTTGATGGATTTAAATGTAGACCTATGTGCTTTGTTCTTTTCACAATCAGCACATACCATATCTCTCTTGAATGAAATTTCAGGGAGTCCTTTTACCAACTTCTTTGTATTTAATCGTGAGATAGTATCCATGTTTGCATGTCCTAGTCTCATGTGCCATAGCCAGCTTTCATCTTGATTGGCTACTAGGCACCTTCCTGCATTATTAGTATTCTCCAAAAAGAAAACATAAATGTTGTCTTCTCTAATCCCTTTATATACGGGATCACCAGATGACATATCATATATGGTACATTTATCTTTCACAAAATTGATACCATAACCATTATCTGCCAAATGACTTATGCTCAATAGGTTATGTTTCAATTCAGTTACTAGACAAACATCCTTTATTATTGGATAAGGAGAAATACCTACAGTACCATTACCTATAATATCACCTCTCAAGTTATTTCCGAAGGAGACGTATCCTTTTTTTTTCATCGATAGCATAGCAAATAAGGATGCATCACCAGTCATGTGTCGCGAACATCCGCTATCGAGGATCCATTTGCTTCTAGCATGAGAGGGTTGAGGGTCCACCTACAAAACAAGTAGTTGAATCCTTTGGTACCCATTTTCTGAAGGGTCCATACTGATTAGCTTTAGGTCTCCAGACTAAAGTGTGATTGTCAACAAGCTTTCTTGCTAAACAATACTGTGATATGTGTCCATGTGTACCACAATAAGTGTAAGTCAGTTTAGAACCAGATGTGGCTGAAACTGTGTTCACATACTTGTTTGGTTTCTTGGAGAACCTATAAGTGAAAGCATGATGATACTCGTGTTTCTTCTGTGCTTTCTTATTTTTAGTCCTCTTAGGTGTATGCTTTGTATTAGGACTAAAATTAGGCTGTGTCACAGGCATTTCCTGTTTGCCTAACTTGATTTCTAACTTTTTAGAAATCGCAATAGACTCTTCATATTTAGCAGTCATAACTGAGAGTCTCTGTTCTGTTACTAAGTGCATCCTCTTCTCTGTGTCATACAGTTTTTGCATCTTACCATAATCTCTTTCTTTCTTTTGAATAGTGAGGATAGCCTCATGATAGTCTACCTTGAGTTTGGCTATCTCTTCCGTGTTACCGGTAGTAGACGTCTCTTTAATATCTTGAATAAGATTGGACAGTCTAGCTAACTCGGTTGTGTACGCCTTAATCTCTTTTCGAGATTGCTTATACTTGTCAAGCACATTTTTGTGTTCTTCAAGTAAATCGCTAAAGGCATTTTCTAACTCATGGAAAGTAAAGTCATCATATAGAGGGTTTGAAGATACCTTATCAAATATCATAAGACAGACATTTGCATTGCCGCAGGGTCTATCCTCTTCTTCAGAATCACTGGCATCACTTTCATGCCAGATGCTTGTGTTGGCATACTTTCGACCAGTTGTAGCTTTTCTGCTTGATCTTGATCTGTCATATGGACTGCTCTTCTTGGTGGTTGGACAGTCCTTCTTCATGTGCCCTGACTTCTTACATCCAAAGCATATGGTTTCATCTTCATTGCTTTCTTGGACATCTTTCTTCTTTCTGCTTGTAAACTTTAGGTACTTCCTGAAGTTCTTCACAAGTAGGGCTTGTTCATCACCACTTGAGGATTCTTCATCGGAATCGTTGTATGTCGGCTTTCTTGCATGAGCTTTGAAGGCAATAGTTTTCTCCTTTGGTGTTGCTTCTTCAAAATCTTGCAAGTCGAGTTCATGGGTCATGAGCTTGCCCATCAAAGTTTCCAACGACATTGTGGTGAGGTCGTTTCCTTCAATAATTGCTGTGGCTTTTGGATTCCAGTTCTTTGTTAGAGCCCGCAGCACTTTTCTAATCTTCTCGTGATTGCTGTAATCCTTACCAAGAGATTGCAAAGGATTAGTTATATCAAGAAAACGAGGAAACATATGTGTAATTGACTCACCGGGTTTTATCTTAAAAGATTCATATTCCTGAGTCAGTTTACTAATTTTGGATTCTTTCACTTGGGAAGTCCCTTCATGGGTTACCTCAAGGAGTTTCCAAATTTTGTGAGACGTCTTGCAGGTTGAAACTCTGTTGAACTCGGTTTTGTCAATTGCACAGAATAGTGCATTGATGGCTCGAGCATCAAGACTAGCCTTTGCTTTTTCAGCATCGGTGTACTTGTCATGCGACTTTTCCATAAGAATACCTTCAACCACTGTAGGTGGTGGTTTCTTATACCCATCAATGACTATTGACCAAAGATCAAAATCTAGAGATTTAAGAAAGAAAGTCATTCGTGTTTTCCAGTACGTGTAACTTGTTCCATTAAATAGGGGAGGTCTATTTGTGGATTGCCCTTCACCGTTGAATATAGATTTCACGGCTGTCATATATATTTTCTCTAGGGTATGTTATATAAGAATATAACCTGCTCTGATACAATTGTAGGATCGTTGAGCACCTCTAGAGGGGGGATGAATAGAGTGCGTGTGTGCAGCGGAAAAATAATCCCCAATTAAAAATTAAACTATGGCAGATATGTAAGAGACAGTAAATAAAGATAGAGAATTCAAACTCAGTGACACAGCGATATATACTGGTATCCCTCTGAGAGGACTAATCCAGTCTCGAGTACTCTTGCTCGATGTTAATCCACTATGGCACAAGCTTTAACTGAGAGCTTACAATCTCTTACAATACCGTGCTTGGTGACAAGCGCACGACCAGCTTCACAACACCGTGCTTGGTGACGAGCGCACGACCAGCTCCACAACAGGAAAGTTGTTGAAACTTGAACGACCTCTTTACAACTCTTGAGTAACCAAAAGACTCTAAATCAACTCTGATAGTACTGGCTTTTGGCTAAGAGAAGTGTAGGTGAGATTTGAAAATCTTAGATCGTTTTGAAAACACTTGAGTAGTAGAGAAGAGAAGATGAAGAATGAATTGATGATTTGAAACGAAAAGTTCTTCTCTATTTATAGGTGTTTTCACCAACCGAATTCGGGCAGAACTCGGGTAGAGTTCGGGTGCAAATATCTCGCAAAGAGACGTTGCTCGCTGATTTGGAGGCAACAGAAGTTTGAATACAAACTGACCGAACTCGGTTAGAGTTCGGACTGAACTCGGGCCGAACTCGGCCATTGTTTGTTTGCCGGTTTTGGCTCGGACTTCTGTACTGTGTCGGCCACCATAGCCTGCTTACCCCTGCTGTCCCGACTGTTGGAGGGGCTACCCCTATTGTCGTTGTTGGTATTAAGACGCTTGCCCTTGTTCTCTCCGTCCGAGATGTGCAATCCCAATTGGCGAGCCTTCTTCAATCGTTCTTCGGCGCTTGTGGCACTGATGATGAACGTCTTCCAGTCCTTGAATTGACTTTCGCCCATCCAGAGACTGATTGTTGGGAGCAATCTCTTTTGGCAAATTTCAATCAAGGAGGAATCCGGATTTCCAGACGGCAGCTTCATTACGGTTTGGCGAAACCGCTCGATATAGTTCCTTGTTAGCTCTTTTTCCCCTTGGACGACATCCATAAGGGTGGACATTGTGATGTCCTGCCCTACTTCATAGAATCTTTCCAAGAACATGCGCTTGAAGCCGACGAAGGAGTGGATGCAGTTGTCTGGCAGGTTGCGATACCAGTCTAAGGCGACCCCTTCCAATGCCCCGATGAATAATCGTGTGAGAATGGCATCGTCATGGGGCAGATGGTCGGTGGTGACCTCGAAGTAAGTGATGTAACGACTTGCTGAGGTCTTGCCATCATAGGGATTGATATTGAACGGCTTATATCTTGGTGGGAATGGAACATCCCTCCAGGCAGCAGGGTACGGTTGCCGTATTCTGAGGTCTTGAGAATTTTTTCGACCGTAAAACATGGCTCGGAGCTCCTGGACCTCTCTTCTCGCTTTGCGGGCCTCATCTACGACAGTTGGGGCCGTTATTTCAGGAAGATTGTTGCCCGGGTTCGGTGCTGCCAAATTCTAGTCCGTATTGACCGCGGGACCCGCGCTTGTTTGGCCAGGCGTCCCTCCCTGCAGAGTTGGAAGGGTCGCTTTGATCTCGTCCACAGACTTGACCAAGGCAAGCAATATGGCTTCGAGAGTGTCGATGTGTTGGCGATTACTGGAACCACCTTGGCAGCTGTCTGTCATGAACATCGTCTTTACATGAGGAGAGATAGACGGAGCGGTGGAGGAAGCGCCCTCCGAATCATACCCCTGTAGTGAGAAGTCATCGGGGTATGTAGGAATATTCTCTTCTGGTTCGGACTCAGAAGGAACAGTACCCCCAGTCTCCGAGTTTACCTCGTCTTGGGAGTTGTGGACGTCCTCGCGGATGTCGAGGTTTGCTGCATCTGATGGGAGAGTTGTTTCCCCTGGCTCATCTTCTTAGAACATCAGATTGTCATGGAGGTTCGGAGGAGTGCTACCCCCAGTCCAAGCAACCCCCAGTGTTGTGGACGACGTATCCCCCACTATAGCAGATTTCGTCTTAGAACGGGTGCCTTGGAAAACTCCGGTGGTGGGCACCCGCTTAGACGACAGTCTTTTAGTCAAAGTGGTTGAAATCTTTGGGCTGGGAACATTTGTCTTCTTCCCTCTCCCATCGGTGGGGACTTTCTGAGCAGAGTTGCAGGAGACGACGGAAAGTGCCTCGTCTTCTGAAGACGGCTATTACAGTCTTTGAAAGACGGATTGTCGGTCTTCTCGCATCATCGCGTTATAGCAGCAGCAGTTGACGATGACTTGGGTATAGTGACGTCTGTGGGAGGACTCTTTGCACCCCGATGCATCTTCTCTTTTCTTGCATTTGTGGAGGATGGCCTCACGCAAGTCAGATGGGTCTGGATCGACCATGTTTGCTCCCTGGATTTTGGAAGACTTTTGCGAACCTCTCTATCCGTTTGCCGCCGGGGACTGGACTCGAGTGGTTCTGTATAACTTCCCATCTGAGGCCCGTATAACAGTATGTGGGACGCTCGGATGGTCAGAGACCGGATCAGCAGACCGAGCTTGCCAAGCTCGTGCTACCCTAGACTTCTTCGCTCTAGTACGTAAGGGCACATAGTAGGAAGAGTCTAGGTGATGCTGGAGAGAGTTAGACATATCTTCTTGGGAGCACAAGAGATCAGGACCATAAGATAGACGGTCGAAGACAGAGCCACGTGGAGTGGGTGTTATACGGCTGTCATCAGTAATCTTCATGCGGCTGGCAGACGTAGCCGCATAGGCTTTCTTCATTCGGCTGGGAGTCTCAGCCGCATGGGTTTTCTTTATGCGGCTGGATGATCTGGTCGCATAGACCTTCTTCATGCGGCTGGCAGATTCACCCGCATGAGCCTCCTATATGTGGTTGACAGATTTGGCTACATGAGTGTTCGGCTTCTTCTTGGGGCGCATAGAACCACTCTTTGTCCCTACAAGTCCAGCATCATAGTGCTTTCCTCTGCCGGACTTGGGGACAACAGAGTGCTCTACTATTCGAAGTGGAGCCGTATGAGAGTCGCCTTCGCCGTCTTGGGTAGCAGAGAGTACCCCGTCCAGAGCTTGTGGAGGAGCAAATAATTTTGGCCTCCACTCGTAACGAGCTATCTTTGTGCAGGTTCGCTTCTGGATCGGGCCAGCACTTCCTTCAGAGAGCATTTCTTCAAACGTCTGTTGGTCGAAGCGGACGACCATCATCTGTTACGTTGAGCCAAGTTTGGCTGCATCCGATTGCGTCACCAACTCCTCAGCCGTGGAGAAGTTTGTCCCCAGTAGAGTCGCCATCGTGTTTGCCATAAAATATAAAAGATCAGAACAATTATCGGAGGACTGGACTTTTACTTCACAATACAAACTCGCTTGTACAAAAAAAGCCTAGGGACGAAAGCTTAGGTACAGCAATCTAAGTATAATTATTTATTTTAGATTCTGGGGGGTGACGATAGAGGCTCGGGAAAGCGACGGCCGCTCTGCCTTACTCCTTGGACGATCAGGTGCAGCTTTTTGGCTCCGTGGAAGAACTGCTTGGCATTGATGAAGAAATGCTCTCTCTTCAGGCTCTCTGGCTCTCTATGTCTCTATGTGCGTTTGTCTCTGTCTGCCTATGTCTCTCTATATGTCTGTCCGTATATGTCTCTGTCTATGTGTGTTTGCAAGGGAATGGCACCCTGCTATTTATAAGAGTGGGGGGCCTCATTAGGGTTTACAATGATTGGCCATTTTTGTATGTCGGCGGCTATTGATCATTGGATCTGGGTCGTTCATCGAGATTTGAGCAATAAATATGATTGCATCAAATCTTTTATGGGTAATTAATGCTGATTGACATAAATCCTCCTGATTTGTCATGCTAACCTCGGATTCCTCGACATGTTCTTTAATTGGCTTATTTACAAATGATCTGATTTGATCCCAATATTTCATTGGAATTTGCTGAGAGATTTCGATCAATCTGATGCCACGTGCCCCGCTATTATGCCACGTGTCAAAACAGCAAAAATCTGAGCCGCAGGAAAGTTGGGTCGCATAAGGCTGGCCACGTGTCAAGGCTGCCTAAGAATGGCCCCCCTGAACATTTGGATCGCATGGTAATGATTTGAACCGCATGAGTGTGGACGATCGCATGAGTGAACTGCATGGAGCTAGTCTTCGTGAGCCGCATGGGGATGGTCTTTGTGAGCCGCATGGAGCTAGTCTTCGTGAGCCGCATGGGGATGGTCTTTGTGAGCCGCATGGAGCTAGTCTTCATGAACCGCATGGGGCTAGTCTTCATGAGCCGCATGGGGCTAGTCTTCGTGAACCGTATGTGGCTAGTCTTCGTGAGCCGCATGGGGCTAGTCTTCGTGAGCCGCATGGGGGAGTCTCCGCTTGGGCCGCATACAACTGTCCATTTGTCAAAGCCGTATGACAGTTTCTGAATCTCGGAAGATTGTGTCAGAGATTTTCTTCGCTTCCCAAGGAATCCGTCATTATAAGGGAGTCATAATGATATCTTCGTGTCAGAACTGTCACCTCGTCAAAGCTGTCAGCCGTCAAGGTATTTAATGCAAAACGAGAGAGCTGTTTGTAGGCCACGTGGCTCCTCTTTGAGACGTATAGGACTTGTTTGAGCCGCATAGATGCTCGAGCTGCATGGATACTTGAGCCGTATGAACTTTCTGAGCCGCAGGGGGCTCTCTGGCCGCATGGATCTTTCTTTATTCTTTTCCATGCTTCTACAGTCCCAGCTCCTGCCTGGGCTTTGAAAGTAGCGTCCTGGATGGTATCAGGGCATGGTACTATTATGACACGGTTCATATCCAACCACCTTTTCGGTTCCTGATGGTGAGGCGCCAGGAGAGATTTTGTATATGGCGGCCCTATACCATGTTACGACGAGCAAGCCTCCCGTTAATTTTGACCCGAGTACCAGCTTCATTGTGGGTACTGGCTTAGCGGAGAAGCCTAAGGGGTCTAAGACGAGGAAGAGGTGGGCGAACACAGTTCCCGTTCCTGACTCGGAGTCCACCAATACGGACAAAGAGAATAATGAACGCGATGCAGATAACTCTTCCCCTCCTGTGGAAGATGTTGGGGCGGATCAGCCCCCTATTGTGCCAGATGAGATGGTGGCGGATCAGCCGCCCATTGCGCCTGGTGAGGTGATGGCGGATCAGACGCCCTTTGCGCCTGTCCCTTCATGCAAGCGAGGCAGGCATGATTCTATTTGTGGCGTATCCTTCTCCGTGAAGCAGGCTGCGGTAAGACGCCGCGGGCTGCTCATTAAAGAGAGAGGCGAAGGTGATGACGATGTTTCGAAGGTGAGTTAAATTGCGACCCTCTCCTTCTTTAGCACTTTCTTTTCTTGAACTATGATCTAATCATTTTCTCTTCTCTGTTGGCGTCGGAAGAGTTAGACTCTCGGGAAACGGCCATTGTTTCTGAAGTTGACCCGGCCTTGAATACTTTGATTAGGGACATGTGTGTCGAGATTATTTCGGCCAGGATACCCTCGGCGGCAACTGATGGATCTTACATTGCAGAGGTCTCGACCCAGGACGACGTGGGATCCGCTGAACCCGTCCCCGAGACTGCTGAATTTCAGCAGGATGACACTGATCCAGTCGTATCTCCTTCCGGAACGGCTGGGGCAGAAGAGCCAGCTGAATTCGGTTTGAAGGTTGCTGGTGAGGGGACTATGGCGGCTGTAAGCGAGCCTCAGCCTCCATAGGCGGCTGTAAGCGAGCCTCAGCCTCCATAATCTGCCCTTGGTAAGATAAGCCAAATCTTGACTAGGGAGGAGGCTCATCTGCTCTGTCATCACATCCATCGGGTCATGCTGATTGATGGTTGCTTTGGACATACAGGTCCTGCCTCTTCGCTGCCAATGACAGATATTGTCAGGGAAGGCTCTACCAGCAGGAATCTGGTAGGAGGGAGTGTCCCCCTTCCTCTTCTGACTTATATTGAGGGGCCTCCCACAGGATCGAGTTCGGAAGATTGGATGGCGGTGCAGCCGGGGCAGGGGGCAATGGTCCATGCATCCTCCTCTGCTCATGTGGCTTCGGGGGTCGACCTCTCCGCCTTGCCGAGTATCCAGGTTCTTCGGGCCGCAGAGGAGGAGTTAGCTGCTATCCATGCGTCTTTTCGCTCGAAATTTGTTTCCCTGGTGGCAGGGGTGGCAAGTTCTGGCGCATCTCCTTCGACACTGCCAGCTACACTTCCTCTGACACAGTCCTCTACGGAAGTTCTGGATGAGGCGTCACAGGATGTAGTCGATAGTTTCTATCGCCACTTGAAGAGAGGGGTCGAAGCTGCTGTGGAGCGGGGGATCCCCTTTGCCTTGGCCCCACAATGTGCCCGAGGCCAGATTGACATTCTTAAAACCCTCCCTGGTGGGGCAGGGATAGCTGCGCTTCTGGAGCCCAAATTGTTAGAGGCTGATCAGCTCGTGGCCCAGTTTCAAGTGCTGCGGCAAGCTGATCTGTCTGCAGCAATAGATCAGGAGCGGGGCTTCCTTACCACTGTCCTAGAGAAGGTAAGGGCTACACGAGATAAGTCCAAGCCGGTTATAATAAAGGACCTCGGCGACCTATCTCTTCGATATGATAAGCTGAGCCACGGGAGCGAAGATTACATAGCTTGGGAAGCGGCCGCATCTCACAGAATAACTGATAAAAGGAAGCAGATCCTCGAACTCCAGAGGAAGCTGGCCTTCTTGGAGTCTGAGCTTGAAGCTTCCCGTGCGGATAAAGAGCTGATCGTTCATGAGGCCGAAAAGGTCTCCCGAGCTTCTGCTAGTCTGGAGCGTGCTTTGAAGAAGCTCGAGGATGGCTGGCAGGCTCTTGCCCACCTAGAAGACGCGGAGCGGCTGGCTCAGGAGGCAGAGCGTCTGGCCAAACAGGGATTCGAGCAGTCGACTGTCTTGTTGAGGGACCGTCTCATGGAATTGTATATCGTCGAACTATAGTCGGCTTTTTTCCTTCTTTCGTTTTCGTTCCTTTCCTTTCTTGAGGGGGACGTGATCCCCAGAACATGTAGTACTTTTAACTTTTTAAATAAAAGAGTATGTTTCATTTTTCCCTTCATTTGAATTGCTTATTGCGTTTGTGGTGTTGTGGTATTCTCCCCACTGGGGGACTGCTTGTAGACTTGCTACCCCTGGCATACCTTGGTTTCAGATACAGATAACAAGTTTGATGGAGATACTTAGAAAATTCCACAATGAGGTGGCCATGGAAGTTCCTGGTATCGAAAGAAAGAATGCCATGGAGCAGCTGGGCTCCCGGGGCATAATGAGAAATTTACGGTCAACAGAGGACATTTGTGGTCACCTGAGGACATTTGTTGTCAACTGAGGACATTTGCGGTCAACAGAGAACATTTGTGGGCCTATTATCCTTGGCGTACTCTGGTCGTGGGTACGGATAATAAGTCGAGAGATAAACCAACATAATTACTCAGAGGTAATGAGGACATGGTAAATATGAGGGTTCCTTCGATGGAGCCTTCCCACTCAGAGGTAATGAGGACATGGCAGGAGTGGACTCCATGAAGGGTGCATAGAACAACTCAGAGGTAATGAGGACGTGGAAGTTCTATGTGAGAGGCGGTTTGTTTTTGATAGAAGGGAAACAACTCAGAGGTAACATCGACGTAGTTGTTAAGGAAATTTGTGGATCTGTTACCCTGTTTATGCACTGAGAGTGCGGGTATTAGATCACGAGGAGGGAGATCTTTTAGGAGAAAATTTCAGAGGTATGATCATACATGACTTACTACCTAAAAGACGCTATATAGATTCATCTGTAGTGACCAGAGTATAAGTTCAGCGGTACCTGCGGGTACATAACTCGACAATCTGAAAGATTTGGGATCAGAATATAAGTTCAGCGGTACCTACGGGTACTGAGTTCAGCGATACCAGAGAGTACGTAACTCATCACTTTGGCAGATTTAAAGTCGGGATGTGAGTTCAGCGGTACCACAGGGTACATAACTCAACACCCTGGCAGATTTGAAGTCGGTATGTGAGTTCAGTGGTACCACAGGGTATATATCTCAACACCCTGGAGGATGTCATTTCAGACGTAATACTTCTTTAGGAACTTGCCGTTGATGGACAACATAAGCAAGTCTCTATTTTGTTTTGCGAGGCGGTAAGCTCCATTGGATAATACAACGTCGATGATGAACGGGCCTTCCCACTTTGGCTGGAACTTGCCGGCGGTTTTGTGAGTCATAACTATCGGCCTCCGAACTGCCAGAATGAGATCGCCCACTTGGAATGTTCTGATTTTAACCTTTTTGTTGAAGACTCCGGAGATACGTGCTTGGTACAGCTCGATTCACTGTTGAGCTAACAGGCGTTTCTCATCTAGGGCCACCAACTCTTGTAGTCGGCGATGGTGATTATCATCTGTCATCAATCGGTAGGTGAGAGCGACACGGAGTGAGGGGATTTGAGTCTCCAGTTGGAGGATTGCCTCACTTCCGTATACCACAGAGAATGGTGCATTCCCGGTGGCAGTCCGTATTGTAGTACGGTACGCCCATAAGCATTCGCCGAGCTTTTCATTCCAGGCGCGTTTGTTTGACGATACGAACTTCTTGAGAAGCTTGATGATTGTTTTGTTGAATGCTTCAGCCAGACCATTAGCTGCCGGGTTGTAAGGTGTTGAAGCAATATTTTGGATTCGGTGTTTGTCGTAAAATCGATAGAAGGTGTGGCTTGCTAACTGCGGACCATTGTCGTGGATGATCCTTCGGGGCAGTCCAAAGAGGTAGATAACGTGATGCTTGAGGATGATCACGTTTGAAGTCTTCACTTATGCTAGCTGAATAGCCTTCGCCCATTTGGAGAAGTAATCTGTGATTGCGAGTATGAAGCGATGTCCTCGGGACGAAGGCGGAGTGATTGGACCAATGATGTCCATTCCCCATGCTTCGAATGGCCAGGATGCCACGGTCGGATGTAGAAACTCGGATGGCTGGTGAATGAAATCTGCATGGACTTGACAGGCTTTATATTTTTGTGCATAGTCTATTGCATCTGCAACCGTCGTGGGCCAGTAATAGCCCATTCGGTGAAGGCGATCTTGTAATTTCGGGCCTGGCTGATGGGCCCCACAGACGTCGTCGTGAGCTTCACGTACAGCTTCCTTGGCTTCTGTATTTGACAGACACTGAAGCAGTAATCCATCGTATGATCGCCGATACAGCATTTTTGTCTCTGTATCGAAGAAGAATCTTAAGGACGTCTTCTGATAGAAGTGGCTTCCTTCTGATTCTCTGGCAGGATGTCGTAGACTATGAAGTCAATAAATGTTGTCTCCAGTCTGGTGCTTCGTCGATTGTCAGCGTAGAGTAACTCTCAACACATTGAAAATTATTCCTGGGACAGACCAACTCACGGCCTATGATGTCAACCAGATGATGAGCATGATTCGGAACTGCTAAGAAAGCGGCAAGGCCTGCTAGGGCATCGGCTTCAATGTTCTGGAGCCTGGGAACGTGTTCTATGAAGAACCCTTCCAAGGACGAGATGATGTCAATCGCTATTTGGTGATAGGGGATCATGTCTTCGTGACGCACTTCGTATGAGCCCCGGATCTGGTTAACGATTTGCTGCGAATCGTCGTATGCTTCAAGGTACTCTACCCCCGGCTCCTTGACGAGTCGGTGGCCAATGACCAAAGCATTGTACTCGGCCATATTGTTTGAGCAGGGCTTCGTGAGGGAATAAGCCCGAATAATCACTAGCCGGGTGGGAGAAATCAGCACCACTCCGACCCCAACGACGTTGTTACCCTTGGGCCCAGTTTGAATTGGCGACCTCATCTGGAATCTCTTCATCTATTCTGGTTGACTCCGAACCTGGATGAGTTGCTAAAAAGTCTGCCAGAGCTTGACCTTTAACAGCCTTCTGCAGGACGAAGATCATGTGGTAGAGAGATAATAAAATTGCCCAGATAGCGAGGCGAGAGCTGAGTGCACCTGGCTTGTTCATGAGGACCCTAAGGAGGTTAACTCTTGATACGACATGAATGGTTTGTCCCGTGACGTAGTATCGCGTCTTCTGAATGGCGAAAACCAGAGCAAGGCACTCTTTCACCACGACAGTGTATCGATGTTCCGGCCCAATCTTTATTCGGCTGAGGTAATATATAGCTTGCTTATGGCCTGTATCGTTGTTTTGTGCTAGCAGAGCACCGAGAGAATATTCTATCGCTCGTACATAGAGCAGGAATGGTATTCCAGCAACCGGGACTACCAGGACTGGAGGGTTCGTCGAATATTCTTTAATACTGTCGAAGGCGCGCTGGCATTCTTCATCCCATACGAATGAAACTCCCTTCTTCATGAGGTGGGTGAATGGCTGACATCATCCGGAGAGGTTGGAGATAAACCTCCTGATGTAGGCCAGTCTCCCTTGAAGGCCTCGGAGTTCACGGAGATTTCTTGGGGGACCCATCTCCATGATTGCCTTCATCTTCTCAGGGTCTACATGGATACCCTGGGATGTAATGATGAAACCCAAGAACTTCCCGCTGGATACGCCCAAGAAGGATTTTATGGGATTCATTTTCAAATTGTGCGCTCGCATCAGGTCGAACACCGTCCTCAGATCATGCAGATGATCTCATTTAGAGCGGCTCTTGAAGGCGATGTCGTCAACGTAGCACTCCACTGTCTTGCGCAAGTGGTCTCTAAAGATGACGCTTATAGCTCTTTGATAGGTGGCACCAGTATTCCTTAAACCGAAAGGTATGACCGTGTAGCAGTATGTACCAATTGGTGTTCGGAATGATGTATGCTTTTCGTTATCAGGGAACATCTTGATTTGGTTGTACCCCAAAAAACCATCCATGAATGACATACGCTCGAAGCCGCAGGTGTTGTCAATCATGATATCGGTGATAGGGAGGGGGAACTCATCCTTAGGGCATGCCTCATTCAGATTGCGAAAGTCGATGCAGATTTGAATCTTTTTATTTTTCTTGAGGACTCGTACTATGTTAGCGATCCAGTCTGGATGCTGTTCCTCGCGGATGAAGCCACTGGTTATCAGTTTATTTACCTCAGCTTCAATGGCATTTATGATGTCGGGGCAGAACCGTCGTTGTTGTTGCTTGACTGGTTTTGCGTCCGGACGGATGTTGAGTTTGTGAAGTACAACCTCGGGGTTCAGTCTTTGCATGTCTTCGTAGCTCCAGGCGAACACGTCGATATACTCTCTGACGAGTTGTAGTAGAGATTCCCGCTCTCCGTCTGTCAGGCTTATACTAACGAAGATTGGTTTCTGAGAAGACTCATCGTCGAGGTCAACTTGAATGACCTCGTCTTCAGTAGGAGGCTCTCTTTGTTCGAACTACTTTTTCTATTACGCATTTAGCTGTTGGGCCCATGGCTCTAATTCAAGGAGTTCAGGAATGTCTTCATCTTCTTCGTAGGCGTCGGCGAATGCCGTATTTGACAGACAAGACTTGCCTGAATACGTCCCCGATGCTGACATCCTAATCAGAAATTGGTAATTCAGTTGAGTGTGAGTGCCAGTCGCATTCCTCATCTGAGCTTTCAGGGGTCATTGACGATGTAACATAACCTAGCCCACATCTGGTTTTGTTGTAATAATTTCATGGTTTTCCATCCGGGACCGGTAATTGTAAGGGTAACCGCCGTCCAGTACAGTAGTTTAAGCCTGGTGTAGTTTCCAAATCATACCCTTATTTTTGAATGAGGTACTTGGATTAGAAACTATACAGATAAAGGGGCAGTCTCCCAGTGTCAGGTTCGAGATCAACTTCTTCTACCCTAAAAGGTTGTGGATCATTCTTTCGGCCGAAGATGATTGGATGATCCTCTCCCTCGATTATCCGGTAAGCGTCGTCCACTGGAGTAAGTTGATTTACAGTGTAGACATTTGTCACCTGTATGTGTAGATGGGTGCCTATACCGTGTTCCATAGCATACATTGTACAAAGCTTATTAGGCTCGAGATAATTCAAAGATAGCCATTTGATGAAGTAAGGTATCTTTTCTAGTGGGATTACATCATCTACGGATGGGACATCGGTATGAGCAGCCACATACTTGGCCAGTTGTGACTCTTCTTCAGCTATCCCCTATGTAAATGAAGACTGAGAGGATAACTTAGGCAGCTTAATCATCAGGGGCTCCATGGATGGAGCAGAACGTAGAGTCGTTGGAGTACTAGCCACCCCCAGTTTGGTGCTCGGTGCTGGGCAGGGAGTTGTTTGCTGTCTAGCAGTCCCCGGCTTAGCGTTCGGCTGCAGATTCATTCTGGAAAGACGAATCATCATCGGCTTGACAGAGGGATTGAGCTCCTCTATTCGTTGCCGACTAGCTCTAGGCAGCCTGATTGTCAGTGGCACTATCGTGGGTCTTGGCATTTGGCCAGACCTTGGCAGTTGGATTATTATTTGCTCTTCCTATGCAGAGAGGCTGATTGCATCCTTACGCAGAGTGGCTGTAAGTGGTGCAGTTCTGCCAGGTTTGCGGGCTTGAAGGTGGATCGTCAGGGGTTCTTCCAATCCAGTTGCCATCTCAGTTTGAGCTTGAGTATCTCCTTCGGCCAGGTACTTTTTCGACTTCTCGTACAAGCATGAATCTGAGTAGTAGGATTTAACCCCTTTAAAGGGATCGATGTCGACAAATTCTGTCCTCACGAAGCCGTGCTTGTCGATGTACTTGAAGCACTGGTGTAGTGTGGAGGGCACGATCACGTAATCGTGTATCGAAGGACACCCCAGGAGAATATTGTAGAAAGTGTCCGTATCTATGACATAACAGGTCACTTTTGACTGAAGGTCGTCGATTTGGCACTTCGAGCGAATCTTCCCGATCGGATAGCTTCTGCCTGAATTGAAACCGCTGATGGCGGTGTTTGTCGGCGTCACCCGATGCATTAGGATACGCAGATGGTGTAGTAAGCTCCTCGGGATGATGCTTATGGAAGAACCGGGATCAATATGCATCTGATCCACCTTGATATCGCCAATGTAGCCAGTATAATACAGAGGGCGATCGTGCTGGTTGGTCTTGATAAGCATATCCTGCGGAGTGAAGACAATGTTCGATATTGAACTCGTACAAGCGCTGTCCTAGAGATCTGCAGGCAAGCTTTCCCCAGTAAGATTTGACTGAGCCAGATATGCGTTCGCACTCTAGAGTGCCTCGCTTAATGCGACGCGAATATCCTTGGAGAGCCTCAGGAGCTCGTATAACGATAATTTGGTCGGTGTGTTGGCCAATTATTGCAAGAAGTCAAAGTTGTAGGGCCTCTCCAGCCCATAAGGCATCTCTCTTCGGAGTGGTTTGTCGAAGGGAGTCTCCTTCGGCCTAGACTTGTCGGTCGTCGAAGGCTACGAAGGTCATGTAGCATCAGCAGCTGTCGGCTGATGGAGGTTAGGTTTGTGCGCCAGAACGGGTAACAACGACAGTAGCTTCTTCGACCTCTGTCGAGATTGTGCGGCATGATTTGACTTTCCTATTCTTCTTCTTATTGGTGGAGGGAGGTACGGACTGAGTCACTTCAGGTACCAGGTCCGGATGGACCCATATGATCTTCCTCCGTGATGTGGTAAAGGGTACTAGACCAGGAGCCTGGTCTTGGGGAGGTGTAAGGTTAGCGACCTCCATCTTTGCTCTGGGGACAGGCACTACTCCATCTTGAGTCCTTGTCGGAGGGAAGTTGCCGAATTGTACTGACACTATGTTGGCTGCTACGGTCACCTCTTCGAAATCAATGGCCAGGGCCTTAGAATCGACGAGATGCTGGATGTATCGCTTCAGTTGGCAGCAGTCATGTGTAGCATGATGGACATAGCGATGGTAGTGGCAATACTTGGGGCTCTCCATTTCTGCAGGTCGATTTTCACGCCTTGGAGGAAGGAGCTGAATTCAACCTCCTTGTATGAGCATGTCTAAGATGGGCTTGACATGGCCGTCCTCGAAAGAATAGGTCATCTGAGGCCACTGCTTCTCTGCTGGCTTCGGTTCAGGCTTCGGCACTGTGTCGGCCACCATAGCCTGTTTGCCCTTATTGTCTCGATTGTTGGAGGGATTACCACCATTGTTGTTGTTAGTGTTAGGGCGTTTGCCCTTGTCCTCTCCTTTCGAGACGTACAATCCCAATTGGCAAGCTTTCTTCAACTTGTCTTCTGCGCTAGTGGTACTGATGATGAACGTCTTCCAATCCTTAAACTGAATTTTGCCCATCCAGAGGTTGATTGTGGGAAGCAGCCTCTTTTGGCAAATTTTAATTAAGGAGGAATCAGGGTTACCGGAAGTCAACTTTATTGCGGTTTGGCGAAACTGCTCGATATAGTTCCTTGTCCGCTCCTTTTCTTCCTGGACAACGTCCATGAGGGTTGACATTGTCACGTCTTGTCCTACTTCGTAGAACCTCTCCAGGAACATACGTTTGAAGCCAGCGAAGGAATGGATGCAGTTGTCCGGCAAGTTAAGGTACCAGTCGATGGCGACCCCCTCCAGTGCCCCGATGAACAACCACGTAAGGATGGCGTCGTCATGAGACAGATGGTCGGTTGTGACTTTAAAGTAGGTAACGTACCTGCTTGCAGATGTCTTCCTATCATACGAATTATTGTTGAATGGTTTATATCTTGGTGGAAAGGGAACATCTCTCCACGCAGTATGATACGTTTGTCGTATCCTGAGGTCTTGGCAGTTTTTTCGGGCGTAGAACATGGCCCGGAGCTCCAAGACCTCTCTTCTTGCTTCCCTGGCCTCGTCTGCAGCGGTGGGGGCCAATATTTTAAGAGGATTATCACCCGGGATTGGTGCGGCTGAGTTCGAGTCCGCATTGACCGCGGGTCCCACATTTGTTTGGCCAAGTGTTCTTCCTTGCAGAGTTGGAAGGGCCGCTTTGATCTCGTCTATGGACTTGACCAAGGTATGCAGTATAGCCTCCAGAGTGTCGATGCGTTGGCAATCACTGGGACCATCTTGGTTGCTGTCCATCATGAACACCGTCCTTACATGAGGAGAGATGGAAGGAACGGTGGAGGATGTGGCTTCTGAGTCATATCCTTGTACAAAGAAATCGTCAGGGTATGTGGGAATGTTCACCTCTGGTTTGGACTCAGAAGGAGTAGTACCCCAAGCTTCAGAGCTCGCCTCGTCTTGAGAGTTGTGAACGTCCTCGGGGACGTCGGGATCTGATGCATCTGTTGGATGAACCGTTTCCTCTGGATTATCTTCTCGGAACATCAGATTGTCGTAGATATTTGGAGGAGTGCTATCCCCGGCTCCAATGCCTCCCAGAGATGTGGACGATGAATCTTTAAGTGTGACAAATTTCGTCTCTGAGTGGGTACTTGGTAAACTCCTTCAGCAACGGTAGTAGACAACCGCTTAGAAGAGAGTCTCTTGGTTACGCCGGTTGAGATTTTTGGACTGGAGACATTTGTTTTCTTCCCGATCCCGCTGCCAGGAATCTTTAGAACAGAATTACAAGAGGTGACGAGAATCATCTCGTCTTCTGAGCATGGGTGTTGCAGCCGTTGGAAGACGGACCGTCGATCTTCTTGTACTGTCGCCTTGTTGCAGCAGCAGTTGACAATGACTTGGGTGCATTGATGTCCCTGACAGGACTCTTTGTACACTAAATCTTTGTCTCTTTTCTTGCGTTTGTGAAGAATCATGTTGCGCAAGTCATCCATTTTGTGGGCCCAGGAGTTCTGAGCACATGAGTGTATTGGCATTCTACCTGCTCCCTGATGTGGGGGTAGTACGAGTACTTGCCCCTGATCATTATTGAGAGACTCTTGATAACTATCCCGTTCGTTGGCCGTCGGGGGCTGGACACGGGTAGTTCTGTATAACTTTCCATCAGGGGCCCGCGTAATAGTAAGCGGGACGCCCTGATAGTCAGAAGTTAGGACAGCCGACTGAGCTCGACGAGCCCGCGCTGACCGAGACTTCTTTCTTTTGGCACCCGAGAGTGCATAATAGAAAGAGTCCAAGTTGGTCACAACAGAGTCTGGCATATACTCCAGAAAGCCTCCAAGGTCAGGACCGCATGAGACGCGGTCAAAGACTGACCGTGAGCCGCATGGGACAGATGGTATGCGGCTGGGATTGGTGGCCGTGCAGGCTGTCTGCATGCGGCTATCTTTTGTGGCCGCATGAACCTTCTGTATGCGACTAGAAGTGGTGGCCGCATGAACCTTCGGGATGCGGCTGGAAGTCGTGACCGTACAGGCTGTCTACATGCGGCTGGCAATTTTGGCCGCATGGGCTTTCTGCATGCGGCTGACTTCTGTGGCCGCATGAGTCTTCTCCATGCGGCTGGCGGTTACGGCCGCGTGAGCCTTCTCCATGCGGCTGGCACCCTTATGCGGCTTGGACCGCATAGAGTTCCTCTTTGCCCCTACAAGTCCAGCATCATTGTATTTTCTTCTGCTGGACTTGGGGACAGCAGAGACCTCCATGGCCTGAAGTGGGGCTGCATGAGAGTTTTCTCCGCCGTCTTGAGCAACAGAGAGTACTTCTTCATGAGTTTGGGGAGGAGCGAATAATTTGGGCCTCCACTCCCTGCGGGCCTTCTTTGTGCGGGCTCGCCGCTGGACCGGGCCAGCGCTCCTGTCGTAGAGCATTTCTTCGAACGCCTGTTGGTCGAACCGGGCTACCAGCATTTGTTGAGTGGAGCCAAGTTTGGCTGCGTCCGATTGTGTCACCAACTCCTCATCCGTGGAGAAGTTAATCCCCAGCAGAGTCACCATCGTATTTTCCATTGATTGTAAAAGTACAGAACAATTTTATAGGAGGACTGAACTTAGACTCACAATACAAACTCGCTCGTACAAAGAAAGCCTAGGAATGAAAACCTAGGTACAACAATCTAAGCACGATTGTTTATTTTTGATTCTAGGGGGTGACGGTAGAGGCTCGGGAAAGCGACGGCAGCTCTGCCTTACTCCTTAGACGATCGGACGTAGCCTTAGCTCTGATGAAGAAATGCTCTAGGAATGTATGGGGAGACTCTTCTGTGCGTGCCTTTTTCTCTCTGTGTGTCCAGCCGGGAGTCTCTCTCTCTCTGGAATTCTCCGTTCTTTTCTCTCCAGGGTTTGTAAGTGAATGGCACCTTGCTATTTATAAAAGTGGGGGTGTGGTCATTAGGGTTTGCAATGATTGCCCCTTGAAAAGTCAGCGGCTAATAATCTGGACCATTAATCTTGATTGCATCAAATTTGGGCAGTTAATTTTGATTGCGCCAAATCCGTATGGGCAATTAATGCTGATTGCCACGAATCTTCATGGTTTGTCATGACAAGCTCGGATCTCTCGCCACGTGTTTAATCTGCTCGATTGCGATAAATCTGATTTGATCCGGGTAATTATGATGATTGTAACAAATCTGGGTTGTTTTGATTTGCTAGCAGCCATAACTCCGAGGGGATAAGATAGCCACATGTCTCAACTGTCATGAGCACGTGTCACAACTGTCATGAGGACCGCCAAGTGTCTCAACTGTCATGACTGGGACGTCCTTACAGAGTCGCATGAGTGCGATCTCTAAGTGAACCGCATACGGGTGGCCCCCACGATCCTAGCCGCATGAAGGTAGCAGCCGCATGATGGTGGCGACCGTATGAAGGAGGCAGCCGCATGAAGGTGGTAGCCGCATGAAGGTGGCAGCCGCATGAAGGAGGCAGCCGCATGAAGGAGGCAGCCGCATGAAGGTGGGCAGCCGCATGAAGATGGCAACCGCATAGGGGTGGCAGCCGCATAGGGAGCATTGGTACTTGGCGGATCATGCCAGCTATATAAAAGATTTTCTTCTTTTCCCTAGGAGCACGCCATCATGTCAGAGCTATCATTTTAGCTTTATGTCAAAGTTGCCACTTCGCCTTTCTGTCAGGGCTACCGTCAGGGCAATTAATGAGGCAGTTGCTTTATGGCCAGCTGTAGAGGCGAACTGCTTTGGGCCACGTGGCTCCTTCCTGAGCCGCATGGAGCTATCCGAGCCGCATGAGGCTCTAAAGGACTTTTGAACCGCATGAATTTCTAATGGATTCCTGAGCCGCATGAGGAACTTTCTGTCTGAGTCGCATGGGCTTTTTCTTGTTCTTTTCCATGCTTCTACAACTCAATCAAAAAAACTAAAGAAATGTAAATAATAAGGAAATAACCAAAATTTTCTTATAAACAACTAATCAAAAGTCTGATCACCAATTTATTACAGGACAGGATAAAGTTACCCGGAGACAAATCTGGTAGCAGCTAATAGAATCAAATTAGGAAAGTAAAACTAAAGAATAAAAAACATAGCAAAGTCTTCTAAGGATTTGCTTCGTCCTACCTTACCAAAAGTATACCTAAAATGTCAACGATCCAGTCAGAAAAGGAGTAAGTACATCCAAAAAATGTCGCACAATACAAAATACAATAATAAAATAATGTAGCAAGTGAAAAACAAATAATGTGATACAAAATACTGAAATATAATGCAACATGTAACACTAATGACTAAGAAAGTAATCACGTTCAAGAATAAACACAACTATGATCTATGTGTAATTTGAAATACCGTATTCAATATGCGGTCGGCTAGGGTAATCTGGCACATCTCAAGATGACTATTAATGATAGGAATACGACATGACATACGTGAGTTGTATGTATACAATTTTCAATATTAACGATAATATGGGTGTGATCTCATATCTACTTGGCATTTTCCCTCCCACAAGATACGAAAAAACATGATATGAAACACAAAACATGATCAATAAACAGAACCTCGTATGAAATCTGTGTCGCAATATGGAACATGTCATGACTAAACAGTAAATAAAATATTGTTATAATGTATAGAGAAACATAAATAAGGAGTGTACTTGCCTCAAATAGTTGGAGTCGACGTGCACAACACGAACATGTCGACACATAATGACTTAGAAGCTAAAGTCCTGTAAATGATTCCAAACAACGAAACAGGTCATTCGATTAAGTCTAGAATAGTCCAAATAGCATAATTTGATATATAGAATTCCAGTTTTATAGGTCGACACGATAAACGATAAAAGAAAGCGATTTGATTAGTCATAACCACGATTTGATTAAATAGGGTAAAAAGGGAATTGATTAAGGAATTTAGTTATGATCAAAAATGGAATATTCTAAAGAATTAATAGAAAATTATTACTTCAAGAAATTATTTACAACATATATAAACCTTTAGGGCCCTCTAAACCCCCTAAAAATTTTGAGAAATTTTTATTATTTTAATTAATATATTTTACTGTATTTTTAATTTATATAAGTAAGCTTGATTTTAAATTAAGATTTTGTTAATATTAAAGAATCAAGTACTGCTACATTATATGTACATCTTGGTAAATTGGTACAAGATTTTGTACTAAAATCCTTTAGAGAATAATTTTAAATTTTAGGAAATTTTAGGAAATTTATTTATTTTTATTATTATAATTGAAATATTTTTTGAAAGGAATTTAATAGCTTGTGTTTAGCTTATGACTTTTACTAATAGCACAAATAGCAAGAAATTGCTATATTAGGTAAAAACTTATGCCTAAATATTTATTTAATTATCTAGAAGGTATTTTTTATTTTTAGAAATTTATAGGGATTTATTAGATTTTTGTGAGTATATATAAGTATATAATTATATAAGGAAAAAAAAATATAAAAAGAAATCTCCTATTCATTACTGTTCCAAGCGAAAATAGTAATGGTAAGGCCCGACCCTCCCCTGTTACCATAGTTCAGAAAAAATGTATTTCAAATCAGGATCTACATAAACCAAATACTTGAAACTCCTTCCATATGATCGTAATCTGATTCTCCATGGTTTAAACATAACCTTATCAAAATCGGATTGGAAATCTTGATCTAAAACCTATATAAAGTCCCATATTGGAGGTGATAAACCAAAAACTTTGGAGAGCACCCTTCGTTCGAAACTCGACCTATAGCCTTGCCAACTCTTCGGCTACACACCCACACCGCGCACGAACCTACAATTTCATGCACACCGCTAGTGATCGCCGGAGCACCACCTACACAGGAGACACCATAGGTAGCAGTAGTCGCAGGAAAAACAGCGAGGTACCCTCCTTTCGAACCTAAATTCTTTGATTCCACTCGATCGTTTTCGATTCTGTAAAATACTATAGGATGCCTAGTTGACCTTCTTGAAACCCCATTAGATAGAATCAGGAATAGTTGACCCGATTGTCTAAAATTTGATGTAAAGATCATCGAAAACCTGTTTGAAAATAGGGCATAAACCAGTCCAACACCCGATATTGGAAGGCAACTAACTGTCAGATTATAGACTATTTTGGAGATCTACTTGAACAAGTTTGTAGCCTATATAATCGAGTTAAAAACCCATAAATCAGTTGCATATATTCTATAATTATTTTGTAATAAAAATCAGTTTCAAAAGTGGGAAAAACATTATTTTAAAATCAAAGGATTTTGAGAAAAATTATCGATACGGCATATGCCCCCACAAATTGGGCGGCGTGGTCATGAATCAAGAGCATGGAAAGTTGCGTATCGACTTCGTGGAAGTTTGAGATTCGACGGAACTTGATTTTGTTGGGTATGCGCGACAAAATCGAGACGTATCGGTCGAGGTACCCCATATCGGCCTCTTTGCAAACTAGCCTACTACTTCATGCATGTTCGTCATCTCGAGACAAAACTTGCGCCACTGGACTCGTGTCATTTTTCACGTCCTGTGAGCAAAGTTTGGTCCGGTTTTGAGAACGTCGACTGGAACGCTATTTTGGCAGGCTGACGACCCGATCCAATGAAAAGTTATGCACGGCTCACCGGAACCTAACTTTGGACATACGGTTGAGTTTATATCATCAAACTGGACCCGTAAACATATAGTATGATGACTTTAGAGATCGTAGGACTTGGCACGCTTTTCGGTGCAAAATGTGTCCAACGACGGATACCAATTTGGCCTGAAATTATGATTTTGCTTCTATGTCCAGAATTAGACTTATGGATAGGTGATCATAGACATTTTTCTTATGCCGAAAACGTTCGTGATATTTATTTTAGCATTCGAGGACATTTGCAGGAGTTGACATTCATTGCTCTTAATTTTTGACTATTTGAGTTATTGGACGTCACTATTTTTTGCACACCACCTCCAAGCAAGATACCTTGCCACTATTTACTATTCATTTATGTTATCTTATCATGTTAATTTTCTTTTCTATTATTTACTGCTACATGTTTCTATTATACTGTGCGTCCAAGTCATACTTAGGTGTGAGCGACTGCATTAGTTATTTTAGTGCTTTTCTTTATTTTTATGCATAATGACTTAATACTAGATGACCACCCCCACTGAAGTGAGGTATTGGTATATCTCATGTGACATTGACACTTGCTTTATCACGAGTTGTGAGTCAAATATAGGACACGGACTCGCATAGTTGGCTAGCCACCGGTACGTGTGAGACGTACGGCGGTTAGGATATAATTGCTAATAGATTTTGCATAATTAGTAGACTTGGCAGTTATTACTGGTTCATATGTTTTGTAGAGATGACATAGATAGGCATGGGGTGGGAAGAACAGTTCCTTAGCGTATGGGCCAAGTATGCTTCCCTTTTGTACCCGAAAGCTTCGTTGGAGATACGGGCCTGATTACCCTATTTTCCTGTTCCTACTGGACTCTGATGTTCAAGGAATGTCATACTTTGAGGTCTCTAGTACCTAGAGAGGGGGCCACACCAATCCCATTATAGCCAGAGTGCCCATGCGTTGAAGGTTTGTTCTTAACTGCATATTCACAATAGATTATTTAGGCACCCTATTGCATTCATTCTTTATTTGTTACACAGTTTACATGGCATGTTCTTTCTGTATCATGTTACGTCCTTTTGAGGACCTGGTGATCGCTCCAGGCTTAGACGACCAGGATTATCCCCAGGAGTACGGCTCTGCACTGGATCCTTCTTGTACAGTTGATGAGGTCTTACCTACCGAGATCTAGTAGTTTTGTTTCGTAGTGTAACGTCCTAGTCCCAAAATACGTATAGGACCAGAATACGGTACATGCCAGCAACACTTCACCAATGGGCCAAATCTCATAATAAGCCCATTAGCGAAATGCTTAAGCTGTAAAGCATGATAATCCCAAATATAACACAGTCATAGGTCACAGCTAATCTCATCCACATGGAATAATAACACACAGAATACCAAGTCCAATAAAATAATACTAATGAAGATATGTCCAGCAAAAAATAGAAATAATAACTGTGCGGGTAAGACATCCCGAAACCACAGCAAAAGGAAATAAAGTAATCAACTATATGTCCTCTGAAGTAAAAGAAAATGGAGTAGCATGTCTAAAATAAAGAGACATGATCACGAGAAGTCCTCGAGTTCTATCTCATCCTCTTGCGAAGGTATGCCACCTGTCTCGACTCCAGAACCGTAAACCTCCTCTCTATCTAATCCTGGAGAGATCACCAGGTCCTCAGGTGACTAGCAATATACATAAAAACATGCCTCTAATAACAGTAAATAACATGCAGTGGAAGAATAATGAAATAACGATAGAGAAAACACACAGGTGATGGCACAAGAGTAGGAGTAATGTTACTAGTCTTGGCTACAAGGTAAAGTTGAGTAAAATCGTAGCACAGCGCGAGCTAACGGTCCTATAGAAAGCAACACGGGGCATGCTAACTATCTATAAAAAGTCCCAACCGCAGCACGGGGCGTGCTAACGATCGAGAGTGGTACTCAATAGCCAGGTACTAATAACATCGACAAGGATCTAAGGAGCAAGTCCTATATAGAGTCTCTATCGCAGCACGGTGCATACTAACGACCGAGAGAGGAAAGAGATAAGGGTACATAACAGGGCATTCGTACAACAACTATGAAAGTGAAAGAAACGACAAATAGAACGACATGCAGGTGAAATGGTAAAACATAGAAATAAAGCATGACAAGGCATAAAGTATATAAAAGAAAAGAGACATATACAACATAATTAATAGAGAGTATGCATTTAAAATAAACTGTATAGAGGGCAAGGTATACTTGCCTGGTGGTAACAAAAAGTCCTACAATCAAGGAGCCTCAAAATCGGAACTCCCGCAAACGCCTTCGGATGCTGAAACAGACATTGCCAACCTTCCCAGAATAAGCAAAATAGCTGGGATAGGCTACCCATAAGTCCAATTCTGGACACAGAGGCAAAATGGTAATTTCAGGTCAAAACGATGTTCGTCGTTGGACCCGTTTTGCATCAAAAAGCGTACTAGAGTATATGGTCTCCAAAGTCAACAAACTATATGTCTATGGGTCCAATTTGACGAGGCAAATCCAACGATATGTCCAAAGTTGGATTCTGGTGGGTCGTGCACAAATTCGATCGTTATATCGGGTCGCAGGCCCGCCAAAGTAGCGTTCTGGTCGACCTTCTCAGATTCGGACCAAACTTGGCATACAGGAAGATAAAAATGACACAGTCCTGTTGGTGCATGTTTCGTCTCAATTTGATGAACGTGCCCAAAGTAATTGGCTAATTTGCAAAGAGGCTGATACGGGATATCTCGACGGATACGTCTCGATTTCGTCGTGCACACACAGCGAAATCAAGTTCCGTCGAATGCCACACGTCGACAATATTCATAAGTGTCTTTTGATGTTCATGGGTTGCAACCACGTCTCCTGGTTTGTCGAGGCGCACGCCTTATCGATGAAGGTTATTTAAATTTATTGTTTTTCAAAATTGTTTTACTAAATTTTGGAAAACTAATAACTTAGCATATACTCAATTAAAACGATATAAAAAGGGTTATGGAGTGCTACAGGTCGTCTACAAGATTATTTAAATAGTTTTTCTAAACCTTCATTGGATTGACTACAATCAGCATCCAAATTTGAGGGATTGGAACTGAATTCTATTTAGTTGGCATTTCTGAGTCTGCAATTTTTCCTAATTTTTTAGAAAATTTCACGAGCAATATACGAACAGTTAAAATAATCTAATTAAATAGATTTGGAGAGGGTCAACTAGACTACGTTAGAAATCTATAGATTGCAAAACGTTTGAATGTGCTGGAAGAAATCACACATTGAACAGGAGTACCTTGAGTGGTTACTCTGAAATATTGTTACAGCTGCTGTGAGCGCGTTTTACGGCAATATCAGGCGGCCGATGGCATCTCCGGCAGTCCAACGGCGGCACTAGTGGGTCGAGGGTGCACGTGCGGTGGTCAGGAACTTGTCAGAGGTGGTTTGGGTCGATCACAAACTCAAGAGAATAAGACTTCCTCGAGTTCTACTTCCCGATCCCTTATATCCTTTTGTTTTCTTTTTCTACTTTTCAATCTAATTTTTAATCAGATTTAAGCTAGAATTTAGATTGGATTTGGTTAGATCTGGAGGAGAATCTAACCTAGATTATGCTGAAAAAAATTAGTTTAAAAAGGTGGAATTTTTTTTCTTTTTTATAAAACAGGGGGTGCTATATATATATATATATATATATATATATATATATATATATATATATATATATATATATATATATATTAAGGAAACCGGAATTTTCTTCAACCAATAGGCGCAAAATGCCAAAGCCTATACAAGTAAGCGCGCTAACGCGACAAGAATATATATATATATATATATATATATATATATATATATATATATATATATATATATATTTAAATATATATATATATATATATATATATATAGTTACCATATATAATACACCTTAAACTCAAAAAAAATCTTTATATTATATATTACTAGTGTAGGGCCTATTTATATAAATATGAACGTATATAGTAACATTTATTTGAAAATAAAATAAAAATAACCAATAATAATAAATAATTTTATTAAAAATATAACAACAACAACAACAGTAACAATAATAATCATCCTAATAACAACGAAAATAAGCCCATAAGAGGGTTAGGATTGGGTGTCACAATTGCCCTAAATTTTAATTGGTCCACCGAAAATTCTGCAATTATCTACCAAACACGTAAATATTTATAATGCCCATATTGTACATATAACAAATATTTTGGAAATATTTGTCAAATTCTAAAAATAAATACGAAATATTTGTACACACATAAAATATGTCTTGATGTCGTCTTTGGGTACACTGAATGTCTACAAGGGCTCATGTTGGGTTCGGGTCAAGTCGGGGCTAAATTGGGACAAGCGGGTCTTCTAAAAGTCAAAAATCTAATTAATAATAAATAAATCGTCTGTGCCGCAACTTGGCCGGATTTTCCTAATTAGAACACACCTATGGCTCGGCCTCCCTTAGCATAGATAACACATTAGTCAAGGCACACGACTACACTTTCCATGTCAAAATTCTTGGTCATCTTGTACTCCAAAACTTAACCATGATAGGTCATCTATAATAATAACTAATTAATAAAAAATACTTACAAAATTCCCAAAATTACTGTAACGCCCCAGTCACAATATGCGTAGGACTAGGAACGTAGACATGCCAGCTGTATACATACGAAGTACATAGGCCTTGTATGTATACATAAGCTGTAAAATACAGTAAACCACAACTAACTAATCTCATCCACAAAATAAAATCAAGCTTTCATAGAAATAAGTAAGAATGTGTCTGTTTTACATGTAGTTGGGCGGAGACAAGTCCACTACAAATTAATAAAAAGAAAAGTGACACATGACATACAAATGATTGGCGAAAGTAGCAAGAAAGGTCCAAGGCACGTCATCTTCGAAGAAATTGAGAAGACCACGACCTCGGCTAGAATACCTGCAGAAGACATGAACACACACCTGGAGAATAACCAGGTCCTCAGACGGACGTAGCAAGATACAGGAAGAATATGCTAATATGAACTGTCAGAATAATAAAATAATATATAAAAGACTATCCTAGACACAAATATGCAAAGGAGATTCTAACCGCCTAACGTGCAATTTAGAGGACAACTTTCATGCACATGGATGGAATTTTAGGCTATGTGTACGTAACTGGCATCCAGTCATCTGTATCCGACCGTAACGTCCAAAACGTCAGAGGGTATCTGTAAATAAATCGCCACAATTCCATTCGAAGACTGTGGTTTACCTGTTTGAATTCCGATACGCACTAGCGACTGTCCTTCCCCAATATTTTCCACACTATTCAAGTCATGTCCATGGCTCGTCCAGTTTTGTAACTGCTCGAGTCTCTATACCTTAATCATAGCAGTTACGATCTATCCGTCACACGATAATAAAGATGGCCAGTCCATAAGTCATGTCCCTAGCAAAATGTCTCAAACAATGTAGTGTGAGTGTCATGGCCCAAGGAGATATAAGGATATCCCACAATAAGAAGGTAGTCCGCTAACACTAAGTTAACAAGCATATAGTAAAGTAAAACGACTAATAGAGTCGCTTGCACCCAAGTGTGGCTTGGACGCACAGTTTATAACAAATAAAAGTAACAAATACAAAACAAGTAAATAAATGCTAAAAATAAATAATATGACAGTTAATTAGAAAGGTATACTTGCCTGGTGTGTCGCCTGGTGTGGTGCGATGATCAAGGTGGCACGACATATGGCTTCGGTGATACAAATACGTATAACGATCTCTGATGATGGCATGGACTTGAATTGGTTGCAGTTGACGTGCGTATGATTGTGTTGGCACAAAATAGTCGTAGATGCCAAATATACGCAAGATGATCTCAATCGATGGTTCGACCGTGTCATTGGGTCCGAAACTGTCCAATTGGCTAAGGCCGAAATAAGGTAATTCGAGATTTGTAGGAAGATAGGGAACAATTTGGAATAGTCGTGGTCAAGATTGATAAGTGAGAGATTTTGTATATTCAATTATTTTAAAAAAATATTTATGATAATAGAACCATATTTGGAAATTCAATATAATTAAAATTTATGTTTTTCTTTTATCCAAAATATTATAAATAAACACGTGAAAATATAAGAAATCATGTTTTATGTCAAAACTCATAATTTAATTAACTAAATATTTTAAATCAAAAGTCATATCTTAAAATACAATCAAATATCGTAATACTATTTCTAAGAATTTAAACCCAAATTTTTGAAATTATATTTTGGCAACCCACTACTATAAAATAATTCCTTGGAAATTATTTAATATACATATGTATTAAATAATTAGGATAAATAACTAATTAATAATTAATGATAGTAATAATTCTACAATACCATTATATAATGTATGTATAGATATACTTGGGACAAATACTATAATGTATAATAATAATAATAAATATTATACAATAATAATAATAATAATAATAATAATAATAATAATAATAATAATAATAATAATAATAACACAACTATAATCGCTGTGCCTCTTCCGATTTGAAGTATAGTGTTCCCTAGGGAAGGGAACACAGCATATAATTTCGTATAATCTAATAAGAAGGGGAGTGAGAGAGGAAGAGAGATGGGGAGAAGAAGGAAGCGGGTTGTCGGCCGGCGGTGGAGGCGGGCTCAGGCGGGGAGAGGCGGAGGGAGCGGGATCGGGGTAGGCTACGGCGGGCGGAGAAGAGAGGAGTTGCGGGAGAGGCGAAGATGGTTTGGGGGAAGTCTGCGGGGGCTGTGCAGCGGGGTGCTGCACCGGAGAGGGCTGCGGTCGACGGATTAAGGAGGAAAGGGAGAAGTAGGGACAGAGAGGAAGAAAAGAGGAGCGGGAGGCGGATGGTCGGGGGAGTTACCGGTCGGTGCAGTGCCGGCTCAACGGAGGGACTAGGCAGCACGGCGGCTCGCTGGGGACGGGCGGCTGCCCGAGTGCTGGCGGGAAAAGTGGCGCACGTGCGACGGTGCTCCAGATCCGGCCGACGATGGCGAGGTGAGTCATGGCTGTGGTGATGGTGTTTTGATTTGGGTTTTGGTAATGACTGGAGTTTCTTGGGTGCCGGTGGTGGCGCCACGGCGAGGTCGGCCGGGGTGGTGGTCGTGGTAGTCGAGTGGAGGCGTTAGGGGACCTGGCCATGCATCGATGGTGGTGGCCGAGAGTTTTCTGGAGGGGGTGCGATGGTGACGGGGCAGCGGGTGTGTCGTTGGTGTCGGTCCGGTAACGTGGGGTTAGGGGCAGACACGAACTAGGTGGTCGGGGTTACGTCGGGACGGCTACTGGGTTGTTGGCTAGTCGGGGAAAGGGTGTTCGGGTGGCGATGATGACGATGGGGGTGGTACCGGGGATGAGCGTGGTGTGCTGGGGAGTCACTGGGTGGTGGTTTAGGCCATGAAGGAGATGGTCGGGTTAGGTTAAGTTTACGAATTAATTGTGTCGGGGGTGTGTCCCGACACGAGTTGGATGTCCGGGCTTGTCGGACACGCGAACAATGTATATGTAAAATAACATAGTGGATGGGAAATACACGGACACGGACACGATGCACAGTTGGTTGTGGGGAATTATGTGGATGTGAGAAATTTATGGAGGAGTACCTGCCTATTTAAAGGATGTAGGAATTCCCAGTTGGATATGGATTAGAATTGATTTAAAACCCCTATAGATAAATACCATATTAATTTAAATAAATTAATTCAATCAAATACAATCTCAATCTAGTTTAAATCCAATTAAATCTAAATTAGCTTAGATATAAATAATTCACATATTTATTCTAAATTGAACTTTAAAACCAAATCGATCAACTCCAAATTTGATATAAGCATAGATAAAGTTTTTCTTAAATCAACAAAATCCAATAATTATTTAAATTACCATAATTAATTTCAAAATATTTATTTATAAATAATAATAATTAATTAATTTCAAAAATTCACAATAAATATTTAAACAATGAAATAATTCAAAAAAACATTTTTAATAAGTTGAGATGAAATAGTTAAAAAATTCAAAAATTCAAATTATCTATACGCGAATTAAATTTTACGTACTCGCATTCAAAGAATATTTTACATAAAACTTATTTTTCTAGTATAGTTCATATTATTTAAACGGAAAAGATTATTTTTTAAACAATTACATATACTTGTATATATAAAGGACTTTTTGAAATTTAAATATAAAAGCTTGACTTAAGCTTTTGCAGAAATATTTATATATAAAATATTCACTCTATGTTTAAAAAAAATGAAACAAAAACTATTTATTCTTATATATTTGATTCCATAATAAAACATTTCGTATATGGTAATACAAATATCTCGTATATGCGTATACGCACGTGGCGCACAAATACCAACATAATAAAAAAATTTAAAATCCATAGTAAACTTTTAGGGGGTTTACATCCTACCAAACTTACAAGAATTTCGTCCTCGAAATTAAGAATGATTAGGGGGTTGAGAAGGTACAAGGATATATCGATATGGAACACGATCAAATCATTAGGCGAGGTAAGTGGACTATATTTAACACAAACGTGCAGTTAAGAAGTTTGTGATTTCGATATCTATGAAAATAAATCATGGATATGGAATCGAATGAGGGTCACTAGTTAAGGCGATAAGATCATGATAACATGAATTTAGAAAATAGGAAGGGATCGAGTAGATCAAAAAAGAATAATCTAGGGACTTGGGAGAGATGGTTCTACAGAGAAGGGTGCATGGTAATTATCTAGGTTGAGGGCACGAATGAAAGGGTGATTGGAATCATTTTTAAATATCATGGAAGGTCGCGATAATAGATATGGCATCGGCGAGTAGTTCAAAGCGAGGATATAGTCACCTTGGTTGGTCCATGGCTAACTATCTTAGTAATAGATGGTGGGACAACTAAAGGTGATACTTTGGGTCTATCTATCCAGCACGAGTCTTCGTCTAAATAGGTGAAAGACGAAAACAAATATGAGTCCAAAGAAATTGTTTTCGAATACCAATACGTGGTTCAATGGCGAGCGAGTAATTCAAAAGAATTGCCCAGGCTGTCACGGATGGGACTCTAGAGGACAAGTTTAGCTATGTCCCCATCCGCGTAGAACGATAGATAAAAGCGGACCAAAGTGCACTCGGTTGATCAGAACATCATGCACCGGTTCTGACTAGACAATATGTTAGTGGAGGCCTCCAATAAATATTGTCCTTGATCAAGCTTGATAAGGTAATAAGCTTGCAAAATTTAGGCTAAATTAGCAGCATAAGATAGTCAAAATAGTAAAATCATAGGCACAATTAATATTGAAAGAAGTGGAATTAGTCCAAACTTCTTAAGATCTAGTCATGTCTTATGTTGGTGCCTATACAGTCGTCCTACTGTCTACTTGCCTAAGACTTGGTTAAGGTCATGAGTAAGGTTAGGTCGTAAGGCATTCTACCCAACTTACAAGAGTTAAACTAGTGGTGTGATGGAACAATTGGCCATGTCGACCTAATATAGGTTACCTTCCTAACCACTATTAAGCACAAAAAAGGGCACGAATCACGATAGAAGGAAGCAAGCAAGATGTAACTCGAGGAGTCAAGCGAAAAGGCGGTCAAGTATGTAGATAAGATCCTAGACTGTAATCCTATACGCAGGCTTGCTTTGCACGATAAAGTAACCAAACAATTTATCTCGACCTGCATGGGCCACCACAAAAATATGTAACGCCCCAGTCCCAATATACGTAGGACTAGGAATGTAGACATGTCAGCTGTATACATATGAAGTACATGGGCCTTGTATGTATACATAAGCTGTAAAATATAGTAAACCACAACTAACTAATCTCATCCACAAAATAAAATCAAGCTTTCATAGAAATAAGTAAGAATTTGTCTGTTTTATATGTAGTTGGGTGGAGAAAAATCCACTACCAACTAATAAAAAGAAAAGTGATACATGACATACAAATGATTGGCGAAAGTAGCAAGAAAGGTCCAAGGCACGTCACCTTCAAAGAAATTGAGAAGACCACGACCTCGGCTAGAATACCTACAGAAGACATGAACACACACCTGGGGAATAACCAGGTCCTCGGACGGACGTAGCAAGATACAGGAAGAACATGCTAATATGAACTGTCAGAATAATAAAATAATATATAAATACTATCCTAGACACAAATATGCAAAGGCGATTCTAACCGCCTAATGTACAATTTAGAGGACAACTTTCATGCATATGGGTGAGATTTTAGGCTATGTGTACGTAACTGGCATCCAGTCATCTGTATCCGGCCGTAACGTCCAAAACGTCAGAGGGTATCTACAAATAAATCGCCACAGTTCCATCCGGAGACGGTGGTTTACCTGTTTAGATTCCCATACGCACTAGCGACTGTCCTCCCCCAATATTTCTCACACTGTTCAAGTCATGTCCATGGCTCGTCCAATTTTGTAACTGCTCGAGTCTCTATACATTAATCATAGCAGTTACAATCTATCCGTCACACGACAATAAAGATGGCCAGTCCATAAGTCATGTCCCTAGCAAAATGTCTCAAACAGTGTAGTGTGCGTGTCATGGCCCAAGGAGATACAAGGATATCAAACAACAAGAAGCTAGTCCGCTAACACTAAGTTAACATGCATATAGTAAAGTAAAACGACTAATAGAGTCGCTTGCACCCAAGTGTGGCTTGGACGCGCAGTTTATAACAAATAAAAATAACAAATACAAAACAAGTAAATAAATACTGAAAATAAATAATATGATAGTTAATTAGCAAGGTATACTTGCCTGGTGTGTCGCCTGGTGTGGTCGATGATCAAGGTGGCACGACATATGGCTTCGGTGATACAAATACGTATGACGATCTCTGATGATGGCATGGACTTGAGTTGGTTGCAGTTGACGTGCGTATGATTGTGTTGGCACAAAATAGTCGTAGATGCCAAATATACGCAAGATGATCTCAATCGATGGTTCGACCGTGTCATTGGGTCCGAAACGGTCCAATTGGCTAAGGCCTTAATAAGGTAATTCGAGATTTGTAGGAAGATAGGGAACAATTTGGAATAGTCGTGGTCAAGATTGAAAAGTGAGAGATTTTGTATATTCAATTATTTTAGAAAAAAATTTATGATAATAGAACCATAATTGGAAATTCAATATAATTAAAATTTATGTTTTTCTTTTATCCAAAATATTATAAATAAACATTTGAAAATATAAGAAATCATGTTTTATGTCAAAACTCATAATTTAATTAACTAAATATTTTAAATCAAAAGAAATATCTTAAAATACAGTCAAATTTCGTAATACTATTTCTAAGAATTTAAACCAGAATTTTTGAAATTATATTTTGGCAACCCACTACTATAAAATAATTCATTGGAAATTATTTAATATACATATGTATTAAATAATTAGGATAAATAACTAAGTAATAATTTATGATAGTAATAATTCTACAATACCATTATATAATGTATGTATAGATATACTTGGGACAAATACTATAATGTATAATAATAATAATAAATATCATACAATAATAATAATAATAATAATAATAATAATAATAATAATAACAATAATAATAATAATAATAATAATAATAATAATAAACATAACACAGCTGTAACAGCTGTGCATCTTCCGATTTGAAGTGGAGTGTTCCCTAAGGAAGGGAACACATCATATAATTTCGTATAATCTAATAAGAAGGGGAGTGAGAGAAGAAGGAAGCGGGTTGTCAGCCGGCGGTGGAGGCGGGCTCAGATAGGGAGAGGCGGAGGGAGCGGGATCGGGGTAGGCCACGGCGGGCGTAGAAGAAAGGAGTTACAGAAGAGGCGGAGAGGGTTTGGGGGAAGTCGGCGGGGGCTGTGCGGCGGGGTGCTGCACCGGAGAGGGCGGCGGTCGGCAGATTAAGGAGGAAAGGGAGAAGCGGGGATAGAGAGGAAGAAGAGGGGAGCGGGAGTCGGATGGTCGGGGGAGTTACCGGTCGGTACGGTGCCGGCTCGGCGGAGGGACTAGGCAGCGCGGCGGCTCGCTGGGGAGGCGCGGCTGCCCGAGTGCTGGCGGGAAAATTGGCGCACGCGCGGCGGCACTCCAGATCTGGTCAACGATGGCGAAGTGAGTCATGGCTGTGGTGATGGTGTTTTGGTTTGGGTTTTGGTGATGACCGAGGTTTCTTGGGTGCTGGTGGTGGCGCTACGGCGAGGTCGGCCGGGGTGGTGGTCGTGGTAGTCGAATGGAGGCGTTAGGGGACCTAGCCATGCTTCGATGGTGGTGGCCGAGAGTTTTCTGGTGGGGGTACGGTGGTGACGGGGCAGCGGGTGTGTCGCTGGTGACGGTCCGGTAACGTGGGATTAGGGGCAGGCACGGACTAGGTGGCCGGGGTTACGTTGGGACGGCCACTGGGTAGTTGGTTAGTCGGGGGAAGGGTGTTCGGGTGGCGATGATGATGACGGGGGTGGTGCCGGGGATGAGCGTGGTGTGGTGGGGAGTCTCTGGGTGGTGGTTTAGGCCAGGAAGGAGATGGTCGGGTTAGGTTAAGTTTAGGATTAATTGTGTCGGGGGTGTGTCCCGACACGAGTTGGATGTCCGGGCTTGTCGGACACGCGAACAATGTATATGTAAAATAATATAGTGGATGGGAAATGCACAGACACGGACACGATGCACAGTTGGTTGTGGGGAATTATGTGGATGTGAGAAATTTATGGAGGAGTACCTGCCTATTTATAGGATGTGGGAATTTCCAGTTGGATATGGATTAGAATTGATTTAAAACCCCTATAGATAAATACCATATTAATTTAAATAAATTAATTCAATCAAATACAATCTCAATCTAGTTTAAATCCAATTAAATCTAAATTAGCTTAGATATAGATAATTCACATATTTATTCTAAATTGAACATTAAAACCAAATCGATCAACTCCAAATTTGATATAAGCATAGATAAACTTTTTCTTAAATCAACAAAATTCAATCATTATTTAAATTACCATAATTAATTTCAAAATATCTATTTATAAATAATAATAATAATTAATTTTGAAAATTCACAATAAATATTTAAACGATGAAATAATTCAAAAATACATTTTTAATAAGTTGAGATGAAATAGTTAAAAAATTTAAAAATTCAAATTATCTATACGCGAATTAAATTTCACGTACTCGCATGCAAACAATATTTTACATAAAACTTATTTTTCTAGTATAGTTCATATTATTTAAACGGAAAATATTATTTTTTAAACTATTACATATAATTGTATATATAAAGGCCTTTTTGAAATTTAAATATAAAAGCTTGACTTAAGCTTTTGCAGAAATATTTATATATAAAATATTCACTCTATGTTTAAAAAAATGAAACAAAAACTATTTATTCTTATATATTTGAATCCATAATAAAACATTTCATATATGGAAATACAAATATCTCGTATATGCGTATACGCATGTGGCGCACAAATACCAACATAATAAAAAAATTAAAATCCATAGTAAACTTTCAGGGGGTTTACAATCACTATTTAAGGCAAATAAATAATAACAAATATTTCAAAAATTCAGTGAGTTTATACGTAGTCATGACTTGCTACATTTGTAGTGGACATATTTTATTTTATTTTAGGAGGTCGGACTCCAGTTTGTAGGACCGTTGAGAACCTCTAGGGGGGTGTGAATAGAGTAAGTACGAGTGCAGCAGAAAATAATCACCAATTTAAAAATTAAACTAAGACAATAAATAAGAGACAGTAAATATAAAGCAAGAGATAGAGAGATCAAACTCAGTCACACAACGATGTATACTGATATCCCTCTGAGAGGACTAATCCAGTCTCGAGTACTCTTGCTCGATGTTAATCCACTAAGGAACAAGCTTATTGAGAGCTTGCAGTCTCTTACAACACCGTGCTTGGTGACAAGTGCACGACCAACTTCACAACTCTGTGCTTGGTGACGAGCGCACGACCGGCTCCACAATAAAGATAATTGCTGTACTTTGAACAACCTCTTTACAACTCTTGAACACCAAAAGACTCTAGATCGAAGTAGATATTACTGGCTTTTGTCTAAGAGGGGTATAGGTGTGATTTGAAAGCTTTTGATCGGGTGAAAACACTTATTGAATAGAGAAGAGAAGATGAAGAATGAATGAGTGATTTAAAATGAAAAACTCTCTCTTATTTATAGGTGTTTTATGAGTCCGAACTCGGGCAGAGTTCTGATGGAAAGATTTTGCATATGTACGTTGCATATAGATTTGGAGGCAACGGATATTTGAATTCAAACCGACCGAACTCGGGCAGAGTTCGAGCCGAACTCGGGCCGAACTCGGTTTGAGTTCTGTCTAGGAGAATTTCAAAATATTTGTCAAATTCTGTTGCAAAAATAATTTTGAACTTTTGGTAAAAATAAAATAGGAATAGGTAGGCTTTTTAGAAATATGGACTGAGATTAATCTAAGCCAGTATTACCTAGTCGATCTTACAATTTAAATCCTAGACTCAATAAAGATAAAATACATAATAAATTGTACAATGACTCGAAATGAATCCCATTGAAAGTAATCTTCAGATTGATGATTTATATGCTTGATGATGCAGTACGACGCTCGTTGATATTGATTCCACACGTCCTGAAATGATTAGCAGCAGTTCGTATATTTTGTGTATTGACTTAAGTTCATGTCGATTATTAAAGTCGGGTGTGACCATGGAATGGGCCAACAATCTCCTCCATTTTGATAATTGACAAACTTGAGTCTATACCAAAATATCTCTAAAAAAATAGAACAAATGAAATGTACCTGAAAAAGATAGTTGTGCTTTTGATTGTACGCTTTCTCTGATTTAATTTTTGGTACGTACTCTATCTCCCCCTTTGTCAATTTAAAAATGGCTGTGGCTCCCCCGTAATGTGTGAAGCCAACAATTTTCAGCAAACAGACAAAGTGAAGCTAAAGAGATAACCAAATAACACAAAGTGCATAAAAAATAACTAGTACTGAAAAACTAGAATATCATGTATAATAATGTCTCACTGGAAAAGAAAAAGATACAATCATAAAGTGCTAAACATGTCTAACTAAAAAGTTTAGACATAACAAAATAAAACCTACATCATAGCATAGATCATCAGCTAACATCCTATCCACTATCCACCAGCAAAGCCCGTATCACATAGTGGGAGCGTCACCGCCAGGAGCATCCGGAGAAAAGTAAGCAACAGTAGGATCGAAGTAAAGGAAAGTCGCCTCTTCTCCGAACCTGGGTCCTGGAAAGCCTGGGTGAGAAAGAATAGTCACCGGATGTGATGGGTCCTGTGAGAGACTCTAGTGGAGATCAGCAATCCCATTTTGTAACACCTGAGCCTGGTAGATGTGGCGGAACTCCGAATCGAGGTAGCTCTGATGACATTGCGCAGAGAGAGCAACAAAGTCATCAAATCGCTGATAAAATCCTGGGTCAAAACCCGGAGCAGGGGCTGGAGCAGGAGCTGGAGCAGCATCAGGAGGAGGAGCCTCAGCGTCAGCATCTGGAGCAGGCTGAGCTCCAGGAGGTAGAGCTGGAGTAGGGTATTGACGAGATCGGATGAGCTCTACGGCAGTGGAGGAGTAGGCACAGGTTTGAAGATCAATGTCAAACCTGCGAAAGATGGAGGCTAGGTGCATAGGATAGACCAGGTTGCGTCCTGTATTTTTGCAGTTCAGCATCCAGGCCATCATGGTCTTGGGGATAGAAAAAGGAATGCCAAAATGTATATGATACATAGCAGACAGCTCTAAGAAAGTGATCTCATCAGATGATCCTTTCTTTGGAAGGAGAACTGAGAAAATAAAATGATGGAGTTCATAGAAGTTTTGGTTAAGGTCTTTTGAAAAGACTCTTCTAGGAACAGGGTGTGGATGGCAAATCAGTTCTTTGAAAGAGTTGAGAGTGACATCTTCTAGAAATTGGATATGATGGATATCCACAAGAGCTTCACCCATATCAGGAACATGGAAATATTCGCTGATGTCAGTGGCACTGAACTCCAATTCTTGTCCAGCAACGCAAGGATAGAAGTTATCGTTTGGTTTTACCTGCAAGTTGCAGTAAAACATACGGACAACATTATCAAAGATGTTCTCGGCTACTTCGAAGAAGTCACGATAACTGAAATGGTCAATGTGGGAGCATACTCAGAAAAATAGTAAAGTTAACAAAAGCTCCAGCACATATTTTACGACCAGAGAATGAATCAAACCATAGGTCAGAAAATTCCTTATCAGGAAATAAACCAAAATCAAAGTCATCTGAACCTAATGGTCTAGCTGGATTAAAAAGACTGGTAGGAACATAATCAGAAGAGGAGGACCCTGCTTGTGAGGGATCACCCTGTCTTCTCTGACGTTTGGCAGCCATAGATGAAAAGAAAGGTAAATTAAAGTACCTTGGAAGAGGAGGAAGAAGATGAAGTTGAATAGCCCACTTGAACTCCTTGAAAACTTGCAAGAAAAGAGTTGGAAGGAGTTGTTGGAGGAGTAGAAGATTTTTCATGAAGTGGTTGTGTGAAAAAAAATGAAGAGATGAGGGGTTTATAAAGGACTAGTGCCGGATGTTCAGTTCTGGAAGCTGAACAGTACCGACAGAACTCGGCCCGAATTCGGCCCGAACTCGGTCAGAGTTTGGTCCGAGTTCGGCTACTTGTATTTTTGAGGTAATAAATGCAGTTTTGGTATTTTAAACTGTAACTTTATGACTTTTGACTTCTATATTTAATAACGTTTATTATTTTTGGGTTAGCTGTATGGGTACTGTCCCAGCTAACAGAGGTTCACCAGGGAACTCTTAAATACCGCTTCGCTTCGACCGTAGTCATGGTAACAAAAAGACCCTTTGTAGGCTTGTACCAAAAAAATAATTTTTATTAAATAAATTGCAAAGTTTTGGGTCATAAAATTTAATTTAATTACCATACTACACTATAAATCCAAAAATTCAAGTATACTGAGCTCTCGCCTCATTATATTAAAACGGTCTTCCGCTAGTGGTTTTGTGAGAATGTCTGCTAGTTGATGATCTGTGTCAATAAACTCTAAGCAGATATCCCCGTGTTGTTGGTGATCACATAAAAAGTGATAACGTATCTCAATATGTTTTGTGCGTGAGTGACAAACAGAGTTCTTAGTCAGATTAATGGTGCTAGTATTATCACAATAAATAGAAGTCTTAGTGTAGTACAGATTGTAGTCTTCTAGGATTTGCTTCATCCATAAAATTTGAGCAAAGCAACGTCCTGCAGCGATATACTCGGCCTCAGTAGTTGATAATGCTACGGAATTTTGCTTCTTGCTAAACCAAGAGACTAAAACCTTTTCTAGGAAATGACACATACCGCTGGTACTTTTACGGTCTACTTTACATCCTACAAAATCCGTATTCGAGTAACCTATCAGGTCAAAGAATTTGGTTTTAGGATACCACAAGTTGACTGTAGAAGTTCCTTTAAGGTATCGGAAGATACGCTTAACGACACTTAGGTGTGATTCCTAAGGATTTGCGTGGTATCGTGCACAGATGCAAACACTGAACATAATATCAGGGCGACTAGCAGTTAAATATAATAAGCTACCAATCATACCTCGATACTTATGATGGTCGATAGGTTTGCCACTTTAATCAGTGTCAAGCTTTGTGGATGAAGCCATTGGAGTTCCGATTGGCTTTACATTATCGAAGTCATACTTTTTCAGTCTGTCCTTCGTATACTTGGCTTGGTTGATGAATGTTCCCAAAGAGTGTTGTTTGATCTGAAGTCCTAGGAAGAAGTTTAGCTCTCCCATCATACTTATCTCAAATTCACTCTTCATACACTTAACAAAATCTTGACAAAGTTTTTCATTAGTAGAACCGAATATAATGTCATCTATATATATTTGCACAAGAAGAATGTCATCATTCAAAGATTTGATAAACAAAGTTGTATCAACACTCCCTTTTGAAAACCATTATCAAGTAAGAAGGCACTTAGGCATTCATACCAAGCACGAGGTGCCTGTTTGAGTCCATAGAGGGCTTTCTTAAGCTTGAAGACATGATCAAGTTTTTGAAAATCTTCAAAACCAGGGGGTTGTTTCACAAAAACTTCTCTCATTTAAAAATTCGTTCAAAAATACACTTTTCACGTCCATTTGAAATAATTTAAAATTATTAAAACATGCAAATGCACAAAACATCCGGATGGCTTCTAGTCTAGCAACATGAGCATATATCTCAACATAATCAATACCTTCTTCTTGATTATAATCTTGTGCCACTAGACGTGCTTTGTTGAGTAGAACTTGTCCATCTTCACTAAGTTTATTTCGGAACACCCATTTGGTACCAATTGTTGATTGACCAATAGGTTTAGTAACGAGTTCCAAACTTGGTTTCTCTCAAATTGATTTAGTTCTTCTTGCATGGCATCAATCCAAAACTAATCAGAAAAGGCATCTTCTATATTCTTAGGTTCTATTTGTGAAATAAAAGCTACATTTGCTGCTATTTCAGAATCCCTAAGAGAGGAACGTGTACTTACACCTTTTGATACATCACCTATGATGAGTGTCTCTGGATGATCTGGTAAGAACTTTAATGAATCAAAATTTTGAGTCAGATCTTCCACAGGACTCTTCTCAGTTTTTGCTTGTACATCTTCATCATCACTGTCGCTAGATCTGTGACTATTGAGCTCATCAAAAGTAACGTTAATTGATTCTTCAAAAATCATAGATCTTTTATTAAAAATTCTATATCCCTTAATCTTAGCAGCATATCCGAGAAATATCCTTTCATCTGCTTTAGAGTCGAACTTTCCTAAGTTATCCTTGGTGTTCAGGATATAACAGCGATATCCAAAAACTTTAAAATAAGAAATGTTTGGAATTCTTCCAAACCAAAGTTCATATGGTGTTTTCTTCGAGATTGGTCGAATTAACACCCTATTTAAAACATGACAGGCTGTGCTAACAGCTTCTGCCCAAAAATATTTAGGAAGATTATACTGATTTAGCATGACTCTGGCTGTTTCGCTTAGAGTACGATTCTTCCGCTCCATAATACCATTCTTTTGGGGAGTTCTAGGACAAGAAAATTCGTGGAAATACCCACTATCATCACAAAACGTTTTGAAATCAGAATTTACGAATTTGCCAACATGATCACTTCGGATACGAGTAATCATGAAGCCTTTTTCGTTTTGTACCTTTTTACAAAATATCTGAAATTCAAAAATAGCATCACTTTTGTTTGATAAAAAGTAAAACCAAGTAAAGCGAGAGAAATCATCAACAATAATAAAAGCATAGAGCTTGCCGCCAAGACTAGCGACTCTACTAGGACCAAATAAATTTTTATGAATCAACTGCAAAGGTCTAGAAGTACTTACATCGTTGATGGATTTAAATGTAGACCTATGTGCTTTATTCTTTCTACAGTCAGCACATACCATATCTCTCTTGAATGGAATCTCGGGGAGTCCTTTTACGAATTTCTTAGTGCTCAGTCGTGAGATAGTGTCCATATTTGCATGCCCTAGTCTCATGTGCCATAGCCAACTTTCATCTAGATTAGCTACTTGGCATCTTCCTGCATTATTAGTACTCTCCAAAAAGAAAACATAAATATTGTCTTCTCTAATCCCTTTATATACAGGATCACCAGATGACATATCATATATGGTACATTTATCTTTTACAAAATTGATATCATAACCATTATCAGCCAAATGACTTATGCTTAGTAGGTTATGTTTCAATTCTGTGACTAGACAAACATCCTTTATTACTGGATAAGGAGAAATACCGACAGTGCCATTACCAATAATATCACCTCTCAAATTATTTTTGAAGGAGACATACCTTTTTTTTCATCGATAGCGTGGAACAAAGATGCATCATCAGTCATGTGCCGCGAACATGTAGATGAATCCTTTGGTACCCATTTACTGAAGGGTCTATATTGATTAGTTTTAGTTCTCCAGAATAAAGTGTGATTGTCAACAAGTTTTCTTGCTAAGCAATATTGTGATATGTGTCCATGTGTACCACAATATGTGCAAGTTAGTTTAGAACCAGTGGTGGTTGAAACTGTGTTGACATGCTTGTTTGGTTTCTTAGAAAACCTATAAGTGAAACCATGGCGATAGTCATGTTTCTTCCATGCTTTCTGATTTTTAGTCCTTTTAGGTGTATGCTTAGCATTAGGACTAAACTTAGGCTGTGTCACAGGTATTGCCTGTTTGCCTAACTTGATTTCTAACTTTTTAGAAATCGCAAAAGACTCTTCATATCTAGCAGTCATATCTGAGAGTCTTTGTTCTGTAACTAAGTATTTTTTCTTTTCTATGTCATATAACTCTTGTATTTTGACATAGTCTCTTTCTTTCTTATTAACCTTGAGGATAGCCTCATGATAGTCTACCTTGAGTTTGGCTATCTCTTCCGTGTTACCGGTAGTAGACATCTCTTTAATATCTTCAATAAGATTGAACAGTCAAGCTATCTCGGTTGTGCATGCCTTAATCTCTTTTTGAGATTGCTTATACTTATCAAGCACAGTTCTGTGTTCTTCAAGTAATTCGCTAAAGGCGAAAGTAAAATCATCATATAGAGGGTTTGAGGATACCTTTTCAAATGCCATAAGACAGACATTGGCATTTTTGCAGGGTCTGTCTTCTTCCTCTGTATTACTGGCATTACTACTTCATGCCAGATGCTTGTGTTAGAATACTTTCGACTAGTTGTTGCTTTTATGCTTGATCTTGATCTGTCATATGGACTGCTTTTTTTGAAGTTGGGCAGTCCTTCTTCATGTGCCCTGACTTCTTGCATCCAAAGCATATGGTTTCATCTTTATTATTTTCTTGGATATCTCTCTTCCTTCTGTTTGATTTCTCAAATTTTAGAAATTTCCTAAAGTTCATCACTAGTAGGGCTTGTTCATCATCACTTGATGATTCGTCATCAAAATCATTGTATGTTGATTTTCTGGCTTGAGCTTTGAAGGCAATAGATTTTTCTTTTAGAGTTGCTTCTTCAAACTCTTGCAGATCAAGCTCATGGGTCATGAGCTTGCCCATCAGTATTTTTAGAGACATGGTGGTGAGATCGTTTCCTTCAATGATTGATGTTGCCTTCGGGTTCCAGTTCTTGGTTAGAGTCCGTAGCACTTTTTTGATCTTCTCATGATTGTTGTAATCCTTACCAAGAGATTGTAAAGGATTAGTAATATCAAGGAAACGTGTGAACATCTGTGTAATTGGCTCACCGGGTTTCATCTTAAAAGATTCATATTCCTGTGTTAGTCTACTTATTTTGGATTCCTTCACTTGGGAAGTACCTTCATGAGTTACCTCAAGAAGTTTCCAAATCTCGTGAGACATTTTACAGGTTGAAACTCTGTTGAACTTCGTTTTGTCATTTGCACAGAACAGCATATTGATGGCACGAGCATTTAGACTAGCCTTAGCTTTTTCAGCTTCTGTATATTTATCATGAGGCTTGCCTACAAGCTGGCCGTCAACTACTGTAGGTGCCGGTTTCTTATAACCGTCAATCACTATAGACCAAAGATCAAAGTCAAGAGACTTTAAGAAGAAAGTCATCTGTGTTTTCTAGTAGGTATAGTTTGTACCATCAAATAGTGGGGGTCTATTTGTGGATTGCCCTTCATCGTTGAATATTGATTTCACGGCTACCATATATATACTCTTTGAGGTTTGTTATATTATAATGTAACCTGCTCTGATACCAAATATAGGACCATTAAACACCTCTAGAGGGGGGGTGAATAGAGTGAGTGCGAGTGCAGCAGAAAATAATCACCAATTTAAAAATTAAACTAGGCAGTAAATAAGAGACAGTAAATATAAAGCAAGAGATAGAGAGATCAAACTCAGTGACATAATGATGTATACTGGTATCCCTCTGAGAGGACTAATCCAGTCTCGAGTACTCTTTTTCGATGTTAATCCACTAAGGCACAAGCTAATTGAGAGCTTGCAGTCCCTTACAACGCCGTGCTTGGTGACAAGTGCACGACCAACTTCACAACACCGTGCTTGGTGACGGGCGCACGACTGGCTCCACAACAAAGATAATTATTGTACTTTGAACAACCTCCTTACAACTCTTGAACACCAAAAGACTCTAGATCGAAGTAGATATTACTGGATTTTGGCTAAAAGGAGTATAGGTGTGATTTAAAAGCTTTTGATCGGGTGAAAATACATATTGAATAGAGAAGAGAAGATGAAGAATGAATGAGTGATTTGAAATAAAAAACTCTCTCCTATTTATAGGAGTTTTCTGAGACCGAACTCGGGCAGAGTTCTGATGCAAAGATTTCGTATATGTACGTTGCATGCAGATTTGGAGGCAACGGATATTTGAATTCAAACAGACCGAACTCGGGCAGAGTTCGGGCCGAACTCGATTTGAGTTCTGTCTAGGAGAATTTCGATATATTTGTCAAATTCTGTTGCAAAAATGATTTTGAACTTTTGGTAAAAATAAAATGGGAATTGGTAGGCTTTTTAGAAATGTGGACTGAGATTAACATAAGCCAGTATTACCTAGTCGATCTTACAATTTAAATCTTAGACTCAATAAAGATAAAATACATAATAAATTGTAAAATGACTTGAACTGAATCCCATTGAAAGTAATCTTCAGATTGATGATTTATATGCTTGATGATGCAGTACGATGCTCGTTGATATTGATTTCACACGTCCTGAAATGATTAGCAGCAGTTCGTATATTTTGTGTATTGACTTAAGTTCATGTCGATTATTAAAATCGGGTGTGACCATGGAATGGCCCAACACAGTTATCTCAGACTATTTTTTATAGTTGTTTGGTAGTGGATTTGTCTCCACCTGGCTATATATTTGACTTTTTTATTTTATTTATTTGGACTATTGTTTTATTCTTGTGTTCTGTGGATGAGATATAGATTATCTGTGACTTCCTGTAGTTTAGTTATTTACAGCTTATGTGTGAGTATAAAGAGTTCCATATATTGGAGTTTTCTTCGTATGCATGCAGCTGACATATTCCATATGCCTAGTCCTATGTTTATTGAGACTGGGGCATTGCATGTTTTTGTGGTGGCCGATGCAGGTCAATGAAAGTATTATTTGGTTACATCATTATACCAAGCCAGCCTGTATATAGGAATAGGAATAGTATCTCATCCACAACTTATCTACCATCTACCTCCTTTAACCTCAAATTTTTGAACTCTCATTTAATTGCTTGAATTGCCTCTTGCTTGAATCTGTTATAACGTATCCTTACATTCGTTCCAGCAAAATGCACCTTCGAAGCGGACGTGTTTCCAACCTTGCTATCACATCTGGTGATGCAACCACCCAAAAGAAGACTCCGATTACCCCGTACCAGTAGGGACAATAGCAGGCTACTACAGTAGAAGCATGGAAAAGTCAAGCCATGTGCCTTACGAGTCATGTGTATCTAAATAGGTGCAACCAGCCACTGCTGTGCCAAACATTACATGCTCCTAAATGGTCTTACTCCTAAAGGCACTCAGCTATCACAACAGCATTCAAAGCAACGCTGATAGCTATGAATAGTACGTACAGGCTCCATGCACTTACTGCTCATGCGCTATCATCTAGGCACATTGAATTCATTTCAGATAAAGACATAGACGCTTCGATGTACGAGATGACATCCAATGTCATCACTTACGTCTGCGTAATCATTATCCATTACTAGAATACAGCTGTGCGCTGCCACATGGCTGACCTGACTAAGCTTTATATGCTCCCTTAAAGCAATGTGCCTCTAAAGTCATGTGCTAATTATCTTTATGCGCTAAATCATGCAGGCACATCAAATCTTTTTTGTTATAAGAGTTTGGGATCTTCGAGCCATCAGCACGCACACGTGCCAAACAACTTGGTCATGCCTATGACGGGTGTCAACTGTCCAAGATCCCAGCAACAACCATGGCCACGTGGTCATTAGGTTGGCCACATGCGTGCAGTTGCAACAATATTCTGTTTAGAGATGCTATGTGGTAGCAAATCTCATGTCCACAGCACTCCTGCACGCCTAAATTCATGTGCGCATCGCATATGTACGCATGTATTGGTTTTCTCATCCGCCTATAAATAGAAGGATTCTTTCTTCATTTGGTGGCTGAAGTCAGAACGATTCCATTCAGAGACATCCAGAGAGTCAGTGTAATTTCTTCTTGTCGTTAGATCGTCAATGGAGTAAAAAAATTACTACAGTGTTCGATCTCCATCATTGCACTTCCCTATAATCATTTGTATTTAGATTTCCTATTTAAAACTTTTTTGCACTTTTCTCGTTTGTAATACAAAAGTTCTTCAACTTTTTGTTTATGGCAAACAAATTGGTCTCTTTTGGGGACTTCCTTCTCCTCTAACGAGAAGGTGGTGACGCAATCTGACAACAATCTGCTCGGGTTCTCTCAAAAGATGCTGCTCGTGCACTTCGACCAACAAGCTTTTGAGGACATGCTCTCTGAAGGTAGCACGAGTCCTTCGAAGAGGCTAGCAAAGCCGATGAAGACTCGCCACACCTGGGTGCCCAAGACCATCCTGCCAAGCAGTATAATTGAAGAGGAGGTGCCTCAAGTGTCCCAGAACTGAGGCACACTCCATACGCCTGCACGGACTCTTACTGTTGTCCGTCAGTCCGACCGACAGTCTGGGAAGCGTAGCCCAGACTGTACTCCCCAGTATGTGTGCCCACAATTGAAGGCGCAATGCAAGAAGAAGGGCACATCACCTCTCCCCCACATAGGGCCAACGACATAGGAAAGATCTTCTGTCTTTGATAGAATTAGTTGTCGAGTGGGTAAGGCAAATTTGGATTCTGAGTACTATGCACATTTGAGGGCTAGTACGAAGAATTCTAAGGTAGCATGCGTCGTGCACGCCCAACGTGCTACGTCAACAGCATGTCGGAAGCATACGTTGACAGTAATGCGCACAACTGATGACTAGCTGTACAGAATTGACTCAGGTGCTCCTGTATGCCGAATGAATCAGTTCCTAATGTCTCCCTGTAACTTGGGCACATCCTATGTGCAGGAACCAAGCCAGCGGGTAAAATTTTTAATGAAATACTCATGTGAGTAGCTTGGCTGCGGGCGTAAAGTAGGTCTGCATCATAAACAGTCCCCTACCCATGACCTAAGCATGTCTCATGAGCAGGAATTAGGTCGAGGGGCACATCCATCACATCTACACCAATGCGCCCATCTCGGCTGTGCACGTAAAGTGGGAATAAATGTGAATATCTCTTCACGTAACTTGCGTAACATGATTACTTACAAATGCAAGGTAGGAAAGACCATCGTTACACACAATATGCCTACTCCAGGGCATACTTGTGCTAACATTGTCATCAACTACTGTTGTAACCAGACAACAACATCTCAACCAACAAGGCAGTCAGTTTTTAAATGACTGTGGCCATCAGCACCTGTCCGACAGCATCTCAGAAAGAGGTTGCCTGTAGAAGACGATGATGAACTTCTAGTCACCTCATGCAACTCTACATGGAGCTCGCCCTCCCTCAAGAAGAGTTCCAAAAATCCCTCTGTCTCGGCTAGTGCATCTAAGAGTCGACCTCGAGACAACAAGCTGGCAGTGCCCAACACGGGTGTGTTCCAACACACCCGGTCCAAAGCCAAGTCTTCTTCAAGAAACACTGCCGTTTCATCCATGGTAAAAGATGGGGGTAGAACACCCCTGGTGTTCCATGCGAATCCTGCCTTCCAGCCGGTAGAAGTTTTACATGAAATCGATTTCGAGGCATCGGGGGGTACATATTATCAGCATGCCGGGGGTGGCTATACCTTCGATTCCAAAGACAATACCAGTCTACCCATATTTTCCCAAAATATCGAAGCTCACGGGTCTGAACCGGAGAGCGAAAGATCTACGGCATCATCTACTTCCTATCACTTAATGTCATTATACATGATAGTGGGTGACAACGCTGGAAGCAGCGAAGGGTCATACCACCAACATCGCATAGAGGCCCTCGAAGTAGGTTTTGTATACTTTAAGTGAATCTATGCAAGCTTTGACCTAGGTGGTCCTAAAACTCAAGGATAGGATGCCGCCAAGAGCCCTTGCTCTAACAAGCCAAGAACCAGGGACGAATGGGGGTGTCTAACTTACCTTCCCAGGTGCCACCTACGACAGAGAACCGTATGTTGCCATGATCATCTGCTCCACCAGTGTCAGATGACATATATGAGGCCCTCAGAGAATTGCACTCTCACTTTGACGCCAAAGACAAGCGCGAGTCACTCCAAAAACTTAGGATTCGGCAGCCCTACCCTCCTAGACGGAACAATGTAGTTTATCCTCCCAAGTATAAACCACAGTCTCTGAATCCATTTGATGGAAAATAGTTTCCCCGTCGCTTCCTAACAAACTTTGCCTCCATGACCGGGCATCTACCAAAAGATGACGCCCAGCTCACTAATATCTTTTCATTAGAGCATTATAAGGGTGGCATACGAGTGGTTCTGCAGCCTTCCCGACAATTGTATTTCGTCCTTTGACAATTTGAACTGACTCTTCCTCTCCCGATTCTACGAGGGAGGAATGGACATGACGATGTCCGCTCTCATGGACATCGCTCAGAAAGAAATAGAGCCCGTCTGTGGCTACATTGAGGGATTCTGCCAGGCAGCCTTGAGGTTACCCCCTGGTGTACCTGAGCCGTTGCTAATGTAGTCGTGCCGCAAGAATATGCTCCCTACAATTAAACTCAGGCACAACGCTCATCAATGCACGGAGTGGACGATATTTATTATCAATGCCGATAGTGCTGAATGGACTGCCCGGGATACACGCTTACTAGTGATAAACTTCCCTATGCTGGATGACATGGGGAAGCTCTCCTCCGGTAGGAACCCTCCTAACGCCAGCAGATACAAAAAAGGGAAGCAGGCCTTGACCATCAACATTTCCAAAGTTCAACATCTCTGAATCAAAAGCCGACAGAGGTACCAAGACCGAAGAAGAATTACTCCTTCAATGACGAGGACATCCTGAAACTCTTCAACGTGCTAATGAGTGAGACGCTTCAGCTCCCAGCCCCCAAACATCCCGACAAAGTAGATAAGTTGGACAACCCCAAGTACTGTCACTACCATCGGTACGTCCACTACTCAACACGTGACTGCTATGTGTTTAAGAAACAAATATAAAGGCTGATCGATGCCAAGGTCCTCTCACTTGACTAAGAGGACAAAATGGTTACTACCAACATGGTGACCCTCCAGTTTGAAAGCTTCTCGCTGATGGAGACCTAAGACGACGTCGTCCAAATCTCCAAGGCAACAATAAAGGTTGTTAACCACCCACCGGCCCACGACAATGCTCAGGGCCTGATCCCTCTTACAACGTCGTGAGGCAATGTTACATGGGTCCATCCTAATTTTGCTCCAGACATGATGCAACCCACAACACGTTCTGTCAAGGGGAAGAAATCTAAATCATGCTGCATGGTCTCTACCATGACCGATGAAGCTCTAATTGGCACCCGCTCTGGTCTATTTAACCAACAGGAAGATAACTCGGTTCCAGAGGAGGATGCACCTCCGCCTACAATAGCTACAACACTTGCTGCTTCAGAAGCAGGACTGTCCCAACCTCCTACAATAGATAAACCGAGGCAGATGGAGGTTCGCTTTAATAAACCTCTGAGGAAAGACTCAGTGGTAGGGGCAATCAAGCCCTACAACTTTAATATATTGCTACAAATTGCCAATACTCCAGCCAAGTTGTCGCTCTTCGAGCTTCTTTGTCTCTATAAAGAGAGACAAGATGCCCTCAGCGAGGCATTACAACATGCTGACTATTTTCTTAGTCAGGTCCAACAGCCTGAAGAAGATCCTGCAGCTTGTCCACATTGCCATAGTGTGGTTGAGATGATCCCCAACATCACCTTCTCTTAGCAGGACATGTTGCTGAAAAATAATAGGCACAATAGACCTCTGTACTATACGGGGTATATTGGCACCATTAAGGTCGATCACATGCATATCGATCCTGGCTCTTCCCTAAGCATCATCCCTCGAAGTTTACTCCAAACCTTGGGGACACCAAAGCATCAGTTGTCTGCGTCCAATACCACAATCAATAGCTTCAACGCCGGTAAGAGCAGTCCCTTGGGCAAAATATGCTTAAAAAATGCCAGATAGGGGAAGTCTAGACAAAGGCGACCTGTTATGTCATTGATTCTAACATATCCTACAACGTCTTGTTGGGACGCCCATGGATACACTAGTATATGATCGTGCCATCCACCCTCCATTAGTGTATCAAATACGTAACCGACAATGGTATCGTTAAAACATAGTTCACTGATATTGATCCCTTTAGAAGGATCGATGCGTACTACACTGGTGCTGCTCTATACAAGTTCTCTTATTTAGAAGATGATAACAATGATGCTGATGATGAAATGAAAACTGGAACAATAACCGAAGAACTATTGAGAGTCTGATTCAAAGGAAATCCCCTCCAAACATCAGTCCCTTTCATGGCTAAGCTTCACGGAAAGGCTCCGACACCTGCGAGGACCCACAAATCTATCAGAGTTAGGTTACCAAGAAGGGCCTCAGAAGCTCCTCCAAGATCACGGGATCCTCTGACTTCAACTTCTCTGGTGGCCAAGCTACGTCGGAAAGCCCTACTACCTTCTCCTGTAACTATTCCGGCTCTTATTGATGAAGAGTTAGGGGACTGCATATCTGCCCATACTGAGGCACCTTCGTTTGATAATATAATCCCTCGGGACAAGATTCAATATTTTATCAATAAAAGGCTATCTTTGAACTACATTTTTGTATATTAGAATGCTATGTATGCTCTAGATAATGCTTTAGGTACGTTACAAACACAAGTAAAAACCGTTAATATTGCAAATCGAATCGTCCCATCCTGAGGCGCTTGTTTTGTGGTTCCGACGAGAAAGAAAGACCAGAAGCCCATCATTTTTGGTCGGGTAGAACGTCCTCAAAATCTTACCCCTGCCGAGCTAGAACCCGATAATGGCAAAAAAAAATTCTATCGTTACACTGCTCAAGCCAAACACCTCATCCAAAAGATGGGTTATGACTTGAGTAGTGGCAAAGGCTTAAACTACGGTAAGGATCGACGCTTTCCCTTACGTCTTCCCACTCTAAAAGGGAAGCCTCATGACTACTACCACGTACTCATCGTGGGCTAGGCTACGTAACGCCCCCAACAACTCCAGAGAGTTTTAAAGCTGAAGTCGAGCTACATTGTAACTCGTCAGAATCCTTAACTTGGGACTCCAATACTAGCATCGACCAAGCCTTTAAGAAGGTACTATCAGTCAATATGACCTCCTTATATCCCTCAGCAAAGGATGAAGACCAAACGCTGGAATTCTTCGAAGAAGAACCTTGGGCTCAACGCCTAGAATCACAATGGGAATTGCATTTTGAACAACGAGAACCTCCCACAAAAGATGAGGTCGTGCAAATCAACTTAGGGGACGAATCCTCACCCAAACATATATTTATCAGCAAAAGCTTGTCATGGGAGGACCAAGAATCTTTGATACATCTCATCCAAGATTACACTGATATCTTCGCCTGGAGCTATAAGGATATGTTGGGGCTAGACCCGTAGGTCATAATGTAAAAACTTAACATTCGGCCAGATGCTAAACCGATAAAATAGCAACAACGATGCTTCCTTCCTGATGTCATGGATGCCATTGAAACTGAGGTGAATAAACTCTTAACCAATGGTTTCTTTCGAGAAGAGCAACACCCAGACTGGGTAGCCAATATTGTTCCGGTCACCAAAAAAAATAGAAAGATTCGAGTCTGCATAAACTTCAGGGATCTCAACTCGGCCTGTCCAATTGATGCGTTTTCCCTCACAAACACGGACGTGGTGATCGATAATACGTGTGATTTTGAACGTATATATTTTATGGACGAGTTTTTTTTTATACAACAAGATTAAAATGTTCTGTGACGATGAAAAACACACTTCACTCCGAACACCAAAAGGAATCTACTATTTACAATGATGCCTTTCGGTTTGAAGAACACGTGGGCAACACACCAGCGAGCTATGAGCACAACATTCTGCGAACACCTCAAATAAATGGTGGAATGTTATATGGATGACATTGCTGTTAAAAGCCGAAGAAAGGTAGACCATTTGAAGGATCTAAGGACTGTGTTCGTCTTGATGTGGGCACATCAACTAAAGATGAACCTGAATAAGTTATTTTTGTGGATTTTTAGTGGTAAATTCTTGGGCTTCATCGTTACAGCAAATGGCATTCATATTGATCCTGACAAGACCAAAGCCATCCTTTACATGGCCCCACCAAATAATCTCAGAGAGCTTCGTGGCCTACAAGGATGTTTGACATATATTCGAAGATTTATAGAAAATCTTTCCGAGCGATGCCAACCCTTCACCAAGCTAATAAAGAAGGGATTTTTTTATGTCTGGACTAATGAATGCCAATAAGCATTCGATGACATTATGAAGTATCTCACCAATCCCCAAGTCCCGGTCAACCCGGTCATGGATAGACCCTTCTTACTTTACGTCTGTGCTATGGACCACTATCTCGGTGCCCTGCTAGCTCAAAAAAGTGATGCAGGCCCCGAGCAAGAAATCTACTATCTGAGTAGGACAATGATTGGTGTCGAACATCGGTATAATCCTGTTGAAAAGGAGTGCCTTGCTCTGGTCTTTGCTATTCAAAAAACTCGCCATTATATAGCTGAGCAGACGATCCATGTCATCTCTAAGGTTAACCCCCTCAGAGTCCACATGACTAAACCGGGAGTGCTAAACGCATGGTTAGCTACATAGGCATTTCTATTATTGCCTTATGACATGGTGTTCATCCCGTAGAAGGCGGTTAAAGGACAAGTATTGACCGATTTCCTGGCGGCACACCCCATTCCAGAAACCTCAAAAATCTATGATAGAATTCCAAACGAGGTCCTGGACTCCAACACAGTTATAGAGGAACCCATTTGGCGAATGTTCTTTGACGGTGCTTCAAGAACAGGACCTAAAGGCAAAATTATTGCAGGAGTAGGAGTGGTCCTAGTCACTTCCGAGGGCCTAGTCATTCACTATTTTTTTATTTTTAAATTATTTTGGTATTGGATTTTCATTTCGGTATTTGTATGTCAAAGTGCGAATACGTGTATACGAGTGTATATTTTTAGAAAGTTTTATTATAGATTTTCTCCATATATAAAATAAGTATACTTTTTAAAAATAGTATAAGGTAAATATTTTCATTTGCATAAAGTTGTAAAATGCTTCACGTCGTGATTTGACAAACTTATTGATTTATTATAAAAAGTCTATTTGATTTGATTTTATTGGTGATCTAGAAAAACTATGTTGTATATAAATATTCTATTTGCAAGCGAGGCACATGAAATTATATTCATGTCTACTTTGAATTTTGAAAACTATTTTTAAATGTTTTATTTATTTATAAAAAGTATTTAAAGATTTATTATGATATTTCAAAATTCCTTATTATTATATTTTTATTATTTGTAAAATTTGTTTGATTAAATATTTAATTAATTATGGAGATTAAAATTTGAAAGTGACTTTATTGATTTTACTTAGATAGTTTAATTGAAAGGTGGGATTTATCAATACTAATTTGGATTGGATTTATCTAGATTTAAATTGAAATTTGATTTGGATTTGATTGAATTAGTTTTAAATTGATTTAAATTAATATATGATTTATCTATAGGGGTTTAAACTATCCTAGTCCTTATCCAACTAGGGGTCTTTACCTCCTATATAAGGAGAGCCCTCGTTGCTCTTTTTTATGAATATTCTATAAATCTATGTTTCTCCACCAGAAGTGTTCGTGCATCCTGTCTGTGTCCTACTCTTTCTGTGTCAACCGTGACAGCCACGGGACAGACCCCGAGTGTCTTTCTACTAATTTAATTCTTTACAATTACATCGTCATCATCGTGTCCGACACACTGCACACGACACCAATTACAACAACTCAAATTTTTGTTAAACTCTAACCCTGAACTCCTACTAGCCGATGGTCGCCACCAGTACACGGCCAGCACCACCACCGCTCACCATCTCCACAACAGCCACTCGCCAAAATCCCCCGACCAGTGCCATACCGTCCACCCGCAGGACCCTTCGACCCCAGCTAAACCTTGCCGTCGAAACTCCAGCCCAGACCTGATCGTCCTCTGGCCTCCAAAAAAATCACCACCATCAAATTTCCCCAACCACGGCCAACTCCGCACAAGCCAGCCGAGGCCCCCATCATCACCGCCCTCCTTCCTGCGTCACCACCACTCCCACTAAGATCCACCTTCGCGCCGACCCCCCGCCAGCGCCGCCACGGCCACAATCACCTACATACTCAACACCAGAAAAAGAAGAGAATATATATATATATATATATATCAAAACCCTAGCATGACCTTAATAGCTCCTTCTTGACCCTGGCCACCACCTCGCCTCCGGGCCTGGTCCAGACACTGCCTCCTCTCCGGCCGCGCATGCACCAAACTCCACCGATCGAGATTCGGAGCTCTGGACGAGCTCCTCCGCGCTCGGTCGTCGACGTACCAAGCCAGCGCCAGCCCCGACGAGTGGCGCCTCCCGCCGTCACTGCCCTCGCAAGCAGCGATACCGTATCGCACTAGCACCGGAGACATGTACGGTTACTCCTCTCTTCTTTGTCTCTTCAACCGATCTCCCCATATTCTGCTTTCCCCTTCCTCTTATCTTCGATCACTCCGCTCCTTTTTTCCCCCTTCTCGCTTACTTTTCTCCTCCTTCTCACCGCTCCTCACTTCCCTTCCTTACAATTTATTTCTCTTACCAATAATTCTTTCTGGGAACAGCGAGGGAGCAGTAAGAAATTTTTTTCACTATTACTTTTCGGCCTCGTTTGGTTCGCGGAATCTCCGGGTTGGGAAAGAAAAGTGATTACTTTCCTATGTTTGGGTGCCAAAGGTATTGAGGAGGAAAGGAAAGTAATTCCCAATGGAAGGAAAATTAGGGGGGAAAGTGATTCCATCCATCCAAGCAAGGAATCACTTTCCCACATTGATGTAATCACTTTCCTTTCCACATTCCTTGGCATTTCTAAACATCAGAAAGGAAAATCAATGGGAAATAAAATTTCCCAAAGGAAAGGAAATGACAAGGAATTGATTTCCTTTCCCTTCCATTCCGCGATCGAAACGAGGCCTTTAAGTCAAATTAGAAGGGGCACTCATTACTGTATTAAATTATTACTATTATTAGTAATTGGGTACTTCTCCATCATGGCTGATGGTAGATATAATAGCATATATAATAGTATTTATATTGAACACGACTAACTGCACGTTTCTATTTCTCGTGAATTTTGAACTCTTACACATCGACCTCGGCTATTGGACAAAACCGGACTTGTCGGATCATCGTACCACACCAGACGTCACACCAGGCAAGATACCTTGCCATATTTACTACTTATATTTAGACTGCATATTTATTTTAGTTATTGCATATTTACTGCCTGTTTAATTCCAGTTTATCTAATTGTATCTTTGTTACATACTTGCTTTCAGTATTACATGATGCAATGCTAGTCGTATCTTTCTTTTTGTCTTTCAATTTGCATATGGACCTAGTATTTGTCATCCCTTCGTGATGATTTGGAGGAGAGCTGTAAAGGTTGCAAATGAGAATTTAATTATAATTCCCAATTACACTTTGTTTTTGATCTGGGTTGTGATGATAGAGGGTTGCTTCTTTACTCCATTGCCGATCTGACTGAGAGGGAGGATCGCTGGACTTAACTTCACTGGCTAAGGGAAGCAGCAAGAATTCTCTCTGGAATGCTCGAGAACTCTTGAGGAAATTGGAAAACTCGGAGGGAATTGACAGCTTCAAATAGAGGAGAACTCCTATTTATAGTTGAAAGGAAGAGTGGTCACGCGCCTATGTGTAGGCAGGTGCATGGGTCTTCAACTGCCATATAGCACTCCTAAACATGAGTCAGTTATAACCAAGTGTACTTCACTGGTGTGGGGCCTATGGCTGACTGCTACGTAGAAGATTTGGATTTTGCTATTGGAGATAATCTCGAGCTACTTTGAACCCGTTCTTTGGCATGACTAGGCCTTAAACACATGGCACGTGCCCAAGTCACACATGCGCCTAGGAATCACTGTCCTAGGTGGCACCTTATATGTAGGTGCAGGGTAGAAGCATACACACTTGGGAAGACTCAGGGCGATACATGCCTGACTTTAATCAAACAACACGGGCTGGGCTACACACACCTGTTTACACTGTTTCTAAGGTGAATGAACCTTGACTTTTGTGTTCGTCACTTGCACGAGAATCAAAACGTCGGATTGAGGTCTTAAGAGAGCCATGCTCATTAAATACAGCCTCGGTGAGAGCAACCGATAACGGTAGGCGGGGGCACGATTAATCAGGCACGCTCATAGAAGTGAGGTACGATGAGGAGAGTGGCGCACCCTTAGAGAGGCGTGAGTAGCCAAAGTAATTATGACTTCAGTTTTTGAGCTCTCAGCTGTCTTTCACACAGAGATCGAGGCGTCTCTTCATGATGCTAGATGAGGCGTGAGCACCATGCTACTTTGATGGGGGCGTGGGTAGTTTGACGCCTAGGTGAGGCACAGTCAGCCTAAGAGGCGTGAGTGGCTTAATACTTGTAACCTCCGTTAACCGAATTTTGGGAATTTTTAAAATTTTTGCATTTTCCTATTTTTCTGAAATTATTTCTAAATCTTTAAAAACGTGAATATTAAATATGAAACATATTTTCGAATTGTAATATGTTATCGATATATTGTTGGGACTTTGATTTGAGAAAACTATATTTTTGTCCTAAATAATTTCTTGTCCACATTATAAAATTTTTATAAGTTATAAATCATTACTTTTATATAAAGGTAAGGTTGTTAAATATTTTGTAAATAAAAATACTTTTACTTTATTTATATTATTTTAATAGTTACGAGAAATTGTATGTTATAATTAGTAGCATTGGGAGGGGGTCGCTAAATTGTAATTAGGTAGTAAATATTTACTAAATAAATTGTTAGCTAAAAATTAAATTAACTACTGGTTAGCAGTTAGTATTCTAGTTAGTTGTTAGTGTTTTTCATTATTTTCCTACAATGTTACATATTACAAATGTGCCCTTAGGGTTTCCTACCCTACCCCTATATATTGGGGACTCCCCAATATTACACATAGCCAAATCCTAAAATTCTTACGCACAAAATTTCCCAAATAGCCGCCACTCATACCCATCTGTATCCCGACCACATTGTACCCCTTTTTTCGACCAACTCCGGGCCATTCACCATCCTGACTTCCCTTCTTCCCCGACCGTGACCAGCATACAACCACTCGAGCTCGATGTCCAGCCACCACCCAAACCACGCAGTCAACACCAGACATCGCCCCCAGCACCAACGGAAACCATAAACAACACCTCCCTTCCCCTGCCTCCCTACACCACCAAACATCTGCCATCATCTCCCTGTGTCCACCCTTCACCACCACGGCTTCACCAGCATCACACCGTGACCACGTCCTCCAGCGAAGCTGCTCTCGACCCGTCTTCAAATACTACCATCACTGCCATCCACCCTCTACGTAGATCCGCCCGCCCATCGTTCATGCCACTGCACGACCTCCCATACTGCTTCCTCCACGACCACCACACCACATACAAGCACCACCACCACCCGAACACCATAAAGAGAGGGAGAGAGTGAGAGACCCTTTACCGATCGCGCTAGTGGTCCCGTCCTCCACCCGCACGTCATCCCCGACGCCACCACCCAGCCGAGTCGAGGACCCCAAGCTTCCGTGCGACACCACCTGTCGCCTCTGCCCGACACCAGGCCTCCCCCACCGACGCGAGCCGTCCTCGACCCCATGGCGTCAGATCCGTCGCCGCCGGTGTGGGTCTCCACCGCCTCGTACATCTGGCACCCGCCGAGCCCGTCGACAAGACCCCTAGGTGACATCCCTCACTCTCTCGCACTCTTTGCTTCTCTCTCTCAAAAGTTTGGAAGAGGATAATGGCATCAGCCACTCTGCTGATTACTAATTAGGGATTTAGTTGAGAGCCAGACTTCACACCCTTTTTTTATAAGCTTTGTGGTTAATGTTGTGATTATTAAGGGTAATAAATAGGAAGCATTATAGGAATTTGGTAAATAAAATGGGTTGTTGATCTCTAGATGATTGGATTGGGTTTCAGCCCATGCACTAACGTTTTTACAACGTGTATATATATATATATATATATATATATATATATATATATATATATATATATATATATATATATTTCTTTTTAAAACCAAGCGGCCGTGTCAAAGACACCCAGCCACCGCTTGGCTCGGGGGCCGTGGGCGAACCACCAAGCCGCCCCCGTGGGGGCTCGAACTTCGTCCGATGCCGCAAGTGCCGGTGCGCCTAGCCACTTGAGCTACAAGCGTATATATATATATATTTATATATATATATATATATATATATATATATATATATATATATATATATATATTAAAATATATATATATATATATATATATATATATATATATATATATATATATATATATATATATATACTCGTACTGTATATATGACTATTCTGGAATAATATGTGTATAAGTATATATATATATATATATATATATATATATATATATATATATATATATATATATATACTCGTACTGTATATATGACTATTCTGGAATAATATGTGTATAAGTATATATATATATATATATATATATATATATATATATATATATATATATATATATACATATATATATATATACTTATACAAATATTATTCCAGAATAGTCATATATACAGTACGAGTATATATATATATATATATATATATATATATATATATATATATATATATATATATATATATATATATATATATATATACTCGTACTGTATATATGACTATTCTGGAATAATATGTGTATAAGTATATATATATATATATATATATATATATATATATATATATATATATATATATATATATACATATATATATATATACTTATACAAATATTATTCCAGAATAGTCATATATACAGTACGAGTATATATATATATATATATATATATATATATATATATATATATATATATATATATATATATATATACATAAAATATAATTATACATAAAAAAATATATATATACATAAAATATAATACTTATATGAATATGTATTTGTAAATGTAGATATGTACATGAACTAAAATAGGGGTAAGCAAAACGTATATGCGTATAATATATGTACCTATGAATTTCAATTTCTAATATTTTGACTGATAAGTGGATTTGGGGTTTTAAATAACATGCCTTTATATATATGTTCAAATGATTTATGGGTAAACTACTAGGGTTCTAAACGATATATATTCGGGCCCTATATTTTTTAGTTTTAATAAAAACTTTGAGTTGGGCTATGTGAGTATAATTGGTTTGGTTTATATAATTATAAAGGATTTATGGGTTTCAATTATTACATAAGAATATTTTATAAATAAAATATAAATATTATAAATGATTTTCTAGGATTTTAAATATTGATCTAAAATATAGTAGTTAACATAATTATAGTTTCAAAGAATTATAAATGAATTTCTAAAATAGATATATGTATTTAGTGAATCTTTTTCCCTTAATTCGTAAATCACGACCATTTTAGTCATTTTCTATTTCTTGATTCAATTATCGCACCAAACTCTAATTTTGGGCTTTTAGATACCAAACTAGACTATTTGGACTATTATGGACTCAATGGAACCGTCTGTACTATCGTTTGGGACAATCTTGTAGAGTATAGCCTCGTACCTATTCTGTGCTGACACGTTCGTGTCGTGCACATCAACTTCCAACTAAATTGAGGCGAGTACATTCTCTGATAGTTTTTATTATCTTGATAGTCACAATGATATCAGTTTGTAGTATTATGCTTGATTCCCGACACGAGAGTACACGAATTAGTGTAGCTTGGATCTCGTCATGAGATGTTACTCATGGTTATCTTGGTATACTGGTACATGTCTCGTTCTTGACTATTGTCCTTGTACTTATATAGACACTGATTCCTAAGGGGATTTGCTACCATCTTAGAGAATCCCTTATCGTGACGTGCTATGGTTGGATCCTTTATACTAGTCTGGGGATGGAGAGATATTAGGAGAATATGTGATCATACCCTACTTATTTACTCACTTGTGCATAGCTCACCCTTGCCACACGTAGGGTATAGCCTAACCTGATACTACTTGTGCATAGCTTTTTATTGTGGCCGGCCTGATCTTCTATACTCGTACTTGTGCATAGCCGGTCAAATGGAACAACATGATCTGGGCCCTAGCCGATCACATAACACTCTAATATCTCAAGACACTGTTTAGTAGTAGTAAATGTTCTATTCCAGATTATCACCTGCTGTTACACTGTACCCATAACAACATATAGTACACTATTACCATTACATGCTCACATGATTTTCCTGCTTTTCTACTATTCAGTTATACTTATCCATCATGTATTTTATTACTTTCTGTTATTTATAGTTTTTGTCAATTTAAATGGAACTACTGTTAGTTTATGTACTTTGCTCCAATCCTGACTGGATAACCAATATTTTTAGGAGTTGTTATACCCCACATAATTGGACCACATGATGATGCTAGCTGAGACAGGTTCTCGATCTTCCATTTACCATGAGTTGTCTTCTGGGAGCTCTAGTTCATTATTCCTTATTTAGATTTATGTTTCGTTCTCATATTTGTCTCCGACACATTTTTGATATGTATGATCAATTGCAGATTCTAGTTGATTTAGTGATACTGTTATCTTTTCTTATCCATATCTTCTTTGGATGTATGTGATTTGAGTATAGGTTGTTGTTGTAGATCATATATGTTATAGATATTTACTGGGTACTTGACAGCGTTTTACCGTCGATGCTGTGGCGTAGGCTGGGCGTAGCCCACGTACTTGTGCCCGAATATCTGGATGTGGGTCATGATATATTTTTATGGTGGCCCATGCAGGTCTGTCTTCACGACTAAATACGAAGTCGTGGTAGTACTTAGCTTAGTCGTACTACTATGAGCCTGCCCTAGGATTAGGATTTAAGTCATGGAATATTCAAGGAGTTTTGGTACTCAATCACATATTAGGTTCTTTTGATAGCTTCCAGGGATGACCCCTGAGAATCTGACTTCGAATTATATTGAGTCTATTTTTGTTTGCTTTTGCTGATCCTAATTTTTGACTATCTGTCCGTTGTCGAACCCAATTATTGTACGAAGATGAGTTTTATAGACTCTAGAATGAACAAGAGAGTAAAAGGTGGACTTATAACTATTTGGGTTCAAAGGAGAAAGTGGTTAGCCAAATCTTATACAAGAAGGTCAAGAATTGTTTTTGGTTATATTCAGAGAACTTGAATTTTGACCTAGATAGAACATTGAAACTTGAGGGTTGTTGAAGTTGGTTGTAGAAATAAACAGAAAATAATGAATTCAGGGAAATAAAGATTATATAGTCAGACCGGAAATGATTTATAGATGTGGATTACAAATTTGAAGATTTGAGGATAATATTAAATGGACACGTGATAAGAAAAATATTAAGAGAAAATTTATAAATTTTTATAGTTGTAAGAACCATCGAGGAAAATGTTGGATTATCCTTCTTGCTTAAGTAGTCGAGAAGGTGGCACGAGATGCTATTATTATACAAGGGATGGACTTTTTGAAATTTCAAAGAATTATGAAGAAAAAAAATAGTGGAAGGATTTGAATGAATTTGTATAAGAGATGACTGAGAGTTGGATTTGGGATACCTAGGCTTTACAGTTATTTAGAGGATTTGGCAAGACTAGAGCGCTATACAACTTGGATCAATTATTAACACATGGAGTTTTAAGAACGATTACATATATAGGATTCCTGATTTCTACGATATTCTCAACAAATTTATTTTGACTATGATTAAAACTGAGATTGCTTAATGGGATAAAGGACAATTTTGGAACTGGGTTTCTATCATCTCATATTTGAAAATTCTATACATGGAGTAAACATTTGTGGATGATAAGAGTGATGAAAAAGACGATATTAGAAGAGTGAAAAATTTAGACGTAGAAGTCTAGCAGGATTTCTATGAATACCAAGAAGATAGATGACCATAAGTATGGTGATTAGACAAGGTTTTACAGTAATGGATAATTAGTGACTTGGAGTCACGAAGATGATACAGTTAGGAGGAGTTCAATTATTAGACAAGGTGACAGGTTAAAATATTATGCTTTTGTTAATTGTGGACAAGTGTAAGAAGAAGGGAGAAACGACTTTGTTATGACCAGATGAGCAAGAACAAATTTGTATCACCATTTCTTCGTCTTAATTAACTCTATCATATTTATATCGATCACACTATCTTATATTTAAATATGTTTGCTACACTTTAAAATCTCTTGAATTCTCGTATCTCTTTACTTGGGGAAGGTCGAGGTAATATCTTAATCATCTAGCTCGGAAGGGAAGGAATTTGTTATCATGTGGTAATCTTGGTGGAAATATGGAATGATAAACATTGAGATAGAATTAGTGGGGATAGGGATATGATAAGATTGGAAACAAATTCAAGAGACCGGTGGTAACAATTTGGGAATGATTACACTTAGAGAATTATTTTGAGTATAGATTACGTTAGACAGAACGTAGGAGGATTTCGAGAAATGGAATGTACATTTATAGTGAGGACTGTAAAATATCGGAGTTGTATTAAAAAAAATCGATAAGGATATTCGAGGACGATTTGATTTTAATATTTATAATTTACTAATTCTTGAAATATTTCGTATTTAAATTAAGACTAGGATACTGAATTTGGAATCCAAATACATGGAAGGAAGCTTATGACTACATGCGGCGATGACATGAAATTGATCAAAGATTGGCAAGAGAATGATTGTGAACTGGTAAGACACATGATTTTTGAATTAGGGGAAAATTTAAGGACCTTGTGGGACTTCTAATTTAAGAAGGATAATATCTGAAAGTACAAGTTGAAGAAAATGTAAGGTGGATTTGAAAATAATAGAGAATAAATTTTTATATGCTAGTGTGGCATTAGATTTGAGTATTACGAGGAGTATGGTTTGAACAATGTTCAAGGATATTTTATAAATCTGATTCAGAGATTTCAGATCTAAATTAAAAATAAGATAGATGAATTTAAACTTTAAGATGACTAAGTTGATAATGGATTTCAAATCAAGGATTTTTTTAAAGAGTTCTAACAAGAGCATGCTTCATAGGTAGTGCCCTAGAATAAAGGTCAAGCCTATAGTATTCATAGAAGGGTTCAATCTTAATGACTGAAGATTATGATTTTTGGTAGTAGTCGAAGCAGAGTGAGATGATTGCCTCGACTTCCTTATGCAAAACCTATCTTCGATTTTTCTATCATAGTAGAAGAGATTGATATCCCTACCCTTAAGTCGTTCATTAATTTCAAGGTCACAAAATTTGATCTCCTTGATCGTGACCCATTGAGTTTTAGTCATGTTCTTTATCGCGTCGACATTTTGATTACAGACTATACTCAAATGATTTTAAATTCGATCGTGAGTTGGATTTCAATCCTTTATTGCTCGTACCCAGACTCCAATTATATTTTATTATATCCAAATGTTGTTTAATCAAGGATTGATTGACCTTATATTCGGTCGCATCAAAATTTTAATTATGATTGTGTTTCGATTTCAATACTAATATCACTCCTACCTAAACGTTCAATTTAAATTCCTACCAATGACTAAGTTCCATTCTAATCATAGTTTGAATTAACCACCATTCCAATTATACCAAATTTTTATGTTTGGTCATGCCTGGATGACCTAGCACGACGAGACGATTCTGATTCCTATGATCGTGATTCTAATTATCGTGACTATACATATTAATTTTACCTACCTGAATCGTGCCTGAAATTTTTGATCCTTGATCATGACTATCTGATTTGATTATAAACTTAGTCGTGTGAGAACTCAATTTGATCGTGTCTGAATAATTTTCTGGTTGTACCTAAAATTCGATCCTATTGTCGCTCATGCTCGAATTTCATTCCTAATGTCTAGGTTTAAAATTTTCCATAGCTCTATCATTAAATTGTGCCTATGTGATTTCAAATCATTTTCACGGTCTTAATCATGTTAGAGTTTTGATTATGATTCACGACCTAACTAAAACTGTGATCCAGATATTTCCAGACCGTGACTTCGAAATATTGATTTTGCCTACATTTTACCTTCATTAATAACTAAGTTTTCATCTTGATCGTGCCTGTGTGACTTTGAGTCTGATTATCATCAAGCCTAGACTACTGATCATTCTGAACTTGAAATTTCGATTCTACCTTCGATTCTCCTAGCCGTGACGGAGATCGTGCCTAGTGACTTGAGTTTATTTCTAAATCGGGCCTATATAGTTACGTTCAAACTATGATTCTATCGTGCCAAAATCCTTAGTTGTGCCTAAGTGGTTGAAAAGATTATCTTGATCGTATCAAGCCATCGTCATTCGATCGTGCCTAAGATATTACCTAAACTCACTAACGTGTTTGACCCCTGCCAAACTTAAATTTTGAGGATAAATTTTTTAAGGAGGGTAGATTTGTTACCTCCGTTAACAAAATTTTAGGAATTTTTTAAATTTTTGCATTTTCCCGTTTTTTTGAAATTTTTCCTAAATCTTGAAAAACGTGAATATTAAATATAAAACGTATTTTTGAATCGTAATATGCTATTGATATATTGTTGGGACTTTGATTTGAGAAAACTATATTTTTATCCTAAAAATTTCTTGTCCACATTCTAGAAATTTTATAAGTTATAAATCATTACTTTTATATAAAGGTAAGGTTGTTAAATATTTTGTAAATAAAAATACTTTTACTTTATTTATACTATTTTAATAGTTTCGATAAATTGTATGTTATAATTAGTAGCATTGGGAGGAGTAGCTAAATTGTAATTAGCTAGTAAATATTCACTAAATAAATTATTAGCTAATAATCAGTTTAACTACTGGTTAGCAGTTAGTATTCTAGTTAGTTGTTAGTGTTTCTCATTATTTTCCTACACTGTAACATATTACAAGTGTGCCCTTAGGGTTTCCTACCCTACCTTTATATTTTGGGAACTCCCCATTATTACACATAGCCAAATCCTAAAATTCCTACCCACAATATTTCCCAAATAGCCGCCACTCATACCCATTTGTATCCCGACCACATTGTACCCCTGTTCCCGACCAACTCTGGGCCATTCACCACCCCGGCTTCCCTCCTTCCCCGACTGTGGCCAGCACACAACCACTCGAGCCCGGGGTTCGGCTACCACCCAAACCACGCAGTCACCACCAGACATCGCCGCCAGCACCATCGGAAACTACAAACAACACCTCCCTTCCCTTATCTCCCTACACCACCAATCTCCTGCCACCATCTTCCTGTGTCCACCGTTCACCACCACGACTTCACAAGCATCATACCCCAACCTCCTCCTCCAGCGAAGCTGCTCCCGACCCATCTCCAAACACTACCAACACCGCCATCCACCCTCTACGTAGATCCGCCTGCCCACCATTCATGCCACTGCCCGGCCTCCCATGCTGCCTCCTCAACGACCACCACACCACATACAAGCACCACCAATACCAGAACACCATTAAGAGAGGGAGAGACCCCTTTCCGATCGTGCCACTGGTCCCATCCTCCCCCAAGCTTTCACGCGCTATCGCGCCTGATGCCTCCGTCTGACGCCTCTTCCCCCGCAGGCGCGAGCTGCCCTCATCTCCATGGCGTCAGATCCGTCACCGTCTGTTTGGGTCTCCGCCGCCTCGTGCATTTGACGCCCGCCGAGCCCGCCGACAAGACCCCCTAGGTGATATCCCTCTTCCTCCCTCACTCTCTTGAAGCTCTCTCTCTCGCACTCTTTGCTTCTCTCTCTCGAATGTTTGGAAGAAGAGAACGGCAGCAACCCCTCTGCTGATTACTAATTAGGGATTTAGTTGAGAGCCAGACTTCGTACCCCCTTTTTATAAGCTTTGTGATTAATGTTGTGATTACTAAGGTTACTAAATAGGAAACAATATAGGAATTTGGTTAATGAAATAGGCTGTTGATCTCTAGATGATTGGGCTGGGTTTTAGCCCATGCCCTAATTTTTTTTGTAACATATATACGTACTATATATATATGTCTATTCTGGAATAATATGTGTATAAGTGTGTATATATATATATATATATATATATATATATATATATATATATATATATATATATATATTATATTTATTTATTTAAATAAATAAATAAATAAATATATATATATATATATATATATATATATATAGCTACAAAAAATATAATACTTATACGAGTATGTATTTGTAAATGTAGATATGTACATGAACTAAAATATTTATGAACTTATATTTATTTTGAGTTGATGGGCTGACCCAGGAATAAGGGTAATTAAAACGTATATGCTATAACATATGTACCTATGAATTTCAATTTCTACTATTTTGACTGATAAGTGGATTTGGGGTTTTAACTAACATGTCTTTATATATATGTTCAAATGATTTATGGGTAAACTACTAGGGTTCTAAACGATATATATTCTGGCCCTATATCTTTAAGTCTAAAAAAAACTTTGTGTTGGGCTATGTGAGTATAATTGCTTTTCGACCAATATATGTATATATATATTTTGCTTTATATAATTCTAAATGATTTAAGGGTTTCAATTATTATATAAGAATATTTCATAAATAAAATATAATTTTCAATTATTATAAATGATTTTTTAGGCTTTGAAATATTTATCTAAAATATAGTGATTATCATAATTATATTTTCAAAGAATTATAAATGAATTTCAAAATAGATATATGTATTTAGTGAATCTTTTTCCCTTAATTCGTAAATCACGACTATTTTTGTCATTTTCTATTCCTTGATTCGATTATTGTACCGAACTCTGATTTTGGGCTTCTATATACCAAACTAGGCTATTTGGACTATTTTAGACTCAATGGAACCGTCTGTGTCATCGTTTGGAACCATCTTGTAGAGCATATAGAGCATAGCCTCGTACCTATTTCGTGTCGACACGTTCATGTCGTGCACGTTAACTTCCAACTAAATTGAGGCGAGTACATTCTCTGATAGTTTTTATTATCTTGATAGTCTCTGTGATATCAGTTTGTAGTATTATGCTTGATTCCCGACACGAGAGTACACAGACTAGTATAGCTTGGATCCTTTCATGAGATATTACTCCTGGTTATCTTAGTATACTGATACATGTCTCGTTCTTGACTATTGTCCTTGTACTTGTATAGACACCGATTCCTAAGGGGATTTGCTGCCCTCTTAGAGAAGCCCATGTTGTAACGTGCTATGGTTGGATCCTTTATACTAGTCGGGGGATGGAAAGATATTAGGAGATTATGTGATCATACCCTACTTGTTTAGTCACTTGTGCATAGTACACCATCACCACACGTAGGGTGTAGCCTGACCTGATACTTCTTGTGTATAGCTTTCCATTGTGGCCAACCTGATCCTCTATACTCGTACTTGTGCATAGTCGGTCAAATGGAACAGCCTAATCTGGACCCAAGCCGATCTTATAATACTATAATATGTCAAGGAACTGTTTAGTAGTAGTACATGTTGTATTTCAGATTATCACCTGCTGTTACACTGTACCCCTGATTACTTACAGTACATTATTACCATGATATAGTCACATGATTTTCCTACTTTTCCACTGTTCATATCTACTTATCCATAATGTATTTCATTTCTTTCTGTTATTTATAGTTTTTGTCAATTTAAATGGATCTGCTGTTAGTTTATGTACTTCGCTCCAATCCTGACTGGAAAACCAACATTTTAAGGAGTTGTTATTCCCCACATAATTGGACCGCATGACAATTCTAGCTGAGACAGGTTCTCGATGTTCCATTTACCATGAGTTGTCTTCTGGGAGCTCTAGGCCATTATTCCTTATTTAGATTTATGTTTCATTGTCAGTTTTGTCTCCGACACATTCTTGATATGTATGATCATTTATAGATTCTAGTTGATTTAGTGATATTGTTATCTGTTCTTATCCATACTTCTTTAGATGTATGTGATTTGAGGATAGGTTGTTGTTGTAGATTATTTATGTTTTAGATATTTACTGGGTACTTGACAGCATTCTACTGTCGATATTACACCATAGACTGGGCGCGACCCACATACTTATGTCTGAATATTCGGGTGTGGGTCGTGACAATTCTTGAGTAGGTTGTGGGTCACATTTTTTCTCTCAGGCGCATGACCGATGCTTCCATAAGACCCCCTTCAAAGTTTTCTAACTTTTTCCGATAAAGTTAGAAATTCTTTGAACAGAAGCGGAGCACGCATGTGGCATCAACAGATCTTTTTTCAGGATGAGAACGGTTAGTTCGGTTCTATCTCAAGTAGATAACTGTTTATTTTTCCTTCGTATCAAAGTACACATCGTTCGAGGCCTATAAATAGGCATTGAGTTGAATTCCCAGGAAACCATTCAGCACGAGAATCGAAGCGTCAGGTTCATTGCTATTAATGTCAAGTTTATTGCACCAAGCCTATAAATAGTGGCTCTTAGAGATGGCCTTCGTTCATTTTTCTTTCCCTCTCGTTCCATGATTGACATTAAGGCTTCCCCGACTTCTCTCTTCATCGGAGAAAAGAGCAATCTTAAGGTGGAGCTGCCCGGAGCCCTCGTCGACAAGTTTCTCGAAGTTTCTGTCGAAACCCCCCTTAATGCTTTCGTCGAGACGTCACTTTATGTCGACGTGATGCACTTTGTAGTTGATGGTAAGCAATCTGCTATGGGTAGGAAAAAAAACTTCGTCTCTCGGAGACTACAATACGTGGATGCGAAGCAGTTTAGTTTCCTGGAGAACATGAATACTGGCGTGTTAGGGCGCTCTTTCCTGTGACATGTGGTTCAACTTCTGTCACACGCCTAACGAGTGTACATCATCATAGCACGTATCTACATACAAAACATGTTTTCCATCGATGTATGGCACGCACAAGCTTCCGATGTGCGCCGTACTGTACGCGCGCTATCACATAGACGTGTTGAAACTTTTACTAAATGTATTGTACACTAAGACTTCTGTCGTATGCCGCAATGCACGTGTTGTTTCACCGACGCGCTGATATATTTAATCAATGCGTTGTACACCAAGATTTCTGTTGTGCGCTATTGCGCATGTGTACTGCTTCGCGTTTAACACTTTTATCCCCTCTCGTGTGCCCAAGGCAACTTTTAGAGTGTGACTTTCTTTCTAAGTCTTTTTTATTGAGACTAACACTTTTGTTTGTCTTTGTGCATATTGCATACCAACTCGTGCCGACTCAGATGGAGCATGGAAAGACATCATAAGTTAGTTGATTCGAAGAGACAACCATCCTAATGTGCGATCTTGTTACAAGATCAAGCGAAGTGATCCCCATTCTACAGCATACTAGCTGTCTTTACTCCCGAGACGAGACATATTGTCCGTCAATATAGTGCTGGATCTACAGGGTTAGGATTGATTGTCCAAGTTGGCACCCTGTCTTCCAGCAACCTCTCCGTATGGGCTAGGCGACCATCCTACACACTCGAGATGACCTTTCGGCTCGTATTGAATTATTAATACAGGCCCAGTATTGGAGATCTTGTGACATTACTGCCCTCTGCAGTGGGGCATTTGTCGCATCACTGTCCTATATAATAAGGGTATTTGTCACATCACTGCTCTCTGCAATAAAAGAGAAATGGGCCAGAGTCTTCCGTAGAGATCCTCATTGTAATAGATTTCCATCATATGTAATCATGAATATCAATAAAAAAATCTAGTCATGTAGTAGATTTCTATCATATGTAATCATGAATATCAATGAAAATCTAATCTCCTTCTGCTGGCTCTATGTGAATTTCCTATGATTGTGGACTTTTATGGATTCGACTTCCTTTTAAACTACAGACGTCAGGTGGAAATAGGCGTCGTGGGATAATTTCTTGAAGGATAAAAAAATATGTTTTTTTCTAGGTAATTTGGACATGACAAACATAGGTTTCTAGATAGGTGACTTACTCAGAGGTTTAAAAAGAACATGGTAAGAAATGTAAGAACAACTCAGAGGTAACGTGGACATGTTTGTTCATTTAGCAATCCTTTTTATGGACTTATCAATGCGAATAAAATAAGTTTAGGGTGACAATTTTATCAATAAATATAATTGTTCGACATCACAAAAGGTTGAACAAAATTTTTGTTTATTGAACGTAAAAAGACCTGTGTATAGAGAAGGAAGTCCTAAACAGGATATTCTAAGTACAAAGGGAAGACCTTTGTACAGAGAAGAAAGTCCTAAACAGGATATTCTAAGTACTAGGGGAAGACCTGTGTACAGAAAAGGAAGTCCTAAATAGGATATTCTAAGTACAAGAGGAAGAGTTTATGGGAAAGTGTGACGGTGGAGATCGAGCACTGCAGTAGTTCCTTTACTCCGTTGACGATCTGACGACAGGTTGAACTTGCTCTGACTTTTTGATGCCTTTGATGGAACTCTAGGGTTGCCGATCAAGAGGATGCCTAGAGCTGGAGATTTCATATTCGGTGGTCTCTCCTTTGCTGAAGGAAAACTCCTTATTTTTATAGAGGAAGAGAGCACATATGCAATGTGCATTAGGGTTTTGAGATATGAAGGAATCTATCGTCATTGCATGGTTCAGGCTTTTGCGACGCTGACACGTGGCAGGCATTGAGATTTCCCTCAATTGAGATCTCTGGTGGTTATCAAAATAACCGAAGTAGGATACACGTGGCGTATGCCGATTTGCTTGTTCGGATGCAGCCGAGTAAATTTTAGGATTTTATCTCAGATTTGGATTCTGATTGATCCTCGTCTAAGATTTAAATCAATTTGATAATATATCAATCATGATTAATCCCAATCTTATCTTCGAGGGAGTCGGTTTAAGCAAACCAACTGGGTTGAACCATACTTCCTGCACCTCTGGTGAGGTCTAAGTACTGCTGCGCTTCTGGGTTAACGAGTAGACCGTACTTCTGGAGACAACGGAGCCTTTATGAGTATAAGCGACGAGAAGGCTGTGTTTCAAGCGACGAAGTCACTGTGCTTTAGGACAACGAGTAGGCTTGTGCTTCAGGTTGATGAGGTTACTGTGCTTTTGGAGCGACAGATGGACTTGTGTTGGATGCAAATAGTATCTTCCACTGACGAAAGGTAGTTGAGCTTCGAGGTTGGAGCATAGTGCTACGTCGTTGGAGTTGAGGTGGTGTGAAAACATCACTAGTCTGCGCCTGAGGTTGGCGCAGGAATGTAGCTGCGCCTCTGATTGAAGGCATTGGCTTTGAAGTCTTCTTTTAAAGAACACTGAATGACCGCTCCTTAATGAACGACTCCTTCTTAATTTCCACCGTTACTTGGGGAATTTCAAGTGGTCCTAGGATAGTCTAGGACTTTGTTGAATGAACTTTATTTAATGAGGTTCATCGTGCTAAGTCCTAGGTTCATTCTATAAATGTGGGAACTTTGACCGTCGGCCGTGTGGCCTGTGTTTTGGACCATTCTTGTCTTATATAAAGGAGGAGTTTCTTCTGAAGAGTCACGTTTTCTTCTTCTCCTTCAACACCATGCTCGATCTAGACTTAGCTTCGAGCGGCGGTTGGCCTTGCCTAAGTCTGATTTTGGTTGAGGATTCCTTCGTTCAAAGGGGCTATACCTTCGTAGAAGAATTGTTGATGACCCTCGGAACGTGCTGGAACGCTTCTCATGAGGAGTTCGAACCTGGGCGACGCCTTGGAGGTCTTCGAGGTCTTGACGACCTAGCTTATGGGTGGATGGCGAACCCGAAGAGCCACAGGTTGTGCTCTGTCCTGCCCAATCTGGGCTTTTGAGACCTTCTGTGCCTTGTGGAAACCCAGGACAATTGCTACTTCTGGAAGTTGCTCACTTCAGTCGAGTAGCAGATGCGTTTTTGGAGGGTTGCGCCCACAAGAAATTCAGAATACGCTTCAATGGAGATCAACTTCCAATATACGTACCGAGAAGAAGGGGGATTGTGCTTTGACGAAGACTAAACCCCTTGTAGACTCCTCTAGGCTTTGCTAAATCTGTAATCAAATCTTTGTAGAAGAATAGGGTTGGTCCTTTATATATAGCCTTGATGAATCTGTACTAGACCTTTGTAGACATGATAATAAAAGAACTTTCTTCTATATCTTCTATTTTGTTTTTTAACATTCTGTCTGCACAGTTTATTTTATTTGTGCTGTGGTAGAGGAATATTGTCAGCTGAGATTTTTCATACTTCTACAAGAACACTTTCAAAGTGTCCCGAATTTGGATCAAGCTCGGGGTACTTTGAACAGAAGCAAGACCACATGGCTCATTGTAGGCGAAATGTCCCTCACCTCTGTTGCCACTCTGACATCGTGCTTAAGCTTCAGCATTAAATACCTCTGTGTATGTAACTACGGAGAGTCTGTACTAGGTCTTTGTAGCCACATGCTTCTGTATAAGGACTTTTTTGTCTCTTTATTTAATGAGCCCAGGTGAAAGGTTTCATGGACCTTAATGACCATGACAAGGGGTCATCACGGAAGACATGCCTAACCAGAGGTAATATGTACGTGGCAAGCATAATCTTTGCTAGAATGTAGAACAATAATTCAGAGGTAGTATGAACGTGAACTGTTTTCTAGATAGCCATGATAATCATAGGATCAATCAAGGAGAGGGCGACTACTCAGAGGTAATATGGACATGGCAAGGATAGACTCCACGGAGGTATAGAATGACTCAGAGGTAATATAAATATGATGGGTTCTATAGGTAACAATCGTGGGGGGTTGTTATGGAAGGGTTGCCTACTCAGAGGTAATATGGACATGGCAAGCACCCTTTTCCAGAATAACAGTTCAGAGGTAATATGGACATGAAATTTTTTTCTAGAGAACTATGACAACTCAAGGCTATCATAGAAATAGTGTGACTACTCAGAGGTAATATGGACATGGTAGACACGATATAGAATAACACTTCAGAGGTGATATGGACGTGAAATGTTTTCTAGGTGGTCAGGACAACATGGAGTCATCATGGGATAGGCGACTACTCAGAGGTAATATAGACATGGTAGCCGTGATTTTGGGTATAGAGGAGTAATCCAGAGGTAATATGGACGTGAAAGGTTTTTTACTAGGAAAAGGTATAGAATGGATGAATTCTTTCAAAGGATTTCATGAAGACTTACTAAGATATAGAAGATTCGGACTGCGCGCGGCGCCATTCCCATAGAAATCCCAGGCTTGAGCCTAAGGTTCATCTCTGAGGTATTTCGAGTGCGTGGTCTTCGTCCTTGATTGAAGAGCTTGCAGAGGCCATGTTAGATGACAACATCCTTTTGAAGACCAAGCCGGTACTGGTAGCGGAGTCCCAGGTTGAGGAGTCAGAAGAGTGTGAGTGCATCATGACTTCTGTCTCCGAGCCTTCTGATGTAGAAGTGGGCATATATAACCTAACCACGGTGGGTGCGCTGATAATCGTTTTGGGCCTTTCCTTTGGAACTCGAATTCATAAGGAAAGGCACCAGCCTTTACTATAGTTGAGCCTTTTATTGCTATTTAGGTCGTAACCCATCTTCTGTATGAGGTGTTTGGCCTGAGTAGCGTGGCGGTAGAGCTGCATCTTGTCGATGTCGAATTCTGGATCTTCGGGAGCTAGTCGCTGAGGATGCTCCACTCGACCAAAGATGATAGGTTCCTCTTCTTTTTTCCTTATTGGAACGAAGAAGTAGGCACCCCAGGAGGGGACAACTTGGCTCGCATGGTTGGCGGTTGTCACTTACGTTTGCAGCTTACGTAGAGAGTTTTCTAAGAAATATCTAGTATTCTAATATGCATAAGAGTAATTCGAAGACAACTTTCTATTAATAAAATGAGAGATTTTATCCCGGAGGATTATATCATCAAAAGAGTACGCTTCTGTGTTGGTGCAAGTGGAGTCTCCTAGCTCCTCATCGGTGAGGACTAGGGCTGTCGAGGAAGGAGGAGAAGGACACTCCCTTTTTAGTTTGATCACCAAAGGGGTCACGGTTAGAGGCTCCTGCGCCTTCATAGTCGGCCTTCGGACCTCCGAGATAGCCTTATTCGCATAGGTTCCTGGACATCATCTGACATTACTGAGGGCAAAGGTGGCGCTCTGCCTTGGAGCTTGACAACGAGAGGCGTAGACACCTTGGTGGGTCTTCCCTTCAGTCAACCTTTAGAGGTTCTTCGGCAACCGCTGTGCTTCCTGAGGCCATCTCTGCCTCGTCATCAGCATCATTGCCCCCATCATTCCAAGGGACTGACTTGTATAGATCAACATCCGTACAGTAGGCTTCAAGTCCCCGGAATGAGTCGATGTCAGCGAACTCGGCTTTGATAGTCTTGTAGCTGGCCACGTACTTCATACACTGATGGAGGATTATGAACGATTATGTACTCATGGATCCATGGTCGTCCCAACAGTAAGTTGTAATTTATGTCAGCGTCGATGACATAGCAAGTCACCTTGGTGTAGAGATCGCCGATTTGGCACTTCAAACGAATTTTGCCTAAAGGCTCGCTCTTTTCCGCGTTGAAGCCACATATTGTTGTGTTTGATACAGTCAGCCGATGCATCAGAAACCCTAGAGCTTGGAGCAGACTCCTTGGGATGATGATGAGAGAGGAGCCCGGGTCGATGTGGATGCGATCGACTTTAATGGCACCGATATACCCTGTATAGTATAGAGGCCGATTATGCCGGTTGTTCTTCAGCAGCATGTCTTGTTGGGTAAAGGTGATACTGGGGATCACTTCGACCATGTCGTGGCAATGTGGGCAGGCCGCAGGGTCTTCCTTTGGTGGTCGTACCTAATTAAAGAAGAACTTGCCATTCTGTAAGCTTCGCTGAGTGCATCCTTGGTCTCTTTGGAGAGACGGAGCATCTCAAAAAGTGATAATCTAGCCGGGGTGTTGGCTAGCTACGCCAGTATGTCAAAGTTTTAGGGTTTGATAGGCCCTACTACTCAGTCTTTTCTGAGAGGCTTGTCAAAACGAACCTTCTTTTGCTTCTGCCTATATGCGATTGGAGTCTGAGATGGGTCTGCCTCTGATACATCAGGAACATGAGCTGTAGTTGGTGGAGGCACTGTCTCCTCTGAAGCCTGGTTCTCCTCTTGCCGCTACACTGAGTTAGTGGTCACTAAGGTGTCATCGGTCAAAACCGAGACCATGTGACATGTCTTGACCTTCTTTCTTTTGACAGAAGGGATTGTGGGTGCCATCATACCGGAAGTAAGGTCGGGATGGACCACATGACCTTGCCTAGTGGTGTAGCGAACAGGATGAGCCCTTGAGCGTTGTCACCCGCTGGTAGAAGACTAACTACTTCCATTGTCGCCCTCGGGATGGGGACGACCCCGTCCTGTGCCTCCGTGTTTGGGAAACTTCCAAACTAGAGAGTAATCATGTTAGTCATGACAGTCTTTTCTTCATAGTCAAGTGATTTGACTTCGGCGTCGATGAGGCACTGAATATGTCCTTTTAACATGTAGCAATCTCGTGTCGAATGGTGGACATATTGATGATAATGGCAGTATTTAGGGTTGTCCATCTTCTCCACTTCGTCGGGGTACCTTGGTATTGGGAGAGACAGCTTGCCACTCTTCGTCAGCATATTGAAGAGTTCTAGCGTGTCCTCATCGTTGAAGGATTAAGTCTCCCTCGGCTTCTGCGCTTCTGCAGACTTAGGGTTCATGTTTATCCAACCTTTGGAGATGTTGACGTTCATGGCTTGCTTGCCTTTTCTGTCCTTTGGATTGTTGCTAGACGAACGTCTCCCCTTGTCTTCGAGAGAAGGGAAGTTCAGTCCCAGGAGCTGCGCGTCCTGAGCTTTTCTTTGTGCCACATCCGCCTCTGTAATGAAAGACATCCACTCTGTGCAAGGAGCACTGTGCCACAATTTTATTGCAAGCAACATGTTCTTGCGGTATGAGTCCATGAGCATGGGCTCGGGCATACCAGGCGGTAGCCTTAAGGCTGCCTGACGGAAGAGCTCAATGTATAAGCGGACAGGCTCCTTCCCTCTCTAGATGACCTCCATGAGAGTTGACATTGTCATGTCCATCCCTTCTTCATAGAACCGTTCTACGAATATATTCTTTACGTCCTCGAACGATGAAATACAGTCGTCCGAAAGGATGCAGAACCATTCATAAGCTACACCCTGCAGAGCTCCTATGAAGATGTTGGCAAGGAATGTATCATCCTTCGACAAGTGCCCTGTTACTGAGGCAAACTACCTCAAGTATCGTCGGGGAGACTCCTTTCCCTCGTTGGGTATGAGCGTCTGCGGATTGTACTTGGAAAGATAAACTACGTTGTCCCACTCGGCTGGATATGACTGTCGAATCCCCATCTTTCGGAGTGCTGCTTGCTTCTCTTTAGCATCGTAGTGAGCTTACAGTTCCTTGATGGCCTGCTGTATCTTGGTTGACATTGCCGGGCCTGTAGTCGATGGAGTAGACGACAATGGTCCCGTCTGATGGACGGTAGGTAATTTGCTGGATCCATCATTACCTGCTGGACCAGGAGCAGGTATGGAGGCAGTGGGTACTAAATTCCCCTTGATCTCTAGTATGAGAGAAGACAAAGTCTTTATTGTGGCATCTAACGTATCTAGGCTCGTCTCGAGAGCTTTGATGCATTTCAGCTGGTCAGGCACTTCTCTATTGTCTGCCTCATCACCCTCGGCCATAAATACGGACCTTGTGTTTAGATGAGTGGAAATGACAATAGATCCTTCGCTCTCTAGCTTAGATGTCCAAGCCACGTCGTCCTGAGGATAGACTTGGAGGTTGCAGTCTTCCTCAGACTCATTGTGGTTGCTACCCCTAGTCTGGTGGCTAGCTGCACCTGTGGAGGCGTCCGTATCGTTTGGCTCCTTCTCAGATTGGAACGCGACGTTGTCATGCATAATGGGAGGTTGGCTACCCCCAGCATTTGACATGGCACCTAACGGAGATTTGGAACGTGCGTCTTGAAATACACCTGTGCTGGGTACCTTTGCCTTGCTACTCTCGGGCCGCTTCTTGGGCTTGATTGCCGATATGAGAGGATTTTTGGATGACTTCTTAAGAGTTTTAGAACCCTGTACCATGTTGCACGTGGCGACACGGAGTTTATCTTCTCTCTTGCTCGCCGACCCCCTGTTGAGTCTCTGACGTGCAGTCGACGTAGGTTGAAGTCTTTGAAAGACGGAGCGCCTCCTTGGTGGTAGTACAACCACCTGTTGACAACAGTAGTTGATGGTAATCTGGGTACAAGGATACCTTGATTTAGGCATGTCCTATACCGCCGATTATTCTTCTGGGCTGTGTCGGCCACCATAGCCTGCTTGCCCTTGTTGTCCCGATTGTTGGAGGAGTTACCACCATTGTTGTTGTTGGTATTGGGGCGCTTGCCCTTGTCCTCTCCCTCCGAGATGTGCAATCCCAGTTGGCGAGCCTTCTTCAACCTGTCTTCGGCGCTAGTGCCACTAATGATAAACGTTTTCCAGTCTTTAAATTGAATTTCGCCCATCCAGAGGCTGATTGTTGGGAGCAGTCTCTTTTAAAAAATTTCAATTATGGAAGAATCCGGATTACCAGATGGCAACTTCATTGCGGTTTAGCAAAACCGCTAATGTAGTTCCTTGTCAGCTCCTTCTCCCCTTGAACGATGTCCATAAGGGTGGACATTGTGACGTCCTGTCCTACTTCATAGAATCTCTCCAAGAACATGCGCTTGAAGCTGGTGAAGGAGTGGATGCAGTTGTCTGACAGGTTACGGTACCAGTCGAAGGTGACCCCTTCCAAGGCCCCGATGAATAATCGTGTAAGGATGGCATCGTCATAGGGCAGATGGTCGATGGTGACCTCGAAGTAAGTGATGTACCGACTTGCGGAGTTCTTTCCATCGTATGGATTGATATAGAATGGTTTATACTTTGGTGGGAAGGGAACATCTCTCCACGCAGTGGGATACGGTTGTCGTATCCTGAGGTCTTGGCAGTTTTTACGGGCGTGGAACATGGCTCGGAGCTCCTGGACCTCTCTTCTTGCCTCCCTGGCCTCGTCTGCAGCGGTAGGAGTCGACATTTTAGGATGATTATTGCCTGGGTTTGGTGCCGCTGAGTTCGAGTCCGCATTAACCGCGGGGCCCAAGTTTGTTTGGCCAACTGTCCCTCCTTGCGGAGTAGGGAGGGCTGCTTTGATCTCGTCTACCGATTTGACCAAGGTGCGCAGTATGGCCTCTACAGTATCGATGTGTTGACGATCACTGGGACCATCTTGTTCGTCCTTTGTCATGAATGCCGTCCTCACATGAGTAGAAGTGGAAGGGACGGTGGACGACGTGCCCTCCGAATCATACTCCTGTACCGAGAAATCATCGGGGTATGTGGGAATGTTCTCCTCTGGTTCGGACTCAGAAAGAATAGTACCCCCAGCTTCAGAGCTTGCTTCATTTTGAGAGTCGTGGACGTCCTCGGGGACGTCGCCACCTGCTGTATCTGATAGGAGAGTTGTTTCCCCGGGCTCATCTCCTTGGAACATCGGATTGTCGTGGATGTTCGGAGGAGTGCTACCCCCAGTTCTAGCGACCCCCAGTGATGTGGATAATGAATCTCCTACTATAGCAGATTTTGTCTTCGAACGGGTACCTTGGAAAACTCCGGTGGTGGACAACCGTTTAGACGATAGTTTTTTAGTCACAGTGGTTGAAATCTTCGGGCTGGAAACGTTTATCTTCTTCCTTCTCCCATCGGCGGGGATTTTCTGAGTAGAGTTGCAAGAGACGACGGGAGGCACCTTATCCCCTGAGCTCGGCTGTTGTAATCTTTGGAAGGCGGACTGCCGGTCTTCTCGCATCGTCGCGCTGTCGCAACAGCAGTTGACGATGACTTGGGTGCAGTGACGTCCGTGGGAGGACTCTTTGCACACCGAGGCCTCTTCTTTTTCCTTGCGTTTGGGGATGATAATCTCACGCAAGTCAGATGGGTCTGGAATGACCATGTTTGCTCCCTGGGTTTTGGGAGACTTTTTGGAACCACTCTGTCCGTATGCCGCCTGGACTGGACTCGAGTGGTTCTGTACAACTTCCCATCAGAGGCCCGCATAACGGTATTATTTGCCATGAATTATAAAAGAACAGAACAATTATATCGGAGGACTGGACTTTTACTTCATAATAAAAACTTCGCTCGTACAAAGAAAGTCTAGGGATGAAAACCTAGGTAAAACAATCTAAGTACAATTGTTTAGTTTTTCTGGGGGGTGACGATAGAGGCTCGGGAAAGCGACGGCAGCTCTGCCTTACTCCTAGGACGATCGGGTGCAACCTTGGCTCTGGAGAAGATCTGCTTGGCGTTAATGAAGAAATACTCTCCTTGCTCTCTCTATATATGCTTCTCTGTCCTTTCTTCTACCTGGATTGATCTCTGGATTTTGGATTCTCTCATCCTCTCTGAATTTTTTTCGGATCCTCTACAAGGGAATGGCACCTTGCTATTTATAAGAGTGGGGGGCATCATTAGGGTTTGCAATGATTGCCCATCCTCAAAAGTCGGCGGCCTGAGAATTAATTAATCGGGGCCGTCCATCTCGAATACAATAGATTTAAGCAATTAATATGATTGCAATAAATCTCCTTGGGCAATAAATGTTGATTGCCATGAATATTTGCGACTTGTGATGGCTTGCCACGTGTCTAATTTGCTCGATTTGACTTGATCTGGGCAATTATGGTGATTGCAACAAATCTGATTTTGTTAGGATTTGTTAGCACCCATAATTCCAGGAAGATAAGACTGCCACGTGTCTCAATCGTCGTAAAAAGTGCCACGTGTCTCCCCTGGGTCATCTTGGCAGAGCCGCATATGAGTAGGCCGCATGAGGATGAACGGCCGCATGAGGATGAACGGCCGCATGGGGATGGGCAGCCGCATGAAGATGGACAGCCGCGTAAGGATAGGCAGCCGCATGCTGACGGGCGGACGTATAAAGGATGCAGCCGCATGAAGTGGGCGGCCGCATAAAGTGGGCGGCCGCATAAATATAGCAATCGCATGCCTCGTGACTCGGTGGATTCTGCCAGCTGTGAAGAGATTTTCTCCTCTTCCCTAGGAACACGCCTTTATGTCAGTCATTATTGCGCCTTTATGTCAGAGCTGTCATTTGTAAGAGCTGTCAGCCGTCAGGGCATTAAGTGCAGCCAAAGATGAAGGAAAGAGCTGTTGATGGCCACGTGGCTCTGGGTCTCATGGATCTATCCGAGCCGCATAGACGCTTGAGCTGCATGGACCCCTGGGCCGCATGGGCTCTCTGATCTGCATGGAGATCCTTGGCCGTATAGACCTTTCTTTATTCTTTTTCATGCTTCTATAAGACCCTCTTTAAAGTTTTCAATTTACAAAATTGAAATACTTTGAATAAGAAGCGTGGCTATTTATAAACTTCTCTGGCCGTATAGGGTATTCTTGCCGCATGGACGTCTCAACCGCATGGCCTCCTCAGCCGCCTGTCCATTTGAGCCGTATTGACCAACCAGTCGCATGGACTGTCTGGCCGTATTGGCTGTCTGGCCGCATGCACCTCTTTGACGTATAGCCTCTCTAGCCGCATAAATTTCCTAGCCGCATAGGGTCCCTGCCACGTGTGCATCTCATTAATTGCCTTTAATTCATTTTAGAGCCGTCTTTTGGGGGAATCCGAAGGGTTGGTTCATTAAATCTTTGGATTTTATGCCCTGGGTGAATCTCCTTTATGAGAGGGGGCGAAATCCGAGGAGTCGGTTTTGTTTTCCCTGCAGCACACGACCCGAAGCGGTTATTGGTCTACGTGTCACCCCTCCTATTTTGTCCTCCTATAAATAAGAGGAATTAAGAGAAGAAACTTCTTTACTCTCTCCTTCAATTCAAACCTTTTCCTGTCCCGATTGTCTTCCTCTTCTTCGATCACCGATGTCTCCCAAGAAGACTGTTGCGGCGAAGGGTAAGAAGGCAGCATCTTCGTCGGCTGTGGTGACGAAGGGCAAGAAAGCTGCTTCTACTTCGACTACGGTGGCGAATGATAATGTGGCCGCTCCTCCGCCAGCCGACGTGCCCGCAATTCACCCTGACATCTACCCCCCTATTGCTGGTAAGGACGCTATGTGAGCTTAAAACCCTAACTGCTGTGGCTACGTCGCATGCTTTATGCGCGAGCCTTCATCTTCATGTGTGCCGCATATACGTATCATGTTCGAGCCGCGAGCCGCATGAGAATCGTTACTGTGGCCACATAAGCACTTCGCCAACGGGGCCGTATAAGCTGCGCTGAGCCGCATAGGCTCGTACAAATTTGTTTATCGCGTGAGCCGCATAAACTTATCCGAACTCTGAGAGCCATATGAGAGTACTGCCGCATGAACCTTCGCTGGACGGAGCCGCATAAATGTTTTTATGAGTTGGACCGCATGAGGCTCCATTAAGTTGGAGCCGCATAAGCTTGAAAACACCCATCAGTTCCCTTTTGTTTATATTTTTAACTTATTTCTTTTGTCTTCTCTTTTCAGTGAACTTTCCGGTTAATGCTGCAGGGGAACCTCTAGTGGGTCAGGCCCAAGCCGCCATGGGCTACAGGTACGACCAGATAGTCCGGTATGTGGCGGACCAGCTTCCTAGTGATGAGCCTTTGACGAGGTTGAATGCCCTCAAGAACCAACCCTACTACTTCCTATGTGCCATGATGAATTCGGGGAAATTAGAAGGGGAATACTTGAAACCTGTGTTTTTCTTCGGAGACGCTTTGACTGTGAAGAACAGTCAAGTTCTGGATGTATCGGAGAACTGGAGCTTTATTTCTAACGGGATGGCGATCCGTATCCCTTAAATGGGGCGTCACTTTCCGCTATCTTGGTTTAATATGCTCCCGCTGGACAGGAAGATGGAAGAGTCTTTGACCCCTACCCGGAATGGGATGTTTGTGGGCGACATCCATTACAACAACAGCATGAAGTCAGTGTGTGCGGGCAAGGTGCATGCCAGCCGTTATATAATGGGATTAGCCCCGGGTACTTTCATGAATGTGCCGGGTCCCAATTTCACATTTTCTTCAGCCGATACTTTCCTGAACCAACTTGCTCGGAAAGGCTCCTATCCGATTGGCCGGTTGGCGCTCCCAAGCTGGATATACCCCATCCCCTCGTGGATCAATCTGTCTATATGGATTTCGCAAAAGTATGAGACTTTTCTGCGTGAGGTTGGTCTTTATCACGCTATTCGGGTCACCAGCCATGGCTTACCCGTCAACAAGAAATTATTCATGGCTCTGCTGGAGATGTACAACCGCCGTACGGGAACCTTCTATACCCCTGTAGGGGAAATGGGGCTTGCACTCCATGAGATGGACGTGGTTTCCAAGCTTCATTGGGGGGATGAAGCTTTTCAGGTGTACACTCTACGAATGAGGAGTTCGAAGAGCTGGAAGAACGGTATCCGGGTTTCGTGGCTATTTATCAGGAGATATTGTGCCACTATAGCACATGCCAGCAGATAGCCAAGAATGAGAGCAGCTCGGAAGGGAATTCTCCCCACACTAAGGACTGGGTAAGCTATCTCTTCTCGACGGGAGCCTCAGGCCGAGTTACTTCCCGAAGTCCTCAATCCCGGGAGGCGGTTCAGGCCTTGGTGTCGTCGGCCAAGAGGGTGGCCACCACCAGTGATAGATTTGGGAGTCAAATCGACACTTTTGGTTATTTTTATCAGGATACCCAAGAGCTGTCATAGAAGGCGCTTCTGGCAGGATTCTTGATGGTATGGCTGTGAAATTGTGTAGTCTCGGGAGGAGCTGGTTCTATTGAGAGGATCAGCCGTAATTTTATCCTCCCTACTGTAAAGCTAGTTTTTGGAGTCAAACTAGCTCTTCTCCCGGCCATGGTGTGCAGCATACACCGTGGCCTCCGTACTTTTACGTCCAAGGTCATTGCCCGCGATGTGACAAAAGACTTTGAACGGACTGAGCTGCCCTATCATTATCTGTTGGGGTGGCTGCTGATGTACTGTCCATCTTTGAGGAGGCCGGGTTCTGAAGATGGGGTGATTGCTGACGACACTTTTATCTTCCGTTATCGGAACGAGACTTGGGAGTACGAGACCATGCGTGCCTGCCGGATGGCACTGGCGAGAGCAGATAGGTACGACTTTTTCATATCCGTCCCTCGTTTTACTGCTGGGGAAATAGCGGACGTTCATCTCGATGGTATTGGGCCTCCTCAGCTTTTAGACGGCCAGATGCTTCTGTGGTTGCGTAACATCCGACCTGCCCACCTGGTATACCGCAACCGCAATGTTGTCTTCCTGGAACCTTACGTGCCCAGCAGGTTTGCCCGTCAATTTGGATATAGCCAACTTTTTCTGGACAGTTCCAGCTCTTGTCTGGGTTTTGAAGGTAGCCTCCTTGACGGTATCAGGGCCTGGCACTACTATGATACGTTCCTTACCCGTGCCACTTTTTCGGTTCCTGCTATTGAGGCATCGGTAGAAATCTTATATATGGCGACTCTATACCATGCCATGGCAAACAAGCTCCCCGTCGATTTTAGCCCGGGTGCCAGTTTTATTGTTGGTACTGGCTTGGATGAGAAGCCTCACGGGGCCAAGATGAGGAAGAAGAAGAAGAATATAGTCGAAGTGCCAGACTCGGACTCCACCACTGCGGATGATGAGGACGACGAGCATGATGCAGATAACTCTTCCCTTCCGGTGGAAGATGTTGGGGTGGATCAGCCTCCTGTTATGTTAGATGAGATGGTGGCGGATCAGCCACCTGTTGCACCTGGTCCTGTACGGAAGTGTAGCAGGCAAATCTCCTCTGTTGGCGGTATTCCTTACTCCCGAAAACAGGCTACGACAAGACATCGCAAGCTACCTATAAGAAAGAGAAGTGAGGAGGCCGACCCCGCTTTGGAGGTAAAACGAGTTACTACCATCTTCAGTTCTTCCTTTTTTCTAGCTTCGATCTTAATCATTTTCCTTCACTCTCGTAGGTATCAAAAGAGGAGGAATCTCATGTTGCTGAGGTTATGCCCCGAGATGGCGGGGGCTCCGATGAACATGTCCCCGGAACTGTTGAATTTCATCAAGGTGACGCTGATCGAGTCGTACCTTCTTCCGGAGTGGCTGGGATAGAAGAGCCAGCCGAATTCAGTTTCGGGGGCATTGGTGAGGGGAATATGGTGGTTGTGAACGAACCTCAGCCTCCACGATCCTCCCTTGGTAAGATAAGTCAAATTTTGACTAATGAGGAGGCCCATTCGCTCTAACATTACATCCTTCGGGTTACGTCGATTGATTGTTGCTCTGGACATACAAGTCCTGTCTCTCCAGTCCCGATGATGGACATTGTTGAGACAGGCTCTGCCGAAGGGGTACTGGCGGAGAGGAGCGTACCCCCTCCCCTTCCAGCTCGTCTTGAAGGGCCTTCCGCTGGCTCGAGTTCGGAAAGTCAGGTGGCGGGACATCCGGGGCAGGGGACAATGGTCCTTGCGTCCTCTTCTGCTCAGGCGGCTCCGAGAGTCGACCTCTCTGCCCTGCCGAGTGTCCAGACTCTTCGGGTGGCGGAGGAGGAGTTAGCCGCTATCCGCACATCTTTTCGCTCAGAATTTGTCTCTCTGGTGGCAAGTTCTAGCGCGCCTCCTTCGACGTTGCCGGCCATGCTTCCTTTGACGCCGTCCTCTACTGAGGTTCTGGACGAAGCGTCATAGGACGTGGTTGACAGCTTCTATCGCCACTTGAAGAGAGGGGTAGCGGCTGCTGTAGAACGAGGGACCTCTTTTGCCTTGGCCCGGTAATACGCCCAGGGTCATATTGATATCCTTAAGACCCTTTCCGGTAGGCGGGGGTAGCTGCGCTGCTGGAGGCAAAATTGTTGGAGGCTGATCAGCTGGTGGCCCAGCTTCAGGTACTGCGACAGGCTGATCTGTCTGCTGCTATAGATCAGGAGCACGGTTTCCTCACAGCTGCTGTTGAAGAGATAAGGGCTGCTTGGGATAAGACCAGGCCGGCCATACAGAAGGAACTCCATGATCTGTCTGAGTTATATGATCAGTTGAGCCGTGAGAGTGAAGATGTTATGGCTCGGGAAGCGACTGCCTTCCGTGGGATCATTGACACGCGGGAGCAGATCCTTGTGCTTCAGAGGAAGTTAGCTTTCCTGGAGTCTGAGCTTGAGGCAGCCCGTACCGAAAGGGGGCTAATTATCCAGGAGGCTGACAGAGTTAATCGAGCTTCTGCTGGTCTGGAAATTGCCCTGAAGAAGTTGGAGGACGGCTGGCGGGCACACATGGACTTGGATAATGTGGAGCGGTTGTCCCAGGAGGCTGAGCGCCGAGCTAGGCAGCGGCTTGAACGGGGGACCACCTTGGTGAAGAACCGTCTCCTGGAATTATGTAACGCCGAACAATAGACGGCTTTTTTCCTTCTTTTGTTTCTCTTCTTTCTTTAAGTGGGACATTGTCCCTAGAACATGTAGTACTTTTGCCTTCCAAATAAAAGAGTATGCTTTATTCTACCCTTTATTTGTACTGATTGTTGTACCTGTGGTGTTATGGTGGTGTTCGCCCCACTTGGGGGACTTGTTTGTGGACCTGTTACCCTTGGCATACCTGGATTTTAGGTACAGATAACAAGTTTGATGGGGATACCTAGAATAATTCTACGGTAAGGTGGTCATGGACGTTCCGGGTAACGGAAGAACGAATGCCATGGAGCAGCTGGGCTCCCGGTGCATGATGAGAAATGATGTGCATGTACTAGGAAACTTAGTACAACATTTGTGGTCAGTTGAGGACATTTATGGGCCTATTATCCTTGGCGTACCCTGGTTCAGGATACGGATAATAAAACGAGGGAAAACCATTATACTTACTCAGAGGTAATGAGGACATGGCAAGTATGGGGGTTTTACCGCGGAGTCTTCCTACTCGGAGGTAATGAGGACATGGCAGGAGTGGGCTCAGCGAAGGATATTTGTGGTCAACAGAGGACATTTGTAGACCTATTATCTTTGGCGTACCCTGGAGTTTTTTTTTCGGTACAGATAATAAGTCGAGAGAGAACCAACATATTTACTCAGAGGTAATGAGGACATGGCAAATATGAGGGTTTCTTCGATGGAGCCTTCCCACTCAGAGGTAATGAGGACATGGCGGGAGTGGGCTCCATGAAGGGGTACATAGAACGACTCAGAGGTAATGAGGACATGGAAGTTCTATGTAGAGGGGTGATTTGTTTTTGGCGGAAGTGAGACGACTTAGAGGTAACATCGCCATGGTCGTTTTGGAAATTTGTGGATCTGTAACCCTTTTTGTGTACTGGGAGTGCGGGTAGCGGATCATGAGGAACGAGCACTTTCAGGAAGAAAGTTCAGAGGTATGGTTATACATGACTTACTACCTAAAAAGAGCGACCGGGATGTAAGTTCAGGGGTACCTGCGGGTACATAACTCGATAATCCAGGATATTTGGAATCAAAGTGGGAGTTCAGCGGTACCGGAGGGTACATAACTCAGCACTTTGTGACTTTATTGAGGAAGAATGTGAGTTCAGTGGTACCGGAGGGTACATAACTCAGCAATTGGGATATTAGTGGAAGAAGGACATGAGTTCAGCGGTACTGGAGGGTACATAACTCGGTATTTGGGATTTGGAGAATGTCGTTTAGACATAATACTTCTTCAGGAACTTGCCGTTGACGGGCAACATAAGCAAGTCTCCGTTTTGTTTCGCGAGACGGTAAGCATCGTTGGATAATACAACCTCAATGATAAATGGGCCTTCCCACTTTGGCTAGAATTTGCCGGTGGTTTTGTGAGTCATAACCATCGGCCTCCGAATCGCCAGAACGAGATCGCCCACTTGGAATGTTCTGACTTTAACCTTCTTGTTGAAGGCTCCGGAGATGCGTGCTTGGTAAAGCTCGATTCGTTGCTGAGCCAAGAGACGCTTTTCATCTAAGGCCTCCAACTCTTGTAGTCGGCGACGGTAGTTATCGTCTGTCATCAATTGGTAAGTAAGGGCGACGCGGAGCGAGAGAATTTGAGTCTCCAATGGGAGAACTGCCTCACTCCCGTACACCAGAGAAAATGGCGTGTTTCCAGCGGTTGTTCGGACTATAGTACGGTACGCCCATAAGCATTCACCAAGCTTCTCGTTCCAGTCGCATTTGTTGGAAGACACGAACTTCTTGAGCAACTTGATGATGGTTTTGTTGAATGCTTCTGCCAACCCATTTGCTTCCGGATTGTATGGTGTCGAAGCGATATTCTGAATTCGGTGTTTGTCGCAGAACCGAAAGAAGGCATGGCTTGCAAACTGCGGACCATTATCGTGGATGATCCTTCGGGGCAGTCCAAAGCGATAGATGACGTGATGCTTGAGGAAGCTGATCACGTCTGAAGTTTTGACTTCTGCAAGCGGAACAGCTTCCGTCCATTTGGAGAAGTAATCCGTGATTGCGAGTATAAAGCGATGTCCTCGGAAGGAAGGTAGAGTAATCGGACCGATGATATCCATTTCCCATGCTTCAAATGGCCAGGATGCCCCCGTCGGATGTAGAAATTCGGATGGTTGGTGGATGAAGTCTGCGTGGACTTGGCAGGCTTTGCATTTTCTAGCATAGTCTATCGCATCTGCTACCATCGTGGGCCAGTAGTAGCCCATGCGGCAAAGACGGTCTTGCAATTTAGGGACAGGCTGATGGGCCCCGCAGACACCGTCAAGAGCTTCGCGTACGGCTTCTTTGGCTTCTGCGTTTGACAGACACCGAAGCAATAACCCAACGTAGGATCACCGATACAGCATTTTCGTCTTTGTATCGTAGAAGAATCTAAGAGAACGCCTTCTGATGGAGGTAGCTTCCTTTGGGTTCTCAGGTAGGATGTCGTAGACTACGAAGTCTATGAATGGTTGTCTCCAGTCTGGCACTTCATCGATCGTCTGAGCGGAATAACTCGCCACGACTTGAACGTTGTTCTTAGGACAAACCAGTTCATGGCCTATCATGTCAACCGAATAATGAGTATGATTTGGCACTGCTAAGGAAGCGGCAAGGCCTGCTAGGGCATCGGCTTCGATGTTTTGGAGTCTGGGAACGTGTTCGATGAAGAGTCCCTCAAATGATGAAATAATATTGATCGCTATTTGGTGATAGGGGATCATGTCTTCTTGGCGGACTTCGTATGAACCCCGGATCTGATTGACGATTAACTGCGAATCGCCGTATGCTTCAAGATATTCTACCCCCAGCTCTCTTGCAAGTTAGAGGCCAATGACCAAAGCGTTGTACTCAGCCACATTGTTAGAGCAAGGTTCCGTGAAGGAGTAAGCACGACTGATCACTAGTCCGGAAGGAAAAATCAGTACCACCCCGACTCCAACGACGATGTTGCTCTTGGGTCCAGTTCTCGAAGCACCGTCGAAGAACATTCGCCATATATCATCATGGGAGGCCGCATGTGAGTCGGCGACCTCATCTGGGATTCCTTTATATACTCTGGACTACTCCGAGCCTGGGTGGGCTGCTAAAAAATCTGCCAGGGCTTCACCTTTAACAGCCTTTTGCGGGACGAAGATCATATGATAAGGAGACAATAATATTGCCCATGTGGCGAGGCGGGAGTTGAGTGCCCCTGGTTTAGTCATGAGGACCCTGAGAGGGTTGACTCGTGAGATCACATGTATGGTTTATCCTGTGACATAGTGCCGCGTCTTTTGAATGGCGAACACCAGGGCGAGGCATTCCTTCTCTACGGCTGTGTATCGGTGCTCTGGCACAATTATCATTTGGCTGAGGTAATATATAGCTTGTTCATGGCCTGCATCGTTGTTTTGTGCCAGCAGAGCACCGAAGGAATGCTCCATCGTTCGTACATATAGCAAGAATGGTTTCCCAGCAACCGGGGCCACCAGGACTGGAGGGTTCGACAAATATTCTTTGATGCCGTAGAAGGCACGTTGGCATTCTTCATTCCATACGAACGAGACGCCTTTCTTCATGAGATGGATGAATGGCCGACATCGCCCTGAGAGGTTAGAAATAAACCTCCTGATGTAAGATATCCTCCCTTGAAGGCCTCTGAGTTTGCGGAGATTTCTCGGGGGACCCATCTCCAAAATTGCCTTCATCTTCTCTGGATCTACATGAATTCCCTGGGCAGTAATAATAAAACCCAAGAATTTTTTGCTGGATACGCCCAAGAAGGATTTTGTGGGATTCATCCTCAGGTTGTGTGCTCGCATCAGGTCGAATACCGTCCTCAGATCCTGCAGATGGTCTCCCTTATAGCGACTCATGACGGCGATGTCATCAACATAGCACTCCACCGTCTTGCGCAAGTGGTCTCTGAAGATGATACTCATGGCTCTTTGATATGTGGCGCCAGAATTCTTTAAACCGAGAGGCATGACTGTGTAGCAGTATGTGCCAATCGGTGTTCAGAATGATGTATATTTTTCGTCGTCCGGAGACATCTTGATTTGGTTGTACCCCGAGAAACCATCCATGAATGACATGCGTTCGAAGCCGCATGTGTTGTCGATCATGATGTCTGTGATAGGGAGGGGGAATTCATCTTTGGGACTTGCCTCGTTCAGATTGTGAAAGTCGATGCAGATTCGAATATTTCTATTCTTCTTGAGGACCGGTACTATGTTGGCGACCCAGTTCGGATGTTGTTCTTCACGAATGAAGCCGCTGGCTATCAGTTTGTTGACTTCGGCTTCGATCGCATCTATGATTCCCGGGCGAAAGCGTCGCTGTTGTTGTTTGACCAGCTTTACATCTGGCCGAATGTTGAGCTTGTGAAGGGCAACCTCGGGGTTTAGTCCTGGCATGTCTTCATAGCTTCAGGCGAACACATCAATATATTCTTTGACAAGTTTCAGTAGCGATTCTCGCTCTTCGTCTGTCAGGCCTTTACTGACGAAGATTGGTTTTGGAGAAGATTCGCTGTCGAGGTCGACCTGTATAACCTCATCTTCAGTAGGAGGTTCTCTCTATTCGAACCGCTTTTCCTATTGTGCATCCAGCTGTTGGGCCCACGGCTCTAACTCGAGGATTTTAGGAATGTCTTCATCTTCTTCGTAAGCGTCGGCGAATGCCATATTGATTGACAGGACTTGTCTGAATACGTCTCCGATGCTGGCATTCGAATCAGAAGTTGGTGACCTGGTTGAATGTGAATGCCAGTCGCATTCCTCATCTGAACTTTCAGGGGTCATTGCGGGCGTAACATACCCTAATCCACATCGGGTCTTGTTGTAGTAGTCCCGTAGTTTGCCAGCCGGGACTGGTGGCTTTAAAGGTAATCGTCGACCAGTGCCGTAGTTCAAGCCTGGCGTAGTCTCCAGATCATACCCCTGTTTTTGCATGAGATATTTTGATTGGGGCTATAAAGATACAGAGACAGTCTCCCAGCATCTGATTCGAGATCGACCTTCTCTATATGAAGGACTGTGGATCATCATTTCGGTCGAAGATGATTGGATGGTCCCCTCCCTTGATTATGCGGTAAGCGTCTTCCACTAGAGTAAGCTGGTTTGCAGTGTAAACATTTGTCACCTGTGTGTGTAGGTGAGTGCCTATACCGTGTTCTATAGCATACATTGTACAAAGCTTATTAAGCTCGAGGTAGTTCAAAGATAGCACTTTATTGATGAAGTAAGGTATCTTTTCTAGCGGGATTACATCATCTGCGGAGGGAACATCAGTTTGGGCAGCCACATACTTGGCCAGTTCCGGTTCTTCTTCGGCCACCCCCTGTATAAATGAAGACTGAAAGGATGACCTGGGCATCTTGATCATCAGGGGTTCTATTGGTGGGGCCGAACGTAGAGTTGTTGGCAAACTAGCGACCCCCAGTTTGGTACTCGATGCTGTGTGGGGAGTTGTTGGCTAGCTAGAAGCCCCAGACTTTGCATTGAGGTGACGACTCTTCTTGGGAAGGCGTATCGTCATTGGCTTGTCGGAGGGGTTGAGCTTCTCCATTTGTGGCTGGCCGACACTTGGCAGTCTGATTATCAGTGGCTCCGTTGTGGGTCTTGGTGCTTGGCCGGACCTTGGCAGCCGGATTATCATTTGTCCTTCTTGTGCCGAGAGACTGATTGCGTCCTTACGCAGAGCGGCCGTAAGGGGTACGGATTTGCGAGGTTTGCGAGCTTGAAGGTGGATCGTCAAAGGTATTCTGATCCTGAGGCCGTCTCAGTTCGAGCTTGTACATCTTCATCCAGGTGCCTCTTCGACTTCTCGTATAGTCAGGAATCCGAGTTGTAGGATTCAACCCCTTTGAAGGGATCAATATCGACGAATTCTGACCTCACGAAGCCGTGCTTGTCGACATACTTGAAGCACTGGTGTAACGTGGAAGGCACGATCATATAATCGTGTATCTAAGGGCACCCCAGGAGGATATTATATGAAGTATCCTCATCTATGACGTAACAGGTCACTTCTGACTGAAGATCGCCAATTTGGCACTTCAAGCGAATCATCCCAATTGGGTAGCTCATGCCCGAATTGAAACTGCTGATGGAGGTGCTCATTGGCGTTAGGCGATGCATAGGAATGCGGAGATGATGTAACAGACCCTTCGGGATGATGCTTATGGAATAACCAGGATCAATGTGCATCCGATCCACCTTTACGTCACCGATGTATCCAGTGTAGTATAACGGGCGATCGTGCAGGTTGGTCTTAATGAGCATATCTTGCGGAGTAAAGACAATGTCGGGCATCGCTCCTGTGAAAGCGCTGTCTTGGAGATTTGCAGGTGGGCTCTCTCCTGTGTGGTTGACCTGAGCCAGATAGGCGTCGACATTCTGGAGTGCATCGCTCAAAGCCGTACGAACATCCTTTGAGAGTCTCAGGAGCTCGTATAATGACAATTTGGCCGGTGAGTTGGCCAATTGCGCCAAGATGTCGAAGTTGTAGGGCCTCTCCAGCCCCTGAGGTGCCTCTTTTCGGAGGGATTTGTCAAAGCGAGTCTCCTTCGGCCTAGGCTTGTCGGTCGTCGGAGGCTGAGAAGGTCCTAGAGCGTCAGCAGCAGCTGGCTGATGATCTTCAGCCGAATTATCAGCCACAGGTTGGGATTGTGTCCCAGACCGGGTAACGACAGCCGTGACTTCTTCGATATCTGTCGAGATTGTGCGGAAAGATCTGACTTTTCCACTCTTCTTCTTTCGAATGGAAGGTGGTGTGGACTGAGTCACCACAAGTACTAGGTCCGGATGGATCCACATGACCTCCCCCCGTGATGTGGTGAGGGGCACTAGACCAGCAGCCTGATCTCGAGGAGGTGGAAGATTAGCAATCTCTATTGTCCCAGAGGGACGGGTACCACACCGTCTTGAGTCTCTGTTGGAGGGAAGCTGCCAAATTGTACGGACACCATGTTGGCCGCCACGGTTACCTCCTCGAAATCGATGGCCAGAGCCTTCGAGTCGATGAGATGTTGGATGTATCGTTTCATTTGGTAGCAGTCGTGTGTAGCATGGTGGACGTAGCGGTGGTAATGGCAGTACTATAGGCTCTCCATTTCTGCCGGTCGAGGTTCCCATCTTGGTGGAGGGAGCTGAATTCTGTCTCCTTGTATGAGCATGTCCAAGATGGGCTTGACGTGGCCATCTTCGAAGGAGTAGGTCATTTGCGGCCATTGTTTGTCTGCCGGTTTTGACTCAGGTTGCTGGGCTGTGTCGGCCACCATGGCCTGCTTGCCCTTGTTGTCCCGATTGTTGGAGGAGTTAACACCATTGTTGTTGTTGGTATTAGGGCGCTTGCCCTTGTCCTCTCCCTCCGAGATGTGCAATCCCAGTTGGCGAGCCTTCTTCAACCGTTCTTCGATGCTAGTTGCACTGATGATAAACGTCTTCCAGTCCTTAAATTAACTTTCGCCCATCCAGAGACTGATTGTTGGGAGCAATCTCTTTTGGCAAATTTCAATCAAGGTGGAATCCGGATTACCAGACGGCAACTTCATTACGGTTTGGCAAAACCGCTCAATATAGTTCCTTGTCAGCTCCTTCTCCCCTTGAACGACGTCCACGAGGGTGGACATCATTACGTCTTGTCCTACTTCGTAGAATCTCTCCAAGAACATGCGCTTGAAGCTGGCGAAGGAGTGGATGCAGTTGTCTGGCAGGTTGCGATACCAGTCGAAGGCGACCCCTTCCAATGCCCCAATGAATAATCGTGTAAGGATGGCATCGTCATGGGGCAGATGGTCGATGGTGACCTCGAAGTAAGTGATGTACCGACTTGCGGAGGTCTTGCCATCATAAGGATTGATGTTGAACGGCTTATATCTTGGTGGGAATGGGACATCCCTCCTTATATCTTGAGAGTTTTTTCGAGCGTGAAACATGGCTCGGAGCTCCTTGACCTCTCTTCTTGCTTCCCTGGCCTAATTCGCAGCGGTGGGAGCCGATATTTCAGGAGGATTATTGCCCGGGTTTGGTGCCGCTGAATTTGAGTTCGCATTGACCGTGGGACCCACGCTTGTTTGGCCAGGCGTCCCTCCTTGCAGAGTTGGAAGAGCCGCTTTAATCTCGTCCACAGATTTGACCAAAGTGCGCAGTATAGCCTCCAGAGTGTCGATGCGCTGGCGATCACTGGGGCCATCTTGATCGTCGCTTGTCACGAACGCCGTCCTAATGCGAGTCGAGATGGAAGGGACGGTGGACGACGTGCCCTTCGAATCATACCCTTGTACAGAGAAGTCATCAGGGTATGTGGGAATATTCTCCTCTAGTTCGGACTCAGAAGGAATAGTACCCCCAACTTCAGAGCTTGTTTCATCTTGAGAGTCGTGGATGTCCTCGGGGACGTCGACATCTGCTGTATCTGATGGGAGAGTTGTTTCTTCGGGCTCGTCTCCTTGGAACATCGGACTGTCGTGGATGTTCTGATGAGTGTTACCCCCAGTTTCAGTAACCTCCAGTGGTGTGGATGATGAATCTCCTACTGTAGTAGATTTTGTCTTCGAACGGGTACCTTAGAAAACTCCGGTGGTGGATAACCGTTTAGACGACAGTTTCTTAGTCACAATGGTTGAAATCTTCGGGCTGGGGACGTTTATCTTCTTCCCTCTCCCATCGACGGGGATTTTCTGAGTAGAGTAGCAAGAGACGACGGGAGGCGCTTCGTCCTCTGAGCTTAGTCATTGCAGCCTTTGGAAAACAGACTGTCGGTCTTCACTTGCTGTCGCGTTGTTGCAACAGCAGTTGATAATGACCTAGGTGCAGCGACGTCCATGTAACGACTCTTTGCATACCGAGGCATCTTCTTTTTCCTTGCGCTTGCGGAGGATAACCTCACGCAGGTCAGATGAGTCTCGAACAACCATGTTTGCTTCCTAGATTTTGGGAGACTTTTTTGGAACCACTTTGTCTGTTTGCCGCCGGGGGCGGGACTCGAGTGGTTCTGTACAACTTCCCATCAGAGGCCCGTATAATGGTATGTGGAGCGCTCGGATGGTCAGAGGTTGGGACAGCCGACTGAGCTTGCCGAGCTCGCGCTGACCTTGACTTCTTCACTCGAGCGCCTGAAGGCGCATAGTAGAAAGAGTCAAAGTGATGCTGCAGAGAGTCAGACATATTCTCTTGGGCACATGAGAGATCAGGACCATAGGAGAGGCGATCGAAGACTGAGCCTGAGCTGCGTGGAGCAGGCAGTGTGTGGCTGGAGTCAACAATCTTCATGCGGCTGGCAGTTGTGGCCGCATAGGCTTTCTTCGTGCGGCTGGAAGTCTCGGCCGCATGAGTTTTCTCCATACGACTGGAAGTTCTGGCCGCACGGATATTCTTTATGCGGCTGGAAGTTCTGGCCGTATGGATATTCTTCATGCGGCTGGCAGTTTCGGTCGCATGAGTGTTCGGCTTCTTCCTGGAGCACATAGAATCACTCTTTGTCCCTGCAAGTCCAGCATCGTAGTGCTTTCCTCTGTCGGACTTGGGGACAGTAGAGTCCTCTATGGCTTGAAGTGGGGCCGCATAAAAATTGCCTTCGCCATCTTGGGCAGCAGAGAGTACTCCATCCAGGGCCCGGGGAGGAGCAAATGAATTTGGCCTCCACTTCCTGCGAGCCTTCTTTGTGCGGGTTTGCTTCTGGACCGGGCCAGCGCTCCCGTCGGAGAGCATTTCTTCAAACGCCTGCTGGACGAAGCGGACGACCATCTTCTGTTGCGTGGAGCCAAGTTTGGCTGCATCCGATTGCATCACCAACTTCTCAGCCGTGGAGAAGTTTGTCCACGGCAGAGTCACCATCATGTTTGCCATGAATTATAAAAAACAGAACAATTATATCGGAGGACTGGACTTTTACTTCATAATACAAACTTCGCTCGTACAAAGAAAGCCTATGGACGAAAACCTAGGTACAGCAATCTAAGTACAATTGTTTAGTTTTTCTGGAGGGTGACGATAGAGGCTCAGGAAAGCGACGGCAGCTCTGCCTTACTCCTTGGACGATCGGGTGCAACCTTAGCTCTGGAGAAGATCTGCTTGGCGTTAATGAAGAAATGCTCTCCTTGCTCTCTCTATATATGCTTCTCTGTCCTTTCTTCTCCCTGGATTGATCTCTGGATTTTGGATTCTCTCATCCTCTCTGGATTTTTTTTGGATCCTCTGCAAGGGAATGGCACCTTGCTATTTATAAGAGTGGGGGGGGCATCATTAGGGTTTGCAATGGTTGCCCATCCTCAAAAGTTGGCGGCCTGAGAATTAATTAATCGGGGCCGTCCATCTCAAATACAATAGATTTAAGCAATTAATGTGATTGCATTAAATCTCTGTGGATAATAAATATTGATTGCCATGAATATTCGCGACTTGTGATGGCTTGTCACGTGTCTAATTTGCTCGATTTGACTTGATCTGGGCAATTATGGTGATTGCAACAAATCTGATTTTGTTAGGATTTGTTAGCACCCATAATTCCAGGAAGATAAGACTGCCACGTGTCTCAATCGTCATGAAAAGCACCACGTGTCTCCACTGGGTCATCTTGGCAGAGCCGCATATGAGTGGGCCGTATGAGGATGAACGGCCGCATGAAGATGGGCAGCCGCATGGGGATGAACAGTCGTATGAAGATGGACAGCCGCATAAGGATAGGCAGCCGCATGCTGACGGGCGGCCACATAAAGGATGCAGCCGCGTGAAGATGGGTGGCCGCATAATGTTGGCGGCCGCATAAATACAGCAACCGCATGCCTCGGGACTCGATAGAATCTGCCAGCTGTGAAGAGATTTTCTCCTCTTCCCTAGGAACACGCCTTTATGTCAGTCATTATTGCGCCTTTATGTCAGAGCTGTCATTTGTCAGAGCTGTCAGCCGTCAGGACATTAAATGCAGCCAAAGATGAAGGAAAGAGCTGTTGAAGGCCACATGGCTCTGGGTCTCATGGATCTATCCGAGCCGCATAGACGCTTGAGCCACATGGACCCCTGAGCCGCATGGGCTCTCTGAGCCGCATGGAGATCCTTGGCCGCATAGACCTTTCTTTATTCTTTTCCATGCTTCTACAGGTATGTGGAACGCTCGGATGGTCAGAGGTCGGGACAGCAGACTAAGCTTGCCAAGCTCGCGCTGCCCTAGACGTCTTCACTCTAGTACGTGAGGGCACATAGTAGGAAGAGTCTAAGTGGTGCTGCAGAGAGTCAGACATATTTTCTCGGGAGCATGAGAGATCAGAACCATAGGAGAGGCGATAGAAGACTGAGCCTGAGCCGCGTGGAGCGGACAGCATGCGGCTGGAATCAACAGTCTTCATGCGGCTGGCAATCGTAGCCACATGGACTTTCTTCATGCGGCTAGAAGTCTCGGCCGCATAAGTATTCTTCATGCGGCTGGCAGTTTTGGCCGTATCATATATGCGGCTGGCAATCTTGGCCGTATGAGTGTTAAGCCTACGGCTAGTACATTTGTTCGGCTTCTTCCTGGAGTACATAGAATCACTCTTTGGCCCTGCAAGTCCAGCATCGTAGTGCTTTCCTTTGTCGGACTTGGGGATAACAGAGTCTTCTATGGCTTGAAGTGGGGCCGCATGAGAGTTGCCTTCGCCGTCTTGGGCAGCAGAGAGTACTTCGTCCAAAGCTTGGGGAGGAGCAAATGATTTTAGCCTCCACTCCCTGTGAGCTTTCTTTGTGTAGGTTCGCTTCTGGACCAGGCTAGCGCTCCTGTCGGAGAGCATTTCTTCAAACGCCTATTGGTCGAAGCGGACGACCATCTTCTATTGTGTGGAGCCAAGTTTGGCTGCATCCGATTTCGTCACCAACTTCTCAGCCGTAGAGAAGTTTGTCCCCAGCAGAGTCGCCATCGTGTTTGCCATGAATTATAAAAGAACAAAACAATTATATCGGAGGACTAGACTTTTACTTCACAATACAAACTTCGCTCATACAAAGAAAGCCTAGGGACGAAAACCTAGGTACAGCAATCTAAGTACAATTGTTTAGTTTTTCTGGGAGGTGACGGTAGAGGCTCGGGAAAGCGACGGCAGCTCTGCCTTACTCCTTGGACGATCGGATGCAGCCTTGGCTCTGGTGAAGAAATGCCCTTGGACATGCGGGGAGACTCCCTTGCGCCTTCGGTTGCTGGATCTCTGGATGTCTCTGTAGTGCTCTATCTCTCTCTTCTCTGCTCTCCTCTCCTGAATTCTCCAGGGTTTACAAGGGAATGGCACCTTGCTATTTATAGAAGTGGGGGTGTGATCCTTAGGGTTTGCAAATGATTGCCTTCTTGAGAAGTCGGCGGTTAAGGATCAATGAATCTGGGCGACTCATCTTGAATATAATAATTTTGAGCAATTAATGTGATTGCATCGAATCTCTGTGGGCAATAAATGTTGATTGCCATGAATATTCGTGATTTGTGATAGCCAGTCACGTTTCTAATTTGCTTGATTTGATTTGATATGGGCAATTATGACGATCACAATAAATCTGATTTTGTTAGGATTTGTTAGCACCCATAATTCCAGGGAAGATAAGACTACCATGTGTCTCAATTGTAACGAAGAGCGCCACGTGTCTCAACTGGACCGTCCTGGCCGAGCAGCATATGGGGGGGTCCTCTCAGCCGCATGAAACATGCAGCCGCATGAGGATGGGTAGCCGCATGAGGATGGATAGCCGCACGTGGATGGGCAGCCGCACGTGGATGGCAGTCGCATGGGGATAGGCAGCCGCATGCAGAGGGGCAGCCGCATGGGGATAGGCAGCCGCATGCAGATGGGCAGCCGCATGGAGATAGACAGCCGCATACAGATGGGCAGCCGCATGGAGATAGGCAACCGTATGCAGAGGGGCAGCCGCAATGGGCAGCTGCATGCAGATAGGTAGCCGCATGGGAACACGGACAGACAGCCGCATACAGATGGGCAGCCGCATGGAGTGGCCTCGGGACTTGGTAGATTTTGCCAGCTGTAAGAAGATCTTCTCCTCTTTCCTAGGATCACGCCATCATGTCAGTCATTAATGCGTCTTTATGTTAGAGCTGTCATAGCTGTTTTTTGTCAGAGCAGCCGTCAGGGCATTAAATGCAGCCGAATGTAGAGAAGAACTGTTAGAAGGCCACGTGACTTCTTTCTCAGCCGTATGGATCTATCCGAGCCGCATGGACCTCTGAGCCGCATGGACCTCTGAGCCGCATGGACATCTGAGCCGCATGGGGATCCTGAGCCGCATGGGGATCTTTCTGTCGGAGCCGCATAGTCCTTTCTTTATTCTTTTCCATGCTTCTATATTCCTATTATGCACTCTCGAGTGCCAAAGTGAAGAAGTCTAGGTCAGCGTGGGCTCGTCGAGCTTAGTCAGCCGTCCCAACTTCTGACTATCAGGGCGTCCCGCTTACGATTACGCGGGCCCCTGATGGAAAGTTGTACATAACTACCCGTGTCCAGCCCCCGGTGGCCAACGAACGGGATAGTTATCAAGAATCTCCCAACAATGGCCAGGGGCAAGTACTCGTACTACCCCCACATCAGGGAGCAGGCAGGATGCCAACACACTCATGTACTCAGAACTCCCGGGCCCACACAACGGGTGACTTGCGCAACGTAATTCTTCACAAATGCAATGAAAGAGACGAAGATATTGTGTACAGAGAGTCCTGTCAGGGACATCAATGCACCCAAGTCATTGTCAACTGTTGCTACAACAAGACGGCAGTACAAGAAGACTGGCGGTCCGTCTTCCAACGGCTGCAACACCCAACCTCAGAAGACGAGGCGCTTCTCGTCGCCTCCTGCAATTCTGTTCTGAAGATTCCTGGCAGCGGAAGAGGGAAGAAAACAAATGTCTCCAGTCCAAAAATCTCAACCGTCGTAACCAAAAACTCTCTTCTAAACGGTTGTCTACCACCGTTACAGGAGGAGTTTACCAAGGTACCCGCTTAAAGACGAAATCTACCATACTTGGAGGAATTGGAGCCGGGCGTAGCACTCTTCCCAACATCCACGATAATTCGGTGTTCCAAGAAGACAATCCAGGGGAAACGGTTCACCCAACAGATGCAGCAGATCCCGACGTCCCCGAGGACATCCCCAACTCTCAAGACGAGGCAAGCTCTGAAGCTGGGGGTACCATTCTTTCTGAGTCCGAACCAGAGGAGAACATTCCCACATACCCTGACGACTTCTCTGTACAAGGGTATGACTCAGAGGGCACGTCCTCTACCGTTCCTTCCGTCTCTCCTCATGTGAGGACAGTATTCATGACGGACAGCAACCAAGACGGTCCCAGTGATCGCCAACGCATCGACACTCTGGAGGCCATATTGCATGCCTTGGTCAAGTCCGTGGACGAGATCAAAGCGGCCCTCCCAACTCTGCAAGGAAGAACGCCTGGCCAAACAAGCATGGGTCCCACGGTTAATGCGGACTCGAACTCAGCTACACCAAACCCGGGTGATAATCCTCCTGAAATATCGGCCCCCACCGCTGCAGACGAGGCCAGGGAGGCAAGAAGAGAGGTCCAGGAGCTCCGGGCCATGTTCTACGCCCGAGAAACTTGCCAGGACCTCAGGATACGACAACCGTATCCTGCTGCGTGGAGAGATGTTCCCTTCCCACCAAAATATAAACCATTCCATATCAATCCATATGATGGGAAAACACCTGCAAGTAGGTACATCACCTACTTTGAAGTCACAACCGACCATCTGCCTCATGACGACGCCATCCTTACGCGGCTGTTCATTGGAGCATTGGAAGGGGTCTCCTTCGACTGGTACCGTAACTTGTCGGACAATTGCATCTATTCTTTCACCAGCTTCAAACGTATGTTCCTGGAGAGGTTCTGCGAAGTAGGACAAGATGTGAAAATGTTCACCCTCATGGACGTTGTCCAGGGAGAAAAGGAGCTGACAAGGAACTATATTGAGCGGTTTCGTCAAACCGCGATGAAGTTGCCTTCCGGTAACCCTGATTCCTTCTTGATTGAAATTTGCCAAAAGAGGCTGCTTCCCTCGATCAGCCTCTGGATGGGCGAAAGTCAGTTTAAGGATTGGAAGACTTTCATTATCAGCGCCACTAGCGCAGAAGACAAGTTGAAGAAAGCTCGCCAATTGGGATTGCACGTCTCGGAAGGAGAAGACAAGGGCAAACGCCCTAGCACCAACAGCAAAAATGGTGGTAACCCCTCCAATAATTTAGACAACAAGGGCAAACAGGCTATGCTGGCCGACACAGCCCTAAAACCCGAATTAAAGCCGACAGAAAAGCAGTGGCCTCAGATGACCTACTCCTTCGAAGATGGCCAAGTCAAGCCCATCTTGGACATGCTTATACAAGGAGGTCGGATTCAGCTCCCTCCTCCAAGGCGTGAACCTCGTCCTGCAGAAATAGAGAGCCCCAAGTACTGCCACTACCATCGCTATATTCACCATGCTACACAAGACTGCTACCAACTAAAGCGATACATCCAGCATCTCATCGACTCTAAGGCCTTGGCCATTAATTTTGAAGAGGTAACCGTAGCAGCCAACATGGTGTCGGTACAATTCGGCAGCTTTCCTCTGACAAAGACTCAAGGTGGAGTGGTGGCCGTCCCCAGAGCAAGGATGGAGGTCGCTAACCTTCCACCTCGCTGAGACTAGGCTGTTGGTCTAGTGCCCCTTACCACATCACGGAGGAAGGTAATGTGGGTCCATCCGGACCTGGTACCTGAAGTAACTCAGTCTGTACCTCCCTCCACCAGCAAGAAGAAGAGTGGGAATGTCAGATCATGACGCACAATCTCGACAGAGGTCGAAGAAGCTACTGTTGTTGTTACCCGCTCCGGCACACAAACCCAACCTCCACCGGGTAACTCGGCTGAAGATCATCAGCCAATAGCTGCTGATGCTCCAGGACCCTCGCAGCCTTCGACGACCGACAAGCCTAGGCCGAAGAAACTCGCTTCGACAAGCCGCTCCGAAAAGAGACTCCTCATGGGTTGGAGAGGCCCTACAACTTCGACATCTTGGCGCAATTGGCCAACACACCTGCCAAATTGTCGCTATACGAGCTCTTGAGACTCTCCAAGGATGTCCGTGTCTCACTAAGCGAAGCACTCCAGAATGCCGACGCATATCTGGCCCAGTCCAATCTCACTGAGGAAAGCTCGCCTGCAGATCTCCGGGATAGCTCTTGCACAGGCGCAATACCTAAAATCATCTTCACTCCGCAGGATATGCTTATCAAGACCAACCTGCACGATCGCCCCCTGTATTATACTGGGTATATTGGCGATATCAAGGTGGACCGTATGCATATTGATCCCAATTCTTCCATAAGCATCATCCCGAAGAGCCTACTACACCATCTGCGCATCCCAACGCATCGCCTGACGCCGACAAGCACCGCCATCAGCGGTTTCAATTCCGGCAGAAGCTATCCAATCGGGAAGATTCGCTTGAAGTGCCAAATCTGCGACCTTCAGTCAGAAATGACTTGTTATGTCATAGATGCGGAAACTTCCTACAACATTATCCTGGGGCATCCTTGGATACACGATTACATGATCGTGCCCTCCACACTGCACCAGTGCTTCAAGTACGTTGACAAGCACGGCTTCGTAATGGCAGAATTTGCCGACATCGATCCCTTCAAAGGGGTCGAATCCTACTACTCAGATTCATGCTTGTACGAGAAGTCGAAAAAGCACCTGGCCGAAGGAGATACTCAAGCTCAAACTGAGATGGCAACTGGATCGGAAGAACCTCTGAAAATCTACCTTCAATCCCGTAAACCTGGCAAAACTGTACCACTTACAGCCACTCTGCGAAAAGACGCAATCAGCCTCTCTGCATAGGAGGAGCAGATGATAATCCGACTGCCAAGGTCTAGCCAAGCGCCAAGACACATGACAGAGCCACTGACAATTAAACTGCCTAAAGCTAGTCAGCAACAAATAGAGGAGCTCAATCCCTCTGTCAAGACATTGACGATTCGTCTTCCCAGAATAAATCGGCAGCCGAGCGCTAAGCCGGGGACTACTAGCCAGCCAACAACTCCCTGCCCAGCACCGAGCACCAAACTGGGGGAGGCTAGTACGCCAACGACTCCACGTTCTGCTCCATCCATGGAGCCTCTGACGATTAAGCTGCCCAAGTCATCCCCTCAGTCTTCATTTACACAGGGGGTAGCTGAAGAAGAGTCAGAACTGGCCAAGTATGTGGCTGCTTACATTGATGTGCCATCCGCAGATGATGTAATCCCACTGGAAAAGGGACCTTACTTCATCAATAAAGGGCTATCTTTGAATTATCTCGAGCTTAATAAGCTTTGTACAATGTATGCTATGGAACACGGTATAGGCACTCACCTGCACACACAGGTAACAAATGTCTACACCGCAAACCAACTTACTCCAGTGGAAGACGCTTACCGCATAATTAAGGGAGAGGATCATCCAATCTTCTTCAGCCAGAAGAATGATCTACAACCCTTCAAGATGGAAGAAGTTGATCTCGAACCCGACACCGGAAGATTACCCCTTTATCTGTATAGTTTCCAATCTAAGTAACTCATACAAAAACAAGGGTATGATCTGAAAACTACACCAGGCTTAAACTACGGCACTGGACGGCGGTTACCCTCACAATTGCCGGTCCCGATTGGTAAACCATGAGAGTATTATAACAAAACCAGATGTGGGCTAGGTTATGTTACACCGGCAATGACCCCTGAAAGCTCAGACTAGGAATACGACTGGCATTCACACTCAACCGGATCACCCAAATTCGATTCGGATGTCAGCATCGGGGACATGCTCAGGCAAGTCTAGTCCGTCAATATGACATTTGTCGACGCCTACGAAGAAGATGAAGACATTTTGGAACTTCTTGAGTTAGAGCCGTGGGCACAACAACTAGATGCGCAATAGGAGAAGCAGTTCGAACAAAGAGAGCCTCCCACCGAGGATGAGGTGTACAAGTCGATCTCGGTGATGAGTCCTCTCCAAAGCACATCTTCGTCAGCAAGAATCTGAAGGACGAAGAGCGAGAATCGCTACTACAACTCGTCAGAGAATACATCGACGTATTCGCCTGGAGCTACGAAGATATGCCAGGACTGAACCCCGAGGTTGCACTCTACAAACTCAACATTCGTTAGGACGTAAAACCTGTCAAACAACAGCAACGACGGTTCCGCCCCGACATCATGAATGCTATTGAAGCTGAGGTCAACAAATGATAGCCAGTGGCTTCATCCGTGAGGAACAGCATCCAGACTGGGTTGCCAACATAGTACCAGTCCTCAAGAAGAATGAAATGATTCGAATCTGCATCGACATTCGCAATCTGAATGAGGCGTGTCCTAAGGATGAGTTCCCCCTCTCTATCACAGACATCATGATTGACAATACCTGCGGCTTTGAGCATATGTCATTCATGGATGGTTTCTTGTGGTACAACCAAATCAAGATGTTCCCTGATGATAAAAAGCATACATTATTCCGAACGCCAATTGGCACATACTGCTACACAGTCTTGCCTTTCGGTTTAAAGAATGCTGGCGCCACATATCAAAGAGCTATGAGCATTATCTTCAGAGACCACCTGCATAAGACAGTGGAATGCTACGTCGACGATATCGTCGTCAAAAGCCGCTATAAGAAAGATCATCTGCATGATCTCAGGACGGTCTTCGACCTGATGCGAGCGCACAATTTGAAGATAAATTCTATAAAATCATTCTTGGGCATATCCAGCGAGAAGTTCTTGGGTTTCATCATTACTTCCCTGGGTATCCACATAGACCCTGAGAAGACGAAGGCAATCATGGAGATGGGTCCCCCAAAAAATCATCGTGAACTTCGAGGCCTTCAAGGGAGGCTGGCCTACATCAGGAGGTTTATCTCTAACCTCTCCGGACGATGTCAACCATTCACCCACCTCATGAAGAAGGGTGTTTTATTTGTATAGGATAAAGAATGCCAGCACGCTTTCGACAGTATCAAAGAATATCTGACGAACCCTCCAGTCCTGGTAGCCCCGGTTGCTGGAAGACCCTTCCTGCTCTATGTAAGAGCGATGGAACATTCTCTCGGCGCTCTGCTAGCGCAAAACAATGATGTCGGCCATGAGCATGCTATATATTACCTCAGCCGAATGATGATGGGGCCGGAGCATCGATACATGACCGTGGAGAAAGAGTGCCTTGCTGTGGTTTTCGCCATTCAGAAGATGCGATACTACGTAACGGGACAAACCATCCATGTCATATCAAGAGTCAACCCCCCTAGGGTCCTCATGACCAAGCCAGGAGCACTCAGCTCTCGCCTCGCTACCTGGACGATATTACTGTCCCCCTAGCACATGATCTTCGTCCCATAAAAGGCTGTTAATGGTCAAGCTCTGGCAGACTTTTTAGCAGCTTATCCAGGATCAGAGTCAACCAGAATAGACGAAGAGATTTCGAATGAGGTCGCCAATTCAAATATGGCCTCTCACGATACTGTATGGCGAATGTTCTTCGAAGGCACTTCTAGAACTAGGCCCAAGGGCAACATCGTCGCTGGAGTCGGAGTAGTACTGATTTCTCCCTCCCGGCTGGTGATCAATCGAGCTTATTCCCTCAGGAAGCCCTGCTCAAACAATGTGGTCGAGTACATTGCTTTGGTCATTGGCCTCCGACTTGCAAGGAGCTGGGGATAGAGTACCTTGAAGCATACGGTGACTCGTAGCTAATCGTTAACCAGATCAGGGGCTCATACGAAGTGCGCCATGAAGACATGATTCCCTATCACAAAATAGCGATTGACATCATCTCATCCTTGGAAGAGTTCTTCATAGAACACGTTCCCAGGCTCCAGAACATTGAAGACGATGCCATAGCAGGTCTCGCCACTTCCTTAGCAATTCCAAATCATGCTCACTACTAGGTTGTCATAATAGGCCGTGAATTGGTCTGTCCCAAGGACAATGTTCAATATGTTGAGAGTTACTCCGCTCTGACCGTCGACGAGGCACCAGACTGGAGATAACCATTCATCGACTTCGTTGTCTACGACATCCTGCCAGAAAATCCGAAGAAAGCCACTTATATCAGAAGGCGTTCCCTCAGATTCTTCTATGATACGGAGACAAAAATGCTATATCGACGATCATACGATGGATTACTGCTTCGGTGTCTATCAAATACAGAAGCCAAAGAGGCCGTGGGTGAAGCTCATGATGGCATCTATGGGGCCCATCAGCCTGGTCCGAAACTACAAGATTGCCTTCGCCGAATGGGCTATTACTGGCCCACGATGGTTGCAGATGTAATAGACTATGCACAAAAATGCAAAGCCTGTCAAGTCCACGCAGATTTCATCCACTAACCATCAGAGTTTCTACACCCGACGATGGCATTTTGGCCATTCGAAGCATGGGGAATGGACATCATTGGTCCGATCACTCTGCCTTCGTCCAGAGGACATCGTTTTATACTTGTAATCATGGATTACTTCTCCAAATGGACGGAGGCTGTTTTGCTGGCAGAAGTGAACACTTCAAATATGATCAGCTTCCTCAAGCATCACGTTATCTATCGCTTTGGACTGCCCCGAAGGATCATCCATGATAATGGTCCACAGTTCGTAAGCCACGCTTTCTATCGGTTTTGCAAGAAACACCGAATCCAGAATATTGCTTCCATACCATACAACCTGGCGGCTAATGGTCTGGCTGAAGCATTCAACAAAACAATCATCAAGCTTCTCAAGAAGCTCGTGTCATCAAACAAACACGACTGGAATGAAAAGCTCAGAGAATGCTTATGGGCGTACCGTAATACAGTGTGGACTGCCACCGGGAATACACCATTCTCTCTGGTATACGAAAGTGAGGCAATTCTCCTACTGGAGACTCAAATCCCCTCACTCCGTGTCGCTCTCACCTACCGATTGATGACAGATGATAATCACCATCGCCAACGATAAGAGTTGGATGCCCTAGATGAGAAACGCCTGTTAGCTCAACAGCAAATCGAGATGTACCAAGCACATATCTCCAGAGCCTTCAACAAAAAGGTTAAAATCAGAACATTTCAAGTGGGCGATCTCGTTCTGGCAGTTCGGAGGCCGATGGTTATGACTCACAAAACTGCAGGCAAGTTCCAGCCAAAGTGGGAAGGCCTATTCATCATCGATGTTGTATTCTCCAATGGAGCTTTCCGTCTCGCAAAACAAAATGGAGACTTGCTCATGTTGCCCATCAACGACAAGTTCCTAAAGAAGTATTACGTCTGAAACGACATCCTCCAGGGTGTTGAGTTATGTGCCCTGTGGTACCGCTGAACTCACATCCCGCCTTCAAATCCTCCAGAGTGATGAGTTACGTACCCTCTGGTACCGCTGAACTCACATCCCGTCTTCAAATCCTCCAGAATGATGAGTTACGTACCCTCTGGTACCGCTGAACTCACATTCTGCCTTCAAATCTTCCAGAATGATAAGTTACGTACCCTCTGGTACTGCTGAACTCACATCCCGCCTTCAAATCTCCCAGAATGACGAGTTACATACCCTCTCGTACCGCTGAACTTACATTCTGATCACAAATCTCCAGATTGTCGAGTTATGTACCTGCAGGTACCGCTGAACTTACACTCTGGTCATTATAGATGAATTTATATCACGTCTTTTAGGTGGTAAGTCATGTATGCTTATACCTCTGAACTGTCTTCCTAAAAGAGCTCCCTCCTTATGATCCAATACCCGCACTTTCAGTGCACAAAAAGGGTAACAGATCCACAGATTTTTTGAAACAACCACATTGATGTTACCTCTGAGTTGTTTCCCTTCCATCAAAAATAAACTGCCCCTCACGTAGAACTTCCACGTCCTCATTAGCTCTGAGTTGTTCCATGCACCCTTCATGGAGCCCACTCCTGCCATGTCCTCATTACCTCTGAGTAGGAAGGCCCCATCGAAGAAACCCTCATATTTACCACGTCCTTATTACCTCTGAGTAAGTATGTTGGTTCTCTCCCAACTTATTATCCGTATCCAGAACCAGGGTACGCCAAGGATAATAGGTCCACAAAAAATCTCCCATTGGGGCAACTACTACAAGTAAAGAATAGAGCGAATGTATTCTGTTCATTCAAAATCAGTTACATTCACATGACTACATCTCATGAGCAAGCCAGAAAATTTCTCTATCATTTCATTCAGACAAGAAGGAAGAAGATTACATTGATGTCCAAAAGAAGCAAAACACAAACTGCAGCTAAAGACAGACAGAAATATCAAGACAAAAGACAGACATTTATGAGAGCTTACGAATCCTAATTGCGGGGGCGCATATACCAATCCCTCAACCATTTTTCATATGAAGGATCTACTTAAGCAAGATCCTCGTCTAGAGCAGGAGGGTCAGAACTCCCAATACTACCGCCGTCAGACTGGGGCTCCTCCTTTACAGCAACTTCAATAGGTGCTATCTCTCCTTTCTGTTCCTCCATTTTTGGTATTACCTCCTCCTTAACAAGCGATGACTCTTGTTTGAGAGGAGGCAGCAGCTCTTCCTTCACAATGATCTCAGCCTTCGGCAGGGATGCTGCAAAAATCAAAGATAAAAAGAAACAAAGTTAGAAGATGACCAGAGCCTCATGCAGCCCAGTCCAGATGATCTTATGCAGTTTTGTTTCGGGGGGCTTTATGCAGTTCGATTCAGAGAGACCTATGCGGCTCTGTTCGATGGGTCATTATGCGGTTTAGTTTGTCAAGTGTCTATACGGCTACTAGACAAACTCCTATGCGGCTCGGACATGGGGTATACCCTATGCGGCTCGGACGTGGGACATACATGCGGCCCATACAAATTGAACAGTTCGATGAAGACGAGGGACGCATTAAAGGCTTGTGCATAAAGCATACAACAGAGCCGTTTTTGTTAGGGTTTCGAAGTATAAGATATTCCCAAACCCTTACCAGCAAGGGTGGGGTGAACGTCGGGGTGAACTTCAGGTACCGTGGCTGACGAAGAAGCCACTCCCTTACCATTCGCAGTGGCTTTGGATGACTTGGGGGCCATTATTGATTGATTGGCGGAGAAGGAAGACGAAGGCGGCAACTTAGGACAAGAACAGTTGAAGACAAAAGAAAGTAAAGAAGTCTCTCTAACCAAAAATGCTCCTATTTATAGGCAGAAGGATGGGGGACGCTTCGATCCGTGTGCTGCATAAAAACAAAATTGACTCTTCGGTCATCGAGGAAAATCCGAATATTTAAAACCGACCCTTGGGATCCTGCCCCAAAAGGCGGCTTTAAATCCAAATGAAATCAAGAGCAATTAATGAGACGCACATGTGGCAGGAGAAGCACATGTAGCAGAGAGTCTATGCGGCCAGACAGTCCATGCTGTAACGCCCCAGTCCCAAAATACGTAGGACCAAGTACGTAGACATGCCAGCTGTATACATACGAAATACATGAACCTCGTATGTATACATAAGCTGTAAATGTAGTAATCCAAGACAACTAAATCTCATCCACAAAGATAAATAATGATATAACGCAACTTTGAGTTTGTCATGTACACAATAGTTGGGCAGAGACAAAGTACACTACCAACTAAATTAAATATGAAGAAATATACAAGGAAAGAATTTAGCAAGCGAGAACAAATAATGAATCCAAGAGTAATCATCACGACGGAATAGAGCGCAAGTCATGGCCTTAGCTAGAGCACCTGCAAGAAATTACGAAAACACACACCTGGGGAAAAACCAGGTCCTCAGAGGGACGTAACAAGACATATAATATCATGCCATAAACTGAATAGTAAGAGCTCAATAGAAAACATACATGCGTAAAGGTTCCTAACCATTCTATGTGATATATACTTTGAGAAGACAACGTTCTACGCAGGAGCTTATAGTGTTCAGCATAGATGGAGAGAGAGTAGTAGTAGGTAGCGCTCATAAGAGGCACTATCAACTATGGACAGAAAGTAGTTCTCATATGAGAACTATCGGCCCCGGGGCAGTAAGTAGCGCTCATCCGAGACACTATCGGCCCAAATCTATATGTGTACTGAACAGGTAGCCCCTACGCTAATAACTGTCTTCCCCCCTCCCAATGATACTATACATGTGTCGTCTCCACGACACTGTTTAATCCTTAATAACTGCCAAGTCTTCTACCAAAAATCTATTAGCAGTTACATCCTAACGTACGGCCTTTACGCACCGATGTACGGTCGATACGCAAGTCCGAAGCTATATGCGACTCATAACTCACACACAATCCGTGGTACATCGTGACAGTTTATGAGACATACTAAACATGCGGTGGTCCCTTAAATCTAAGTCAATTGCACAAAATATATTAATTTGTATCTACATATAATTTAAAAGAAACAACTAAAGAAAAGCATGCATGATATTGAGCAAGAAATTAAACAGCAAAGGCAAGGTGTCTTGCCTGGAGTGTCGCCTGGCGTGGTGCGAAGATCGAGCAAGTCATGTTCTAACCAATGGCCATGTCATGGTGCAGAGGTCCAAGGTCGCGAGGAAATAGAAAAGATGATCAGTTGCAATCAAAGATATTTGTGGAAATTTGTGTAATAAATATAACTTATTTTAGAAAATTATTTATAATTTGGAAACTATAATTTTATTAGTTACAATAATGAATACTTGAAAATCTAGGAATCATTTGTAAATATATTATTTAGGTAAAAATTAATATTAAGTTTAGATATAAAATTATACATAAAGATTTTTAAAATTCCACATCGTAATATAATACAGCTAGAGCCCAAGCTTAATATAACTTTATTGCAAAAATATATTTCAATCTCAAAATATATCTATATTGGTAAATATTATAGATATATTTTATTAAATAGTAGTGATAATACTAATGTTTTAAGAAAAACAATAATAATTTTAATGATAATATTTACAATACTTAATAATGATAATAATAATAATAATGGTAATAAAAATATAACTATGATATTAGTGGTAATAATAAAAACTAATAATAATAATATCAGTAATAAATAATAATAATAATAACCAAAGTTAAATAAAAATTTTAATACTAATAATAATAATAATAATAATAATAATAATAATAATAATAATTCTCAAAATAAAAGGAGTACAGATATTATTCCCCCCTCCCCCAAATGTACTCACGAGAGGGGAGAGAGAGATGCAAAGAAATCGGAAGGGGGAGCGCTCACCTGAGGAGCTCCGGCCGGTGATCGGCGATCAGGGTGCGGCCTTGGCGCGGTGGTCGGCGGAGATCCTCGTGGAGGGAGGCCGGGGCTGTTTTCGAGGCGGCGGAGCACGGATCATCGCCGGGTCTGAGGGCGCGGCCGGAAATCGGAGGCGGATGGGTAGGCACGGTGGAGCGCGGCGTCTGATGCGCGGAAGTCCGCGGAGGGGGGAACGAAGGGCTCTCCACCGGCGGTCACTCCGGTGCCGGTGGTCGACGCACGGTCGGCCAGTGACGCGGCGCGGCGGTCTTCGGCGCATGTGGGGCGGCGCCTGTCTCACGGCCTGGGGTTTCGTCTGGATCCCGTCGGTGGTGGTCGACATGACCGGAGGTGGGCGGTCAATCAGGACGGCGGTCGCACAACATCCCTGGTCGGACGACGGATTCGACTGTGCTGGATCAGATCCAGTCGTTCGAAGACTGGGCGCTGGTCGGTGGACTCCAATGGGGACCCGAGGAGGAGGTCGTGGTCGCGGCTTCGACTAGGACAGGTGAGTGATGGGGGTGTTTTCTTCTTCCTCTTTTGTTTCTGTTGCGATGGTGTTGGTGATGTGGGTGGGGTTGGTGGCTAGGCATGGTGGTGCGGGTGGTGGTTCCGCTGGAGATGGCCGAGTGGGCTACGGTGGTAATGGATGATGATGATGAAGATGAAGGTAGTGGTGGCGACAGCAGGGTCAGAAGTGCGGGGGAGTTGGCGGGAGAGCGGGGGTGATGGTGTTGACGGGTTTAGAATAGGTTTAGGGATAGAGGGCTGAATGTTTGCCGTGTCGGGGTTGTCGACACGGAGGAGAGGATGCGATGTATTTGTAATGGTAAAGTAAAATAGTGGAAGGATATGGAACCACGGACACGATGCACGACACAACGTTTGGGTGGAGAAATATTTGGATTGTGAAATTTTTCGAAGACGAGCAAGGAGCCTCTCCTTATATAGGAGGTGGTGCTCCTAATGAGATAAGGGTTTGGATTCGGTTGAACTCCAATAAGATAATCATGTATTCATTCAAATTAGTTTAAATAAAATCTAAATCTAGATCACGCCATCGTTTAAGCTACTTAAAGTAATATAAATCAAATCTTTTCTAAATTATTTATCGTAATCTATTAGACAATAAATCAAACTAATATTTAAATATATTTTTTCGAATTACTAAAATAACAATAGGATTTAATTTCGAAAATTCAATAACATGTATTAATTTAAATTGCATGCTAATACTTAATTATAGTTTTCTAATTTAGTATCTATATTTGAACAAAAATTAAAGTAAAAATAAGGTTTTGTCAAATCTCGCAGTACTTAAAAAGAAAATAAATCTTTTAATAAAATATTTTGGTATAAAATATATACCATCTCGTAAATTTACATGCGACGTAAAATACGAAGAATGCGAACTCGCGACGTACGATACGAAGTACAATTTAATTACAACAAATACCAATTTATTTTAAAAAAACTTGTAGTAGAAATTTAGGGGGTTTACACATGCGGCTAGGAAATCCATGCGGTTAGGAAGTCCATGCGGCTAGAACATCCTATGCGGCCAGAAGAGTTTACATAGCCATGCTTCTTATTCAAAGTACTTCAATTTTACAAATTGAAAACTTGTTAGGGGGTCTTGTAGAAGCATGAAAAATAACAAGAAAAGCCCATACGGCTCAGACAGAAAGAGCTTCATGCGGCTCAGGAATCCATTAGAAATTCATGCGGTTCAAAAGAGCCTTATGCGGCTCAGGAAGGAGCCACGTGGCCCAAAGAAGTTTGCCTCTACAGCTGGCCATAAAGAAACTTCCTCATTAAATGTCCTGATGGCAGCTCTGACAGAAAGGCGAAGTAACAACTCTGACATAAAGCTGAAATGATAGCCCTGACATGATGGCGTGCTCCTAGGGAAAAGAAGAAAATCTTTTTTAGCTGGCATGATCCGCCAAGTCCAAAGCTCCCTATGCGGTTGCCACTCCTATATGGCTATCACCCCTATGCGGTTGCTCTCTTCATGCGGTTGCACTCTTCATGCGGTTACTCTCTTCATGCGGTTGCTCCCTTCATGCGGCTGCCTCCTTCATGCGGCTGTCACCTTCATACGGCTGCGTCCTTCATGCGGCTACCTCCTTCATGCGGCTGCCACCTTCATGCGGCCGCCACCCTCATGCGGCTGCTACTTTCATGCATCTAGGATCGTGGGGGGCCACCCGTATACGGTTTACTTAGAGACGTACTCATGCGGCGCTGACAGGATGTCCCACTTACGATAGTTGAGACACGTAGCGGTCCTCATGACAGTTGAGACACATGGTTGTCTTATCCCCTCGGAGTTATGGCTGCTAGATTTAGTGCAATCACCATAATTACTCGGATCAAATCGGATTTATTACAATTAAGCAGATTAAACACGTGGTAAGAGATCCGAGCTTGTCATGACAAATTATGAAGATTCATTGCAATCAGCATTAATTGCCCATACGGATTTGACGTAATCAAAAATTAACTGCCCAGATGTGATGCAATCAAGATTAATAGTCCAGATTATTGGCCGCCGACTTTTCAAAGGGCACTTATTGCAAACCCTAATGATCACACCCCACTCCTATAAATAGCAAGGTGCCATTCCTTTGCAAAAGAGATTCTCTCCACCCGGTTGGACACACAGAGAGACAAAGGCACGCACAGAGGATTCTTCCCACACATCCCGGGAGCATTTCTTCATCAGAGCTAAGGCTACGTCCGATCGTCCAAGGAGTAAGGCAGAGCTGTCGTCGCTTTCCCGAGCCTCTACTGTCACCCCCCAGAATCAAAAATAAACAATCATACTTAGATTGTTGTACCTAGGTTTTTATTCCTAGGCTTTCTTTGTACGAGCGAGTTTGTATTGTGAGTCTAAGTTCAGTCCTCCTATAAAATTGTTCTGTACTTTTACAATCAATGGCAAACAGCAAAAGATGACCGCTCCTTAATGAACGACTCCCTTTTAATTTTCCTCGTTACTTGAAGAATTTCAAGGGGTCCTAAGATAGTCTAGGACTTAGTCGAAGGAACTTTATTTAATGAGGTTCATCGTGCTGAGTCCTAGGTTCATCCCATTAATAAAGAAACTTTGACCGTCGGCCATGTAACCTGTGTTTTGGACCATTCCCGCCCTATATAAAGGGAGAGTTTCTTCTGAAGAGCCACGTCTTCTTCTTATTCTTGTCCTTCAACACCATGCTGGATCTAGACTTACCTTCGAGCGGTGGTTGGCCTTGCCTAAGTCAAATTTTGGTTGAGGATTCCTTTGTTCAAAGGAGCTATGCCTTCGTAGAAGAACTATTGATGAGCCTCGGAACGTGTTAGAACGCTTCTCATGAGGAGTTCGAACCTGGGCGACGCCTTGGAGGTCTTTGAGGTCCTGAAGGCCTAGATTGTGGGTGGATGGCCAACTCGAAGAGCCACAGGTTGCGCTCTGTCCTGCCCTTTCTGGGCTTTTGAGACCTTATGTGACTTCTGGAAACCCGGGCCAATTGTTGCTTCAGGAAGTTGCTAGGTTTAGTCGAGTAGCTGATGCACTTTTGGAGGGTTGCGCCCACAAGAAAGTCAGAATACGCTTTAATGTAAATCAATCTTCCAGTATGCGTACCGTGAAGAAGGGGGACTGTGCTTTGACGAATACTAAACACCTTGTAGACTCCTCTAGGCTTTGTCGAATCTGTAATCGATTCTTTGTAGAAGAATATGGTTGGTCCTTTACATGTAGTCTTGATGAATCTGTACTACACCTTTGTAGACATGATAATTAAAGAACTTTCTTTCATATATTCTATTTTGTCTTTTTAATACTCTGTCTGCACAGTTTGTATTATTTGTGCTGTGGTAGAGAAATATTGTCAGATGAGATTTTTCATGCTTCTACAATAATATGGACGTGTTGGAAAAAAGGTCAAGAGGTTAGAATGCATACTCAAAGGTAATACGGACATGGTAGATATTCATAAAAAATGATAGAGACGTAGGAATGAAGGTTATACTTGGGGGACGCTTTCACTCCCATCTTTGTTTAAACATAGTACTTTTTGAAAAACTTGCCATTAAAAGGCATCATGAGCAAATTCCCGTTTGGTTTAGCGAGCCAGTATGCACCGTTAGAATAGACAATTTCTACAACAAATGGCCCTTCACATTTAGGTTAAAATTTCTCGGCCGTCTTGTGGGTCATGTTCATTGGCCTTCTGACTGATAAAACAAGATCACCGACCCGAAATAATCTCTCCTTCACTTTTTTGTTGGAAGCATCTGATATTCGTGCCTGGTATAACTCAATACGCTATTGATCTATAAGACATTTCTCGTCCAATGCTTTCAATTTTTGTCGTAGACGGTGATTATTCTCAGTAGTCATATAACTATTAAGTGCTACTCGTAGAGAGGGGATTTGGACTTCCAAAGGGAGCACGACTTTGCTTCCATATACCAATAAAAATGGTGTATTGCCAGTTGGTGTTCGGACTGTAGTTCGGTAAGCCCAGCGACACTCCCATTTACTGCTGGGTTATATGCAGTTGAGGTCTATACTCTGAATCCAATTTTGGTCACAGAAATAATGGAAGGTGCTACTGATAAACTGTTGGCCATTGTCGTGGATGAACCTTTGTGGCACCCCGAACCGGTAGATGACGTGATGCTTGAGAAACATAATCACATCTGAGGTCTTTACATCAACAAGCGGTACTGCTTTAGCCCATTTGGAAAAGTAGTCGGTTATTGCCAAGATAAACCAGTAACCTTTTGATGATGGAGGAGAAATCGTGCCGATGATGTCCATCTCCCATGCTTCGAAGGGCCAGGATGCAACTATCGGGTGTAAGAATTCTGACGGCTGCTGAATGAAATTTGCATAGATTTGGCATATTCGGCACTTCTTGGCATATGCCAATGCATCTCTACCATCGTGGGCCAGTAGTAGCTCATGCACTTGAGTCGGTCATGAAGTTTAGGACCTAGTTGGTAGGCCTCGCAAGTACCACCGTGAGCTTTACGAAGTTCTTCCTAAGCTTCTGTACCAGATAAACACCGGAGTAAGAGTCCGTCGAAAGAACGATGATACATTATTTTAGTTTGAACGTGACAGTAGAATCGAAGAGATCGTCTACTAACGGAGGCTACTTCCTTGGCGTTGACTAGATAGATTCTGTAAATCGTAAAATCTACAAAGGGGGACCGCCAATCTCGAATATCCTCATTCATCTCTGTTGAATGGCAGACTTGCATGCATAAGTTATTCTTAGGACATGCCAGCTCTAGACCAATCACTGTGATCGTTTGCTGGGTTTCGGCGGGCACGGCTAATGAGGCTGCAAGGCCAGCCAGGGTATCAGCTTCCAGGTTTTGCATTCTTGGGATGTGTTCTATAAATAATCTCATAAAGGTAGATATCATCGAGATTGCCGCCTGGTGGTATGGGATCAGGTTTTCGTACCGGACTTTGTATTGCCTTCGAACCTGATTGACTATCAGCTGAGAGTCACCGTAGGCTTCCTGAAAATCAACCCCTAACTATTTAGCTAGCCGAAGAACTATGATGAGAGCGATATAATCTGCCATATTATTGGAACATGGTTCCTTGAGTGAATATGCTCGTTGGATGACCAAGTCGTCAGGTGAGATTAACAATACCCCCACTTCTGCCATGATATCACCTTTGGGGCATGTTCTTGAAGCACCGTTAAAGAATAGTTGCCAAATCGGCTCTTTTGTAGTGACGTGGGCCTCTACTACTTCGTCTAGAATGTCCTGATAAAGCTTTGAGTTTTTAGCTATCGGATGAGCGGCTAGGAAGTCGTCTAACGCTTGGCCTTTGATCACTTTTTGCAGGACAAACACCATGTCATAAGGTGACAATAGTATCGTCCATGTAGCGAGACGTGAATTTGGTGCTCCTGGTTTGGTCGTGAGGACCCTGAGAGGATTGACCCTGAAGATAACGTGAATTTTTTGTCCCAATGACAGGTTTTCTAGATAGTAAAAACCAGGGCAAGACATTCTTTTTTTGACATGAGTATATCTATGTTCAGCTCCGATCAGCTGCCGACTGAGGTAGTAGATAGCTTATTCGTAGCATGTATTACTATTCTGGGCTAACAAAGCACCAAGGGAATAGTCCATTGCTCGGACGTAAAGTAAAAAGGGTTTACCCATGACAGGGGCTACCAAAACTCGAGGGTTCGTGAGTTACCATTTAATGTCCTCGAAAGCTTTTTGGCACTCTAAAGTCTAAACGTAAGATACTCCTTTCTTCATTAATTTAGTGAAGGACTTATAACGACCCGAGAGGTTAGAGATAAATCTTCGGATGTATTCTAAATGCCCTTGAAGACCACGGAGTTTACGAAGGTTCTTTGGTGATTGCATCTCAATGATAGCTTTTGTATTTTTGGGATCAACGTAGATCCCTTTTGAACTAATGATAAATCCCCAGAATTTGCTGCTGGATACCCCCAGAAAAGACTTGGTCGGGTTCATTTTCAATTGATGTGCCCTTATCAGGTCGAACACAGTTCTTAAGTCATGAAGGTAATCACCGCGGACGCAACTTTTGACAGTGATGTCACCAACGTAGCATTCGACTGTCCTACACAAGTATTTGCAAAATATGGTGCTCATTGCTCTCTGGAATGTAGTGCCTGCATTCGTCAAACTGAAAGGCATCATAGTGTAGCAAAATACACCGATCGAAGTTTGGAACGATGTATGCCTCTCGTCTTCTGAAAACATTTTGATTTGGTTATATCTTGAGTAACCATCCATAAAGGACATAAGCTCGAACCCACATGTGTTATCTTCCATCACGTTGGTGATAGGTAACGGGAATTCAACCTTTGGGCAAGCGGCATTCAGGTCACGAAAGTCTATATAGACTTGAATTTTTCTATTCTTTATGACGACTTGAAAAATATTAGCTACCCAGTCAGGGTACTGTTCCTCACGGATGAAGCTGCTTGCTATGAGTTTATTCAGCTCTCCTTCAATAGCATTCATGACATCTAGGCAGAATCATCGTTGCTATTGCTTTACTGGCTTAGCATTGGGTAGGATATTTAATTTGTGCACGACGATATTTAATTTCTTTCTTCTGTCCTCTCTTCCAACCGATGCTTTTGTCAGATCGTTCTTCTTCCTTGAAAGCCTAGCTTTTCTGCCATGGCTCCCACGAAATCAAGAACACCGAAAGCTCCTAAAGTGACTACGGTGAGCACGAAGAAGGCCAAAGGGAAGCTTCCAGCTTCAGAGGTCGTCGACGTCGATGACTCTTCGGCCGTCGGCGTCGTAGTTCATAACGACATGCGGCCACCTGTCGCAAGTAATATACTTCAACCTTTCGGTTTGCTGATACGCATGAGCGTCTACTCCTCGAAGAAGAATCTTGTAGATGTGCTGAAGCTCTTCCCGCTGATGTGCATGGGTGCTTATCTTCGGAGAAGCGTCCATAGATGCACTGAAGATTTATCAATCGATGCGCATGTCATTACTTTAAAAAATTAATGGCTGTAAAATGTGCTGAAGTTATCGCTGACGCACAGGATTACTACACAGTGCCTGCACGGATGCCCTCTTACAGTATTACGAAGTAGTACCTATACGGATCCTGTCTTGTTGACACGCAGTACTATAAAGCAGTACCTGCACGGATGCTGTCTTACTGATACGCAGTACTATGAAGCATTACCTGCACGGATGCAAGTTTGATGAAGCGCAAAGCTACTGGGTAGTCGTTACATGGATGCTTTATTTCATAAAAATATCTCAGACCTTTGTTCTTGTTTTTGTGTAGTTTCGTGACCACGTCCCTCTTTAATGAGGTTCTCTTCGACTCCTCCGTCTGCGCACTTGGGAAAAATGTCGATAAGGAGATCTTCAAGCCGGCTAGAATATTGATTGCCAAAGATCAACCAGCAGGGCGACTGGATCAGATACAAGAACACCATCCGGGCTAATTCTGCCGTATGTTAGATCAGGACAGGCTAACACCCTCTCTCCACGCTAGTGCGTGGATGCTAAAGCCTTATTTTCTTTTTGGTGACCAGCTAGTTTTGGAGGAGATGAACCTCCTAGAACTCATGTCGGACAGGTACTTTGAGAACCACGACTTTCCCTTATATGTTCCAGCGATCGACCGACACTTATCACTGTCGGTCTTTTTCTGTTTGGTCAAAAGACGTCATATGGAGTCGAACCTGACCCCAAGTTAAGGGGATATAATCACGGGTTGCTTCATGGTAGACAAGAGTTCCAAGAGGAAGGATGCTTTTACGTATTGTCACTACCACATTTTAGCTTGAGGATATTTTGGTCATTATAATTTTTTTAATTTTTATTATTATTTGATTGTTGGTTGTGATTTTTGACTTTTGCTAGTTGAGACCATAGAGGCTAGTCTAGTGTTTGACTTTGACTTTGTGACTTATTTAGCATGGTGTGGGACCCTAATCTAACTTAAGTTGACTCAAGTTGACTTGAGTGTGGCTAGGTTTCATAAGGAGATTGGGTGCTATGTGTAATTGGGCTTTTAGCTAGAAGGTTGAGACAACTAGCTAGTGCATTAGGCCCATGGCCCATTTCCCAAGAAACCCTAAACCTAATCTCATGTGGCCGGCCCCCTATAGCAGCCATATGGAGACCCCAACCCCCTATATAATGTCTTTTATTAGTCACTTGCCTCTTTTAGAAATCCCTCTTTTGGAAACCCTAATATTTCTTCCCTAAATTGTCTAATCTCACCATTCCTCCACCAAATTGATCCCACTCACTTGCATTTGGATTCATTTCTGGAGTAGAGGTTGAAGGGAGCTTGCTTGCAAGGATTGGAGCTCATTTGGCCATTGCTATTGGAAGAGGACTTCTCATTTTGGGACTTTTGATTGAGTTTTGCTCCCAATAGGTAAATGCCCCCAAATCCGATTAAATTTTTGTTTTCTCTTCATGTTATCATGCATCTAGGCACCATGGACTTGTAGATGTAGTTTGGTAGGAATTGGTGTCCATTTAATACGTGTATCGGACACATATCAGAGTACTAGTGAAGGTTTTGATGAAATGCTTGTGAGAACTTTTATTTGTATTTTCTGAAACTATTTACATGATTTGATAGCCCTATATGTGAGGAACACAAAACCCTAACTCTGAGCTGGATTATGTGTCGTGTTCGTGTCCAAATTGGACACGCACGTGTTGTACGAGACCTCGTGCTGTGTCCTGCTACCTCATTGTTGTTTCTCTCGACACGGCCAAGTGGACACGTGCCACTTTGTGGACACCTTGGGGAAGTGACTGACAGACCCCCACTCGAGTTTTGCGACACCTCATGTCGTATCGGACACGAGAACACGAGTGCACTGGGTTTGCACTGACCCTGCACGCACGTTCAGTCACGTCTGATATGGCTTTTGTATCATGACATGACATGTTGTGGACACTGTACAGGGACACGAACACATACCCCTAGACCTAGACTACCCCCTGACATGACCACGACACTTGTAGATGGACACACGAGGCCCTAGGCTAGTCGACACCCCCCCACGAGCCTGTGTGCACACAGTCACTGATACTTGCACTTGTGTTATTTTAATACGATTGTGTCCACTTCGTGGACACGTCTAGGTTCATTTGGACACGTGGTGTCTGACACTTCTCTGAGCAATCTTTCCCTTCTCATAATTTTGAGTTTGTTTTGTATTTGGGGTTATCAAATTGAAGTAATGTATATGTATACTGTTCTCAGGTTTTAGGAATTTTTGTTAGTTTAGGTTTTGAATTCATTTTCCTGAGATGTAGACTGTGTACATGATTAATCTGTGTTCGAATGGTTAGACATGAGTATGAATTGATAACTTGAATACTAGTATAACTGAGTTTACATGATAAAATATGATAGTATGTGGTTTGGTTTGCTTGTATATGCAAAACTGAGATTTTGAATATGTTTGCATGTATATGCAAAACTGAATGTCAACCTAATAAACTGAGTTAGTTTGCATAACCTGAGAACCTATACATAACTGAGTTTACTTTAATGTAGATAACTGGGTTTTTATATTTGTACACTCACTCACCCCTATCTCTCACACTCTATACCATGCTAACCCTACACTATATGCCCCAGGCTCCTCTCATATTACCCTCACTATCTACTGTCCAACTGGACACTATCACACACTCACCCCTCTTTTCTGTGACACACACACACTCACTTGTGTTGTCTTTTCCTTCTTTGTATATATGCACATATGTATGTGCCTATATATATAGCTTCCTATATATAAATCTAAGTATTTGATATATGTGAATCTAATATATATGTAATATATATATAGTGCTATGATGTAGTTTGTATGCCTTGTTTAGCAATGTGGTTAGAGGCTATGTTCTATGTTGTTAGCTTTATGGTATACTTGGTATACATAGGCTTTGGTTTTGTTTAGGCCTAGAATTGTATAACCTAGATATTGGTTAGCCTAGAATTGTTTAGACCTAGAATGGACTAAGTTAGACTACTTGACCATGGTTGACCAAACCCTAACAGTTTAACCTAGTTTGAATTTAGAGTTGACCAGAGTTGACCAAGTGTTGACTTTGGCCCAGATGGACCTATAATTATGTAGAATGCATTGTCATCTACAGTTTTACTTTATTGGACATGTTGTGACCTGTGTTGATCTAAATAGGACTCATTTACTCTGATCTGGACATCTATTCTCATCGGACATATAGGATATCAGGCGAATACATTCTCTAATTATTTTATACTTGCTAGGACTTATATTCTTGCTCTAGATTATTTTACTTCATGCTATCACGTTGGTAACACAGATTGGTACTATATGGATCTTTTCATGAGATGTTATCCCCCTCGGGAGCATCGGGTACATCATGTCATGTGCGTTTCACTTTCATTATGTACTCCTGTGCTTTCACTATTCATGTATATTTTTATGATTCATGTACTCTCATGTTCATAGAGCCCTCATGTATAATATGCACTCATTTATGATCCCCTATGTGAAGTCATGTACAATAACATAACCTGTCTAGATCCTTGTGTATTGATTGGGGTACAGGGGAGTAGAAATAGTCATGTGAACAATTCTAAGTAGTGTAATCATGTACAACTCAGTAGTGTAATCATGTATTGATCAAGCCGTTCACATGCCTATCTTGTACTCTAAACCACTAGTCACTTGTAGTTCTTTACTTATAGTAGATATTTCCAGTACAATTATTTCTCTCTTTTCATGTATATTTCTTTCAACGATTCTTGTATCTTACTTTATTGCATGCTTTATATTCCTGTCATGATATGAACTATCAAGATTTTGTGCTCGTTCCTGTCCTGACTGGACCTGTTGAAATATTACAGATGACACCAAGGAGTTTTGTCCTACATACTATGGAGCAGCCCATAATGACACTTGCGAGCTGGACTCCCAGGAGGACCCAGTCCTTACAGAGGACATTATCCCAGTAGTCTAGGCTAGTTAGCTAGACTAGTTATCTTACTTTATTGTCTTGTCTTTACTTTGACTTTGAGATGTATATATTCTGGATGTTGTTGTTGTTGAGATGTTATGTCTTAGACACTTAGACTTCTTCTCTTCTGTTTGTATTTCATTTTGTGATATCTATCTTATCTTATCTATCTGATAGTACCATTCTACCTTAGATTGTGATTGTGTTATACCTTCTACATTGTCCTCCGATTAGAGAGTATATTTGTGAAGTTATATCATATCATGTTATATGTATGTGACCTAGGACAGCATTCTACCACAGATACTGTGACGTAGGCTGGACGTACCCACTTCTCGTACCCCTACACTGGGTGCGAGTCGTGACACATTTTTAGTGGTGGCCCATGCAGGTCTAGATTTTGTAGTGGTATTCGAACTAGAGTATCACTACAGCCTGCAGTGGGATGTAGGATATAGTTTTGAGGTACTTAATTACATTAGAAAAACTCTTATCTAATTCTTGTCATCTAAATTCTTGCTGATTAATTGCTTTTTTTGAAATAAACTGTCCTTCTTTGATTGTATCGCTTCATTCTCAGTAATTGATTTCTTGTTGATCTGTCTCCAGGATGGTGCAAACACGATTCCATCGCTCCGGCCAGAGGGATACTACTGAGAGGTCTGCCACCACTCTTCCAGCTCAGCCCGGTCAGACAGCTCCTATGGTACCTTCTCATGTTGGAGCTTCTGTCGCATTCGGGGGTGCATCTCCGTCTGTTCCGTGGCCTTCCCCGATTATTCCAGAGATGTTCCAGCAGCCGCCTTCGGGATCGGTCGACGCTGCCCATCTTTTTGTCTTCTTCTAGCGGATGGTAGAGGCCCAACAACGCTAGACTATCGATTTCAGGCAGGGCATTGATAATGCCCATCAGTTGGCTATGACGACTGTAGAGAGAGTTACTGTGCAGCCGCAGGGTAGCCAGATCCAGCAGTATCAACAGAGGATGCCAGGCATCCAGGAGTCTCAGAAGATGCGCTCGAGGGATTTCTGAGGCACAAAGGGGATCTTATATGCTGACGATTGGATCGAGCATATCGAAGAGATATTCTGGCTGGTGGAGATACCAGCCTGACTTCAGATTAAGGCAGCAGACAGCCAGATGAAGGACCTGGCTCGCACATGGTATCAGACGCACCCCAGAGTGGGTACTGAAGGACAGACTTGGGGAGATTTCAAGAAACTCTTCAAGGAGAAGTTCTTTCCAGATACAGCTCTTGGCACCTTAGAGACGTAGTTCGAGAGTCTGGTTCAGGGAAGCCAGACAGTTGAGGAGTATGCAGGGGAGTTCTACCGTCTGGACAGATTCGTCAAGGGTCTCAGCGAGACGATGAAGGCCAAGAGGTTCAGGAAGGGATTGGTCAAGAAAATCAAGTCCTTGACCAAGATTGACCGGAGTGCCACTTTTAAGGATATTCTGGTGGGTGCCCTAGCAGCAGAGGATGATCTTGAGCTGAAGCTCACGAGAGGACGAGATACCCATAGAGCCAGCGACAGCGGAGGCCAGGCCAAGATGCCTCACTTTCAGCAGCAGCAGCAGAGGCCGTTCTAGCGATAGCAGTTCTAGGGACAGGGTCGTGCACCTTTCCAGCAGGTGCAGCAGCAGCCGAGACATCAGCAGCAGGCTCCGAGACAGCAACCCATTAGTTGTGCTTTCTGCAAGAAGCCTGGTCATATATGAAATGACTGTAGGAAGAGGCTTGGTAGATGCCTACTCTGTGGTTCAGCGGAGTACCAGCTGAAGGAGTGTCCCCTGTTTTCGGACAAGCAGTTCAGGGAGCAGGAGCCAAGGCTCTGATAGGGCAGGCGAAGGGACCGCTGTAGACTCAGCAGCAGAGGTTCCTCCTGTACCAGCATCAGGCCAGGAGAGGTCAGCAGGGGCGAGCATTCGCCATGGCAGCTGAGGATACAGAGGCTACTGAAGAGCTGATCGCAGGTTCTATCCTTCTTGATTCCATTCCAGCTTTTGCATTATTCGATTCGAGGGCTTTCCATGGCTTTTTGTCTGTATCTTTTGCTTTTAGACACCATCTTATTTCTGAGTCGTTGCCTAGGACTTGCAAGATCATGACCGAGGGTGGCATCATCCTCGTTAGTGATATTTATAAGGGTCAGAGAGTTGATTTAAGAGGCCGAGTACTGGATGTGAGTCTGCTCGTGATGCCACTACCGAACTACGATATCGTGCTCGGTATGGATTGGTTGAGCAGGTACCATACCAGTATAGATTGCAGCGGGGGTAGAATTCTTTTCAGAGCACCAGGAGAGCCAGAGTTCGAGTTCACCCGACGGCAGGCGGAGCAGACCTGCAGAGTTTTCTACGGAGCATCAGTTGAGGAGTAGGTAGTGCCACACCCATTGATAGCATAGTTCATGGACGTATTTCCAGAGGATTTGCCAGGACTACCACTGGACAGAGACGTTGAGTTCTCTATAGACTTAGTGCTAGGCACAGAGCCGATATCTCAGCACATCTATAGGGTGAACAACAACGAGTTGGTGGAGTTGAAGAAATAGATGGGTGAGTTACTGGACAAGGGCTTCATTCGATCGAGTTATTCACCATGGGGTACACCGGTGCTTTTTGTGCCGAAGAAGGATGTGTTGGTGAGGATGTGTATCGACTACAAGGCACTCAATAACCTTACGATCAAGAACAAGTACCCACTGTCGTGGATCGATGATCTCTTTGATCAGTTGAGCAGAGCTAGGGTATTCTCGAAGATTGATCTGAGGTCAGGCTACCATCAGGTAAGGTGAAGAAGGAGGATATCCCGAAGACAACATAAAGGACGCGATATGGCCGGTTTGAGTTCATGGTGATGCCGTTAGGGTTGACTAATGCCCCGGCGTTATTCATGAACATGATGAACAAAGTGTTCCACAAGTACTTGTACAAGTTCGTGGTGGTGTTCATCGATGATATCTTGGTGTACTCGAAGACCGATGAGGAGCATGTGGAGCACTTGAGAGTGGTTCTGGAGACTCTAGGAGGGAGGAGCTTTATGGCAAGCTCTCGAAGTGTGAGTTCTTCCTGTATCGAGTTAACTTCTTGGTTCATGTAGTGACTAGAGATGGGATCTCAGTTGACCCGAAAAAGATCATGGCAGTTGAGGCATGGGCAGCACCGAGTTCAGTTGCGGAGATCATGAGCTTCTTAGGATTGGCAGGCTACTACAGGAGATTTATCCAGATTTCTCCTGGGTTACAGAGCCATTGACTAGGATAACCCGGAAGGATGCAGAGTTTGTCTGGTCGGAGGAGTGCCAGGTCGCTTTTGATGAGTTAAAGAAGCGACTGATGACAGCTCCGATTCTGACATTGCCATCAGGATCAAGAGGGTTCACTATCTACAGTGACGCCTCAGGGAAGGGTTTGGGTTGTGTATTGCAGCAGCATGGAAAGGTGATTGTCTATGCTTTCAGGCAATTACGTCCCCATGAGAAGAACTACCCTACCCACGACTTGGAGTTGGCAGCAGTTATTTTTGCTTTAAAGTTGTAGGAAAGATATTTATAAGGAGAGCGGGTGGAGATGTTTACAAAATATACGACCTTGAAGTGTATGTTTACACAGAAAGAGCACAACATGAGACAGTACAGATGGTTGGATTTGATGAAAGACTTCAATATTTTCGTGCAGTATCACCCAGGGAAGGCCAACATGGGGCCGATGCCTTGAGTAGGTATCCAACAGCCATGTGGTTGACAGTAGATCGTCACATACAAGCAGATTTGGAGAGCATGGGGATCGAGGTGATTGTGCCAGGAGTTGAGATGCAGATGTGGGGCCTTCAGATTAAGTCAGACTTGATGGAGAGGACCAAGTCGACATAGTTCGATGATGTTATTTTACGGTGTATCCGGGAGTAGGTTCGAGCATGACTGGAGATGATGAGTTTGTCCTTGCAGAGGATGGCGCATTGAGGCACGGTTCTAGACTGTGTGTGCCCAGTGGAGAGCTTCGGGAGTAGGTCATGCAGGAGGCCCACCGTTCTCAGAACTCTATACATCCAGGTGCCAACAAGATGTATAGGGATCTGAGGAAGCATGTTTGGTTGTATAGGACGAAGCGGGAGGTATCACGCTTCATAGCCCGATGTTTGGTCTGTTAGCAGGTAAAGGTAGAGAGGCAGAGGCCAGAAGGTTTGTTGCAGCCATTGCCCATTTTGGAGTGGAAGTGGGAGCATATTACGATGGACATTGTTTCGGGATTGTCGCGTACACCGGGAGGGAATAACGTGATTTGGGTAATCGTAGACATGTTGACCAAATCAGCTCACTTTTTGCCATTTAAAGTGGGTTTGTCTACTGAGAAACTAGCGGAGATCTATATGCGACAGATTGTCAGGATAGATGGAGTTCCGGTGAGCATTGTCTCGGATCGGGATAGTCGCTTTATTTCCATTTCTGGCGGAGTCTGCAGCCTAGCTTGGGGACTCAGCTCAAGTTTAGTTCTGCATACCACTCTCAGACGGACGGACAGTCAAAGAGGACTATTCAGACACTCGAGGACATGTTGCGAACTTGTGTCATAGATTTTGGAGGATCCTGGGAGGATCACCTGCACTTAGTAGAGTTTGCATACAAAAACAGACCAGCATTGAGATGTCACCATTCGAGGCACTGTACGAGCGTAGATGTCGTACAGTCTAGTCTTGGGATGACGTTGGAGAGCGAGCTTTATTGGGACTTGAGATGGTTATGGATGTAGCCGATAAGGTGTAGTTCATCAGAGATCGACTTCGCATGGCGTAGGACAGACATCGGCACTATACCGATAGTCACCACAGACCTTTGGACTTTGAGGTACAACTTAGAGATAGGATAAGAATTAGGTGTTGTTTGTTGTGATTTTGTTTGATCATGTTTGATTATTTATTAATATGAGACCTTGATTGTGCTAGGTTGGAGACTTGGTTTTCTTGAGGATCTCTCCGACACGTGGTACTATACGCTTCGGTGGAGGAGGAAAGCTTATTCCGCGCTTCATTGGACCTTTCGTTATCAGCAGGAGAGTCAGTGACGTATCATACAGGCTAGACTTGCCACCTGCATTAGAGGGAGTCCACAACGTATTTCACGTGTCATAGTTGAGACGGTATATGGCCGATCCTAGCTATGTACTCGATCATTCCGAGATCGAGGTAGGACCTACTCTTAGCTATCCAGAACAGCCTGTAGAGATTATGGATAGACGAGAGAAGGTGCTGAGAAGACAGTCAATACCCTTGGTTCGCATCGCATGGAGGCATCATTCTCCAGGAGAATCCACCTGGGAGCGGGAGGATGAGATGTGCGAGCGATACCCTTATCTATTTGGACCTTGAGGTATAATTTTCTAACCTTCTCATCAGTTTAGTTTAGTTGTTAATTTCGAAGACAAAAATCTTTTAAGGAGGGTAGATTTGTCGCTACCACATTTCAGCTTGAGGGTATTTTGGTCATTATAATTTTTTTAAATTTTTTTTATTATTGTTAGATTGTTGGTTGTGATTTTTGACTTTTGCTAGTTGAGACCATAAAGACTAGCCTAGTGTTTGACTTTGACTTTGGTGACTTAGATAGTATAGTGTGGGACGCTAATCTAACTTAAGTTGACTCAAGTTGACTTGAGTGTGGCTAGGTTTCATAAGGAGATTGGGTGCTATGTATTTTTGGGCTTTTAGCTAGAAGGTTGAGACAACTAGCTAGTGCAATAGGCCCTTGGCCTATTTCCCAAGAAATCCTAACCCTAATCTCATTGGCTGGTGTCACTCCTCCTTCCTCGAATACGTATTTCTATGCCTATACTGCTTGAATGTATTTATTTAATATTTATCATGTATTTGTTCTGTATTTAAATTCTTCAATTTTGTGCTTATTAATTTTCCTGTATTTTATTTTCTACTTTTGCTTTAGCCTTTGGCTTAGTCTGTTCATTTAAACCAATTTGGTTTAGCTTGGTTCATCATGAAGAGGAGTGGATGGCCTAGATCTTGTAGGAAGGAATGGTTGGTGGAGATTGACTTGGCTTGATATTTATGTCCCTTTTTCTTTTCTCTCTCTTCATTACTCACATTTACTTTTTTTTCTTCGTCCTCCGTTACTCTCCTATCCACCCATTTGGAGAGACAAGTACATCTTGTACACCATAAGCAATTTTATGCATCCCTATTTATTTTTAATCCATGTTGTTTATCTTCTCTTCCTCTACAAGTTTAGGTCTTGAAGTTCTTAATTTCCATTAATGGTTGGTTGTAGATCTAAGTTTTAAGTTTTGGTTTTTCATATGGATTTTGTGGTTTTGATCTATCAAACTTTGTTTTTTTCGAAAACAAGTGGTTCCATGTTGTAGAGAATTCAATTCTACCAAAGTTTGGCTTTTGAAAAGTTAGATTTCGACGTATTTTGAGGAAGTTATGGCCAAAAGCATTTCTGGTCATTTCTATGTTTATCTGTCAGCATGTCGCAGTTAGCCGCATATGGTGTCACGGATGAGCCGCATAAGGCGCCTGTCGCAGTTGGCCGCATATGGTGTCTCGAACGAGCCGCATAAGACACATGTCACAGTTGGCCGCATATGGTGTCGAGAATGAGCCGCATAAGGCACATGTCGAAGTTGGCCGTATATGGTGTCACGAATGAGCCGCATAAGGCGCATGTCGCAGTTGGCCACATATGGTGTCGCGAATGAGCCGCATAAGGCACATGTCGCAGTTGAGCCGCATAGATGTCGCGGTTGGGCCGCATGAGCCGCATGTCGCAGTTGAGCCGCATAGATGTCGCGGTTGGGCCGCATGAGCCGCATGCCACAGTTGAGCCGCATATGGTATCACGGTTGGGCCGTATAGGCCCTATGTCGCAGTTGAGCCGTATATGGTGTCGCGGTTGGGCTGCATAAGTCGTATGCCGCAGTTGAGCCGTATATGGTGTCTCGGTTGGGCCGCATAAGTTGCATGCCGCAGTTGAGCCGCATATGGTGTCGTGAATGGGCCGCATGAGCCGCATGAGCCGCATGAGCCGCATGTCGCCGTTGGCCCGCATGCATGTCGCAGAATAGGCCGTATAATGCCTAATTTGGCTATTTCTAACTGTTACATGTCCTATTTGACCGAATTGTAGCTAGAATTTCTTCCAACTCCCAACATAGAAGTTATAGATCTTTTCCTTGGCTTCAAGAATATGTTACCAACTATTTTATGCTAGTTGTAGACTCGACCATGCTTAATACTAGTTTGACTTTCATGCCTTATCACGAATTGACCACGACTGTTACTTTGACTAATGATTGATCATGCATTCCTAGTTGGAACTAGAAGACTGGCTAGTCGTCTTATTGAATTGAATAAGACACGTTCATGTATAAATCATGAACCATTGCGATCGACTAGCGGATCCGAACATTGACAAATGGACACATGTTGACTTTAATTTTTCTGTAATGCAGCATGTGCATCTTACAGTCAAGGCATGATTATTCCGTGGCTAGGATTGATTGTTGTATTACGCTATGTAAGACCTACAACCTAGCCGTACGGGCATCATTGTAGGATTGTGCATATCGTACTCGGTACGGAAGTACTCATTCTGAATGACCATGATCCACAGCATGGGATTTCAATCAATAAAGGGACTTTTAAGCTAAATAAAATAAAGATTGCATGGAGAGAATGGATTCTCGAGTTCTTACATGGCAGCCATCTTTGGGACGATTAGTGCCCCGACATGCCGGCTGGTTCCCACAGATACTGTAAATCTGCCACACGGGCAGGGAGTGGTATCTGCCTATATTGTTATATATACTGATGACGGGCGTCCTGCTGGGACTCGTCTAATTCATGATTGGCACAATTGATTATTGGGTAGACTAGCCTTGCTTGTACATTGTAAGAACTGAGGAATCCCTTATTGCATAATTCCAATACAACTTGGAACTTACAGTAGCAAGCCGTAGTAGTCGCATGGCCGCTAAATTTGATTTGCTTGTGTACTGTGTCTACTCTGTTAACTACTGAGGTGAGCAGAACGTCAGGACATGACGGGTCAACTTCTATCCTTGTTTGGTTGGAAAGTTGGCTTGAAGTGTCGTGATGTTGTGCGAAACCCAGTAGCAAGCAGAGATCTATTTTATTCTTAATTCTTACCACTGGTTCTAATTCCTCATGTCGTGCTTCCTTACGGTACTTGCTATTAGAGGTCTAACCTCTCTGGTTTTGCATAGCCAGATTTAGAGCCAGTTCCCGAGGACTCAGCTTACTTCCACCTCTAAGATGGTCAATATTAGAGGAATGATCGTCGGAGGACACGAGTGGGTCCCTTGCTTTCCTGCTCGTTTTTACTATTTACTTCACTTTCGCCGTTTGGCACCGATATGTTAGTCGGATTGTCTAGTACTTACTTTTACATAATTATAATTAAGTCAGACTGCAGCTGATAACAATTGTGTATACCTTGCTATATCATCTGGCTAAGTTTTGTACAGCCAGATCTCAAGAACATTTTGACTAATCATTTGGGACGCCTTACTGCTTTATCTTACATGTTCTCTATTTACTGTTTCTTGTTGGAATGATTGAGACAATAGATGTTGAGTAACCCTAGTAAGACTTTCATGTATTATGCACCCCTTCGTCTTTTAGACAGCATTGATCGTATTATACGGTATTCATCTACCTGTAATATGTAGCTGGCTGAGTCATTCCCCCGCTCTCCGGTATTCTGGTTCTGGGGCGTGACAAGGTTTTAGTGGTGGCCCACGCAGGTCTGATTCCAGACTTGTGGGGTGTTTTAATTTATAGGATGTCTCAATCACACATGTTCTCCCTTGATCTCCTGATTCGTTACTCTTAACTCTACCTTGACATTCCGGTATTCTTTGACTTCATTGATCATTCATGTCCGATCGTTTGATTGTTCTCTTGTCCCTTTTCTTAGGGGCACTTCGTCCGCATCTGCCAGGACTGGACACAACAACAAGGGCAATACGGACAACCTGACTATGTTGGTCAGCAACAAGGGCCAGTACTACCTCAAGAGACTATCCAAGAAGAAGTGATAGTGGAACCAACAGCTGGACCGCAATATCCGGAGGTTCCAACACCACCAATAGTTCCACCCACCCCTGTGGAAGTGGACACACCAGTCCTTCTGGAGATCATGAGAGGGATGATGGCCACTCAGCAACATCAGATGTTGGCCCAGCAACGCATGCACGCTCAGTTGCAAGAGCAGAATGTACTACTCAACCAAGGATTATAGACGGCTTTGGAAAGAGGGGTGAGGACAGATTCAGGAGCCTCAACCAGATTTTGCAAGTACAACCCCCATCGTTTCGAGGGCACGGAAGATGCCATTTCAGCAGATGCATGGCTTAAGGATATTGAGGCTATTCTGACAGCGGCTAAGGTTTCGACAGAAGAACGTGTAGATCTAGTAAAGCTGTTACTTTAGGACCTCGCACATGATTTGTAGGAATCAGAAGAAGTGGGCATCAGACGTCCTGTTGCTTGAGACAATTTTACCGTAAGATTCAAGACGAAGTACTATAGAGTTGTAGCACAATTTGAGCTACAACAGAAGTTTATCAACCTCAAGTAGGCTGGCAAGACAGTGGATGCTTATGCAGCAGAGTTCTGCAGATTGAGTAGGTTTGCCCCGGAGATGGTAGCAACAGAGAGCCAGAGGGCTATAAGGTTTCAGCAAGGGTTTCATCTTGAACTCTTGCGATTGATAGAAGGGCACAACTACCAGACTTTTGATAAGGTATTGACAGCAACCCGAAGGCATGAGATCACCATTCAGAGGATCACAGCAAGGACTGGAGGTCAGAAGAGATCTCACAATCAGATTGAAGGAGGAGGGGGAGTAGAGCCCCGAGTTACACCGTCTCCTGGTGTTAATATCTATGATGTGGCGATGCGAGGACCAACACCCCTAGCATGGCAACAACAGCAACAGAGGAAGAACCAGCAACCCCCAACGGTCTGTACTTATTGTCGGAAGGTAGGGCACACTAGAGATGTGTGTCGGACATTGAACGGACAGTGTTTGATATGTGGAAGTGCAGATCATCAGGTTTCTACCTGTCATATGAATTCGAGGTAAGGAGGACCAGTACAATTTCCTGCTCTACCAACACCAGGGGCAGGCCAGTATCGAGGACCAGCGATGGCAGTGAGACCGTTGGCACAGCGTTCGTTGATGTCGCAAGCTCAGATGTTTCGACAGCAGGGACCGCCGATGCAGCAACAACAACATAGACCACCCCAGCATCACCAAAGTAGGGGCCAACAACAGCACCAGGCTATGCCGCAGCATAGGAACCAACAAGGAGGCCGAGGGTAGGCATTCAATCTGTCCTTGGAAGAGACATTGGCATCGGAAGATGTAGTGGCAGGTAACATTCTCGTCGCCTCATATCCTGCAGTAGCATTGTTTGATTCGGGAGCATCACACTCATTTATATCTGTACAATTTACGACACAACTAGGAATAAAATTCGAGGCATTGCCAAGGAGGTTGAATATACTCACTGGTAATGGGCTCGTAGGAGTTACTAGAGTTATTCTAGCATGTAGTATTATAGTGTGCGGGCGTTCCTTACCCGCCAGGTTGATAGAATTTTCTATGAGAAATTTCGATGTCATCTTAGGTATGGACTGGCTGAAAGACAGTTGTGCCACAATAGATTGCCGTAGAGGGAGTGTATCTTTTAATATTCCAGGCATGGAGCGATTTACCTTAGTCAGATCAGAGGCAACTCAACAAAAAGAAGGAATAGTAGCGACAATGGAAGAAATTCAAGTACCGAAGATAGTTAAAGAGTTTATTGACATATTTTCCGAGGAACTTCCAGGTTTACCCCCGGTTAGGGATATTGAGTTCAGTATAGAATTAGCACCTAGAACTCAACCGATATCAGATCGAGTTTACAGAATGACAGATTCCGAGCAGGCCAAAATGTATCAGCACGTAGAGGAACTGAAGGCGAATAAGTTTATTCAAGATAGCAAATCACCATGGGCAGCACCAGTGGTACTTATAGGGAAGAAGGATGGGTCATCAAGATTGTGCATTGACTACATAAAGCTCAACACGGCAACAATAAAGAACAAGTATCCACTACCTAGAATCGACGATTTGTTTGATCAGTTGAGCAGAGTAAGAGTTTTCTCCAAGATAGATCTTCGGTCAGGGTATCATCAAGTTAGAGTCCGAGAAGAGGACATTCCCAAGACAGTATTCAGGTTGAAGTACGGGCATTACAAATTTTTAGTTATGCCGTTTGGTTTGACAAATGCTCCAGTAATATTTATGGATTTGATGAACCGCATCTTTATGCCATACTTAGACCAATTTATCGTTGTGTTCCTCGATGACATTCTTGTATACTCAGCTAGTGAAGAAGAGCATGAAGATCACCTCAGGAAAGTGTTGCAGGTTCTGAGAGAGAACCAGTTGTACGCCAAACTTAGCAAATGTGAGTTTTGGACGGATCAAATTTCATTCTTGGGGCACATCATATCAGGGGCTGGAGTAGCACTAGATCCCAAGATGGTAGAAGTAGTCGAGAGTTGGCCAGTACCTAAGACCGTAGCTGATGTGCATAGTTTCTTGGGGTTGGCAGGATATTACAGAAGGTTCATATCAGACTTTGCAAGACTTTCAGCACCCATGACCCGCTTGATACGGAAGGATGTGCCATTCATCTGGTCGGCAAAATGCCAGGCATCATTTGAGAATTTGAAGCAAAAATTGATATCAGCACCTATTCTTACATTGCTAGTTGGACCCAGAGGTTTTACTGTTTATTGTGACGCGTCAGGAAAGGGACTTGGGTGTATCCTCATGCAGCATGGGAAGGTGATAGCGTATGCATCTAGGCAACTTCGGGACCACGAGAAGAATTATCAAACTCTTGACTTGGAGTTGGCGGCAGTAGTATTTGCTTTGAAGCTATGGAGACATTACTTGTACGATAATCGAGTGGATATGTACACAGACCACAAAAGTCTGAAGTACATCTTTACTCAGAAGGAACTGAACATGAGACAGAGAAGATGGTTAGAGTTGATCAAGGATTACGACGTGGAGCTTCAGTATCATCCAAGCATGGCTAATGTGGTAGCAGATGCTCTTAGCAGGAGAGGCGGCGTATTTATGTTGACATCATAAAAGCATATCTTAGAAGACCTTCAGGAGATGGGCATCGAGGTTATACTTCCTAGTGATGTAGGAATTCTAGCAAGTCTACGAGTTCAATCTGACTTGGTAGACATGATCAAGGCAGCTCAGGCACAAGACCCAAGGATTCAGAAGCTTAGGACAGAATGCGAGTCAGGACTCAGAAAGGAGATGAAAATTCACGAAGATGGTACACTTAGGTTTGGATCACGCCTATGTGTTCCTAGTGGAGATATCAGACAGGAGGTTATGACAGAAGCCCACAGTTCTCAGAATTCTATACATCCTGGAGGGACCAAAATGTACAAGAATATCAAGCAGCACTTCTGGTGGAACGGAATGAAGAGGGAGATAGCTAGATTCGTTTTCCGTTGCTTGATATGTCAGCAAGTGAAGGCTGAACAACAAAGGCCAGCTGGATTATTACAACCGCTTTCTATCCCGGAATGGAAGTCGGAACATATCACAATAGACGTTGTGACCGATTTACCGAGATCACCAAGTGGTAAAGATGCCGTTTGGGTGATAGTGGACCGACTTACAAAGGTGGCACATTTTTTTCCTTTTAGAGTAGGGCAATCTACAGAAAAGTTGTCAGAGTTATATATGTAACAAATAGTCAGGCAACATGCGGTCTCTGTTAGTATTGTGTCAGACAGAGATACCCGCTTTACATCATATTTTTGGAAGTGTCTACATTATAGTCTGGGTACCAAGTTGAAATTTAGCACGGCTTACCACCCACAGACGGACGGGCAATCAGAAAGAACAATTCAGACTTTGGAAGATATGTTACGAGCTTACATCCTAGATTTTGGAGGATCTTGGGAGAGTCACTTGCACTTAGTCGAGATCTCATATAACAACAGTTATCAAGCTAGTATCCAGATGGCATCATTTGAAGCACTATATGGTAAGAAGTGTAGGTCGCCACTGGCATGTGATGATATCGGGGAGAGGAAGATGCTAGGCCCAGAAATGATTGTTCAGACAGTTGACATGGTTAAGGGAATTAGAGAGCGACTTCGAGTTACACAAGGTCGACATCGTCATTAGGCGGACCAGCGTCGTAGGCCGCTAGAATTTTCTGTTGGGGACCACGTGTTCTTGCGGATCTCACCTACTCGTGGGGTCATTAGATTTGGCGTTCGCAGGAAATTGAGTCCGCGATATGTGGGCCCATTTGTTATCCTTGATAGGGTAGGCAATGTTGCTTATCATTTATCCCTTCCACCTTCGTTACGAGAGGTGTATGCTGTGTTTCATGTATCTCAGTTGCGTAGGTATGTATCGGACCCAAGCCATATCCTCGATCATTCTGAATTGGTTGTTGGTACCAACCTGCCTTACGAGGAACAGCCTGTGTCCATTTTGGACCGAAGGGAAAAGATACTCAAGAACCGAACAATTAGCCTTGTCCGTGTTACTTGGGGACATCACTCCTTAGGAGAGTCAACGTGGGAACGTGAGGATGATATCCGATCACGGTACCCGCACCTATTTGACTCACAAGGTATATTTCTTTCCGTATACCTTGATTGTCTTGATTCCTCATGCATATCACCCTATGTGTAGAAATTACTTGATGTGGTAGATTGATAAATATGAATATATTACTTGCTATTTGACATTGTAGAATAGCTGCTTTCTTAAATTGCTTGTACTTAGATTAGTCTAGCTCTGACATTTCTATCCTGCTTGGATCTAAAATTTCGAGGACAGAATTTTTTTAAGGAGGGTAGAGATGTCACTCCCCGCTCCCAGAATACGTATTTTTATCCGTATACTACTTGAATGTATTTGTTTAATATTTACCATGCATTTGTTCTGTATTTAAATTCTTCAATTCTGTGCTTATTAATTTTTATGTATTTTTTTTTCTACTTTTGCTTTAGCCCTTGGCTTAGTCTGTTCATCTAAACCAATTTGGTTTAGCTTGGTTCATCATGAAGAGGAGTGGATGGCCTTGATCTTGTAGGAAGGAATGGGTGGTGGAGATTGACTTGGCTTGATATTTATGCCCCTTTTTCTTTTCTCTCTCTTCATTACTCACATTTACTTCTTCTTCTTCATCCTCCATTACTCTCCCACCCACCCATTTGGAGAGGCAAGTACATCTTGTAGACCCTGAGGGATTTCATACGTCCCTATTTATTTTTAATCTACGGTGTTTATTTTCTCTTCCTCTACAAGTTTAGGTCTTGAAGTTCTTAATTTACATGGATGGTTGGGTGTAGATCTAAGTTTTATGTTTTGGTTTTTCATATGGATTTTATGGTTTTGATCTATCAAACTTTGTTGTTTTCGAAAACAAGTGGTTCCATGTGGTAGAGAATTCAATTCTACCAAAGTTTGGCTTTTAAAAAGTTAGATTTCGACTTATTTTGAGGAAGTTATGGCCAAAAGCATTTCTGGTTATTTCTATGTTCATCAGTCAGCATGTCGCAGTTGGCCGCATATGGTGTCGCGGATGAGCCGCATAAGGCACATGTCGCAGTTGGCAGCATATGGTGTCGTGCACGAGCTGCATGAGGCGCATATCGCAGTTGGCCGTATATGGTGTCGCGAATGAGACGCATAAGACACATGTCACAGTTGGCCGCATATGGTGTCGCGAATGAGCCGCATATGGCACATGTCACAGTTGGCCGCATATGGTGTCGCGAATGAGCCGCATAAGGCACATGTCACAGTTGAGCCGGATAGATGTCGCGGTTGGGCCGCATGAGCCGCATGTCACAGTTGAGCCGCATAGATGTCACGGTTGGACCGCATGAGCCGCATGTCACAGTTGAACCGCATATGGTGTCGCGGTTGGGCCGCATAGGCCGCATGTCGCAGTTGAGCTGCATATGGTGTCGCGGTTGGGACGCATAAGTCGCATGCCGCAGTTGAGCCACATATGGTGTCGCGGTTGGGCCGCATAAGTCACATGCCGCAGTTGAGTCGCATATGGCATCGCGAATGGGCCGTATGAGCCGCATGAGCCGCATGTCGCCGTTGGTCCATATGCATGTCACAAAATAGGCAGCATAATGTCTATTTTGGCTATTTCTAACTGTTATATGTCCTAATTGACCAAATTGTAGCTAGAATTTCTTCCAACTCACAACATGGAAGTTGTGGATCTTTTTCTTGGCTTCAAGAATATGTTACTAACTATTTTATGCTAGTTATAGACTCGACCATGCTTAATACTTGTTTAACTTTCATGCCTTGTCACGAATTGACCCCGACTATTACTTTGACTAATGATTGATCATGCGTTCCTAGTTGGAACTAGAAGAGTGGCTAGTCGTCTTATTGAATTGAATGAGACACGTTCGTGTATGAGTCATGAACCATTGCGATCGACTAGCCGACCCGAACATTGACAAATGGACACATGTTGACTTCAATTTTTCTGCAAAGTAGCATGTGCATCTTACAGTCAAGGCATGATTATTCTGTGGCTAGGATTTATTGTTGCATTACGTTATGTAAGACCTACAACCTAGCCGCACGAGCATCGTTGTAGGATTGTGCATATCGTACTCGGTACGGAAGTACTCATTCTGAATGACCATGATCCACAATATGGGATTTCAATCAACATAGGGACTATTAAGATAAATAAAATAACGATTGCATAGAGAGAATGGATTCTCGAGTTCTTATATGGCAGCCATCTTTGGGACGATTAGTGCCCCGACATGCCGGCTGGTTCCCACAGATACTGCAAATCTGCCACACGGGCAGGGAGTGGTATCTGCCTATATTGTTATATATAATAATGATGGGCGTCCCGCTAGGACTCGTCTAATTCATGATTGGCACAATTGATTATTTGGTAGACTAGCCTTGCTTGTACATCGTAAGAACTGAGGAATCCCTTATTGTATAATTCTAATACAACTTGGAACTTACAGTAACAAGCCGTAGTAGTTGTATGGCCGCTTAAATTAATTTATTTATGTACTGTGCCTACTCTGTTAACTACTGAGATGAGCAGAATGTCAGGACATGATGGGTCAACTTCTGTCCTTGTTTGGTTGGAAAGTTGGCTTGAAGTGTCGTGATGTTGTGCGAACCCCAGTAGCAAGCAGAGATCTATTTTATTCTTAATTCATACCACCGGTTCTAATTCCTCATGTCATGCTTCCTTGCGGTACTTGCTATTAGAGGTCTAACCTCTCTGGTTTTGTATGGCCAGATTTAGAGCCAGTTTCCGAGGACTCAGCTTACTTCTACCTCCAAGATGGTCAATACTAGAGGAATGATCGCCGGAGGACACGAGTGGGTCCCTTGCTTCCTTGCTCATTTTTACTATTTACTTCACTTTTGCCGTTTGGCACTGACATGTTAGTCGGATTGTCTAGTACTTACTTTTACATAATTGTAATTAAGTCAGACTGCAGCTGATAATAATTGTGTATACCTTGCTATATCATCTGGCTAAGTTTTGTACAGCCAGATCTCAAGAACATTTTAACTAAGCATTTGGGACGCCTTACTGCTTTATCTTACATGTTCTCTATTTACTGTTTCTTGTTGGAATAATTGAGACAATAGATGTTGAGTAACCCTAGTAAGATTTTTATGCAGTATGCACCCCCTCGTCTTTTAGACAGCATTGATCATATTATTCGGTATTCATCTACCCGTAATACGTAGCTGGCTGAGTTATTTCCCCGCTCTCCAGTATTCTGGTTCTGGGGCATGACATCCGGCCCCCTATAGCAGCCATATGGAGACCCCAACCCCCTATATATTGTCTCTTATTAGTCACTTGCCTCTTTTAGAAATCCCCCTTTTGGTAACCCTAATATTTCTTCCCCAAATTGTCAAATCTCACCATTCCTCCACCAAATTGATCCCATTCACTTGCATTTGGATTCATTTCTGGAGTAGAGGTTGAAGGGAGCTTGCTTGCAAGGATTGGAGCTCATTTAGCAATTGCTATAGGAAGAGTACTTCTCATTTTGGGGCTTTTGATTTAATTTTGCTCCCAATAGGTAAATGCCCCCAAATCCTAAAGTTTATGTTTTCTCTTCATGTTAGTATGCATCTAGGCACCATGGACCTGTAGATGTAGTTTGGTAGGAATTGGTGTCCATTTGATACGTGTATCGGACACGTATCGGAGTACTAGTAAAGGTGTTTCATGAAATGCTTGTGAAAACTTTTTATTCATATTTTCTGAAACTATTTACATGATTTGATAGCCCTATATGTGAGGAACACAAAACCCTAACTCTAAGCTGGATTATGTGTCGTGTCCGGATACAAATTGGACACACACGTGCTGTACGAGACCTCGTGTTGTGTCATGCTACCTCGTTATTATTTCTCTCGACACTGGCCAAGTGCACATGCACTACTTGGTGGACACCTTGGGGCAGTGACTAACAGACCCCCCTCGAGTTTTAGACACCTCGTGTCGTGTCGGACACGAGAACACGAGTGCACTGGGTTTGCACTGACCCTACACGCACGTTCAGTCACGTTTGATACGGCTTCCGTATCATGACACGACACGTTGTTGAAACTGTGTAGGGACACAAGCACATACCCCTAGACCTAGACTACCCCCTGACACGACCACAACACTTATGGATGGACACACGAGGCCCCAGGCTAGTCGACACCCCCCCCCCCGACGAGCCTGTGTGCATACAGTCACTGATACTTGTACTTGTGTTGTTTTGACACGATTGTGTCCACTTCGAGGACACATCTAGGTTCATTTAGACACGTGGGTTCTGACACTTCAATGAGCACTCTTTCTCCTCTCACAATTTCGAGTTTGTTTTGTTATTTGGGGTTTTCGAATTGAAGTAATGTATGTGTATAATATTCTCAAGTTTTGGGATTTTTGTGAGTTTAGGTTTGAATTCATTTTCCTGAGATGTAGATTATTTACATGATTAACCTGTGTTCGAATGGTTAGCCATGATTACAAATTGATTACTTGAATACTAGTATAACTGAGTTTACATGATAAAATCTGAGAGTATGTGGTTTTGTTTGCCTGTATATGGAAACTAAGATTTTGAATATGTTTGCATATATATGCAAAACTGAATGTCAACCTAATAAACTGAGTTAGTTTGCATAACCTTAGAACCTATACATAACTGAGTTTACCTTAATGTAGATAACTGGGTTTTTTATATCTGTACACTCACTCACCCTTATCTCTCACACTCTATACCATGTTAACCCTACACTGTATGCCACAGCCTCCTCTCACGTTAACCTCACTGTCCATTGTCCAACTGGACACTATCACGCACTAACCCCTCTTTTCAATGACACACACACACACTCACTTGTGTTGTCCTTTCCTTCTCTATATATATACATATATATATATATGCGCCTATATATATAGCTTCCGATATATATATCTAAGTATTTGATATATGTGAATGTGATATATATGTAATATATATAGTGCTATGATGTAGTTTGTATGCCTTGTTTAGCAATGTGGTTAGAGGCTATGTGTTATGTTGTTAGCTTTATGGTATACTTGGTTTACATAGGCTTTGCATTTGGTTAGGCCTAGAATTGTATAACCTAGATATTGGTTAGCCTAGAATTGTTTAGACCTAGAATGGACTAAGTTAGACTTGTTGACCATGGTTGACCAAACCCTAACTAGTTTGACCTAGTTGACTTTAGAGTTGACCAGAGTTGACTTTTGCCCAGATTGACCTGGAATCATGTAGAATGTATTGTAATATACAGTTTTACTTTATTGGACATGTTGTGACCTGTGTTGCTCTAAATATGACATATTTACTCTGATCTGGACATCTATTCTTATCGGACAAACAGGATATCAGGCGAGTACATTCTCTGACCATTTTATACTTGCTAGGATTTATATTCTTGCTCTAGATTACTTTATTTGATGCTGTCACGTTGGTAACACGGATTGGTACTATATGGATCTTTTCATAAGATGTTATCCCCCTCGGGAGCATCTGGTACATCATGTCAAGTGCCTTTCACTTTTATCATGTACTCCTGTGCTTTCACTATTCGTGTATACTCTTGTGATTCATGTACTATCATGTTAATAGAGCCCTCATGTATAACTTCATGTGCACTCATTTATAAGCCCCTATGTGAAGTCATGTATAATAACATAACCTGTCTAGATCCTTATGTATTGATTGGGGTACGGGAGAGTAGAAATAGTCATGTGAATAATTCCAAGTAGTGTAATCATGTACAACTCAGTAGTGTAATCAGGTATTGATCATGCCGTTCACATGCCTATCTTGTACTCTAAACCACTAGTCACTTGTAGTTATTTACTTATAGTAGATATTTCTAGTACAGTTATCTCTCTCTTTTCATGCACATTTCTTTCAGCGATTCTTGTATCTTACTCTATTGCATGCTTTATATTTCTGTCTTGGTATGAACTATTGAGATTTTGTGCTCGTTCTTGTCCTAACTAGACCTGTTGAAATATTACAGATGACACCGAGGAGTTTTGTCCTACGTACTATGGAGCAGCCCTAGATGACACTTGCGAGATGGACTCCCAGGAGGACCCAGTCCTTGCAGAGGACATTACCCCAGTAGTCTAGGCTGGTTAGCTAAACTAGTTATCTTACTTATTGTCTTGTCTTTAGTTTGACTTTGAGATGTATATATTCTGGATGTTGTTGTTGTTGAGATATTATGTCTTAGACACTTAGACTTCTTCTCTTCTGTTGGTATTTCATTTGGCGATATCTATCTTATCTTATCTATCTGATCATACCAATCTACCTTAGCTTGTGATTGAGTTATACCTTCTGCATTGTCCTCCTATTGGAGAGTATATTTGTATAGTTATATTATATCATGTTAGATATATGTGACCTAGGACAGCATTCTACCGTCGATACTGCAGCGTAGGGTGGATGTACCCACTTCTCGTGCCCCTACACTGGGTGCGGGTCGTGACATGTATGTTCGGGACGGTGCGTCGTATACCTTGCGGGTGTTGCTTTCTAGTCATAGGTTCAACGACCTTACTATAGATGTGCATCCATTCGGGGCTTCCATCTTTGTCAACAGGCTTCTGGAGGCTGGCTGTACGTACCCGACGGGAACCTATCGAGTCGAAGGCTGGGTTCACTCTGACAAGAAGTGGAGTGAATTGACCCGATGGGTATTGGGTATATTTTAGGAGGATCTGAGTGGTATCAGCTTGTGCCGTGCCATAAAGGCTACTCAATATGGTATCCCCATCAACCAGTCTTTGTTTTTGGCTTTGCTGGAGTTGTACAATCACTACACTGGGACTTTCTTCAAGCCATATGGAGAGATGGGATTAGCTCTCCATAAGATATTCGCCATTTCGAAGCTGCCATGGGGTGAGCACCCGTATAAGGAGTACATCCCTAGCCAAGATGAGCTCATAGGGCTAGAAAACCAGTACCCCGAGATGATGGCGGTGTATAAAGAACTGCTCTGCCATCATCAGGTGTATATGTGTGTTAGGATTCTGCGAAGGGTCAACCTCACTTTAACATATAAAAAAGTACTTTTTTAAGAAGGAACATTTGGAGCCCGGAACAGTTTGTTTTACCACTCGCAGGGTAAGATGAGGTAGAGATTAAGATGGCAGAGGCAAAGGTGTCGGCTCTCTCATTGGTCACTGATGAAAAACCCACCTCCATAGTCCATAATTTTTTCTGCCAGAACTTGACCGCCATGAGTCGGAAAGCGGCGCTGGCTGCCTTTTTGATGATATGGCTGAGAAAGGTCGTGGTGCCTGGAGGCTCAGGCTCCGTGTGGTGGCTCAGTTGGGAGCTTATTCTGCCAGCCGTGAGGTTGGCCTTTGGGCATTCTCTTACTTGGCTTCTGCCATGGTATGCGACATACTTTGAGGCCTGCGGAGCTTTCAGAGAAATAATAGAATATTATGGGTGTGATAAAGCGTTCCCCCGTGTGGAGCTCCCATACCATTATCTGATGGCTTAGTTAGTGCTGCACCACACTGGTTTAATTATTTTTGCCACCATTAACGGCTATGAGGAGGGAGATGAGACCTTGTGCAACTACCACTGGGCGAAGTATGATCACGATGGCGTCCCTGCCTGTAGATGGGCATTAAAATGCTTGGACGACTACAGTTTCAACAGGATCTCGCCTTCTCACGGTGGCTATCTGGCAGGTGTTGAGCTTGGCGACCAGGCGGAAGAAAGGGACGAGCTAACCACCGGTGCCTTTCGTTTGTTGTTATCCATTCCTCCTTCGCACCTAGTGTACCGAAATCAGAACAAGGTATACCTGGAGACTTATCTGCCGAGTCGCTTCATGCGATAGTTCGGCTACAGCCAAACTATGATGAACGATCCGATCCCTTGTCTTGGTCATGAAGACAGCTTGTTGGATGGCACCCGTGCATGGTGTTACTATAATGTTAGATTTATGGGGCAGCATTTACAATCCTGAAGATGCACGGGAAGATTCGTATCTTGTATTCCGCCATAAAGTTTTACTGCTTGGTGAATAATTTCTCTTCACGTTATGACCGAGAGCGGAGTTTCATCGTAGGCACGAAGTTTGAATGGCCACAGCGGACCCCTCGAGAGTTTGAAGCTGCGGGTGGTAGGTTCTCGGATGCTTCCAGTGCCTCTTGGGAGAGAAGGGAGGATGCGGCACCCCTAAATTCCTCGCCGAAACATCGGGCTTCTTCGGCGACGAGTCATCCTCCTACCAAGAAGATCAAATGGGTGGCATCCAAGCATCGTGCTTCAATGCAGCAGAGTGCATCGCCTGTGGCATCGTCTTTACAGGTACATCTCACTTCCCTTTTGATTCGTATTTTTACTCGCAACTTTTTACTTTATCCTCGTTTTACTGGTACAGGAAAAGGAGAAGTCGGGGCATTCGAAGACACTCAGGGAACTTCCTTAGGAGGATCCGTCGGCTGTAGCAGCTGAGGTTGTTCGGCCAGAAGAGGTTCCTTCGCCTGTTTCGTTTGATTATGCGACTCAAGACTTTTCGGATCTTATGACTTTGTACCAAAAAGTGTCTTCCGTAGTGATACCCGAGGTTGGCCCTACGTTACACGAAGGCATAGTTCGGGAACCTCGACTTGAGACATGTCATTCGGTCGAGGGTGCTGAAGGCAATGCTGTTGGTTCCCTTAAGGAGCCTCCTCTCCAGGGAGTCGAGGAGGAAACAGTGATTGAGGAATTATCCCTGGCGTACATCAGACCTCGACCCCAGGAGGTAGTTAAAGCGGATACCGGAGGACTAACGGTGGCAACCGTTGACGAGCTAGGTGGCTGAGCTGTTGAAGAGCCGATCAAGATGACTATCAAGCAGCTAGTCGTTGAGGTTATTATGAAAACGACCCAGGAGGATTTTGAGGAGTTGGCTAACATTGTCCATGGAGATACAAACGAGGAGACCAATGTCGAACAAATTAACACGGCCGGTGATAATTTGATTTCTAAGATTCCAGCTGAGGTGGCCACTGAGATGATGGTCGATGGTGCTGTTGATGAGCCCACCGATGAAACCATTAAAAGCTCGGTTAAGGAGACTCTGGAAGAATCGATCGAGAAGACGACTGAAGGACCGGTTGTAGAAGAGCCCTCCGATGCAGTCACTACAGAACTGTTCGAAGAGGCAGCCATCGAGATAACTGCTACGGTCTTGGTCAAGAAAATCGTTGATGAGTTGGCTGCTCAAGCACTAGTTAAGACGACCACTAAGGAGTTGGTCGCAGCGACCATCGAGAAGTCGGTCACTGAGACTGTTCAAGCGCAAGTTCACACAGCTTCAGTTACGGAAGAACTGACGAGGGAGCCTGTTGAAGGGCTGGCTGTGCCTCAGACATCGTTGGCTCACACCATCTCTACACTGCCGATGTCCTCCATTCCTGTCATGGCACCACCTGCTCCAGCTACAATACCTAGACGCGTATTGGATGCCGCTACTACTCTAGGACCTTCTATCGTGATATTTCTACTGACCCCAATATGTTTGGCTGACAATGCGTATTATGCCGACCTCATTCTAGACACCGTTCGTCATGCCTTGAAGTGCGGCATAGAGGGCATCTTACGGGGCAACTAATCGCTAAGACGAGCTCGGTCTGCAGTGAGGGCCCAACTAGTGGGATTGCGAGACTATCCAGGGTATGAGATGAAGGCAAATGCGATAGAAGCTCTCTTTGCAGAATTAGAAGCCACCGCCTCGGAGCTTCAAAATCTTGAGCGCGATCTTTCGTCCCTGGCGGCTGCAGAGATAGAGAAAATGGATTCTGAATTTTCTTAGCACGAATGGAGACATTAGGCTCTGACTGACAGGCTTCTTGAGGTTAAAGCCGAGATCGAAGAAGTGATCGAAGCTGAAGAGGTTCATGTCTGCCATTGCACAGCCTTAGAGGAACAATATGAGACCCTTCGGTAGAAAATTCGGCAGCTAGAAGAGACATTGGCCCTTGCCAATAGTGAGTTGGATAAGTCAAGGGACCAGCAGGAGGTCCTTCGCCAACGATCTGAGACCCTGGCTCGCAAGAGGGAAAGTATTAGCGTTCGTCAAACAGAGTTGGACCTTGTACGCCAGAACTTATCCCAGCTTGAGGATGAGGCCGCTCGACATCAGAAGGTAGAGCGTCGAGCCAAAGAATTGGCTGGGCCCCAAGCTGCTCTTTTGAGGAGTCGACTGGAAGAACTCCTGCATCGGTCATCACAATGCTGATGCCCTTTTTGTCTCTTTTTTTAGAGACCCTTTTGTGATAAGAAAAGAAAAACCTTCCCATTTTATGAATGAAAATTTTTGGTTTCTCTTCTTTGGTTGTCCATTTGCTGTGAATATTCTTATACAATAATGAGAATTCCCTCAGAGGTAGTGTGACATGATGGGATAGAGGTAACTCCTCTGGAGATAGGGTGTTTACTCAGAGGTAATATGGACATGGTAAACACAAAATTTTTGGTGGTAGAATTTTTCTTACTCATAAGTTATTATGGACATGGCAAGGATAGACTCTACGGATGTATAGAACGACTCAGAGGTAATATGGACATAAAAGGTTCTATAGATAATTATGACCATCACGGGGTTTGTCATGGAAGAAATGTCTACTCACAGGTAATATGGACATGGTAGGCACGATCTTCACTGGGGTGTAGAATAACAACTCAGAGGTAATATGGACGTAAAATGTTTTTTTACTGGAGAATTGTGAAAGAGATGGAACTCATTAAATAGAATTAAAGAACACCCATAGGAGATGTGGAAGTATAAGTCAATTTAGATCTCAGACACAATATTTCTTCATGAATTTGCCATTGATCGGCATCATTAGCAAATCACCATTAGGCTTGGCCAGTCGGTAAGCACCATTGGAGTAGACCGTCCCTATGACGAATGGTCTTTCCCACTTAGGTTCGAACTTCCCAGCCGTCTTGTAAGTCATTACCATCGGTCTTCGAACTGATAAGACGAGGTCGCCCACCTGGAATGTTCTTTCCCGGACCTTTTTGTTGAAGGCCCCGAAAATCTGAGCTTAATAGAGCTCTATCCGTTGTTGAGCTAGCAGACACTTTTCATCCAACGCTTCCAACTCCTGTAGCCATCGGCGTTGATTGTCTACGTCAGTTAAATGATTAGTGATTGCTACCCGTAAAGACGGGATCTGGATCGCCAGAGGAAACACTGCCTCACTTCCATAAACAAGAGAGAGTGGTGTGTTTCCTATGGGTGTTCGAATGGTTGTACGATAAGCCCACAAACATTCGTCAAGCTTCTCATTCTAGTCGTGCTTATTAGAAGAAACAACTTTCTTAAGCAGCTTGACAATAGTCTTGTAGAATGCTTCGGCTAGTCCATTTGCTGCAGGATTTTAAGCCGTTGACACTACATTATGTATTCGATTCTTATCACGGAATAGATGGAATGCGTGGCTCAAGGACTAAGGGCCATTGTCATGGATAATCCTTCTGGGAACTCCGAAGAGGTATATGACATGATGGTTAACAAAGTTAATCATGTTCGAGGTTTTTACCTCTGCCAGCGGTACTGCTTCTGCCCACTTGGAAAAGTAGTGATGATGGCGAGGATAAACTGGTGTCCTTTGGAGGACGGTGGGCTAATCGGCCCAATGATGTCCATTCTCGATGCTTCAAATGGCCAGGCGATCGCTGTGGGATGTAGAAACTGCGAAGGTTGGTAGATAAAGTCAGCATGCAATTGACATACCCTACACTTCTTTGCGTAATCAAAGGCATCTGCCATCATAGTGGGCCAGTAGTAGCCCATGCGACATAATCGGTCCTGTAACTTAGGACCAGGCTGCTGAGCCCCACAGGTACCATCGTGTGCCTCTCAGAGTGCTTCTTGCGCTTTGGTCTTGGATAGATACCACTGGAGGAGTCTGTCGTATGAACGACGATACAGTATTTTGGTAGCAGTGTCATAGAAGAAGTTACTTTATTCGGGCTGCGTAGTCTATCAACGGGAATCGCCAGTCCTGAATGTCTATATTACTGAGTAACTCAGACACGTATGTAGACTGTTCTTTGGGCAAACCAACTCTCGTCCCATCACCGTGATGGTATATTGGGTTCCAACAGGAGCTCCCAGAGAAGCGGCGAAGCCAGCGAGTGCGTTGGCCTCTAAGTTTTATAATTTGAGTACATGTTCTATTAATAACCCTGTGAAGGTGGAAATGACATCGATTGTTGCCTGGTGGTAAGGAACCAGATCTTCATTTCGGACCTCGTATTGTCCACAAACCTAGTTGATAATCAGTTTTGAGTTGCCATAGGTCTCGATATAGCCAACCCCTAACTGTTTAGCGAGCTGGAGTCCGATGATGAGAGCGTTATACTCAGCAACGTTATTGTGCATGACTCCATAAGAGAGTATGCACGGTGGATGACCAGACCGTCAGGAGTGATAAGAACCACTCCGTCTCCTCCGATGACCTCGTCCTTGGGTCATGTTCTTGAAGTATCGTCAAAGAACATACACCAAGCAGGATTGTCTGAGACTACATTAGAATCTATGTCTTCGTCGGGAATGTTGTAGCACCCAGTTTCTAAAATAAGGATAATTTTGAAATTTTGTAATTTTATTCATTTAATAATGATATTTAAACCATGTTATGATTTCTGGTGGTTTTAGTTAATTTAAAACTATTTATAAGCACGACTTGTGATTTTTATGGTTAACTAGTTAAATCCTAGTTTTGCTAAGCCTAGTGACTAACCATGACTAAGGAAGCATAGTCGTGTGATTAGGATGACTAATTACAAGTTTTTAGCCTAAGGGTATTTTGGTCATTATGGCAATTTTGTGAAATTGTATTTTTGATTAATTAATTTTGTGCTTATTGAATCGTTAGAGACTAACCTCTAAGCTTAACATAATCTAGATTAGTCTTGAGGTTATAATCATGGTTAGAACATTCCTACTAAGTGCTAAGGTTAATAATATCAAGATATTATTCTAGCAGGATATTTTCCTTAGGATATTTGTGAAAAAAAAAGCCTATAACCAATAGGAAGGCTTGGAATTGGGTGGACAACTCCTAGCCACTCATCTAGACCTAAAACCTAACCCTAAGTCATCTAGTGGCAGCCATACAAGCCTCCCCTCCTACAAGTATTCCACTTAAGAGCCATAGCCTCTTTTTAATACCTAGAAAGAGCCCTAATTTGTTCTTCCCTAAACTTCTCCCAATTAATCCAAATTGAGCCAAAATTAAGTCAAATCAATTGTATTATCATCCCCAACATTAGAGGAGACTTGTGGAGGCTTGCTCGCAAGGTTGGAGGACGTTTGAACCATAGCAAATCGAGGAAGACGTTAAGTCGAGGCTCTTTACATTGAGTTTGAACACTCAATAGGTAAAAACCTACAAACCCTAATAAATTCCTAATTTCTTTCCATATATGCATTCATTTAAGGTCCCCCTAGGTGTAGCCCAAGTTTGGTAGGATCTCGAGTCTATTTTGTGTCCGTATCAGACACGTATCGGTGTATTTAAATACGTGTTCGATGAAATGTCACATAGAAATGGATTTTGGTAATTTTCAAAACTAATTACATGTATGTGTAGCCTAACATGTGTATATTACAACCCTTATCGACTAAGTCGATTTTAGTATAGTTTGGACATGGTTTTAGGGCTTGGACATGCAGCACGAGATACCGTACGGGACTCGTACGGTTGCCCTACTGTTCGACACTGATTGCGGACACGACACGCGTCGAGACGAGGTGCCACTTAGCATAGACCGAGGGGCAATGACTGACATGTCATACCTCGAGTCTCGAGTCGTCTTGTGTTGTGTCGAACACGAATTTTGATCTGCACTGGGCTTACACATACTGTACACAGGCGGGTTTTGGTTACTGACATAGGGTTTGTGTCGCTTCTGGACACATTGTGGTCATGTGTCAGGGTGTCAAACACGAAGCCCTATACCTGGCAAACCCTTAGGCACGACCATAAGGTGTCTCGTATCTTGTGTCGTGTCCTAGCCCGACTCGTACATATGCACGAGGCTGCCTGTACATTTTGGTGCCAGTGTGTGTTCTCTCTGATAGGACACGTTCGTGTCCAGTTGTTGGACACGAAGTTGACCCCCATGACACGTACTATGTGTACTCTTGACTGCACATGTTAATTAGTAGGATTCAAGGGTTTTTTAAAACAAATTTAGGGTCGAACCCTATTCACTGATACATGATTCAGTTCATGTTTTTTGAGTTGAAAATGTGTTTTAAATTGTTAATAAATGAAATTTGTGATGTAATAACATGTATACATGTCTGGGGATTCAAATGGGATGGGTTGTATTCAAATTTCACTAGCTAAATAACTCAACAGAAATGATAACCTGAGAAGTTCCCTAAGTGAAAACCTAAAAACTGAGATTTCTAGTGTAAACTGAAATGGATTTTGATTTTTCAAATGATAACTGGGTTTTGATTTTTTAAGGGTTAACTGGGTTGTGGACAGTTATGGTGTTAACATGAGATTCCACTGAAACATGTTAACCTGAGTTCATTGAATTTCCCAAATACAAAACCTGAGATTTGGTTTATTAGAGAAACTGAGATTTTGAATGTAATTTAAACTGAGAACCAACACATTCAAAATAGAATTGGAGAATTGGGTTTGTATATGTAAAAAAAGGATCTGTGAACTATGATGGGTTATGAAAACTGAAATTCATTTGCCTATCATTCTTTAACTCTAAAACTGAACCTATTGTTAGATTTCATTTTCCTAACATTGCATGAAACCTAATGTCTAAACCTTACATGCTACATTGAACCTTAAGTTATGATCTAACCTATGCATACTTCGACCTAGTTTGGTTAGAATTTGACCAAACCCTAAGCAGTTGCCCAAGTTACCTTACAGTTGACCTAGTTTGACCTATACAGTTGACCAAAGTTGACCAAGAGTTGACTTTGACCTAGTTCGACTTAGAATTATGTAGTTTGCATGGTAGATTTCCATTATTACAATTTGAGTACCTTATAACCTATTTTACTCTAAATAGGACTCTGTGACACCAGTTCGGACATCTATTCATATCAGTCATTCAGGGTGACAGGCGAGTACATTCTCTGATCATGTCATACTTGTTAGGATTTATATTCTTGTTCTAGATTACTTTATATGATGCTGTCACGTTATTATCACGAATTGGTACTATATGAATCTTGTCATGCGATGTTATTTCCATCGGGGTGCATCAGATACAGTTGTTATGTGCTTTTTACGAACATCTTGTATTTCATGTACCCTGCTTTTATGTATACTCTTGTGCAATCTTGTACTATCATGATCACGTGAGCAAATATGATAAAAACCTCTTGTACAAGGTAACGTAACTTGACTGGATCCTTGTGTATTAATTGGGGAGGGTGAGTATGTAATGACCGTGGTTCGTATTACGTACTTGGAATACGTATACGTATCTTGACTTGTATTGCATGTCTCCTTGCTTGGTTTATTGAGTATTTCATTACTTGGTTCATCTTGGTTTGGGTTAGCTTGGTTCGGGTTGGGTTGCTTGGTTCATCATGGACCAAGAGAAAACCCCTACCTACCACCACCATCCCCATTTATTAGCCCCTCCTCTTTCTCTCTCTTCATTACTCTTCTTCTTCTCCACCATTACTTCTTCAACCACCAGGAAGAGAGAGAGAGTGAGGGAGAGAGCTTAGGCAAGTGTAGCTTGCTTCATGAAGGAACTCAGTTTTTTTATTGTTCCATTTTCTTCCTCACAAGATTCTAACACACCCTAGTAATTGGCATTTCCAATTTCCATGGCTTAATTTGTGTGAATCTAAGTTTATAGTATTTTCAGATTTCTTAGGTTTTGATCTACTAAACATTGCTATTTCTAAGTTTTGATGGTTCCATGTTGTAGAGAAATTCGTTCTGCCCCATTTTGACCTATGGAAGTCTGAATTCCGACTTCGGATGATGGGTTTATGAAGCTTTGAAGCCATGGACCCCGTGGTTCTTCTTCTCGGACAAGCAGAGAAGAAGAACAGTTTCTCATCCGCATGGAAGTACTTGACCGCATGAACATTCATGCGGCAAGTCTTTCTTAGCCGCATGAAAACAATTCCCTGAGTCGTATAAGGCTCCACTTGAGCATAGCCGCATATGCTTGATTCATTCTTAGTCGTATAAGACTCCCTGATACAGCCGTATGAACTTGTTGTTTTTCGAGCCACATAAGACTTCATGGTCCCAGCCGCATGAACTTCTGTCTTCTGCAACCGCATAGGGCTTCGACATAACTAACCGCATAAACTCACTTGAGCCCAGCCGCATAAAGCCCTGCCCTTTCAGCCGCATGTGACTTGTTCTTTTGGCCGCATAAGGACCCGTCTATGCTCAGCCGCATGGGACCCTCTTGGGCGCAGCCGCATATGCCCATACTTTCAACCGCATATGGCCTTGGCAAATCCAGCCACATGAACTTAAATACTTGCAGCCGCATGAACGCTTGACAACTTTTGCCGCATGAGCCTGAGGTCCCCTGAGCCGCATGGATGAGCCCGCAACCCAGCCGCATAAGCCCCTTCCTTCTGCTGCCGCATGGGCCCTTCCTTCTTGAGCCACATGGCATATTACTTCCTGAGCCGCATACGCCTGCCCTCTTCCAGCCGCATGAGCATGCAGTCCCGGCTGCATAAGCGTGCCTGCTTTCTACCGTATGACCCCTATTAGCCGCATGGCTCCCTCCTCTAGTCCTGTCCTCTTGCATTATATTATATTATATTATTATTATTATTACTATTAAATTGATATGTCACATTTATTCTTATATCTTGAAATTTTTAATATGATTTCAGGAACACGATAGTGGCCCGCCGTGGCACACACTCTTGACAAGTAAACTGACATTGTAAATCTCGACATGCTATTATGTCAGCCAACCTGACATTACAAGTATGAATGACCTGGACACCGTAGGCGATTGCGTTTGTACAAATAAATCAATACTGTCTTGCATCATGTCTAGGAAGGGGATCCCTGAGTACCACGGTCAGGGATACCTACAGTAAATGACTAAGGTTATTAAACTAGAATAATTGAATAGACATGAAGAGATTTCCAGCTACAGGTAATCCCGTTATCTGGGCGCATTAAGTGGACGTGTAGCCTACCGACGAGTAGGGCACATTTCCAGCACACAGTCATGTGGTGCACCCTTCATAAACGGACATTCGACAGGATAACCTGGATGGTCTGCAGGGCTTGTGGCTGATGGGATAATCTCATTGCATATTGCTAGTAACTAGGCTTATGATAACCCTAGTTAGTTAAAGTATCAAGCCGAACTCTTGATTGGCCGTTAGTTGTTGGATGGAATCTAGTCCAGTTTAGTCTTGTCCTGATCCTGTACAAGATTGTGACATGACGTGATTGCTATGCTTGCCTCAACAATAATGATTAGGGGTCCAGTTCTGTTCAGGTGAAGGGTTACAACCCCGGTCCTTGTTTGGTGTAGGGGTTGTAACCTGGCTCCCGGAGCAGTTCTGGGTCCCCTCTTCGTTTATTGTCCTATTTCTCCCATGCCATGCTCGTCATGTTTTACCTTACTTCAATACCCTGATTATTTATACTGGCCTTAGTAATAAAGATCAGGGGTCCAGTAATGTTCAGGCGAAGGGTTACAACCCCGGTCCTTGTTTGGTTTAAGGGTTGTAACCTGGCTCTCGGAGCAGTCCTGTGTCCTCTCTTCGTTTATTGTCTTCATCGTACCAATAGTATTTGAGACGGGTTTCTATTCAGGTGAATGATTACAACCCCGATCCTTGTTTGGTTTAATGGTTGTGACCTGACTACTTGAATGGTTTCCTCGTACTCAGTTTACTGTTGTCATCTCTATTATTATCAGTTCTTTATTTATTATCTTTAATATTCTATTGTGATATGCTGGTTTAGTTCCTAAGTGATGCCTCCTTTGTAGCACTTGCTCTTTCTAGGATCTGACCCAGCTGGTTTTGTATTGCCAGATATCGGAACAACACCAGAGGATCTACCTGTCTTCCAGCTAGATGGTGACCACCAGGCGTAACCCTGGCAACGAGTGGGTTTCTTTTGTCCTCCCACTTTATTGTAAATTATTCTTTTGAGGCTTTAGCCGGCGAGCACGTGTTAGCTCATATTGCACCTTTATTTACTGTCTGCCTATGGGCTGTAACATGATTGACAGATCCTAGGGTTTATCATGTATGACTGAACTCTTGCTAGTCTTGACATTTTGTATGACTAGCTTCATGATCATCCAATATGTAATGTATGGGACGCCTTGCTATTATATATTTGGTGCTCTGACATCTTGTAACTATTATTGCTTGATTGAGATTGAGACAATTGTTACGACCCGCACCCTAGAGTAAGGGCACGAGAAGTGGGTACGTCCAGCCTACGCCGCAGGGTCGGTGGTAGAACGCTGTCCTAGGTTACTATCTAATCAACAACTCACACAATTATATAATGTACTTGTCAAATCTTAACTACGAACGGAGGACAAGTATAGATATAATGAAATCTCAATCACAGTCTAAGAACGATAAGCTAACACAGAAGTTTATAACTAAAGACTAAACAACAACATTTATAAACTACTAAATAATAATATCTCAAACAAACTCAAATACAAACTTGTTTCTCAAGTTATTACACTTCAAGTTCTAAAATATGAAAACTAAACCAAGTCTACTAGCTAGTATCCCGATCACTCCTGAGTGTCGGGGCCAAAGGTAGCTAAGCCATCTCCTGCTCTGAGGCAAGTGGGACAAATGTCCTCAGGGCAATTATCTGTAATATTTTTAACGGTCCAGTCAGGACAGGAACGAGTACAATTCATCAAGAAATCCCAAGTAAATGGCAGAGAACTATAAAGCAGTTATAGACAGTTGTATTGATGAACATGGTAGTTTGTAAGAGTAATGATGTAGAGAAATAGTTAAGGTACAAGGAAAGCAAGGTAACTAAACAAGAGGAGAAGCATGGCAATGAAGACTGTAAAATAAGATCTAGCTGAACTAGAGTAACATGATGAGTCCAGACAGTACAATATAAGTCCAGTGTAATCCCAATTTGTGTCTAATACAAGATGAGTCGAATGTGATTCCAGTACAGTATGAGACGAATGTGATTCTAATCATTGTTCTAATAAGGTGATTCGAATAAGGTGATACGAATAATAATTCACATGATGTTCAAACAATGATTCGAATAACTTCTCCAAGTGTGTTTTAAAATATCGAGATCGACATGTAAACGGCTGTAGGTAATACGGCACACCACACACTCGGCCAAGTGTGGGATGGCTATCGTTCGAATATCATTCACAGAGGGATGATTCGAATAGGGGGATATGTCTACATGTCTAATCAGTATTTCCTCGCCCAGTCTAATACAAACCAAGTCAACATCTAGTCAAACTATGTCAACAACAAGGCTATCTTGGTCAACTGGTCAAACTTAGGCTAGCAAGGGTCAATTGGTCACATTTAGGCTTAATGTTGACTTTTGGTCAACTCTAGTCAACATGAACCATTTGGTCAACTTGGTCAAAGTCCACTATTAGTCAAACTAGGCTAGGAGGTCAAATCTAGGTAAAGGGCTCATCTAGGGTTAACTATCTAGTCAAACCCTATATCAAGCTAGATTTATGAATTTAATCCAAGTCTTAAACCAAAACCTTTTCTAGAATATCAATTAAACTACATCATATTTGTATATACATATTCAATGCTTAGGCTACCCCAACATCCATATCTAATGCATCCTTTATACTCAAGATACTTCTCATGACATATTCACATCAATTACCATAGTCTCCTAATCCTATAATATAATATATTTATAAGATATCTCAAATATCCTCATAACTTATCTCTTGGTATAAATCAACTACTACTACCATACTCAAAAGGCAACCAAACCATTATCCAACTAACTCTCAAATCACCCACTCTCAATTTCAAACCCTCATAACATGTATACTCACTAACAATTCTCAGGAAAACTGAGAAAACAGTCTTATAACAGGGATAGAACTATTTTCTATTGTGCAGTGAACAGTGAAGTGTAAGACAACTCTATGTATGCAGAACATACTAACTTGCAGGACAACCTAAAGATAGGGCAATTGGATTTAGTCCTAGGACAGTCAATCTAATTCCCTTCACTCATGAACCTCCCTTTCTTGAACCAACATTCTTAGCACATATCCTTCTCAGGTTTGCATATCAACCAACCCAACCTATCTCAGGTTTCAAATCCTGAACTCATCTCAGGGTTCCTTTCTAACTAGAATCTCATGTTTCAGTTGATTGAAAACTCAGTTAACAAACATAGATAAATTTTAGGTTAGTCAATTTAACTCAGGCTTACACTCAAATTGAAATCTCAAATTCCTAATCCCAGGTAAATAGTCACTGAGATTCTCAGGTTTCAAATCCTGAACCATCTCAGGTTCGAGTAACTGCTCATTTCAAATGTTCAAAATGAACTCAAACCACAGTTAACTAACCATATATCAATATGATTATGATCATTGCACTGTAATTTGAATTCCCAGAAAACCCATTTCAAATCCAATTTTGAATTATTCCTAAAATTGGAACATAGCACAGTTCATGTAAACATGAACTCCGAAGGCCCAAAGTAACATAAACCTTCGAAATAAAATAGTGAATCAAATGTACAGACATGGGAACATGTCCCACATGTCAATTGGTGTCCAAACGTATTCAATAAATGGGACACAAAGTGTCAAAACATGTGAATTACTAAGTATCAGAAAATCAGTGAAGCAGTGACCTCGTACGGCCATGTCGAATTGAAATGGACTCAACACAGTGCACGAGACACAATGTGCACATGTACAGTGATAGAGAGGGTATAGGGCTAGGGTTTCAAGTGCCTGCACGAACCCTAAGATGTTTAGTGTCCTAGTTTCAAAGTCGTATCAGTGGCCTAAATCGAGTGTGTGCGTGTCTGTACACAATCAGTACAAGCACGATTTCACCCTAACCACTCCACGAAATCCAACAAAACTTTGGGGGCATGATGTCAGTGCATGCCCCCTCGTGTCCCCCAAAACTAGTGTCAAGAAAATCCGTGTCGTGTCCTACAGAGGGCCCGAGTAGCAGGGGAGAGCACGGCACAGTGCGGTGCCTCGTGCACGCGTATCACAGACTCGTGCGCGTGACACACGACACGTGACACGTCGTAATTATTTCTAGGGGTAGAGGACTAGTGCTAGGTGTCTAGGTGTCTGAACGAACCTCAAGTCGGGTCGTGTCCGAGTTTCAAAGCTGTGTCAGAGGGTCAAAAATCAGTGCACTGTGTAGTGTGTAAACCAGTGCAGCTCATGTTTCGTGTCCGACACGACTCGAAATGTTGTGAAACTTTAGGGGGGTCCTGACAGTGTCTGCCCCCACCCTCGTGCCAATTTGCACGTGTCCAAGTGGTGTGTGCAGTAAGAAAACAGTAGGTGATAGCAGGGCACAGCACGGGGGTCTCGTGCTGCGTGTCCGTGTCCCTTTTTGACACGAAAATTCCCCAAAATTTGACTCAGTCATATATATAATTAATCCACATATATAGTGCTACACAACCATGTAATTTGTTTTGCAAAAAACTAAAATCTATTTCTATGTGGCATTTCATCGAACACCCAATTAAATAAACCGATACGTGTCCGATACGGACACAAAATGGACACGATTTCCTACCAAACTTAGGCTACACCTAGGGGAACCCTAAATGGATGCATCTATGTAAAGAAATCAGGAGTTTACTAGGGTTTGTAGGGTTTTACCTATTGAGTGTTCAAACTCAATGTAAAGAGCCTCGATTTGACGTCTTCCTCGATTTGCTACGGTTCAAACGTCCTCCAACCTCGCTAGCAAGCACCCACAAGTCTCCTCTAATGTTGGGGATGATGATGCAATTAATTTGACTCAATTTGGGCTTGATTTGGATATTAGTGGAAGGAATTTGGGGAAGAACTTTTAGGGTTCTAAGCAAGTGTAAAAAGAGGCTAAGGCTTTTGTTTATGTGACTTTATAGGAAGGGGGGTGTTGATGGCTGCCATAGATTAATTAGGGTTAGGTTTTAGGTCTAGATAAGTGGCTAGGAGTTGTTCACCCAATTATAAGCTTTCCTATTGGTTCAAGTCTTCTTTTCACAAATATCTTAAAAGAAAAATATCCTACCTAGGAATATATAGATATTAGTAACCTTGGCACTTAGTAGGAATGTTCTAACCTTAATTCTAACCTCAAGACTAATCTAGGTTAGGTTAACTTCTAGGTTAAGGCTTATCTAAAAGATTAGCACAATATTAAATTAATCAAAATTATAATTCCACAAAATTGTCAAAATGACCAAAATACCCTTAGGCTAAAAATTGGTAATATAACATTCTAATCACATGACTAGGCTCCCTTGGTCATGGTTAGTCTCTAGGCTTAGCAAAACTAGGGTTTAACCAGTTAACCATCAAAATCACAATTCCATACTTTAAATAGTTTTAAATTGATTAAAAATCACCAAAAATCATAATATAATTTAAATATAATTATTAAATGATTATAATTGTAAAATTTCAAAATTACCCTCATTTGAAAAACTGGGTGTTACAAGTCTACCCCCTTTAGAAGAATTTTGTCCTCGAAATTAAGATGATCGTACTCCTCCTAGGTCAAACCCCCAACAATCAAGGTCGAAAAATAACATGCAATCATAGTCCTGCTGGTCGTGATTCCACAGTCTCGAACAGGGTAACTACGCTATCTAGCATATCACAAGAATATCCTGATAGGTACTAATGGAATCACACTTGAATCTGAAAGAAGGACAGAAAAGACAGACCTGCTAACCCGTCACCCATAGCGTCGGTCTACTCGACTGTCAGCACAAAAGCTCTGTCCCCTCTGGGGTATATTCCTCTGATGGTGCAGGGCACGGTGCTGCACTATAGGTGGCCTAGCTCCCTCTATACAATACATGGTACTCAAGTATCATCCACACTGATATTCCATTATTTCATACTAGGGCACCATCTATATGGTATCTATTCTGCAATCTGATAATCATACCGTCTATCCAGAACCATGTTACCAGAATCTTCGATATGCCAGTAAGTACTATAGCGATAATTTATAGAGTCCGCGACTAAGGTACATACCTCTAGAATCATGGTATTTAAAATTTTTGCATTGTCGCTAGCTTGGCTGCGAAAACCTTAAATTCCCACACCCGAGAAATACATCCAAAATTAGACTATATCTCATCGCCAAACCAGCTAATATGGTTGTAGAAGACCCTAGATTCTATGACTAATGCAACCTAGCCCATAATGTTATCTTGGTAGAAAATCAAGTCAATAATGAATACCAAGAATCAAATTCAACGATGAACAAGGAAGTAGACAGAAACTGTCGGAATCGAATTTCGAGATAGTTTATAACAAGATTCTCATGGGTCATCCCGGGAATCTTCTCAAGTAGTCCTAACTGTGATTGAGTACTCTCTCAACTAAAGCCTATTCCTTAGTTCCTATCGCAGGCTGTAGTGATACTCTAGTTCGAATACCACTACATAAACTCGACCTGCATGGGCCACCACTAAAAACGTGTCACGACCCGCACCCTAGAGTAAGGACACGAGAAGTGGGTACGTCCAGCCTACGCCGCAGTGTCGGCGGTAGAACGCTGTCCTAGGTTACTATCTAATCAACAACTCACGCAATTATATAATGCACTTGTCAAATCTTAACTCCGAACGGAGGACAAGTATAGATATAATAAAATCTCAATCACAGTCTAAGAACGATATGATAACATAGAAGTTTATAACTAAAGACTAAACAACAACATTTATAAACTACTAAATAATAATATCTCAAACAAACTCAAATACAAACTTGTATCTGAAATTATTATACTTCAAGTTCTAAAACATGAAAACTAAACCAAGTCTACTAGCTAGTCTCCCGATCACTCCTGAGTGTCGGAGCCAAAGGTAGCTAAGCCATCTCCTGCTCCGAGGCAAGCGGGGCAAATATCCTCAGGGCAAACATCTGTAATATTTTCAACAGGTCCAGTCAGGACAGGAACAAGCACAATTCATCAAAAAATCTCAAGTAAATGACAGAGAACTATAAAGCAGTTATAGACAGTTGTATTGATGAACATGGCAGTTTGTACCAGTAATGATGTTGAGAAACAGTTAAGGTACAAGAAAAGCAAGGTAACTAAATCAGAGGAGAAGCATGGCAGTGAAGACTGTAAAATAAGATCTAGCTGAACTAGAGTAACATGATGAGTCCAGACAGTACAATATAAGTCCAGTGTAATCCTAATGTGAGTCTAATACAAGATGAGTCAAATGTGATTCCAGTACAGTATGAGTCGAATGTGATTCTAATCATTGTTCTAATAAGGTGATTCGAATAAGGCGATACGAATAAGGTGATTCGAATAAGGTGATACGAATAATGATTCATATGATGTTCAAACAATGATTCGAATAAATTCTCCAAGTATGTTTTAAAATACCGAGATCGACATGTAAACGGCTGTAGGTAATACGGCACACCACACACTCGGCCAAGTGTGGGATGGCTATCGTTCGAATATCATTCACAGAGGGGTGATTCTAATAGGGGGACATGTCTACATGTCTAATCAGTATTTCCCCGCCCAGTCCAATACAAATGAATCTATAATCCAATATATAAGACGAATACAAGTCCAACCAGTACATGAAGATGCGAATAGGTGGTTCGAATAATGATTCGTATGGTGATTCGAATAATAGAGGCAAGATGAGTAAGTATGTGTGTCGTATACATGGATTCAGTAATAACAATATGTTCTTGTAACAAGAATCAAATAGAACTAACTAGAACTGAAGTACAATAATTGACAAGTAAATGAAAGAACTATTAGAGAATGTACTCGCCTGATACTCTGAAAAGAGTAATATAATATTAGATGTCTGCACCGGAGCTACAATGTCCTAAATAGAGCAGTACAGGTTATAATATATTTTAAATAAGGTAAATTAAGTTTACGATGCAATCTACATGATTTCTAGGCCAATCTAGGTCAAAGTCAAACTTGGTCAACTCTGGGTCAAACCAAGTCAACATCTAGTCAAACTAGGTCAACAACAAGGCTATCTTGGTCAACTGGTCAAACTTAGGCTAGAAAGGGTCAATTGGTCACATTTAGGCTTAATGTTGACTTTTGGTCAACTCTAGTCAACATAAACAATTTGGTCAACTTGGTCAAAGTCCACTATTAGTCAAACTAGGCTAGGAGGTCAAATCTAGGTAAAGGGCTCATCTAGGGTTAACTATCTAGTCAAACCCTATATCAAGCTAAATTTATGAATTTAATCCAAGTCTTAAACCAAAACCTTTTCTAGAATATCAAGTATCCTACATCATATTTGTATATACATATTCAATGCTTAGGCTACCTCAACATCCATATCTAATACATCCCTTATACTCAAGATACTTCTCATGACATATTCACATCAATTACCATAGTCTCCTAATCCTATAATATGAATATATTTATAAGATATCTCAAATATCCTTATAACTTATCTCTTGGTATAAATCAACTACTACTACTACCATACTCAAAAGGTAACCAAACCATTATCCAACTAACTCTTAAATCACCCTCTCTCAATTTCAAACCCTCATAACATGTATACTCACTAACAATTCTCAGGAAACCTGAGAACATAGTCTTATAACATGGATAGAACTATTTTCTAATGTACAGTGAACAGTGAAGTGTAAGACAACTCTATGTATGCAGAACATACTAACTTGCAGGACAACCTAAAGATAGGGCAATTGGATTTAGTCCTAGGAAAGTCAATCTAATTCCCTTCACTCATGAACCTCCCCTCCATGAACCAACATTCTTAGCACATATCCTTCAAAGGTTTGCATATCAATCAACCCAACCTATCTCAGGTTTCAAATCCTGAACTCATCTCAGGGTTCCTTTCTAACTAGAATCTTAGGTTTCAGTTTTATTAAAAATTCAGTTAACAAACATAGATAAATTTTAGGTTAGTCAATTTAACTCAGGCTCACACTCAAATTCAAATCTCAAATTCCTAATCCCAGGTAAATAGTCACTGAGATTCTTCGGTTTCAAATCCTGAACCATCTCAGGTTCGAGTAACTGCTCATTTCAAATGTTCAAAATGAACTCAAACCACAGTTAACTAACCATATATCAATATGGTTATGATCATTGCACTGTAATTTGAATTCCCAGAAAACCCATTTTAAATCCAATTTCAAATTATTCCTAAAACTGGAACATAGCTCTGTTCATGTAAACATGAACTTCGAAGGCCCAAAGCAACATAAACCTTCGAAATAAAATAGTGAATCAAGTGTACATACATGGGAACATGTCCTACGTGTCCATTGGTGTCCAAACGTATCCAATAAACAGGATACAAAGTGTCAAAACATGTGAATTACTAAGTATCAGAAAATCAGTGAAGCAGTGACCTCGTATGGCCATGTCGAATCGAAATGGACTCAACACAGTGCACGAAACACAATGTGCACACATACAGTGATAGAGAGAGTATAGGGCTAGGGTTTCAAGTGCCTACACGAACCCCAAGATGTGTCGTGTCCTAGTTTCAAAGCCGTATCAGTGGCTTAAATCGAGTGTGTGCGTGTCTATACACAATCAGTACAAGCTCGATTTCACCCTAACCACTCCACGAAATCTAACGAAACTTTGGGGGCATGATGTCAGTGCATGCTCCCTCGTGTCCACCAAAACTAGTGTCAAGAAAATCCGTGTCGTGTCCTACAGAGGGCACGAGTAGCAGGGGAGAGCACGTCACAGTGCGGTGCCTCGTGCACGCGTGTCACAGACTCGTGCGCTTGACACACGACACATGACACGTCGTGATTGTGTCTAAGGGTAGAGAGGGACTAGGGCTAGGTGTTTGTACGAACCTCAAGTCGTGTCGTGTCCGAGTTTCAAAGCTGTGTCAGAGGGTTGAAAACCAGTGCACTGTGTAGTGTGTAAACTAGTACAGCTCATGTTTCGTGTCCAACACGAATCAAAATGTTGTGAAACTTTTGGGGGTCCAAGTGGTGTGTGCAGTGAGAAAACAGTGGGTGATAGCAGGGCACAGCACGGGGGTCTCGTACTGCGTGTCCGTGTCCCTTTTGGACACAAAAATTCCCCAAAAATCGACTCAGTCACATATATAATTAATCCCCATATATAGGGCTACACAACCATGTAATTTGTTTTGCAAAATACTAAAATCTATTTCTATGTGGCATTTCATCGAACACCTAATTAAATACACCGATACGTGTCCGATACGGACACGAAATGGACACGATTTTCTACCAAACTTGGGCTAGACCTAGGGGAACCCTAAATGGATGCATCTATGTAATGAAATCAGGAATTTACTAGGGTTTGTAGGATTTTACCTATTGAGTGTTCAAACTTAATGTAAAGAGCCTCGATTTGACGTCTTCCTCGATTTGCTACGGTTTAAATATCCTCCAACCTCGCTAGCAAGCACCCACAAGTCTCCTTTAATGTTGGGGATGATGCAATTGATTTGACTCAATTTGGTCTTGATTTGGATATTAGGGGAAGGAATTTGGGGAAGAACTTTTAGGGTTCTAAGCAAGTGTAAAAAGAGGCTAAGGCTTTTGTTAATGTGACTTTATAGGAGGGGGGGTGTTGATGGCTGCCATAGATTAATTAGGGTTAGGTTTTAGGTCTAGATGAGTGGCTAGGAGTTGTCCAACCAATTCTAAGCTTTCCTATTGGTTCGAGGCTTCTTTTCACAAATATCTTAAACGGAAAATATCCTACCTAGGAATATCTAGATATTACTAACCTTGGCACTTAGTAGGAATATTCTAACCTTAATTCTAACCTCAAGTCTAATCTAGGTTAGGTTAACTTCTAGGTTAAGGCTTAACTAAAAGATTAGCACAATATTTAATTAATCAAAATTATAATTCCACAAAATTGTCAAAATGACCAAAATACCCTTAGGCTAAAAATTGGTAATATGACATTCTAATCACATGACTAGGCTCCCTTGGTAATGGTTAGTCTCTAGGCTTAGCAAAACTAGGGTTTAACGAGTTAAACATCAAAATCACAATTCCATACTTTAAATAGTTTTAAATTGATTAAAAATTACCAAAAATCATAATATGATTAAAATATAATTATTAAATGATTATAATTATAAAATTTCTAAATTATCCTTATTTCAAAAACTGGGTGTTACAACAATAGGCTTGTTCATGACCATAGGAGACTGTTGGCCTGTAGTTAAACCCTCATGTATCTAGACAGCCGTGACCGTATAGCGAGGTAGGTTGGACTTCAATATACGTAGCTGGCTATGTACGCCCCCGCTCTCCAGTATTCTGGTTCTGGGGCGTTACATGGTTTAAGTGGTGGCCCATGCAGGTCTTGTAAATCAAGATATGTGAGGGTTTATCGAATAGATGTCTCAATCAGTACTCGTCCTTGATCTTTGCTCGTATATTCTAAATCCCTGTAATCTTGACCTGATCACATGCTTGTATCGTTTATCTGTCCTGGTCCTTCCTTATTGTTCTTTATGTCATCTTTTTCAGCGATATTGTTCCTGGACCTGCCGATCAGTAAGGCAGAACAGCTCCCGCAGACCAGCAGCAACCTGGAGATCAAGCCCAGCATTCAGGAGTAGCCTCCAGAGTCATGCCTACTAGAGGAGAACCACCAGTTCAACCCGTCCAGCCTGCAGAGCCTGATGATGACACTTTGTGGGTCTCATCAGATCATTATTAGCTTCCCAGGATCGTCAAGGAGATGCCTTGCACCAGGCGGTGGCAGATGATTTGACCAGAGGAGGTCATCAGGGTAACAGTACGGCCAACAGCTTCAAGCACTTTAACCCTCCATTCTTCGATGGTAGTGAAGATTCTATCGCTGCTGATGCTTGGCTTCAAGACACAAAGGTGATTCTAGAAGCAACCAGGATCCTAAAGAATGAGAAGGTGGCCGTAGTACGCCTGTAGTTGTTGGATCTTGCCCGCAGCTGGTGGACGGCACAGGCCGTTGAATTAGTGGCACCTATTGCTTGGGCAGTATTCAGGGAGAGATTCAGACCAAGTATTTTGATACTGTAGCTCGGTATGATCTACAGACGAGGTTCACCAATCTGAAGTAGATTGGCAGGACGATCGACGGATATACGGCCGAGTTTTTCAGGCTTAGTCTATTTGCTCCCACCTTGGTAGCGACCGAGTTCGATAGAGCCTAGCGGCTCCAGCAGGGGCTTCACCTGGAGATTTTATTGGTAATTGAGCAGTTTGAGCATCAGACTTTTGATACGGAATTGAGAGCAGCTTGGAGGTATGAATATACCTCCCAGAGGATCGTGGATAGGACCGGAGGTTGGAAGCGATCTCACGGCCAGATGAATCAGTCTTCAGCACCAGCCCCGACGGCTAGGGCCTTGACCGTTGGAGCTCCGAGGCGGGTGGCCTCAGTGACGTCGGTTCAGCATTTAACCCCGACGTACCCTCAGCAGCAGAAGCAGAGGCAGTCTTCCGCAGTGGGATCTTCACACTACGGGAAGCTAGGGCATATGGTATCAGAGTGTTGCAGGGCACAGAGGTTGTGTCTGGTTTGTAGTGCCCCGAACCACAGGGTTGGGAACTGCCCGAACAGAGGGAGTTCATCGTCAGCTTTCTCTAGTCCTTCAGTTAGGGGACCAGCACCAGTCCAGCAGCAGCAGCTGCAGTACCCGTTCCCGAGGTCGTTGCCGACGCAGGCCTAGGCATTCCCGTAACAGAGGCCGCAACAGTATGCCCAAGCCCAAGCCTTGATCCAGAGCAGGCAGAGAAATTTTCAACAGAGGGGACACGCACCTAGAGGACATGGTCAAGTGCTGGCCTTGACCATGGGAGAAGAAGGGTTGGCACCAGGTGAGGTAGTGGCAGGTACTATTCTCGTTAACACCTTTCTCGCTTCACTATTATTTGATTCTGGTGCCTCGCATTCATTTATGTCTACACGATTCGCGACACGGATAGGATTGGAGCCCGAGTCATTATTAGTGAGGCTCAATATACTTACTGGTCATGGACTTGTGGGAGTAGATAGGGTGTTTTCCTTGTGTCGGATCGTAGTTAGCGGTAGAGAGTTCCCCGCTAGATTGATAGAGTTTCCGATGGCCGATTATGATGTGGTCTTATAGATGGATTCGTTGAGGGACCAGTATGCTATGATAGACTGCCACATTGGCAGGATTATTTTTAGCATTCCAGGCGAGCCGGAGTTTTCCTTCTCCCGAGGCGAAGTTGAACCTTCTCCTCCAGTATTACGGATGGCAGCAGCAGCAATACAGTTACCCCGAATAGTTAAAAAATTTCTAGATGTTTTCCCAGAAGAGCTTCCAGGTATGCCACCAGAGCGAAAGATCGAGTTCACCATCAACTTGATTCCCGGATCAGCCCCAGTGTCAGAGAGAGTCTACAGGATGGCACCGTCAGAGCTAGAGATATTGTACAAGATGATTGAAGAACTCAGAACGAAGGGACTCATTCGTGCTAGTGGATCACCTTGGGGAGCCCCGATGCTTCTTGTGAAAAAAAGGATGGTACGTCCAAATTATGTGTAGACTATTGTACCTTTAACTCAGTGACAATCAAGAACAGATACCCTCTTCCGAGGATAGATGACTTGTTTGATCAACTCAAGGGGGCAATAGTATTCTCGAAGATCGACTTGCGGTCAGGATACCATCAGATCAGAGTCAGAGAGCTGGACATCCCAAAGACATCTTTCAGATCGAGATATGGGCATTGGGAGTTCCTAATTATGCTATTTGGAGCAACCAATGTGCCGACCGTATTCATGGACCTCATGAATCGTATCTTCATGCCTTACTTGGATCAATTCGAGATTATGTTCCTAGACGACATACTGGTCTACAGCAAGAGTGAGGCGGAGCATGAGAAGCATCTCAAAGTTGTTCTCCAGATTCTCATAGAGCACCAGTTGTATGCCAAGTTTAGTAAATGCGAGTTCTGGCTCGATCGTATTTCGTGCTTGGGTCATATCATCACCAGAGGAGGAGTGGAAGTGGATCCCCAGAAGATTGTGGCCATTGAGACATGGCCAGTTCCTAGCATGGTTGCAGAAGTTCGCAGTTTTCATGGATTGGCCGGCTACTGCCAGTGATTTGTTTCAAACTTTGTTCGAATTTCAGCGCCATTGACCCAGTTGACCCGCAAGGATGTACAGTTTGCTTGGACAGCAGAGTGTCAGGATTCTTTTGAGAAGTTGAAGCGAGGTTTGATGACGGCACCCATTCTCATACTTCCAGATGGAAGCGGAGGATTCTCAGTATATTGTGATGCTTCAGGCAGAGGCTTAGGATGTGTTCTGATGCAGCATGGGAAGGTAATAGCTTATGCGTCACGACAACTTCGTGATCATAAGAGGAATTACCCAACCCATGACTTGGCGCTGGCAGCAGTAGTGTTTGCACTTAAGTTGTGGAGGCACTACCTATATGGAGATAGGGTAGAGATTTTCACCGACCACAAGAGCCTGAAGTATGTTTTCACCCAGAAGGATCTTAACATGCGTTAGAGGAGGTGGCTGGAGCTACTTGTGGATTATAATATCAACCTGCAGTATCATCCTGGAAAGGCCAACGTTGTTGCAGATGCATTGAACAGGAGAGCCGGAGTTTATCTCCTAACAACGCAACCAGAGCTGTTATCCGATCTCCAGAAGATGGGTATAGAAGTTGTCCTCCCTTCCAGTGTGGCATTGATGGCCAGCATGCAAGTTCAGTCCACGATAGTCGAGAGGATCTGATGGCGCAGTCAGCAGATTCTATGCTTCAGCGACTCAGAGCAGAGTGTGAGGCAGGACGAAGACCAGAGTTATGTATCCATGAAGATGGTACACTTCAACATGGAAAGCGTCTTTGTGTACCCAGTGGAGATATCAGACAGGAGATCATGACAGAGGCTCATAGTTCACAGTATTCTATTTATCCCGACGGTACGAAGATGTATCGAGATATTCGTCAGCACTTTTGGTGGAATTGCATGAAGAGGGAGATAGCCCGGCTTGTCTCTCGATGTTTGGTTTGCCAACAAGTTAAAGCTGAACATCAGAGGCCAGCTGGACTACTTCAGCCTTTGCCAATTTCAGAATGGAAGTGGGAGCATATAACCATGGATTTTATGACTGGATTGCCTAGATCCCCGGCTGGAAGAGACGCTATTTGGGTTGTCATAGACAGGCTCACGAAGGTGGCTCACTTTCTTCCGTTCAAAGTTGGTCAGTCGACGGCACAGCTAGCGAAGATATTTCTCCGGCAGATCGTCAGATTGCAAAATATACCAGTCAGTATCACCTCGGACAGAGATTCTAGGTTTACGATGCACTTTTGGCGTAGTCTGCAAGAGAGTTTGGGGACTCGCCTCTAGTTCAGCTCATCATATCACCCACAGACAGATGGCCAGTCAGAACGCACGATCGAGACTCTCGAAGATATGTTGATATCTTGTACGCTCGACTTCGGTGGTTTGTAGGAAGATCACCTGCACCTGGTGGAGTTCTCGTACAATAACAGTTTCCTGGCCAGTAACCAGATGGCACCGTTCGAGGCACTGTATGGCAGGAAGTGCAGATCCCCGCTAGCATGGGAAGATGTTGGGGAGAGGCAGATGCTCGGTCCGAAAATGATTGCTTAGACAGTTAAAGTGGTCAGGAGAGTCAGAGATCATCTTCGAGTTGCCCAAGATCGCCAGCGTTATTAGGCCGATTCTCATCGGCACCCTCTTGAGTTTTTTGTCGGCGACCATGTATTTCTGAGGATTTCGCCTAACCGTGGCGTCATTCATTTTGGCGTACGGAGAAAGCTTAGTCCTTGGTATACAGGACCGTTCGACATTTTGGAGCGAGTAGGAGATGTATCCTATCGTCTTGCTCTCCCGCCATCGTTACGTGAGGTGCATGACGTATTCTATGTATCCCAATTACGACGGTATATTCCGAACCCAAGCCACATACTGGATCATTCAGAATTTGTTGTTGGTACCAACCTTTCGTATGAGGAGAGGCCCGTATCTATATTGGACCGGAGAGAGAAGATACTCAAGAACATGACCATTAGTTTAGTCCGTGTTGCTTGGGGTCATCACTCTTTGGGTGAGTCAACGTGGGAGCGTGAGGATGACATCCGATTGCGATATCCCAACTTGTTTGACTCGTGAGGTATAATGTCTTCCTTATGTCTCATGCCTTCGATTCCTTGCTTGAATGAATGACTACATGATAGACTGCTTGTTATAGCTTGCCTGTGATTAGTATAGCTTGTCCTTGTCTCGCTAGCCTCTTAATTAAATTCCGAGGACCGAATTCTTTTAAGGTAGAGAGAGTTGTAATGACCGTGGTTCGTATTATATACTTGGAATACGTATACGTATCTTGACTTGTATTGCAAGTCTCCTTGCTTAGTTTATTGAATATTTCATTACTTGGTTCATCTTGGTTTGGGTTGGCTTGGTTCGGGTTGGGTTGCTTGGTTTATCATGGACCAAGAGAAAACCCCTACCTACCAACACCATCTCCATTTATTAGCCCCTCCTCTTTGTCTCTCTTCATTACTCTTCTTCTTCTCCACCATTACTTCTTCAACCACCAGAAAGAGAGAGAGAGAGAAAGAGAGCTTAGACAAGTATAGCTTGCTTCATGAAGGAACTCAGTTTTTTTATTGTTCTATTTTCTTCCTCACAAGATTCTAACACACTTTAGTAATTGGCATTTCCAATTTCCATGGCTTAATTTGTGTAGATCTAAGTTTATAGTATTTTTGGATTTTTTGGATTTTGATCTACTAAACATTGCTATTTCCAAGTTTTGATGATTCCATGTTGTAGAGAATTTCGTTCTGCCCCATTTTGACCTATGAAAGTCTGAATTCCGACTTCGGATGATGGGTTTATGAAACTTTGAAGCCATGGACCCCGTGGTTCTTCTTCTCAGACAAGCAGAAAAGCAGAACAATTTCTCAGCCGCATGGAAGTACTTGACCGCATAAAAATTCATGCGGCAACTCTTTCTTAGCCATATGAAAATAATTCCCTGAGTCGCATAAGGCTCCACTTGAGCATAGCCGCATATGCTTGATTCATTCTTAGCCGCATAAGACTCCCTGATACAGTCGCATGAACTTGTTGTTTTCTGAGCCGCAAAAGACTTCATGGTCCCAGCCGCATGAACTTCTGCCTTCCGCAACCGCATAGGGCTTCGGCATAACTAACCGCATAAACTTACTTGAGCCCAGTCGCATAAAGCTTTGCCCTTTCAGCCGCATGTGACTTGTTCTTTTGGCCGCATAAGGACCCGTCTCTGCTCAGCCGCATGGGACCCTCTTGGGCGCAGTCGTATATGCCCATACTTTCAACCGCATATGGCCTTGGCAAATCCAGCCGCATGAACTTAAATACTTGCAGCCGCATGAAGGCTTGACAACTTTTGCTGCATGAGCCTGAGGTCCCCTGAGCCGCATGGATGAGCCCGCAACCCAGCCGCATAAGCCTCTTCCTTCCGCTGTCGCATGGGCCCTTCCTTCCTGAGTCGTATGGCGCATTACTTCCTGAACCGCATACGCTTGCCCTCTTCCAGCCGCATGAGCATGCAGTCCCGGCCGCATAAGCGTGGCTGCTTTCTACCGCATGACTCCTATTAGCCACATGGCTCCCTCCTCTAGTCCTGTCCTCTTGTATTCTATTATATTATTATTATTATTATTACTATTAAATTGATATGTCATATTTATTCTTATATTCTAAAATTTTTAATATGATTTCTGGAACATGATAGTGGCCCGCCGTGGCACACTCTTAACAAGTAAACTGACATTGTATATCTCGACATGCTATTATGTCAGCCAGCCTGACATGATAAGTATGAATGACCTGGACACCGTGGGCGATTGTATTTGTACAAATAAATCAGTACTGACTTGCATCATGTCTAGGAAGGGGATCCCTGAATACCACGGTCAGGGATACATACAGTAAATGACTAAGGTTATTAAAGTAGAATAATTCAATAGACATGAAGAGATTTCCAGCTATAGGTAATCCCATTATCTGGGCGCATTAAGTGGACGTGTAGCCTACCGACGAGTAGGGAATATTTTCAGCACACAGTCATGTGGTTCACCCTTCATAAACGGACATTCGACCCGAATAACCTGGATGGTCTGTAGGGCTTGTGGCTGATGGGATAATCTCGTTGCATATTGCTAGTAACTAGGCTTATGATAACTCTAGTTAGTTAAAGTATCAAGCCGCACTCTTGATTGGCCGTGAGTGGTTGGATGGAATCTAGTCCAACTTAGTCTTGTCCTGATCCTGTACAAGATTGTGACGTAACGTGATTGCTCTGCTTGCCTCAACAATAACGATCAGGGGTCCAGTTCTGTTCAGGCGAAGGGTTACAACCTCGGTCCTTGTTTGGTTTAAGGGTTGTAACCTGGCTCCCGGAGCAGTTCTATGTCCCCTCTTCGTTTATTGTCCTATTGCTCCCATGCCATGCTTGTCATGTTTTACCTTACTTCAATACCATGATTATTTATAATGGCTTTATCAATAAAGATCAGGGGTCCAGTTCTGTTCAGGCGAACGGTTACAACCCCGGTCCTTGTTTGGTTTAAGGGTTGTAACCTGGCTCCCAGAGCAGTTCTGTGTCCTCTATTCGTTTATTGTCTTCACTGTACCAATAGTATTTGAGACAGGTTTCTATTCAGGTGAAGGGTTACAACCTCGATCCTTGTTTGGTTTAAGGGTTGTGACCTGGCTACTGGAATGGTTTCCTCGTACTCAGTTTACTGTTGTTATCTCTATTATTACCAGTTCTTTATTTATTATCTTTAATATTCTATTGTGATATACTGGTTTAGTTCCTAAATGAAGCCTCCTTTGTGGCACTTGCTCTTTCTGGGGTCTGACCCAGCTGGTTTTGTATGGCCAGATATCGGAGCAACACCAGAGGATCTACCTGTCTTCCAGCTAGATGGTGACCACCAGGCGTAACCCTGGCAACGAGTGGGTTTTTTTTGTCCTCCCACTTTATTGTAAATTATTTTTTTAGGCGTTTAGTCGACGAGCACGTGTTAGCTCGTATTGCACCTTTATTTACTGTCTGCCTACGGGCTGTAACATGATTGACAGATCCTAGGGTTGATCATGTATGAATGAACTCTTGCTAGTCTTGACATTTTCTACGACTAGCTTCATGATCATCCAATATGTAATGTATGGGACGCCTTGCTATTATATATTTGGTGCTCGGACATCTTGTAACTGTTATTGCTTGCTTGAGATTGAGACAATGGGCTTGTTCATGACCATAGGAGACTGTTGGCCTGTAGTTAAACCCACATGTATCTAGAGAGTCGTGTCTGTATAGCGAGGTGGGTTGCACTTCAATATACATAGCTGGCTATGTACGCCCCCGCTCTCTAGTATTCTGGTTCTGGAGCGTTACAGAGTAGGAAATGGTTATGTAATCAAAATCCCATCTTGTACAATCTTGTGAAATCTTGTACAATCTTGTGAAATCTTGTATATGTCCTAACCCGTTTATATAACCATCTCATGCTCTAAATCACAGGTTACTTACAGTTCTTACTTATCATGTATATAGATATTTCCAGTTATCAAATATTTTTCGTTTTTATATATACTTTTTTACAGTCCATGTATCTTACTTTTTGCATGCTTTATATTTTCCAACATGATATGAACTGCGTGAGATGTATTGTGCTCGCTCCTATCCTGACTGGACCTGTTAAAAATATTACAGATAATGATGGTGACTGTCCTACCTTCTATGGGGCACATGAGGGTGACCTTCAGGAGCCCACGGAGCATCTAGCTCAGTAGAGGGTGCCTAGTCTAGTCTAGTATTTATAGTTTTTAGTTTGTATCGGATTGTTCCAATTGTTAGTTGAGACTTAGTTATATTTCAGGATTTGTATTTATTTGTGTTGAACATCTATTTTGTGTGGTGTGATAACTCTATTTATATTTTAGTTTCTTCCTTTTATCTGATTCCATATCTTGCTCTATCTTCCCTAGACTTGTGATTGAGATATAGAGTTGAGATGTTATATTATACCTCCGTGCGGAGATGATAAGTTTATATAGCTAGTTGTTAGATGTTAGATGTTATAGATGACCTATACATCGTTCTACCGCCGACACTACTGCGTAGGCTGGACCCACGTTCTCGTGCCCCTAATCAAGGTGCGCATCGTCACACGTTTTTGTGGTAGCCCATGCAGGTCGATGTCGCAATTAGTGCGATCTCGTAATGGTGCTCGGCTTAGAGCACTAATTATGAGCCTGCGACTAGGACATAGGATCTAGGATATGATAGGAGTTACTCAGTCACATTTTAGGAAAATTCTGATCTTTTGATTACCATGACAACTTTTCTTGCATTTGAATTCAATTGTCCTTCCTTGATTTTCCTTGTTATGTGCCATATTGATCTCCTTATTTCAATCTGTCCTCAGGATGACAATTACTCACGCTCAGGCAGCAGGATCTAGTGTTATTCCAGAGAGGTCCGATCCAGTAGGACCTCCACCTCTGGCTACGGGAGTAGCAGTCGAGGGAGCTGCCACCTCAGTTCTTGTCTTTAAGGCAGGAGTAGCAGCGACTGTTCCAGGAGGACTTCCACCTCCAGCTGCGGGACCGTCCAAAGTCATTCCTGAGACTCTTCTACCGCTAGCTCCGCTACCGACGGATGCACAGCAGATGATGGCCCTTCTACAGTAGATGATGCAGACCTAGAGGGACCAGGAAGAGGTACAACAACATCAGGCTTACGCATCCCACCGCCATACAGAGGTGCTACGACAGAGTATGGAGAATTCCCACCATCTGGCGACGACAGCAGTTGAGAGAGTAGTCTCGGGTACAGATCAGGGTGCCCCAGTTCAGCAGTAGGGTCGAGGGAGGCCTGGCTTATGTCTGGATTTCAGGAAGATGAACCTGAAGGACTTCAAGGGTACCGAGGGTATCCTGTATGCTGACGACTGGTCGAAGGACGGCCAGAGGAGCCTGGAGTTAGCAGAGGTTCCGAGGGGACTATGGGCGACGTCTTCGGCTAGCCAGTTATTTGACATCGCTTTGACGTGGTTCCGGACAGACCCTCAGGTGTTAGTAAGGGGTATATCATGGGATAACTTCAGGCAGCTCTTTAAGGAGAAGTTCTACCCCGACGTGGCTCTTACAGCTCTGGAGGCCCAGTTCGTCGGATTAGTGCAGGAGAACTCGTCGGTGGACGAGTATACAGCGAAGTTCTTCCGTTTGAGTAGGTTTGCTCCAGACCTGATTCAGAATTAAGGGTATAAGGCCCGCAAGTTTCGAAGGGGCCTTATTCATGCGGTTCGTACACATACTTTCGAGCGACGTGATACGACCTTCGAGCAGATACTGATAGAGGTACAGATAGCTGAGGAGGACTTCGGCCTCAAGCCGAAGAGGGGCAGTGATGCCTTAGGGGCTAGTTCTAGTACAGGGCCAGCCAAGTGCCCTCACATTCAACATAGGCCAGTTCAGCAGCCATTTCAGGGCCAGGGATTTGTACTTCACCAGCAGGCACCCAGGCAGCAACAACATACTATATGTGTCTTCTGCAAGAGGCAAGGTCACGGATGGGGCAACTGCAGAAAGAGGTAGGGCCTGTGTTTATTTTGTGGTTCAGCAGAGCATCAGTTGAGGGAGTGTCCCAAGAACTTGGCACGATTGGCTCAGGCAGTAGCAGGAGCTAGGGCTCCGATAGGGCAGCAGACGAGACTACCATTGCAGACTCAGTAGCAGAGGTTTGTCCAGCATCAGCAGCAGGCCAGGGGAGGCCAGCAGGAGAGAGCTTTCGCCATGGCGGTCGAGGATGCACAGGCAGAGGGAGAGCTGATTGCAGGTTCCAATCTTTTCGATTCCTTTTTCACATTTGCCTCCTTATAAATGTCTTGAAATTTGATTCTATCCGTAGCTGGTAGTTGATAAATTTTGTTCAGATGTTTCAATGTGATTTATTTTCTTCTGAGATAAGTCGTATGGGCTTGGTCGCCTCGATTATGGGATATAGAGTCTTCTATAGTCATGTTAGCTAGCATAGTGAGGGCATATAGTCAGATTTTGGACGTATTTCTCGGATATAGGAATTTAAGGTTTTCGCGGCCAAGCATGCGGCAATGCAAAAATTTTAAATACCATGATTCTAGAGGTATGTACCTTAGTCAAGGACTCTGTGAATATCGTAGCCTTGCTCACTAGCATGACGAAGATTCCGAGTATTATGATTTTTGGACAGACGCATATGATTATCGGACTGTGTGTTGAGACTGTGATTTTTGGGGGTGTTTGACCTAGAAGGAGTACGACCATTTTAATTTTGAGGACAAATTTTTTCTAAGGAGGGTAGACTTGTAGCACCCAGTTTCTAAAATAAGGGTAATTTTGAAATTTTGAAATTTTAATCATTTAATAATGATATTTAAACCATGTTATGATTTTTGGTAATTTTAGTTAATTTAAAACTATTTAAAACCATGACATGTGATTTTGATGGTTAACTAGTTAAATCCTAGTTTTGCTAAGCATAGTGACTAACCATGACCAAGGGAGCATAGTCATGTGACTAGGATGACTAATTACAAGTTTTTAGCCTAAAGGTATTTTGGTCATTTTGACAATTTTGTGAAATTATATTTTTGATTAATTAATTTTGTGCTAATTGAATTGTTTGAGACTAACCTCTAAGCTTAACCTAACCTAGATTAGTCTTATGGTTAGAATCATGGTTAGAACATTTCTACTATGTGCCAAGGTTAATAATATCTAGATATTATTCTAGTAGGATATTTTTCTTAGGATATTTGTGAAAAAGAAAGCCTAGAACCAATAGGAAGGCTTAGAATTGGGTGGACAACTCCTAGACTCTCATCTAGACCTAAAACCTAACCCTAAGTCATCTAGTAGCAGCCATACAAGCCCCCCCACTCCTATAATCCCACTTGAGCCATTGCCTCTTTTTAATACCTAGAAAGAGCACTAATTTGTTCTTCCCTAAACTTCTCCCAATTAATCCAAATTGAGCCCAAATTGAGTCAAATCAATTGCATCATCATCCCCAACATTAGAGAAGACTTGTGGAGGTTTGCTAGCAAGGTTGGAGAACGTTTGAACCATAGCAAATCGAGGAAGACGTCAAGTCGAGGCTCTTTACATTGAGTTTGAACACTCAATAGGTAAAACCCTACAAACCCTAATAAATTCCTGATTTCTTCCATAAATGCATTCATTTAGGGTCCCCCTAGGTGTAGCCCAAGTTTGGTAGGATCTCGTGTCCATTTCGTGTCCGTATCGGACACGTATCGGTGTATTTAAATGCGTGTTTGATGAAAGGTCACATAGAAATGGATTTTGGTAATTTTCAAAACTAATTAGATGTATGTGTAGCCTAACATGTGTATATTACAATCCTAATCGACTGAGTCAATTTTAGTATAGTTTGGATACAGTTTTAGGGCTTGGATATGCAGCACGAGACACCGCACGGGGCACGTACGGTTGTCCTGCTGCTCGACACTGATTGCAGACACGACACGCGTCAAGACGAGGTGCCACTTGGCATAGACCGAGAGGCAATGACTGACATATCATCCCTCGAGTCTCGAGTCATCTTGTGTCGTGTCGGACACGAATTTTGATCTGTACTGGGCTTACACAGACTGTGCACAGGCGGGTTTTGGTTACTGACACGGGGTTCGTGTCACTTCTGGACACATTGTGGTCGTGCGTTAGGGTGTCAGACACGAAGCCCTATAACTGGTGAACCCCTAGGCACGACTACGAGGTGTCTCATGTCATGTGTCATGTCCTTGCCCGACTCGCATACGTGCACGAGGCTGCCTGCACATTTTGGTGTCTGTGTGTGTTCTCTCTGATAGGACACGTTCGTGTCCAGTTGTTGGACACGAAGTTGACCCCCATGACACGTACTAAGTGTACTCATGATTGCACATGTTAATTAGTAGGATTCGTGGGTTTTTCAAAACGAATTTAGGGACGAACCCTATTTACTGATACATGATTCAGTTTATGGTTTTTGAGTTTAAAATGTGTTTTAAATTATTAATAAACGAAATTTGTGATGTAATAACATGTATACATGTCTGGGGATTCAAATGGGATGGGTTGTATTCGAATTTCACTAGCTAAATAACTCAACAGAAATGATAACCTGAGAATTCCCCTAAGTAAAAACCTGAAAACTGAGATTTTTAGTGTAAACTGAAATGGATTTCGATTTTTCAAATGATAACTGGGTTTTGACTTTTAAAAGGTTAACTAGGTTGTGGACTGTTAAGGTGTTAACCTGAGATTCCACTGAAACATGTTAACAAGAGTTCATTGAATTTCCCAAATACAAAAGATGAGATTTGGTTTATTAGAAAAATTGAGATTTTGAATGTAATTTAAACTTAGAACTAACTCATTCAAAACAGAATTTGAGAATTGGGTTTGTATTTGTAAAAAAAGGAACTGTGAACTAAGTTAGGTTATGAAAACTGAAATTCAATTGCCTATCATTCTTTAACTCTAAAACTGAACCTATTGCTAGACTTCATTTTCCTAACATTGCATGAAACCTAATTTCTAAACCTTACATGCTATATTGAACCTTAAGTTATGATCTAACCTATGCATACTTTGATCTATAACTAAAACCTTCACCTAACTCACCATTGTATGTTAGCTATAATCAGAACTTGTATGTGAACCCCATTAACTGAATGTATGTGCACACACCTTTATTTTTCACTACACTCTAACATAGACACTACCAATATAGCCTTTATGCATATGTTCTCTCTATCCCTCTATATATGTGTTATGTTCTTTCCCCTATAATACTATGTAAATACCATTGCATATATATATATATATATATATATATATATATATATATATATATATATATATATATATATATATATATATATATATATATATATATATATATATATATGCATGTAGGTATACATTAGCTATATAGAGATGATTCCTATATATGCCTATGAATGATTTCATATATTAGAATATGCTATGTGTGTATTGAATATATATGTATATATATATAAATTGTATGTTTGATGGTTTGTATAGCATTGTGATGGTGTATGAGTGTTAGTCTAGGATTGGTTAGGCCCAAGAGTTGACTTAACCTAGATTAGACTTGATTGGATCAAGTGTGACCTAGTTTGACCTAGACAGTTGACCAAAGTTGACCAAGAGTTGACTTCGACCTAGTTTGGCTAGAATTTGACCAAACCCTAAGCAGTTGCCCATGTTACCTTACAGTTGACCTAGTTTGACCTAGATAGTTGACCAAAGTTTACCATGAGTTGACTTTGACCTAGTTCGACTTAGAATCATGTAGTTTGCATGGTAGATTTCCATTATTACAATTTGATTACTTTACAACCTGTTTTACTCTAAATAGGACTCTGTGACACCAGTTCGAACATCTATTCATATCAGTCATTTAGGGTGACAAACGAGTACATTCTCTGATCATTTCATATTTGTTAGGATTTATATTCTTGCTCTAGATTACTTTACATTATGCTGTCACATTATTATCACGGATTGGTACTATATGGATCTTGTCATGCGATATTATCTCTCCCGGGGTGTATCACATACAGTTGTCATGTGCTTTTCACGAACATCTTGTATTTCATGTACACCGCTTTCATGTATACTCTTTTGCAATTTGTACTCTCATGATCACGTGAGCAAACATGATAAAAACCTCTTGTACAAGGTAACGTAACTTGACTGGATCCTTGTGTATTGATTGGGGAGGGTGAGTAGAAAATGGTTATGTGATCAAAATCCCATCTTGTACAATCTTGTGAAATCTTGTACAATCTTATAAAATCGTGTATATGTCCTAACCCGTTTATATAACCATCTCATGCTCTAAATCACAGGTTACTTACAGTTCTTACTTATCATGTATATAGATATTTCCAGTTATCAAATCTTTCTCATTTTTATATATACTTCCTTACAGTTCATGTATCTTACTCTTTGCATGCTTTATATATCCCAACATGATATGAACTGCGTGAGATGTATTGTGCTCGCTCCTATCCTGACTAGACCTGTTGAAAATATTACAGATGATGATGGTGACTGCCCTACCTGCTATGGGGAACATGAGGGTGACCTTCAGGAGCCCGAGGAGCATCTAGCTCAGTAAGGGTGCGTAGTCTAGTCTATTATTTGTAGTTTTCAGTTTGTATCGGATTGTTCCAATTGGTAGTTGAGACTTAGTTATATTTCAGGACATGTATTTATTTGTGTTGAACATCTTTTTTGTGTGGTGTGATAACTTTATTTATATTTCAGTTTCTTCCTTTTATCTGATTCCATATCGTGCTCTATCTTCCCTAGACTCATGATTGAGATATAGAGTTGAGATGTTATATTATACCTTCGTGCGGAGATGACATGTTTATATATATAGTTGTTAGATGTTAGATGCTATAGATGACCTATACAGCGTTCTACCGCCGACACTGCAGCGTAGGTTGGACGTACCCACATTCTCGTGCCCCTAATCAGGGTGCAGGCCGTGACAAATGTCCTCATATACCTTTGTCGTCTCTGGTACAGGATGTGTCGCTAAGAAGTCGGCTAATACTTGGTATTTGACTGTCTTTTTGGGACGAACACCAGGTCGTAAGGAGTCAAAAGTATTGCCCATGTTGCTGACCGCGAGTTTAGGGCCCCTGGCTTGGTCATGAGGACCCTGAGGGGATTGACTCGGATGATGACGTGGATTGTCTGTCCAGCCATATAATAGCGCATCTTTTGAATGGCGAAGAGTAGAGCGAGACACTCCTTCTCCATAGGATTATACCAATTTTTGGTACCAATCATGGTCCTACTCAGATAGTAGATTGCATGTTCGTGGCCTTCATTGTTTCTTTGGACTAGCAAAGTACCAAGAGAATTGTCCATATCTCGGACGTATAGCAGAAAGGGCCTCCCCACGACTGGTGCTACCAATACTGGAGGACTAGTGAGGTACATCTTGATGTCGTCGAACATGCACTGGCATTCTTCGGTCCAAACATACGAGACCCCTTTCTTCATCAGTTTGGTGAAGGGTTGGAAGTGACCAGAGAGATTCGCTATGAATTTTCTGATGTATGCCAAGCGTCCTTGTAGGCCTCGAAGTTCACGGAGATTCTTCTGGGGAGCCATGTCCAAGATCGCGTTAGTCTTCTCATGGTCAATATGAATACCCTTGGCTATGACGATAAAGCCCAAGAACTTGCTACTGGAAACCTCAGGAAAGACTTGGTTGGGTTCATCTTTAGTCGATGTGTCCGTATCAAGTAAAACACCATCATCAAGTCATCCAAATTGCTGAATTTTCTTTTGCTTTTGACGACAATGTCATCAACATAACATTCTACCATTTTCGACGATTTTTGTGGAATATGGTACTCAAAGCCAGCATGTATGTTGCTCCTGTATTTGTCAATCCAAAGGGCATCACTGTATAACAATAGATTCGTTTTGGAGTATGGAATGAAGTATGCTTTTCATCTTTATTGAACATCTTGATCTGGTTGTAGCCTTAGAACCCATCCATGAAAGACATACGATCGATGACACAAGTATTGTCGATCACCACGTCAGTGATTGGGAGGAGAAACTCGCCGTTTGGACAGGCCGAGTTGTGATTCCTTAAATCTATACAGATCCAAATTTTCTCGTTCTTCTTAGTGACTGGAACAATGTTGGCTACCCAATCCGGATGTTGCTCTTTGCGAGTAAAGCCACTCTCTATGAGTTTGTCAACTTCTTTCTCGATAGCATCCATGATGTTGGGGCGAAAGCGACGTTGTTGCCGTTTGACAGTTTTAGCGTCGGGCAAGATGTTGAGACGGTATATTGCGACTTACGGGTCTAAACCCGGCATGTCCTCATAGCTCCAAGCAAAGACATGGATGTACTCTCGGATAAGCTGTATCAAAGACTCTCTATCCTCTCCAGTCAAGCTTTTGCAGATGAAGATGGGTTTAGGTGAAGCCTCATCACCTAGTTCGACTTAGACAACTTCATCTTCCATGGGAGGTTCTCGCTGTTTGAAGTGCCATTCCTATTAGGATCCTAGGCGTTGAGCCCACGGTTAATCCTCGAAGAATTAAAGTATTTTGCCTTCATCCTCGACTAGGGGATCTGCAGAGACCATATTGACGGACAGTATCTTCTTGAAGGCTTGGCCGATACTGGTGTCAGAGTCACAGGTTGAGGAATCAGAAGAGTGTGAATGCATCATGGCCTCAGGCTATAATCTCTCCAAAGTTGTCGTAGGTGTAACATAACCCAACCGTCGGCGTGTGCGGTGATAGTAATTTTGAGACTTTTTCTTTGGAGCATGAAGTCGTAAGGGAAGGCGTCGACCTTTGCCATAGTTCAGTCCTTCGTCGCTATTCAAGTCGTAACCCATCTTTTGAATACAGTGTTTGGCTTGAACAGTGTAACAGTGAGTTGCATCCTGCCATTATCGGGTTCTGGTTCTGCTGGAGTCGGCAACTGAGGGTTCTCCAATCGACTGAAGATGATGGGTTCCTCTTCTTTCTTTCTTGCTGGAACCAAGAAATAGGCACCTCGGGAAGAGACAACTTGGCTTGCAAGATCAGCGGTTGTCACTTGCGTGTGTAACATATACAGAGCGTTGTCTAAGAAATACATAGGGTTCCAGTGTGCACAACAGTAATTTTTTTATTAATGAAATGCATAATTTTATCTCGAGAGATAACATCATATAAAGAATGTGCCTCGGTATTGGCGTATATGTATGTAGAAGCATGAAAAAGTGCGACCGTAACAAACGCGCAGGTGATAAGAAGTTGCTGCATACAAACTTCACAAAAGTGCAGGTATCCAAAAGCGCAGACAATAATAAAAAGTCACAACAGACAAAGGTGGTGCATAAATATTTCTTTATTAAAATCATGTCTACGAAGATCTATTATAGATTCTTCATGATTACATATAAAGACTAAAACACCTAAAGTCTACAAGTAGGCAATCTTCAGAATGTGCGCAGCCCCTCAGACGCTCAGCTCGTCAGAGCAAATCACTTCCTCGTCAGAGCAAGCCTCTTCCTAGCCAGACGTAGAGGAAATCCAATATGGTTAATGAAGCGGCCATTGGCCAGAGCCAGAATGCAGCTCCTGCTCGCCTCACTACTGCGGCTCTTGAGCAGGGCAGAGCACAACCTGTGGCTCTTCGGATTGGCAATCAATCCAAACTCGGAAGCTTGGATCTCGAAGACCTCCAAGATGTTGTTTAGGTTCGAACTCCTTAAGCCAAGTGCTCAAGTGCATCTCGAAACCCATTGGACATTCTTCTACAAGGATACAGCTTCTTTGAACAAAGAGATCCACAACTAACAGTCGACTTGTGCAAGGCCAACTGTCGTTCGAAACCAAGTCGGATCAAGCATGACGGTGGGAATGCTAAGAGACAGTAGACGTAACTCTTCAGAACAACTCCACTTTAAATAGGCTAAATCTGGTCCAACCCCAAATGCCACATGTCAACCAGTCAAAGACCCCCAAATTAATGGGATGAACCTAGGACTCAGCACAATGAATCTCATTTAATAGGTTTATTTGACCGAATCCAATGCCAAAAACTTCTCGTAATTCTCCAAAAGACGACATCAATTAAAGAAGAGGATGACTGACTCATCCGTTAAAAAAAGTCATTAAATTACTCTTATGACTTCGATAAAAACTAGCTTCTTCGACTCAGAAGCGCAGCCACTTCAGCTCGACGCAGAAGCACAGTCACTTTGGTTTGACTCAAAAGAGCAGTTCCCTCGCTTCAACCCAGAAGCACAGCTCATTCCATCCTATCCAGAAGTGCAGCCCGTTCAATTGCTCCTTCAGCTGACACTTTGTTGCCTTAAGCACAAGTCTCCTTGTCACTCCAAAGCACAGTGACTCTGTCGCCTTCGAAACACAGTCTCCCCGTCGCCCAAAAGTACAGTGATGCTGTCATCTTCGAAACACAGTCTCCTCGTCGCTCAAAAGCATTTTGACTCTGTCGTCTTCGAAACACAGTCTACTCGTCGCTTCAAAGCGTAGTGACTTCGTCGTATTTGAAACACAGTCTACTCGTCGCCCCAAAGCACAGTGACTCCATTGTCTTCGAAACATGGTCTACTCGTCGTTCCAAAGAACAGTGACTCCGTTATCTTCAGAACATAATCTCTTCGTCGTCCAAAAGCGCAGTGACTCAGTTGTGTTCGAAACACAGTCTTCTCGTCGCCAAAAAGCGCAGTGACATCGAAACCACACCAGAAGCACAGCTCGTATAGATACGTAGTCCTATGAGATAACATTATTCCATGTGGCAAGTCGGGTATCTATATCTTTTTAGATATTACCCAATCGTTTTCGTTTAAACCACCATTCTTAAGATAAGAACAAATTTGATTATATTGATAAGAGCAATATCCTATCGATTTGTTTAAACAACCATTCCTAAGAATAAGGACGGAGTTTGTTACTATCGACAAGGGTCATATCCAATCGGTTTGTTTAAACCAATGGCCCCTAAGATAAGGATAAAATCCAACTTTGGGGATAAGATCAGAATCTACTCAGGTTCATCCAATCAACAGTAAACGCACACCATGTGTCGTTTACCCAGTTATGTTGATAAACTCCCCAAGATCTTGATAAAATAGAATCCCAACATCCGCCACGTGTCAGCTCAATATCAGCCCTCACCATGCAGTCTCAACATTCTTTTGTTTCTCCACGTACAGCGTCCCTGTACAACCCTTATGCACATCGCATATGTGCTCCACTATAAATAGAAGGAGTTTTCCTTTGATCAAGATGCTTCAAAATATTCATAACTTCAGCATCCTCTCGATTGGCAACCCAGAGTTCCAGTCACAAGCACCAGAAAGCCAGAGCAAGTTCAACTCGTCGTCAGATCGTCAAAGGAGTAAAGGTGCCGTTGTAGGGCTCGATCTCCACCGTCAGACTTTTCTAGAAATTTTGAACTTAGATCTCCTGTTTAGGAATCGATTGTACTCTTTACATGTTTAACATACAAAAAGTTCGTATAATCTTTTATCATGGCAAACAAGATGATGACTCTGCTGGGGAATTCCTTCTTCTCCAACGAGAAGGTGGTGACGCAATTTGACGACAACTTGCTGCGATCTTCTCAAAAGTCGTTGGTCGTACATTTCGTCCAACAAGTCTTTAAAGATCTCCTTTTTGAAGAGAAGTCGAGTCCTTCAAAGCGGTTCATAAAACCGAAGAAGACTCGACATACCTGTGTGCCGAACGCTGCTGCAACGAGCAGTACGATGGAGGGGACTGCGCTCCAGAACCCCCTGAACGACGAAGCCCAGAAGAAGATTTCGGCTACTGCTGCTATGCCGCCTCACTCAGTTCCTGCTTCAGGAAAACTCAGCGAGGAGTTCGGCTCCTCTATGGCGAGCTTAACAAAGGCACAACACCGAAAGAATCGCGCAATGACCCATCCGCTGATAGAAGAAGCTGTACAGGCAAGAACTTATGTATTCGACTAAATTGCCTCTCCATCGGGTAAGGCTATGTTAGATTTTGAACGTTACATACCTTCTAGGGGTAACGTAAAGAGATATAAGGTAGCACGTGCCTTACATGACCAAAGTTCTATGCTAACCACTCTGTTGGATTCTAAATACTGTGCACCATCTAGGGGTAGTAGGAAGAAGTCCAAGGTGGCACGTGCCTTGCACGATCAATATTGCTATGCCAATAGCTGACCGAAGGCCCGCATAAACAGTCATGTGCGCAGCCAACGGAAAGCCATACAAAACTGGTCCGAGTGCTTCGAAGCCTTGACCGGTAAAAACCTACTATCACTTGAGCGCTCATACGCGTAATCCAAGTCAGGGGTACCTACTATCGAGATAGACTCGTGCAAGCAGTATTCTTGTAAGCATGAAGGAGTCTACCTCACCAGTAACTCTCTGATCAGGGCCTAAGCGTTTGTCACATGCTGGAACTAAGAAGAGGAAAGCTATTTCAACATCCTAACTCCTGCGTACAGCTTTTCTGTGCGCACAAAAGGAATATAGGAATGGAGACCTCAACAGCTCTCCACAAATGTAAATTAAGGGAGGAGTCTGTGGTGCAAGACATGTCTAAACCAAGCCACAACTGCACCCAGACCACCATCAACTGTTGCTGTTTCCAAACAGCCACTTCATCGCCAAAGTGGCGGTCCATCATCTAAAGATTATGACCGATGGCATATAATGAAGAAGATGAACTCTGCGTTGCTTCATGCAACGCGGCGTGGGGTTCTCCGTCTCTCAAGAATCATTCCAAGAATCCTCCCGTATCGGCCAACAAACCCAAAAACTGGCCTGGATGTAGCAAGACAACACTGCACAGTACGGGTGTGTTCCCACTCCAAATAAGGATCCTTGCCGTAAAGAGATGATGCTTCAGCAACAATATTACCTGGGGGTAGCCAACCCTCCACCATTCATGACAATGTCTCGTTTTAACCCAATAAAGGATTGTATGACACAGACGCTTTCGCAGGCGCAGGTAGTCAAAAGGTTTGGAGTAGCAATTACAATGAGTCTGAGGAAGATTACAACCTACCGGTTTATCCTCAAGATGACGGGACTCAGGCGTTTGAACCAGAGAGCAAAAGATCCACTGTCCCTTCTACTTATTCGCACATGATGTCCATGTTCATGGCCGAAGGCCACTACGTGGATAGCAACGATGGATTCAGCCAGAAGAAGTATATAGAGGCCCTTGAAACGGGCCTAAATACTTTGAACGATACTATAAAGACCTTGGATTCCGTCATCTTGGAGATCAAGCAAAAATTAACACCCACTATCTCTACTCCTGTAAACCAAGAACCAGGGACTAATGGAGGGTCCAATGCGCCTCACATCCTGAACCAAGTAGCGCCCCCCGTCATCTACTCCATCAACAATGGGACCTGCAATGTTGAGTGAAGTACAGCAGGCCTTTAAAGAGTTATACTCTCACCACGATGCCAGAGAAAAGCAAGAATTACTCCAAAAGATAAGAATTTGGCAACCATATCCTGTCGAATGGGATATCATGGTCTATCCTCCCAAATATAATATGCAGATGCTCACACCATTAGATGAGAAGGAGTCTCCTCGTCCATACTTGAGGTACTTTGCCTCAGTAACCGAGCTTCTTCCAAAGGATGACGCTCTGCTTACTAACATATTCATAGGAGCTCTGCAGTGGGTGGCCTAGGAATGGTTTTGTAGCCGTCCGGACAACTGCTTTTCGTTGTTCAATGACTTGAAGCGCCTATTCCTCAATCGATTCTACGAAAGGGGAATGGACTTGATAATGTCGACTCTCATGGACATCTTCTAGAAGAAGAAGGAACCTGTACGCGCGTACATTGAGCGCTTCCACCAGGCAGCTCTGAGGTTACCACATGGGATACCCGAGCCCTTGCTTATGGACTCATGCCGCAAAAACATGCTCCATGCAATCAAATTGTGGCACAGTGCTCCATGCATAGAGTGGACGCCTTTCATTACAAAGGCAGATGTGGCAAAAAGAAAAGCCCGAGATGTACAACTATTGGGATTGAATTTCCCATCACTCGAAGACAAAGGGAGGCGCTCGTCTGGCAATAACCCTGTTCCCAAGGACAGTAAAGAAAAGCAGGCTATGACCATCAACATCTTCAAAGGTTCTGTAACAATGAACCCGAAGCATGCTGAAGCGCAGAGGCCGAAAGAAACCTACTCCTTCAATGGCGAAGACACACTATAACTCTTCGATATGTTGACAAGGGGTGGTAAGCTTCAACTCTCGCCTCCAAGGTACCCCAATAAAGTGGAAAAGGTGGACAACCCAAAGTAATGCCACTATCACCTGTACGTCCACCATTCAACACTCGATTGCTACGTATTGAAAAGACGCCAGTGCCTCATCGATGCCAAAGTCATCTCACTTAACTATGAGGAAAAGACTATTACTGCCAACATGGCCACTCTCCAGTTCGAAAAATTTTCGAAGATAGAGGCTCAAGACGGCACCGTCCCCATCCAGAGAGCAATGATGGAAGTAGTCAATCTTCTACCGGCCCGTGACAACCCTCAAGGCCTCATCATATTTACAAAACCGTGAGGCAAAGTTATGTGGGTCCATCCTGATCTTGCCTCAGACATGATAATGCCTGCAGTGCGTTCGGTCAAGGAAAATAAAGTCAAATCATGTCGCATGGTCTCTACATCGACTAATGATACTCTGGTTACCACTCGCTCGGCTCACCAGTGAGAAGATAACCAAACTTCAAAAGAAGAAACATCTCCACCCGTTACGACCTCTGCCCCCGAGGCGTCAGAAGCGGGCAAGTCTCAAGCCCCTGCCACAAATAAGCAGAGGCAGAAGAAGGTTTATTTTGATAAACCTTTGAGAAAAGACTCGGCTGTAGGGCCGATCAAGCCATACAACTTTGACTTATTGGCACAGCTTGCCAATATTTTGGTTCGACTGTCCCTCTTTGAGCTCTTCCGTCTCTCCAAAGGGACTCGAGATGCCCTCAGCGAAGCTTTATCGAACGTCGACTCCTTTCTCACTCGGGTGGAACCGCCCAAGGAGGATCCTGCCGCTTGCCCACATTATCACCGTGTGGTCGAGGTGATTCCTAACATCACCTTCACTTAGCAGGACATGTTATTGAAGAACAACCAGCACAATAGGCCCCTGTACTACACGTGGTATGTTGGTTCCATTAAGGTCGATCGCATCAACATCGACCATAGCTCTTCTCTTAGCATCATTCCTCGGAGTTTACTCCAAGTTTTGGGGATCCCGATGCATCAGCTGACTGCGTCAAATACTACAATGAGCAGCTTCAACACTGGAAAGAGTGAGCCCCTGGGCAAGATTCGCCTAAAATGACAAATAGGCGATCTCCAGACATACGTGACTTGTTACGTCATTGATGCTAATATAAACTACAACATGCTATTGGGTAGACCATGGATTCATGAATGCATGATCGTGCCCTCTACTTTCCATCAATGCATGACATATGTGGCCAACGATTGGACTTTCAAGACCGAGTTCGCTGACATCGATCTGTTTCGAGGACTCGAAGCGTATTGTACAGATGCTGAGCTATACAAGTCAGTCCCATGGGACAATGATGGCAATGATGCCGACGACGAGGCAGATACTGCACCAGAAAGCGTAGTTATGGCAGAAAAACTATTAAGGGTTCTATTGAAGGGGAAACATCCCAAGACGTCAGCTTCTTTCGTCATCAAGCTTCGAAGAAAGGCTCCAACTCGGTCGCCCTCGATGATATCAGCTGCTATCCAGGAGGCTATCCAAATAAAGCTCCCCAGAAGGCTCCAAAGCCAACTCCGAGGTCGCAGGAACCTTCGACTATAGACCCCTTGGTAGTCAAGTTGAAGGGGAAACCTCCTCCACCTTCTTCCATGGCAGAGAACAAATGAAGAGTTCAGAGACTAGATATGTGCCGATAATGAGGCACACTCATTAGATGATGTAATCCCTCGGGATAAGATTTCGTATTTCATTAATAAAAAGTTGTCTTTGAATAACTCGTGTGCACACTGGAACACTAAGTATTTCTTAGACAACGCTTTGTATATGTTACAAACAGAAGTGACAACCGCTGATCTCGCAAGCCGAGTTGTCTCTCCCCAAGGCACCTACGTTTTGGTTCCAGCAAGGAAGAAAGAGGAAGAACCCATCATCTTTGGTCGATTGGAGCATCCTCAGCGGCTAGCTCCAACAGAACAGAACCCAATAACGGCAAGATGTAATTCTACCGTTACACTGCTCAAGCCAAACACCTTATTCAGAAGATGGGTTACGACTTGAACGGCGATAGAGGACTGAACTATGGCAAAGGCGGACACCGTCCTTTACGACTTCCAGCTCCAAAGAGAAAGTCCCAAAATTAGTACCAGCATACTCGTCGGGGTTGGGTTATGTTACACACACAATAACTTCGGAGAGCTCAGAGCCAAAAGTCCTGATGCATTCACATTCCTCTGACTCCTCAACCAGGGACTTTGATACCAGTATAGGCCAAGCCTTCAAAAGGATACTGTCTGTCAATATGGTCTCTGCAGATCCCCCAGTCGAGGATAATCCCTGGGCTCTACACCTGGCATCCCAATAGGAATGGTGCTTCGAATAGTATGAACCTCTTACTGAAGATGAGGTCATCCAAGTCGAGCTGGGAGATGAGGCATCCCCTAAGCCCATCTTCATCAGCAAAAGCTTGACTGGAGAAGACAAAGAATCTCTGATACAGCTTATCCAAGAGTACATCGATGTCTTTGCTTGGAGCTACGAAGACATGTCGGGTTTAGACCCACAAGTCGCCATGTACTGTCTCAACATCTTTCCCGATGCTAAGCCTGTCAAACAGCAACAACCTCATTTTTGCCCCAACATCATGGATGCTATCGAAAAAGAAATCAGTAAACTCATAGAGAGTGGCTTCATTCGTGATGAGCAACATCCGGATTAGGTGGCCAACATTGTCCCAGTCACCAAAAAAAACAGGAAGATTTGGGTCTACATAGACTTCAGGGATCTCAACTCGGCTTATCCAAAAGATGAGTTCCCCCTCCCGATCACCAACGTGATGATTGACAACACTTGTAGCTTCGAGCGTATGTCTTTCATGGAAGGTTTCTCAGGCTACAACCAGATCAAGACGTTCCCCATAAAACCCCTATTTTATTTAATTAATTATTATTATTTCCATTAGTTTAGAATCTTGATTAGTATTGAATTTTTAATTATTTAAATTCACGAGAATTTATGATTGTTATAAATAAATAAAAAATATATTTTTTGGTTTAATAATAATATTCTATAGAAAATAGATTATCTTGATTTTTCTTAATAGATTATTAGAAAATTTATTTTGAATTTTAAAGTGATAACATTTTCATAATTATTGAAAAATTCTTGGTTTTAAGTTATAATAAGAAATATTTATAAATATTTTTATTCTATGGGAAATCCAAAATAGATTAGTTATAAAATACTAGCAAAAAAATATAGTAGAAAATATGTTCTTATGAAAGATTTTTATTTAATTTTTGGGATTATGATTTTCATATATTATTAGTTTTTATTTTAGGTTTAAAATAAAAAAAAGGGGAAGAGCTACTGTTCCCCATGGGGGGAACAGTAGTCTTCCAAACCCGACCCCAGCCAAAGAATTTCATCGAGAAATTTTAACTCTTCTAACTCGATGAATTCAAAACCAATTCTAGCCAAATCAAATCCTGTGAAATCCTATCCTATCCCAACCCACGAGCTCCTATAATTGCACAAATTCGATTACTAATCGAATTTAAAGCTACGGAGAAATCGGGTGGAAACATGATTTGAAAGTTGGGTGATATATATACGGATCATCAACAAACGACTCCAACTCGAGAACCCTAACTCTTCCACAACGATCATGCTACACCCCGCACACGCCCTGACCTTTGTTGACCGCCTGCTCGACGTCCCGGTTCGCCTGCACATCGCCGTGGAGTACCGGAGCACCATAGGATCGACCCCAAAACAGAGATACTCTGTTTTTGAAACCCGCCCAGGTACCTATATTCTCGATTCAATAACTTTGTGTATTCTCCATCATTTTCTAATTCATAAATTCCTATAGAGAGTCTACATAACCCTCTATGAACCGATAGAAAATGTTGTGTTGCCCGTGGATGTTCGAACAGTCGTGTGGTAAGCCCAGAGACATTCGCCCAGCTTCTTATTCCAGTCACGCTTATTAGAGATATGACTTTCTTGAGAAACTTAACAATAGTCTTGTTGAATACTTCAGCTAGTCCATTTGCTGCAGGATTGTAAGCCTTTCATGCTACATTTTGTATTCGATTCTTATTGCAGAACTGATAGAATGAGTGGCTCACGAACTGATGGCCGTTGTCATGGATAATCCTCCTGGGAACTCCGAAGCGGTATATGACGTGATGTCTAACAAAGTTAATCACATTGGAAGTTTTTACCTCGCCAGAGGTACTGCTTATGCCTACTTGAAAAGTAGTCGATAATGGCAAGGATGAACCAGTATCCTTTGGAGGATGGTGGGCTAATCGGCCCAATGATGTCCATTTGCCATGCTTCAAACGGCCAGGCGACCGCTGTGGGGTGTAGGAACTCAGTAGGTTAGTGGATGAAGTCTACATGCAACTGACATAACTGTCACGACCCACACCCAGTGTAAGGGCAAGAGAAGTGGGTACGTCCTACCTACGCCGCAGTGTCGACGGTAGAACATTGTCCTAGGTCACATACATCTAACATAATATATAAGGTACCTGTACAGTATATACACTCTAATCGAAGGATAATACAGAAGTACAGCTTAATCACAAATCTAAGGTAGAAAGTACGATATGATAGATAAGATATGGAATCTCAAAAGAAATACAAACTGTAGAAATAAGTCTAAGTGTCTAATGACACAACATCAACATCATCCAAATATAATACAACTCAGAATGTCAATACAAAGCCAAATGAAAAGACAAGCCTAGCTAAGCTAATATAAACAGAAAGGGTGGTATCCTCAGCCAGAGCTGGATCCTCTTGAGAGTCCAGCTCGTAAGTGTCATCTAAGGATGCTCCGTAATAGGTAGGACAGAACTCCTCGGTGTCATCTGTAATATTTTCAACAGGTCCAGTCAGGATAGGAAAGAGCACAAAATCTTAACAGTTCATATCATGACAGGAATATAAAGCATACAATAGAGTAAGATACATGAATCGTTGAAAGAATGTACATAAAAAAGAGAGAGAGATAATTGTACTGGAAATATCTACTATAAGTAAAGAACTACAAGTGACTAGTGGTTTAGAGTATAAGCTAGGCATATAAACAGCTGGAATTTATACATGATTACACTACTGAGTTTATGCATGATTACACTACATGGAATTGTTCACATGACTATTTCTACTCCTCCGTACCCCAATCAATATACAAGGATCTAGACAGGTTATATTATTGTACATGACTACCACATGGGGGCTCATAAAGGAGTGCACATGAAGTTATACATGTGGGCTCTGTGAATATGATATTTCATGAATCACAAGAGTATACATGAATAGTGAAAGCACAGGAGTACATATGAAAGTAAAATGCATATGACATGATGTACCCGATGCTCCTGAGGGGATAACATCTCATGAAAAGATCTATTTAGTACCAATCCGTGTTACCAGCATGACAGCATCAAGTAAAGTAATCTAGAGCAAGAATATAAGTCCTAGCAAGTATAAAATGATTAGAGAATGTACTCGCCTGATATCCTGTATGTCTGATGAGAATAGATGTCTGAATCGAAGTAAATGGGTCCTATTTAGAGCAATACAGGTCACAATGTGTCCACAATGGTAAAAATAAAGTTTACAATATATTATATATGGTTCTAGGTCAATCTAGGCCAAAGTCAACCGTTGGTCAACTATACTGTCAAACTAGGTCAACTATAGTCAACTGTGGTCAAACTATCTAGGGTTTGGTCAACAATGGTCAACTAGTCTAGGTTAGTCAATTTTAGGTCTAAACCAAAGTATAGGTCATACCAAGCTAAAGACTATGAATACAAGTATCAATATAGGCACAATTCTATATATATCATATCAAGTATATACACTATATATTACACCCAACTACAACAACCACTATACATATCTATACAAAATTATATAGGTATAACTCATATATATATATATATATATATATATATATATATATATATATATATATATATATATATATATATATCAAAGAAAAGAGCTTTATTGATGTATTAGGCACAAAATACTGAAGCCTATACAAGTAAACGCGCCAAGCACGAAAGGGGCCCCCAAATGTTGGAACTCAAAAATACCAAGCAAAATAAAAAGGGGACTGACGGACCAGATTAGCTCCTGCCAAAAACCGGCGGGTGCATGTGAGCATCTATAGCGGATGCAAAGACACTACCGGAGGACTTCCCTGAGAAGCTGTTGGGGGTTGAACTGATGACCTTCATACCTGAATTTGTTTCTGTTTTTCTATAGCACCCAGATGCCAACGGCTGTGACGATCTGCTGCCCGTGGGTGGAACCCCAGCTGGCTAGGAGATCGTTGAAGCTCCAAGTATGGGGGGCCTTGCCAGATTGATGAAAAAGACTAGACCATAATTGGTTAGCGATGTTGCCATGGAGGAGGATATGATCTATTGTTTCTGATTGGTGAGAGGTACAGCAGTGGCACTTGGATGCTAAGCTATAGCTGATGGAGGTCAGGGAGTCATCGGTTGGTAACTTCCGTCTGTAGGCTCTCCAGATGAGGATCGACCATTTGTTGGGGAGACAGGAGTTCCAGAAAGGAGCGATCGACGGAGCGGGCATTTTGATGTTTCCGGCCTTAGACTTGGCGGATGCTATCATGAAGGATCCATCGGACATGAGGGACCAGAGAAGGTTGTTAGCGTTCTCAATGTAGAAGCATAAAGATAAAATCAAATAAAAAGCTTTACGCAATCAGTTGATGGTTCAGGCTTTACGCAGATATTTTTGGGTCAGATCCAAACTTTACGCAAGAAGCAGAGGAGGCATTACGCAAGTGTCTCTACGCTATTACGCACATCTTTCGAGGAGCTGTTATGTCGCAATTAATGTTGATTACAGTTTTACATTGATTATATTCTCTGACAATGTAATACACGAGAATCGAAGAGGCTTAAGCTTTTGTTGAAGGCGGCAAGCTTTACGCACGTTACACGTGTCCTCTACGCATGGGAATTTCTACAAATTGATTTTGTAAAGTTTATTTGGGTTTTACACCCAAGGCTGTTTTCAGCCACTTTACGTGGATGGCATACGTGGATCTCATGCCACAAATTTCGAGGACGCATAGACGTGATACCTCATATTTCGCCGGATAATGGGACACTTGTCAGCTTGCGTAAGGATTAATTCCGTTACGTGGATAGCAGTTGCTCTTTCAGCTAGCGTAGAGGCCCGTTTTGGTTGCTTTTTACAGCCTATAAATGGCAGCATTAATTTTGACAGAGGGGAGTGGAGTGAGAGAATCAAAAGAATTGTTATAATTCCCGAGTGTTCTTTTTTTTACTTCTTCTTCTCAAGAACAAAGTGAAGTAGAGCAGGAAAGCATTCGACTTGTGCCATCAGTGCCAACTTCGTCGATATCTTTCTACAGCCTCCGTTCTTCAGTTGTTCTTCTTCCTCAAGACAGCAAGCTTCTTCAACATCGTTGTGTGGTCCAAGGAACAAAGTGATCATTTGCGAATCAGACTTCCATAGCAATACATTCCCAGAATCAAATTTGTACTTTTGTATTTTTTCTTGTTTTCTTTTCTTGAAGTTGTAAAGGCTTTTTGTTAAGTAAAACAAAATAGCGACTCTGCTGGGGACGACTTTCTCCTCTGATGAGAAAGTAATTGCTCAACACGACGATGCGTCGATCGGTTCGACGAAGAAGACTCTGGTCGTTTCTTTCGACCAGACTGCCTATGAAGAGATGCTTTATGCTGGGGGTGGCAATCGCCACTCCAAAGTGTTGAAGTCGCGTAACGTACGAAAGGTTTGGATGCCTAAATCTGACGTGCCTTCTTCACAGTCTGATGGGATTCTTCCCACTCCTGTTACTGAAACTCCCGCCAGTGGCGTGGCAGTCCCAATGGCAGGCTCTAACTCTGTTTGCAGAGGTCAGTCTCCCGCCTTTGGCGTGGTAGACATTGTGACAACTCACCCTGCGCATAAAGGAAAATCTCCCGTCTTCGACGTGGCAGATACTCCTGTCTCACGTAAGGGTACGTCTCCCGTCATTGACGTGGCAGACACCAATACTTTACGTCTTGCGCGTAAGGGAAAGTCTCCTGCATTTGGCAAGGTAGACTCATCTCTACGCACACAACGTAACAAACAGTCTCCTGTTGAAAACAGCGTAGACAATTCCTTTTGTTTTGTGGGCAAAACTTCGGTTTTTAACCCACAAGTTCCAAACAAAACACCACGCAGAATTCCTAATCTCAGGATTACGCGTGATGTTGATGGTAAACGTTGTACACAAAAGCCAACTTCTGACTTGCGTACGCAGCTTCAGGCCAAGAAAAATCCGGCCACTTACGCCAATGAGATCAGCAACTTACTTTATACTCATGGGGCTCAAAGATTTGCTGCACCAAATCAGAAAAAGAAGATACTGCCTTCTCCTACTGTTGACTTACGCCAAATGTTAAATCAAAAGCGTAGTGATAGAAATGTTCCTATGACTCTCCCTAATGATGATCATCACTGCGAGAGTCATCAAATTGTAATAAAATGTTGTTGCTCTAATACAAAGCGGTCTGTTTTTGACCGATTAAACTATGATGTGTCTCAACAATATGATGAACGTGATTTTGAGTTATCATATGCTTCTGTTAATATGGCTTCTCACATACCTAGACGAAGAGGAACGAGACGTAACTCGTCTCAAACTCCAAGTCAACAGAGATTTAACAGAATCGTTGACAATTTTGAGGGTGTTTATCAAAATACACGATCAAGGAATCGTCAAACTATGATGCCCACTTCAGATTCTGAGGCTGGGGGTACTCAGAATTTTGATTCTGAAACTGATAGTGTGAACTCGAGTCTCTACACTAGTCCATCCGTAAGTTCAAAAGAGGCAGAAATTTATGTTGCTGGTGAGGAACCGGAATCTTCCGGTAATACAGAACAAAGACTAATTGTAGTCGAGCAAACCATGAAGGAGCTGATGGCTATGATGCAAAACATGCAACAAACTCTAATAGCTCAGCATACAGTTCCACCTCCAGTTCAGGTAATCACACCAAACCAGGATGGGCAAGGGGTAGACACACCCCTGAACAATCCTGAACCCATTGCTAACCAGGATTCAGCATCTCCTGAACCTCTTCATCCAGAAGGTGTACCACTTCCTCAGATGGGAGTTCCAATCCTTCCTGTTACTCTCCAATCCAATGGTATATTGCAGGAAGTAAGAGAATTAAAAGCAGAATTAGAGAGTATGAAACATAAAACTCATCTCCAAAAATTGGGGATTAAACAGCCATATCCTCCCTACTGGAATGATGTTCCCTTTCCTTCCAAATATAAACCACCATCCATGGTTTTGTTTGATGGGAAAACTTCTCCGAATCAATTCATAAATCATTTTGAAATGATGACGATTCATTTGGAAAAAAATGACGCCCTCCTCACCAGAGCTTTTATTGGTTATCTGACAGGCATTGCTTATGATTGGTATCGTAGTTTACCTGATAATTGCATATCATCATTTGAAAAATTCAAAGCAATGTTTTTGTCTCGCTTTTACGAAGTAGGAATGGACATGAATATGTCCTCCTTGATAGCAATTAAACAAAGAGATAAAGAGGAAGCTCGGGCATTTATTGATCGATTTCGACAAGCAACTCTAAAATTGCCTCCTGGGATGCCAGATGCAGCGTTGATTGATACATACAAGATGAACCTACATCCCACTATTGCTGTCTTTATTAGGCCCACTCAATTCACTGATTGGCCTTCTTTTATTATGGCTGCTGCTTCAGCCGAAGATAATGGCAGATTGGCACGAGAAAATGGAATTATGTTTACCTCCGAAGATAAAGGAAAAAAGCCTTCTGCTGGCCCAAGTCATAACAATAAAGGTGGTGGAAAAGGAGATAAAGGAAAGGAGACATTGGTGGTAAACCTTTCCAAAAATAAACCTGCACCAGCTAATGTTGAGCCATCGAAACCAAAAGAGGAATATTCTTTCGATGAAAGCGACATTCCAAGTATATTTGAATGTCTGATGAAGAGTGGTAAACTCCAACTCCCAGACCCTAAACGACCTGATGAGGTCAATTTGACTGATAATCCCAAGTATTGTATCTATCATAGATACATTAACCATCCCACTCGAGCATGTTATGTCTTGAAGAAGAAAATTCAAGAATTGATCAATGCTAAAGTTATTTCATTGACTAATGATGATCACACCGTCACAACGAACATGACTTCTATACAATTTGGAGATTTTCCTCCACAACAAATTCCTGATGGAGTAATTCCAATCCCTAAAGCTACTTTGGAAATCGTAAATCTTCCACCAGTCAGAGATCAAGTTGAGGGATTAGTCCCTCTTACTTTGAAAAATGGGGAAATCATGTGGGTACATCCCGATTTAATACCTGATTTGGAGAAAGAAAGTAAAAATTCTAAATCCAAGAAAAATAAAAATGTTTTTACTTGTAACATGATCTCTCATGTTATATCTGGAGACTATGATGATCTTGATCATCTATGGGGTGGTATCCCTTTGGAGGAGAGGTTAAGAGGTCTTAACATATGTCCTCCGAGCCTAGCCCCTCCTGTCAAATTGAAACTCACTCACCAGCAACAAACAGCTATGTGCAGTGTGCCTTTATATAGAGCTCAGCAAATCTTTGCTGCATATGAAAAGGCACCCTTTGGAATTCTACCACCTCCTGAGTTGAAGACTCATGTTGCTGAGACTCAAAGCACTTCTGATGCTCTTCTATTCGATGAAGTTTCACCACTGCCGGAGTCACAAATTGTTGTTTTTGATACTCCAATTACTACTGAAGCATCTTCTGGAAGTTCTATTCCCATGCATATCTATAGCCAACAATCAGTTCGCCTCATGAAGTTGATGGGTTATGATTTCCAGAAAGCCGAAGGATTAAACTATGGCAAAGGGATACGGCTTCCTTTACAAATGCAATCTCAGAAGAGCACTACTGGATTAGGATGTGAGATCCCTATCCAGCATAAAAAGTCTCATAAGAAAAGACCAAAGGGAAAGAAAACTACAACCTGCAATATGGTAGTAGTATCTCCTGAGTCTGCAGAAGAAGTTCTCACCGGAACAAGGTCCGGAAAAGAATATCTTAAAGACTATGAAGAAACTTCTAAAGAAATGGAAGATACAGTTGAACCTCCAAATCAACCTACCTCTTCTCAAATACCTATTAATCAAAAGCCTTCCAAACCGTCAGTAAATGAGAAGGGGAAACAACGAGCAGTACGCTTTGATGTACCTCTGAAGTCAAACCAAAGTCAGGGGATGATGAAACCCTACAAATTTGACATTCTAGCTCAACTGGCTAACACGCCGGCGAGACTTTCTATCTTTGAATTACTTCGTCTCTCAAAAGATAGCAGGGAAGCTTTGAGCGAGGCTTTGCTCCAAGCAGATTCTTGTTTGGCCCAACTTAAAACTCCTGATAGTACGTCTCCATCTTGTCCTCAATGTCATAGTGTGATGGAAACTCTTCCAAACATTACCTTCACACAGGATGACATGTTACTAGGCCACAATCGTCATGACAGGCCCTTGTATTATACAGGGTATATTGGAATGACTGAGGTGGATAGGATCCTCATAGATACGGGATCTTCCATCAGCATTATTCTCCAAAGCATGCTGAGACCATTGAGAATCTCTACCAGTGATTTAACTTATACTAACACAACTATTGTTGGTTTTAATGCTGGCAGGAGCAAACCTTTGGGGAAGACTCGTTTGAAGATCCAAATCGGAGATCTCCGGACGATAGTGACATGCTATGTTATTAACTCCGATGTATCCTACAATATCCTGTTGGGAAGACCTTGGATACATGAGAATAATATAGTACCCTCTACCCTTCATCAGTGCTTCAAATATGTAGATTCACAGGGGAACGTAAGGACTGAGTTTGCTGATTCTGAACCTTTCAAGAACCTTGAAGCTTACTTCATGGATGCACGACTCTATAAAGAGGAATATGTTAAGAAGATCTCTGAGATTGCTGAAGACAAACCTTCCTTAGAAGATCAATCGTCTGCTGGAAGCTCGGTACCAGTCGAAGACCAACCTTTGAAAATCAAAGTCAAGGGACGAACTCAGTCTCAAACGGTTGATGATCAGCCTTTGGTAATAAAGGTTAAAGGTAAAATTCAAATCGCATCTGAAGAGCCTTTGAAGATCCCTGTCAAAAGTCAAATTCGAACTGACATGAGTGACCAGCCCTTGATCATCAAAGTTAAAGGACGTACATCCCGTCTTACTGATCCTGAGCCATTGGTTAACAACCTTGGCAAGTCTACGCCTAAAAAAGATGCTAGTCCATCAGCGTCTAATGTAAAAAAGTCCGTAAATGATGTAAATACTGGGCATGTATTTGTTCAATCTAATGAAGATTTTCTTTTGGAGTATATGGATGTCAAAGCTGTTTTAACTTCTTTTTCAGAGGAAACTTTATATGTTGATCATAAAGAAAATTCTTTTCCTCCACACATTGATGTAGGACCATATGCTCAGAAATTTCTGAAATATGAGCCCTATCTATTACCTGTTACACCATCTTCTCAGGCTTGTGTAGCCTATAAACAACAAGAAGAATCATATTTCTTGATTCCTTCTACCAAAACTTACAAACGACAGATTGTATTCGGTTTAGCAAGGAATATTCCCATAACACAAACTAATGATCTTGATGAGAAGGATAAAGGAAATATCAGAATTAATAGATATAGCCAACAATCTCAAAAGATTATTCAGAAAATGGGGTATGATTTGAAAACTATGCCGGGTCTCAATATGGGAAAAGGTAGACGGATGCCATTACGTGGAGATCCATTTTATCAGAAAACCCGATGCGGTTTAGGATATGATGTACATAAAGTGAATAATGAAGATGAAGAGGAATATTCCTCCAGTACGTCACAATCCTCTGATTCAGAAGAGAATCAGTATGATGAAGCTGAACAAATCTTCTCTGTTAATATGGTTCAAACTGATAATGAGTCTGAGTCATTCAAAAATGATCCTTGGGCTCAGCAGATGAATAATCAATGGGAATTGCGGTTTGAACAACGACAACCTCCTACGGAAGACGAAGTTATTCAGATAGATGTAGGTGATGAAAATACTTCTAAGCCAATATTCATTAGCAAGAATCTTTCTAAAGATGAAAGAGAGGCATTAATAACATTGATAAAAGAATATATTGATATATTTGCCTGGAGCTATGAGGATATGCCGGGTCTGGATCCCAAAGTAGCTACTCATAAACTCAATATATTTTCTAACGCTAAGCCAGTGAAGCAACAGCAAAGGCGTTTTCGACCAGACATGATGGATGCAATCGAAGCAGAAGTCAAAAAGCTGATTACTTGTGGCTTTGTTCGTGAAGAACAACATCCTGATTGGGTAGCTAACATAGTACCAGTCATGAAAAAGAACGGTAAAGTCAGAGTTTGTATAGATTTTCGAGATCTTAATACAGCCTGTCCAAAAGACGAATTTCCTCTTCCAATTACAGATGTTATGGTGGACAATACTTGTGGTTTTGAACGCATGTCTTTCATGAATGGATTTTCAGGATATAATCAAATCAAGATGCATCCTGAAGATGAAAGACATACTGCTTTTCGTACACCTTTAGGGGTATATTGCTATACAGTTATGCCCTTTGGTTTGAAGAATGCCGGAGCTACATATCAACGAGCAATGAACAACATTTTTCAAAAGCATCTACGAAAGACAGTAGAATGTTACGTAGACGACATTGCCGTTAAAAGTCGGTCAAAAGATGATCATATTCAAGACTTAAAGACAGTGTTTGACTTGATGCGTCAACATCAGTTGAAAATGAACCCTACTAAGTCTTTCTTAGGGGTTTCTAGTGGCAAGTTTCTGGGATTTGTGATCACCTCTGATGGCATCCACGTGGATCCAGATAAAATTAAGGCAGTTCTTGAAATGCGTCCTCCACGAAATCTGAAAGAACTCCGTGGCTTTCAGGGTCGTATTGCTTACATCAGAAGATTTATTTCAAATCTTTCTGGAAGATGTCAGCCTTTTTCCCGTTTAATGAAAAAAGGTGTATCATTTGTTTGGGATGAAGCTTGTCAGAAAGCATTCAATGACATTAAGCAGTATCTCACAAATCCACCTGTTCTGGTCCCTCCAATAATGGGAAGGCCATTCTTGCTTTATGTTCGGGCAATGGATCACTCTCTTGGTGCTCTTCTTGCACAGAAAAGTGATATGGGTCATGAACAGACAATTTATTATCTTAGTCGAATGATGGTCGGAGCTGAACATAGGTATACTCCAGTAGAAAAGGAATGTCTGGCATTAGTCTTTTCCATTCAAAAGATACGACATTATGTAACAGGACAGACTATTCATGTTATATCTAGGATAAATCCTATTCGAGTGTTAATGAAGAAACCAAGTATCCTTAATTCTCGATTGGCTACTTGGGCGATGTTGCTTACACCATATGATATGGTTTATGTTCCACAGAAGTCAGTGAAGGGTCAAGCATTAGCGAATTTCTTGGCTGCTCACCCTATTCCTGAAACCTCCAAGCTATATGAGGACATTCCTGACGAAGTTGCAGATTGCAATATGGCTATGGGAGATGATATTTGGCAACTATATTTTGATGGAGCCTCACGAGTCGGACCCAAGGGCAATATTGTCTCTGGAGTGGGAGTAGTCTTGGTGTCTCCTGATAAATTAGTTATATACCGTGCCTATTCACTTAACAAGCCTTGTTCAAACAATGTAGCTGAGTACAATGCTTTGTTAATTGGTCTTCAAGTAGCGAAAGAACTAGACATTGAGTTCTTAGAAGTTTATGGAGATTCTCAACTAATCATCAATCAGGTCAGAGGAACTTATGAAGTCAGGAATCCTGACTTAATTCCATACCACCAGGCAACGATTGAACTAGCTCTATTGTTCAAAAGATTCTTCATAGAATTTGTGCCACGCTCTCAAAATTTAGAAGCTGATGCCCTTGCTAGTTTAGCAGCAGATCTAGCAGTTCCAATCAGAAGACAAAATTCAATAATTTTGTTAGATCGGGATTTATTCTGTATTAAAAATAACTTACATATTGAACACAGTTATACTTCAGAATTAACTCCTCAACAAAGGGATTGGAGAAGTCCATTTATAGACTATGCTGTCTATGGAATTCTACCTGAAGATCCTAAAGAAGCGGCATCAATCAAGCGACGATCATTCCGATTCTATTATGACACTTCTATGAATATGCTATATCGTCGTTCTTATGACGGAATTTTGTTACGATGTCTTTCCGAAAATGAAGCTAAACAAACACTCCGTGAAGCTCATGATGGAGTATGTGGTGCACATCAACCTGGTCCAAAATTACAGGACCGCATTCGTAGAATGGGTTATTACTGGCCTACAATGATAGCAGATGCTATAGATTATGCAAAGAAGTATAAAGCCTGTCAAATTCATGCAGACTTTATACATCAACCTTCTGAATTTCTTCATCCCACGGCAGCCTCATGGCCATTTGAAGCTTGGGGCATGGATATAATTGGCCCTATCAACCCTCCTTCTGTTAAAGGACATCGGTTCATTCTTGCTATAACCGATTACTTTTCTAAATGGGCGGAAGCAATTCCTTTGATTGAGGTGAAGACTTCCAATGTTATTAGCTTTATTAAACATCATGTGATTTATCGTTTTGGGATTCCCCGAAGGATAATCCATGACAATGGGCCACAATTTGCTAGCCATTCATTTTATAAATTCTGTGAAAAAAATCGAATTCAGAATCTGGCTTCTACAGCTTATAACCCAGCTGCTAATGGTTTAGCTGAGGCTTTTAATAAAACGATTATCAAACTTCTCAAAAAGTTTGTTTCTTCCGTGATTGGAATGAGAAACTTGGAGAATGTTTGTGGGCATATCGTACAACGGTCCGAAATCCAACTGGTTTTACGCCATTCTCGTTGGTTTATGGATGTGAAGCCGTTCTTCCCTTGGAAATTCAGATCCCATCTCTTAGAATAGCTATTGCCAATGAGCTAACCTCAGAGAACAATGATCGATTGCGGCTTCAAGAACTTGAAGGTTTGGATGAAAAACGTCTTCAAGCGCAACAACATATTGAATTATATCAAGCACGCATCTCTCGAGCTTTTAATCGTAAAGTCAAAGAGAGAATATTTAAAGTTGGAGAGTTGGTTCTAGCTGTCCGAAGACCTATGGTTATGACTCATAAAAGTAAAGGAAAATTCCAAGCTAAATGGGAAGGTCCTTATGTTGTCGAGACCGTGTTTTCCAATGGGGCGTATAGATTATCTAAGCCTAATGGAGATTTACTTATGATGCCCATCAATGGCAAATTTCTGAAGAAATATTATGTATAAAGAAAAAGAGACATAATAAAATAAAAACTCTTTTATTTATCATATTATAATTCAGATACAAAAGATTAAGGATGAGAACCAGGGTCGCTGCCTTCCTGGTTGAATACATAATCAGCCAATGCGTAAAAGACATCATTGCCTGAACTCACAAAAATTTTGCGAGCAACCATCCTCAGCGCTTCCTCCTCGGCTGTTTCTCTTGGCTCCACTAAGAAAGAAAGGATGTCCTTGGGTGGTTTTGGCGTAGAAGAACTTTCGCCAGTCTTTTCCTTTTTGTGCGGAGACGACTCCATGGGGGTTGTCTCAATCGTCTTCTCAATCGCTTTCTCAGAGGCTTCTGTCTTCTGTGGCACGTCCTTGGAAGACATTTTTGCTTCTTTGGATAAAAAAAAAGAGAATGATACTTTATAAGAAAACTCTAAACTATTTATAGTAAAGAGTTATTTATGGACGAATGTTAATGAATAGTTTTGGAATTTGAAACAATCTGTCTTCTCGAAACTGACGGGTTCATCCATTAATTACAAATTCATCGGGTTCATCCATTTATTACAAATTCATCCATTTATTTCTATGGATTAGAAAAGAAGTTGCCGAAATAAATGCACGTTCTTTGTAAACTATTTATGGCGAGTTGATTTGAAAATCTCAAAAGAATTGTTTAAGAGAGTTTTTCTTTATTTTTTTCTCTTCCTGGCTGATGTTAATTATTATCCATCATGTCCATAGATACTTATCTACCTTTTTCGGGTTAGTCCAATCTGTTACGTCCATATTTACCTCTGACAGTATTGTATACCCTACAAAGAGTAAGATTAGCTATCTTTGGATAGATACAATTTATTTGTGAAGGCTTATCACGTTCATAATACCTCTGATAATTGTCCTACCTCTATTATTTTTGATAGAGTCACAAAAAAATCCAAAATGTGTTATTCATCTGATTGACATATTACATCAACATGGAAGAAAAGTTTAGAAAGAAAGAAATTCTTTTACAAATTTTACAAAGGAGGAGTGATCATGTCCTCGATCATCTTTCTCAGTTCTGCTATTCTTCTTTCTCGAATGATGAGTGCATTTTGAGAAGCAATTTTGCGCTTTGATTCTTCAGAATATTTACGAGAAAGCTCCGTAAAACTCATAACTAATCCTTCTTTTGCATCATTCAGAATTTTGAGAGTACTTTCCGAACCACAAATCTGTTCTTCCAAGACAGAACTTTGAGCCAAAGATTTATTTCGTTCAGCAATTATTTGTTCTCGTTCCTCTTTCAAACGAGCCAATACAGCTTCAGTCTCACGAATTTTGTCTTCCTGCTCCAAAAGCCGTACATGTGATTTTTCATAAGTGATTCGGTGCTGTTCTAACAGAGGTTTGCTTCCATAAAGAAAAGATGTTTCTTGTGCAACTTTGGCATTATACTCCTGGAGAGCTTCTTGAAATAATAATTCTCGAGCTGTGTATTCAGCAGTTAGAGTGTCATATTCGGCTTGAATAAAACTCTCTATAGTGCCATGATAAATTTCTTCATATTCTCGTAAAGGTTGCTCAAGACCTTCAACTATGGCCTGCAACGTTGTGGCTTTCTCGGTGCTATGGAATATGGCAATATTTCCAATAACTGGGGTGATTGTGGCCTTCAAATCTTTATACTGATAGCTCCCCCTCAAAATCATTTTGGTCAAAGTTATCAAGGTGGTGTAGAAGGTATCAGTATGAACTTGGGCTAGAAAATTCATATCATTGATCGAGCTTGGAGTAGCTACACTTGTTGTCAGTCTTATTGGCAAAGAAAAGCTCGAAGTTGCTACTGTAGTAGCTTCTGCAGTAAGAACTTGTACTATTGGAGCCGATATTGGAGTAGTTGCTAGGATAGAAGTTTCAATCATCATATTTGTAGCAGCTATGCTTGTAACTTCTACGGCTATCTCTGGAGCTGATGTTCGAATCAAAGTAAGAGGGAGGCTCACTTCAATGATAGGAGCGGACTCAGACACTGTTCCTGTCATGACTTCAATTTCAGCAGCTGTAACCACAGCATCTTCGGTTGCTGATTTTTCAATATTAACTGGAGTCTCCTCTATTACGCTGGTGGCATTCAGAGCTGCAACATCTGTAGTTGATTGTTCAAATTCTGTTAGGTTCATAACAACAGCCGAGTCTTTCTCAAGAACAACGGAAGATGGTTCAGCGGGAACTTCTTCAGAAGATTTTTCAATTGATTTTTCAGTTTCGGAAACTTCCTCATCTGAATCATCAATTTCTTCTACATGTGGTTCAACAGGAAGAGTAACCTTCTGAAGAGGAGCTTTCTTAACAGGAGAAATGATTTTCTTGAGTATGGAACATGTTCCTATAAAGAAAATAATAAATAAAATAGTTATAATATTTGATCATGTGAATAAAATCTATTTTATATAAAGGAAAGATTTGGACCTGATAAAAAATCATCATCAGAGTCCATATCCTCCCAATCATCCTCACCCAAATCTAAAGCTGGTTCATCAGAGGGAATGGGTTCATCCTCAATGGGAGTATCCCACTCAATGTCTTCAGCAATAGTCCTTGGAGCTACAGAAGAACCTTCTTCAAGAGGAGCTGTAGAAGACTCTACATTTTCTTCAAGAAGAGCTGTAGAAGACTCTATATTTGGAGTAACCTCTGAAACTGTGGTAGTAACAGTTATCGGCTGAGAAACAGCTACCTGTGGAGGAATAGTTGGTTCACTTGCAATTGGTGCATGAGTAGCAGTTGTAGATCCCAAATATTGAACCTGTGGTACAACTGTAGATGAAGATCCTACTCCAGGATCTATGGTTGATGGAAAATTGACATTAGAAACTTCCTCTTCAAATTCTGGCTCATCCAGGAGAAGTGGTCTTTTTATTGCTCTCCTCTTTTTCTTTGGGGAACTGATTGTCAAAGATGATCCCCGTTTCTTCCCACCTTTAGCAGTAAGTACGGGAGCTTCTTCCTTATCTGTGACAATAACTTCCAGAAATTCATCTGGAACAGCATCATTTATTGGGGCATCTTCTGGTACTCGAACAACTTCTTCTGGATCTCCTTCTTTTCTGACTCGGAGACTTCTTCTTAAATCATATCCGGGGGAAAAAGAACGGATAGAAGAATAGAAGATTATGTATGATCGTAGTATTTTTAATTCAGTAGTAATGGAAGTAGTTGGTATATAGAACTGGGCTCCTGTGCATCCAGTACTAAAATATCGCCAAACCCTGGCTCCATCAACTAATTTCCCGTAGCTATTGAAGACTGTTGAAGCATTCCCAACATGAAGCTGGTCATATCCAAACTGCCTTGCAAATCTACTTGGTAGATAAGGTTCGAATATACAGCGTTCACCATACCTGTACATCAAATGAGATGGTCTGATGCATAAAAGCCATTTAAATACTGGTCGAGGGAGTGATGTTCTATCTTGACCTCCATCTTCAAGACGTACACCCAGAAGGTTTGATGGAACTGAGGGCTGGATGCAGAAAAAACTCCAACCATGAGAGTAATTTAATGATGCTCGAGTATCAGCAACAGAGGTCACCTTCCATGAAGCTTTGTTATATTTCAGAAGAAATATCCCTGATGGATCTTCCGGACCAGGAGACATCAAGCGATTATTATGAAATAATAACCAACCCATCAAAAACAGGAAGGGTAGCTCCACTCTGGGGAATTCGCTACGAGCTTTAGCTCCTAGAACTAATTCATTACTGAAACTCCTTAAACCAGATTGAAGTCGACATACCATGGCTGGAAGCAGACTCAATTTAGCCCTGAAAACTAGACGTACTGCCGGCCATAATGTGTCTCGATAGATTCTATCTATAGAAGTAGATCCAGGAACAATCCATTTGCGTAGCCACAAGGATAAGTAGCCAGCTAGTAGGGCCTCCTTCGAGATGTGCTTTCTGCTATGACGAAGATAACTGAGGGTTTCTATTCCTGCTGGAAAGTCACCAGTTTTTGATGACAGATATCTGTCAGGGATCTTGTGTTGATTCATCAAAGCAGCTATTACATCCCCAGGCATTGTGGTCATGAGATTGACAATTTGAGACTTGTTCTCTTGGAACCTCTCTCCGTCTTCCTTGAGAAGTCTATTCTTGTGATAGAATAAATATGTTGTCCATTTATTGACATAAGCCAAATTTGAAGGACTTTCATACATGGTAGTACAAGTCAGATAGTGACACATTAATTCTTGATATACTTCAACCAACTGAGGATTCTGCTTCTGAATCTCTGCCAATTCTTGGTTGGTAGGGGTATACTCTTCATAAGGGAGTTCTCCCATTGGTAATCTTGAAATATGCTCCATTTCATGGAGTGCAAACCCTATCTCACCAATTGGAGTTGAGATGGTACCAGTGGAATTGATGTACAGTTCTACCAGATCCAGGAATAAATTGTGATTTATATGGATTCCTTGACTAGTAGCAGTAACTGCATTATATAGTCCAATGGTCTGCAGTTCTGATTTAAAATACTTCAATACCCAGGCTGTCAACATGATCCAATTTTTATTCTGAGGATTCATCCATCCTTGGAGTCTAGGATTCCCTGAAGGATATAATACCCCTTTGTTCATAAACCGGTTTATGTTCATTTTTATCTGGACTGGTTGGATCAAGGAAGAGTCTTCACTGGGATTTTCTCCAGGCATTAACCCTTGGAACGGGACCACACCTCCATAACTAGTACTGGTGAAGTATCCCATACAGTTAGCCTGTTCTCTTCTGAATACTATTTTGCCAGGCTTGCCGTTTGTATAAGGAGTCAGATTCCATGCCATCCTTCTGGGATGAGTAGCATGAAAAAAGACAGCAATTGGATAATCCCTATTCATTTCGGGGAGGTACATTGCCGTATTTTCAAATTTGAATACCCAGGACTCCTTCTTTGGGTTTGTTTGGGATTTATTATCAATTGCATCTCCAAATAAAAATGAGGGCTTTAAATATTGCTCTAAAGTTAGAGACATCAATATTTCTCCATTCATCAAAGATAACAACATCCTCTCCCTTTGTGATGTGATCAAATTACTCCTTTCTTCAGGATAAATTGGATTGTTCTGTGGGAAGTTAACATGTGACAAATCTTCCAGATAATTGGAGCCCATAATTCCACAAGGAGAACCAAATATCTCTGCCAATGGATGAATTTGTAAATTGACTGCAAAGAAAAAGAGATGATAAAGTTAGTCAAATAGCCAAAATCTCTTATGCAGATGGTTATAAATGGACTACTTTACGCAAATAGTTTTACGCAGATGACTCTACACAGTGTCTACACAGACGAATTTACGCAGACAACCTTACGCGAGTGAGTCTACGCGAAAGTTTACGCAAATAGCTTACTTTACGCTGACACGTATACATGTGGGCGTATTGTGTTGATCTTTACATACGCTGACACGTATACACGTGGGCGTATTGTATTGATCCTTTTGTATGCTGACACGTATACACGTGGGCATCATTATTTTCCCAAATCTCTACGCTAATACGCACAATGTAGGAAAGTTTTTAGGGTTTATGACCTTGGTTAAGGTTCTGGTCAAAATCCTTAATCTACTCGTCCTCATTCTCATCTTCATCGATAAAAATTTTATCAAAGTTCGTCTCCAACAATGATTGAAACTTGATAAATCTCTACCTTTAATTGGTTCAGCCACCACTGGAGGAATTTCTAGGGTTTCTTCTGATTGAGAAGCAGGTGTCTCAACACGATCGACCGACGGTGCAGTCGTCTTCTTTCCTTTGCCAGCAGCGGTTCTGCTTTTTGGAGCCATTGAGAAGAACTTTTTTGAGAAGGAGAAGATGAAAGAGTTCTTGAAAATTTGAGAAGAGATAAAAGTTCTTCTTTGATGGAATGGAGGCCTATTTATAGAAATATATTTCGAAAAAAACTCTGGCCAATGGCGGTTGAGTATCCCGAATACTGTGCAAAAAATGATAAGGTTGTTCAAATCCCTGAGTTTACGCAGAAGACAGGTCAGAGCTTTACGCAACAAAGTCTTGCCAACCTCTACACAGGCTTCAACTTGTTCAGAGCTCTACGCGCTTGACACCTGTCCCGTTAAAGCTTTACGCATGTCTCAGCAGAATGAGAGCTCTACGCGCTTGACACCTGTCCCATTAGCTTTACGCGGTAGGACAGGCTGTCTCTTCTGCATTTAATGCAGAGATTTGGCCGTCATCATTATCTGACACAGAAGTCAGAGAGACATATTTTATATATTAAAGCTTTACGCCGCTGAGATTTCCTAAGATACGCAGATGGTTATGATGATGGTTTTTACTGTTTACGAAAAGACATTCCTCGTATAAACTTAATATTTATTGGTTACTGTGTTAAAAGAAGAGAGATGTTACGCTCGATTCTGATTATTCCCTATACGCAAAGAGTTTATTTAAGCTAATTAAATGCTTAAGGCTATATTAGCCACTCTTAAGTATACGCGTGTAGTTTATTTGGGTTGTTTTAATACCCAAGGCTAATTAGCCACTATACGCAGGGATTATTTTGAGTTTATTATTTTCTCCTCTCTACGCAGTTTACCATGATTATAGAGATACGTGGTACCACTTTCTCAGAAATCATGTGTACGAGATTACTTTTTGGCAGTATGTGAGATACGTAACATTTGTGTAATGCTCTGAATGAGGTCGTACTAAAAAGATCGTGCTGAGCAGTTGTATATACGTGGGCTACGTGGTATATGCGTAAAAGCTCCGAATGAAATCATGATGGTCAATTCTGGATTATAATATATAAGATTGATACGTGGCAGTTGCGTAAAGCTTCCAAAACACTTGCGTAAAGTTCTAACAAGGATTTAATCAAAAAAAAAGATTAAGAATAAAGTTCTCTGACATTCCAAAAATAAACTTTTATTAATGAAGATCAGAAACAGCGGGAAAGAGAAAGAAAGGGACACATCCTATATCTTTTTCTTCATGGATTCACTAAGCTTAGCGCCTAGTTCCTCCACATCGTTGATCCCCATACGGCACAGCAAATCCTTAAGCATCTCCTTTTGATCTTCCAAAGTGCGCTCATGCAGACCAAAGAAGCTGAGAAAGTTCTTGGCTAGTTGAGGATGATCGTCTTCAAAATTGAAAACAAAGGAATCTGGCTCCTTACCCATGAGAATGGGATCACCATGGGAATAGAAACCCAATTTGCGCCCCTCTTCTTCGGCTTTCTCCTTCGGTGTCATGGTTGATGGATGAAGAAAAATTTAAAATCGTTTCATTTTTTATAGAGGAATCCACTGACGGTCCATATTCTACTTCAGTCTCGAAGGATGAGAATTCATTATGACAATAGAATTTCTGTGCACATTGAATTCGAACGCAGACGGTTGGTTACCCCATTCTTTATGCTTCTGTTCAAAGTATTTCAAATATTGGAAATATATTTGAAAACTTTGAAGGGGGTTTTGTAGAAGCATAAAGATAAAATCAAATAAAAAGCTTTACGCAATCAGTTGATGGTTCAGGCTTTACGCAGATATTTTTGGGTCAGATCCAAACTTTACGCAAGAAGCAGAGGAGGCATTACGCAAGTGTCTCTACGCTATTACGCACATCTTTCGAGGAGCTGTTATGTCGCAATTAATGTTGATTACAGTTTTACATTGATTATATTCTCTGACAATGTAATACACGAGAATCGAAGAGGCTTAAGCTTTTGTTGAAGGCGGCAAGCTTTACGCACGTTACACGTGTCCTCTACGCATGGGAATTTCTACAAATTGATTTTGTAAAGTTTATTTGGGTTTTACACCCAAGGCTGTTTTCAGCCACTTTACGTGGATGGCATACGTGGATCTCATGCCACAAATTTCGAGGACGCATAGACGTGATACCTCATATTTTGCCGGATAATGGGACACTTGTCAGCTTGCGTAAGGATTAATTCCGTTACGTGGATAGCAGTTGCTCTTTCAGCTAGCGTAGAGGCCCGTTTTGGTTGCTTTTTACAGCCTATAAATGGCAGCATTAATTTTGACAGAGGGGAGTGGAGTGAGAGAATCAAAAGAATTGTTATAATTCCCGAGTGTTCTTTTTTTTACTTCTTCTTCTCAAGAACAAAGTGAAGTAGAGCAGGAAAGCATTCGACTTGTGCCATCAGTGCCAACTTCGTCGATATCTTTCTACAGCCTCCGTTCTTCAGTTGTTCTTCTTCCTCAAGACAGCAAGCTTCTTCAACATCGTTGTGTGGTCCAAGGAACAAAGTGATCATTTGCGAATCAGACTTCCATAGCAATACATTCCCAGAATCAAATTTGTACTTTTGTATTTTTTCTTGTTTTCTTTTCTTGAAGTTGTAAAGGCTTTTTGTTAAGTAAAACACTCAATGATAAATGGTTCCGCAAGGTGGCGGCCGTGAAGGATCCTGCGCCAGGATGTGGAGGAGCGGTTGTTGGCGAGGGCAGTTATGGGGTGAGAGTACGGGAAATATCTGGCCTTCATAAACCTCGTCCATATGGAGTTGTCTGTGCGCAACTTCTACCACAGCTTCATCTAACATGTATCGACGATGTGCGCAAGTTTGGAGAAACCAAGTCTGCCAGTATCGGTGGGTTTGGCCATAGAATCCCAACTGGCCCAGTGATGTTTGTTTTTGCCGTCGCTGTGGCCCCAAAAGAAGTTGACGAAGAGGACTCGTTCTCATAAAGGACTTTTTTGGGGGGGAGCACACTGCGAGGGTGTATATGGGGATTGAAGATAGGACATGCTTGATGAGGATAAGCTTGCCTCTCGGGGATAGAGTGACGATGTGCCAGCCTTCGATTTTTCTTTTGATTTTGTTCACCAATCCTTCGAAGATTCCGGAATTGGATCTATCCTACACCAGCCTGCATCCCAGGTAGGTGAACGAAGGTTATATTGAGGTGAAGGATGTTATATTGGTGAGGTTAGACGAATGAATCTGGTCGGCTTCGTGGTTGGTGTAGATGACCCTTTTATCTGCGTTGATGCATTGGCTAGAGCATCTGGTATATTTCTCTAGTGTGTTGTCGATCACCTCTATCGACCCGATGTCTCCGGAAGAGAAGAATAGGATGTCATCAGCATAGGTCAAATGAGTGATGAGAGGGCATCCCGTTGTGGTTTGATAGTGACAAAATCTGGGAGTGTTCGCCATATTATTAAGGTTTCTGCTGAGCGCTTCGGCTGCGATTATGAAGAAGGTGGCAGATAATGGGTCACCTTGACGGACTCCACGGCTGGATCTGAAAAAGCTGTTGGATTGTCCGTTGATGACAGTAGAGAACCAAGAGTTGTTGACAGACCGGAAGATGATGTCGATCCAGGTTTTAGCGAACCCGAAAGCTCTGAATACCCAAATCATGAATTACCCGTCCAATCGGTCATAGGCTTTTTCCATGTCAAATTTGAGGGTGACGTTCCCCCCTGGACGAGAATTTCATACAGGTGATCAGCTCCTGAGCGAGTAAGATGTTATCGGTGATGTTTCGACCGGGGACAAAATTGCTATGCTCCTCGGAGATGATTTTGGGAAGAAGAGAGGACCTGCGGGTCGCGATGATCTTGGAGATGATTTTGTTGGTGAAGGTGCTAAGGCTGATCGGTCTGAAGTCTTTGAATGACTCCGGGTTGTCTTTTTTAGGGATCAGAATAAGGTTGGCCCGGAAGATGGCTTTGGGGTAGTTGGCTCCAACGAAAAATGCCACCGCAGCATCGTGAAAGTCAGGACCAATAATCTCCCAACTAGAGTGAAAGAAGGCTCCAGAGAAACTGTCAGGTCCAGGAGTGCTGTGCTCATCAAGAGACCAGACTGCTGATTTGACCTCCTCCGGGGAAGGTGGGGCCAACAGCATGACGTTCTCCTGCTCGCTGATCAGGCTAGGGACCTTGGCTAGGAAAGCCTCATCTTTAACGACGGTCGATTTGGTAAAAAGTTTGGTGTAGAAGTTCGCGATCGCCCTGTTAATGCTATTCTGATCTTTGAGGAGAATGCCGTTGTCGTCGGATATTTGGTGAAGGTTGAGCTGATTTATGCGGCCCTTAACACATGCGTGGTAGAATCTGGAGTTTCGTTCTTCCTAGGAGTCCCATGACAGTCTGGCTTTTAGCTTCCAAAATTATGTCTCTACCTTTAACCTGGACTTGAGGATCGCTTTGGTGTGGTTTAGGGCAGTGCGCGCTCCCGACGACTTATTCGCGGTGAAGAAGATCTCGACGCTAGTGACGTCATTGTAAATCCACTTTCCGATTTTTTTGAGAAAAATAAAATCTGATTTTAATAATAGCGATTGATTGATTTGGGTTTCAAATAAAAAGTTAATTTTAATTTATTTTAATTAATAATATGGTGATTGATATTTTGGAGGAAAATAAATTGGGAGCAATTTCAAATTTGAAAAGTTGTTACAACTACATTGTGGTCCCCTCATTTGTTTCCAAAAAGTTTTAACTGAATTTTTCTAACATTTTTGTAATTGAAGAAAAGGGGGAGGGTTGTTTTATAAAAAAAATTCTGAGTGGGAGGGGTCTTTTGCAATTAGTTTAGAGCGGGGGGGGTTAATCGTAAAATTATATTTTCCTTTCTTATTAACCGAGTTGATGAGAGAGAGTGGATATTACTTTTTTTCATTTCCATTATTTCGAGCTTCTCAGCTCTTCTCAAACCCTCTCCTCTCTGGCGAAGGACATGGGCGGCGTTCTCCGGCGATCCCCCTTTCTCAGCGACGGCGGGCTGACCATCTTCTGGCACCGGCGAGTACTCAGGTAACTCACGGCGAGATCGATCGGCGACCCTAGCTCCCATGACATCGACGACGGCGACGGTGGTTCCGACTTGACGGCAACGGTGGTTCTGACTCGACGACGAGCGACGGCGACATCATCCATAGGTCGACATCTGACCACTTCTCCGCAGCAGCAGAGGCGGTCGGCCCTCCACGACGGATGGCGATGGAAGAGGCTCTTCTCTCTGGCGACTGAAGGCTGAGCGCCACTTCTAGGCGGCGGCGGGACCAGATAATAATCTCGGCGGTGAGTTCTCTTTTCTTGTTTCTCTTTTGGATATGTTGATCGGATTGATCGATCAGATCGATCGATCAATTTACAATTTTGGCTTCTTCAATAGAACCTACTGTGTGGATCTGAGTTCTTTTCTTGTTTTCTTTGTACTGGAACTGCTCGAGGTAATGCCGAGGAAGAACTCGAGATCATAGTTGGACACAGAGAGATCGTGTTCGACATCTTGGGGGTTATCTGCACTCTGGATCGGATCAATTTCTCAGGTAACGTCTATCTTCCTAATAAACGAGTAGTGTATCATTCCGAATCTGGTTTTGATTTGGGGCTAGGTTTCGAGCAGGATGCAGGAAATTGGTGGTTTAGTCGTGTCCAGTGCGGGCCTGTGTCCAGGATGGGTATGTCCTGCAGTGGTTCATACCAGTATTATTGTGTTCGACTTCTAGATGTCTTGTGTAGGAGACCAAGTGGCAAGAATGAAGAGTCTGGATTCGGTATAGCAGGGTTGTGTCCGAGTGTTGGCCAAATCCAGGGGTTGATCGTGTCTAGGAATGCCTGTCATTAAAATTGGATAGGGACACATCAGATTAGCTAGGGACACTTCAAATACAAAAGGCATATACTAAAACCAACACCATTCTGTGTTGTACCTCCTGTGTCGCTGTTCCTATTGTTTTTGTGTTTATGTAACATAGCTAATAAGTCTCAAACCATAATGTAAGTTGTTAAACTATCTCCTGTGGTTATTAAAGCAAATTTCCATTAGTCCTTCAATGCAGAGTTTGCTTGTTACTACTGGTGTTTGCATGGCTGATCATTTTCAAAGTTTCTTCTTTGATAGCCAAGCTGGCGTAGGCCCAAGGTTATTGATTATCGAGTTATGAGGAAGTTCAAGGGTGTAGCAGATGGCGAGTTGAGAATTTAAATGGGATAAAGTTAATTGTTGATTTGGTTTATGTTTTATTTGAATTTAATCTTGTATACCTATTTTTGTTTAAGTTTCAGTCTTGTATATTTTCTTTGTGTGATTTGGTTTGTTTGAATCTAGTTTGAAGTTCAGTTGAGGGCAGGGTTTCTATTTTTAGTGTCAGTTGACTTCCTATTTTCCAAAAATCTTGATTCAAATGGTTGTATAATTCTGACAGTTGGGTTGTATATCTTTTCTAATTTAGAGTTTTGATTTGGTTGTATATTCTTGGTCGAAGGGTGATTCTGCATTTGTGTAGCTAGATTGAAGAGGATAAAAAGGGCATAATGTTATGGTTGGGAAGGTTGGGTTAAGATGTAGATTAAATTATTGGTTTAATTTTTACGTTTTGAATGTTTGGTATATAATCTGTTGAAGTTCAGCTTATTCTCAAATTTGTTGAATTTAGTTTTGGAGTCCTTTTGGTGTACTGTTCTCGCCTTTTCTTCTAATCCCTTGAATCAAGTATGAAGGTTATATTCAAAGGGAGGTTGGCTAGGAATAGAGTGCTAGTTCTGAGGCATGCCAGACTAGTTGGCTTGTATATATACCTTACTGGGTTTTAGTTTGAGTTTGCATGTTGGCTTGTCGATTAGGAGGATTGCCAGGAAAGTTTGGGCTTGTCTTGAATATCATGATCTTTCCTATATCCAACTTACCTTGAGCCTAATGTTTTGGGTTGAGTCATATTTAACTGGGCCACCTTGCAGGCCAATAGGTGGAGTATGGTTGGAGTAGTGTTTATTTCTTTATTGTTGGTATATTTGATTTTGCCATTTTACAAGTTTTGTTAAGATGATTTGGAATTATAATTCTAGCAAAATATTTTTATGGTTTATTAATAAATACTTCGTTAACTAGTATAAAGAAATCCCTAATATAAATGTCTTGTTATAGTCTAATGATAGCTAGATATTATTTAAGCTCTATTAGAAGTTAGCAAAAATCTGCTAGTAGACTATTTAGATTTAAATACTATCTAAATCATGATGAGTTATTTATTATAGAGAAATATAGTTAATTAGAAGGCGTAAATAAAACTAGTTATGGTTAAAATGATTTAGTTAGCTAAATGCCTTTAATTAGAAATTAATCAACGTGTACCTACTAGCAGGAGGACTTACAGCTCTATTGCCTACCCGTACTTTCCTGGAGCAAGGCAAGTACTTTTCTATGGTTTTGTGCATTTACATTCTTGTACTCTTTCTTGTGACACGTCATGGCACGATATCATGTACTCATGTACTCCTGTACTCTTGTTCTTATACTTGTGTCTGGTGGGGAAATACACTAGCCATGTGACCAATCCCGGTTACTATATTCATGTGCCTAGCTTAGGCCTCACATCGTGCACACGGGCCCTAAGTCGTACCATTCATGTACTTTCATGTGCTTTTATGTGCTTACCCCCAGCCGGTCACATGAGCTAGTTGTATTTCAAACATAGTGCACTTGTCATGTCTTGTACTTCAGGTTCATAGTTACATTCATGTACTTTACATTCCTGTACTTTATTACCTATACATATATTCATGTACCTTCATGTTTTTTCCTGTACTTTATAGTTCATGTTCCCTCATACTCATTTTCATATCATGTTCTTGTTCATTAACTAGAACTGTGCTTAACTCTGCTCCTGACTGGATAAGTTGCAGGTATACTTGCAGGATATCATTCTACCATATGAGCCAGAGCGCGGGATCTTAGCTGAGCAGGATGGGTCATGACTTAGCTTGAGGTTTCAGGTTTAGACTGTTAGCTTTACTATTAGATGTTGTTTTAGAATTCATAGTACATTTCATTCTTGATGACTCGTACATTTATATACATAGAATTGTGGATTATGGTGATCATTCTGGGATACGTTTTAGATACTGTGATTGTATACTTTCATGTTTATCTGTTAGATTTCCCTAATTTGGTACAGCTTACTTCGTTGCGTGTAACGACGAAGGCTGGGCGTGTCCGACTCGTGTCCGATTATTTGGGAGTGGGTCGTGACATGTTTTTAGTGGTGGCCCATGGAGGTCTATCCTAATGGTATCTAGGTCTTAGCATACTATTGGGAGACTTGGTTACACTAGGGAAACATGATCACAGCATAGGAAAATCAAAAAATAATGGCATATCAGGTATATCAGGTATATTGATATTCTATAAACACTTGTTGTATTTAGGTCTAGGTTAATTTAACAGTTTTTTTGTTTTACAGATAGTTCAAAAGCATGCGACACCAGAACTGTTGATCCACCTATACTTGAAGGTTTCGAGCTTCTACTACCTTCTATCGCAACTACTATCCCCATGGGTAGTACGCAGTTGACGAAGATGTTTCAAGAGTTCCTTGACACCAGCAAGCCGCCCTTTTCCAATCTAGACTTGCAAATGCATTTTCTGAGTTAGATAGGACTTCTGACTTCCAGACTCTCAAACCTTGGATTTTTTGACACCGAGCGCATACTTTGCACCGAGAAGGAGATCGAGAACCTGGAGCAGCTACTGAAGAGCGTACAAGTCCTTGAGGAACCAACTCCTCTGAAGATTGAAGTCATCAACAGGGAGATCCAGCTCGTAGCACATAAAACAAGATGGAAAGCTGAAGTTCAGGAGGAACATGAAGACTTATGATGAAGATAGCAACTACTGTGGATCCGTAAAGCATCAAAACACTCAGACCACGCTTCTTCAGCCCAGCAGGAGATTCAGATTCAGATTCAGCCAGCGATCATTTGTATTTCTGTCGCAACTCAGGACACCAATACAAAGAGTGCCACAAAAGATGAAGGCTATGCTTGTACTGCTAATCGCCTGTCCACCAAGTCAAGGACTGCTGGAGACCGCTGATCACACTGCCCAAGGACAAGCACGAGGAGCACCAGTATCACAGAAGGACCCGTCTCTCCAGATTCAGCAACAGCATGGAGTACTACCACAGGGACCAGTCTACGACAGAAAAGTTGTAGAAGGTTGAAGAGATTCCAGTCCCGAAAGAATACTGAAGTTAGACTGAAGATAGACGACTCTTTTGCATGGTTGGAGAAAACCATGGATCAGGATACATAATCTAGTTTTTCTTAGATTCCTCTTGCACCTAGTTTGTTTCTTAAAAACCTCCTTGTTCCTATTTAAGGATTATTATATTTTATTTCCTTTTTTGAAACCTTGGTCGCTATTTGAGATGTATTTTGAAAGTTTGTTTCCATTCTTGTTCGTAACTCTGCTCTTATTCGAGGATTTCTTCCTGCTTGATAACTTGTTTCCTATGGCGTCGTTTCCTAATTCAAGTTTTGGTTCTACTCGAACTTTGTTCCCTATTCAGACTCTATTAATATTTAAGACTTTACATCGGGATTATCTTCCTATTCAAACTTATGCCATTCAAAACCTTGTTTGAATCTTGCTTCTATTCGAGATTTCATTCGTAGATTTCGTTTTCTATCTTTAAAATTTTGACTCGTTCCCTATAAGATTTTATTTCTCATTCGTGAATTATTTTTATTCTATTTACGATCTTGTTTGATCTTGTCTCTTATTTTAAGATTTTACTTGTTTCATATCCGCTATTTAATACCATGTTATTCATTTTTCAGGACTTTGTTTTCTATTTTCTGTTCCCAACTTTGTTTCGATCTTGTTCCCTATTTGAGGTATCACTTGTTTCATGGATACATGTTTCCTATTCACCCAGTGATTCTCTTTTCCTATTTCGTAACTTGATTCCATTTGAGATTTTAAGATCATATTTCCTATTTACGAGACTTTATTTTGTTCGTGATTAGTCATATTCAAGATTGTCCAGACATTGAAATTTCAGTTCCTTCTCGCGACTCGTTGAGACCGTGTTCCCTATTCAAAATCTCGTTTCCTCGTTGAGATTTTCTATTCGAGAATTTGTTCCTTATTCACGACTTTGTTGATACTTGTTTATCTATTTTTCTTTCACTGTGTACCTTATTGGAGAATTCATTTTCAATTAAAGTTTTGCTCGAGATTTCATTATTATTCTTGATTTTATTAAAACTTGTTTCCAGTACGGAATTTTATTCATCTTGGAACTTGTCTCCTATCTGATACCTTGTTTCAGTTTACCCTTCGAGACTTTGTTATCCCTTCGGAATAATGTCCCATATATGGAATCTTGTTACTATTCCAGATATCAGTTGAAATTCCGTTATAAATTTAAACTTCGCTCCTTGTCTGAAATTTTAAATCTCCCTGCTTGCCCTTTTGTACTCACTGATTGGATCCCTTGTAGTCTCTTAGTACCTAATAAACCCTTGTATTCTAATAGTCAAGTAACCTCACCATTTTCGTGACTTGGACTATTAAAACTCATTTTGATTCCTTAAAATTTTCTATGGATAAAGTTGAAAGACTATTCGATGATCTACTAGAGCATGGCAGTTGTTCACTGCAGCTATCATCTGGATTATGGAGACTGAGGATTCATTGCAGCCAGCTGTACACTGGCGAGGCATGAACTCGAAGTTGAAGTGATTTCAGACATTCGTAGGTTTTCTGGTATTATTGAGACTTTGTCCTAAACTCTTCATATTTAGATCTCTTAAGTTGCTTCGTCGATAATTGTTTGAAAATAAATAAAGTTGATATGTTATTCAGTAACATATTGTTATTTAAGTCATGGAACCGAAAGTTCACTGCAGTCAGACATATACTGGCGGGGCAGGGCTAAGTAAGTGACTTCAATATCTATATGTTCTTATATATCATGGAGACTGTATTCCCTTTTCATATGATTATTGGTTTTTGAGAATCGCAAATCATTGCACGTTTATCCTGATTTGATATTGTACCTCCTGAATATATTTCGTACGTTTCCTCAATCAACCCTTGCTAACTTTCTTCTAGCATTTTATCATTAGATCATTGATTTCCTCAAATTATACATTGCCAGATTTTAATTCCATACTTCGTTCATGTCTTGTCTAAACTTCAATCTTAAATCATGTCTATCTGACCATGATTTTCCTATCTTGTCCTAGTCCACTTGTGTTAAACTATCGATTTTTTATCGTACTTAATAGTTGTGTCTTCATGACTTTGCTCCTCTAAATTGTAATTGAAATTTCACTCTATCTCGTGCCTATTTGATTCTTGATTGTCTTTAGATCGTGTTATTTTAACTTCTCTTGTGTAATTATAGTACTGTGCCTCAAGGCTCAGGGCGTCTCAGAGTTGCACAGGATCGGCAGAAGTACTGGACGGACAGCAGCAGACGGCCACTGGAGTTCGCAGTTGGAGATAGAATGTTCCTGAAGATCTCGCTAGCTAGGGGCGTCTTTCGTTTCGGCAAAGGCGAGAAGCTCAGTCCGAGATTCATCGGGCCTTTCGACGTGACGGCACAAATTGGCGATGTGGCATATCGACTAGCGCTTCCAGCCAGCTTGGAGGGAGTACACGACGTTTTCCACGTATTCCATCTTCGATGCTATATTTTGGACCCGAGCCATGTGGTGGACTTTTCGGAGCAAGATGTGGGTCCGAGATTGACCTACGAGGAGCAGCCAGTGGGGATCCTTGATCGGAGGGAGAAGCGCTTGCAGAACCAGACTATTCCACTTGTCTGCGTCATTGTAGAAGCATGGAAAAGAATAAAGAAAGGTCTATGCGGCTAAGGATCTCCATGCGATTTAGAGAGCCCATGCGGCTCAGGGGTCCATGCGGCTCACGCGTCTCTGCGGCTCGGATAGACCCAGAGCTACGTGGCCTTCAACAGCTTCTTCCTTCATCTTGGGCTACATTTAATGTCCTGACGGCTGACAGCTCTGACAAATGACAGCTCTGACATAAAGGCGCAATAATGACTGACATAAAGGCGTGTTCCTAGGGAAGAGGAGAAAATCTTTTCACAGCTGGCTGAATTCACCGAGTCCCGAGGCATGCGGCTGCTGTATTTATGCGGCCACCCACTTTATGCGGCCGCTGTTGGCCCATTCCATGGTCACACCCAATTTCGATAATCAACATGCACTTAAGTCGATACACAAAATATACAATCTGCTGCTAATCATTTCAGGATATATGAAATAAATTTCAACAGACGTTGTACTGCATCAACGAAGCATCAACATCATCAAATCTGGAGATGACTCATTTTATATTTTATTATGTATTTTACATTTTATTGAGTCTAGGATTTATTTTGTAAAATCAGTTTTGGTAATACTGGCTTAGGGTTATCTTAGTCCACATTCTAAAAAGCCTATCTATTACCACTCTCATATCATTTTACAAAATATTCCAAAATCTCTTTGAAAAACAATTTCTGATAAAATATTTCGAAAATCTCCTGACAGAACTCCTAACCGAGTTCGGCCCGAGCTCGGTCCGAACTCTGTCCGAGTTCGGTCAGTTTGTATTTAAATTTTTGTTGCCTCCAAATCTGCGAGCAACGTCTCTTTACGAGATATATGCATCCGAACTCTGCCCGAACTCTATCCGAGTTCGGTTTCAGAAAATACCTATATATAGAGAAGAACTTTTCATTTCAAATCATTCATTTACTCTTCATCTTCTCTTCTCTACTATTCGAGTATTTTCAAACGATCCAAGATTTTCAAATCATACCTATACACCTCTTAGCCAAAAGCCAGTAATATCAGAGTTGATTTAGAGTCTTTTGGTATTCCAAAGAGTTGTAAAGAGGTCGTTCCAAGTCCAACAACTTTTTCTGTTGTGGAGATGGTCGTGCGCTCGTCACCAAGCACGGTGTTGTGAAGTTGGTCGTGCACTTGTCACCAAGCACAGTGTTGTAAGAGACTGCAAGCTCTCAGTTAAATCTTGTGCCATAGTGGATTAACATCGAGCAAGAGTACTCGAGACTGGATTAGTCCTTTCAGAGAGATACCAGTATATATCGCTGTGTCGCTGAGTTTGAATTCTCTATCTCTTACGGCTTTATATTTACTGTCTCTTATTTTACTGCCATAGTTTAAATTTTTAATTGGTGATTATTTTCCGCTGCACACACACACTCTATTCACCCCCCACTAGAGGTGCTCAACGGTCCTACAATTGGTATCAGAGCAGGTTATATTCTTATATAACAAAACTTAGAGAGTATATATGGCAGCCGTGAAATCAATATTCAACGGTGAAGGGAAATCCACAAATAGACCTCCCCTATTTGATGGAACAAATTATACCTATTGGAAAACACGAATGACTTTCTTTCTAAAGTCTCTTGACTTTGATCTTTGGTCTATAGTCATTGATGGTTATAAGAAACCAGCACCCACAGTGGTTGAAGGCCAGCTTGTAGACAAACCTCATGACAAATACACTGAAGCTAAAAAAGCTAAGGCTAGTCTAGATGCTCGTGCCATCAACGCACTATTCTGTGCAATTGACAAAACGGAGTTCAACAGAGTTTCAACCTGTAAGACGTCTCACAAAATTTGGAAACTTCTTGAGGTAACTCATGAAGGTACTTCCCAAGTGAAGGAATCCAAAATTAGTAGACTGACACAAGAATATGAATCTTTTAAGATGAAACCCGGTGAGTCAATTACACAGATGTTTACTCATTTCCTTGAAATAACTAATCCTCTGCAATCTCTTGGCAAGAATTACAGCAATCATGAGAAGATCAGAAAAGTGCTACGGGCTCTAACCAAGAACTGGAATCCAAAAGCTACAGCAATTATTGAAGGAAACGATCTCACCACTATGTCCTTGGAAACATTGATGGGGAAGCTGATGACCCATGAATTTGATTTACAAGAGTTTGAGGAAGCAACACCAAAAGAAAAATCTATTGCCTTCAAAGCTCAAGCAAGAAAATCAACATACAATGACTCTGATGAAGAATCATCAAGTGGTGATGAACAAGCCCTACTTGTGAAGAACTTCAGGAAATACCTAAAGTTTACAAGCAGAAAGAAGAAAGATATCCAAGAAAGCAATAAAGACGAAACCATATGCTTCGGATGCAAGAAGTCAGGGCACATGAAGAAGGACTGTCCAACCACCAAGAAAAGCAGTCCATATGACAGATCAAGATCAAGCAGAAAAGCAACAACCGGTCGAAAGTATGCCAACACAAGCATCTGGCATGAAAGTGATGCCAGTGATATAGAAGAAGAAGACAGACCCTGTGGAAATGCAAATGTCTGTCTCATGGCATTTGATAAGGTATCTTCAAACCCTCTTTATGATGAATTTACTTTCGAGGAATTAGAAAATGCCTTTAGCAAATTACTTGAAGAACACAAAAATGTGCTTGACAAGTATAAGCAATCTCGAAAAGAGATTAAGGCATACACAACCGAGTTAGATAGACTATCAAATTTTATTGAAGATATAAAAGAGACATCTACTACCGGTAACACGGATGAGATAGCCAAACTCAAGGTAGACTATCATGAGGCTATCCTCAATGTTGAACAGAAAGAAAGAGATTATGTTAAGATGCAAAAGCTGTATGACACACAGAAGAAGATACACTTAGTAACAGAACATAGACTCTCAGTTATGACTGCTAAATATGAAGAGTCTATTGCGATTTCTAAAAAGTTAGAAATCAAGTTAGGCAAATAGGCAATACCTGTGACACAGCCTAATTTTAGTCCTAATGCTAAGCATACACCTAAGAGGACTAAAAACAAGAAAGCACAGAAGAAACACGAATATCATCATGCTTTCACTTATAGGTTCTCCAAACCAAACAAGCATGTAAACACAGTTTCAACCACATCTGGTTCTAAACTGACTTGCACTTATTGTGGTACACACGGACACATATCACAGTATTGTCTTGCAAGGAAGCTTGTTGACAATCACACTTTGATCTGGAGACCTAAAGCTAATCAGAATGGACCCTTCAGAAAATGGGTACCAAAGGATTCATCTACTTGTCTTGTAGGTGGACCCTCAACCCTCTCATGCTAAGAGCAAATAGATCCTCGATAGCGGATGTTCGCGACACATGACTGGTGATGCATCTTTGTTCGCTACGCTATCGATGAAGAAAGAAGGATATGTCTCCTTCGGAAATAATTTGAGAGGTGATATAATTGGTAATAGTACTGTAGGTATTTCTCCCTATCCAGTAATAAAGGATGTTTGCCTAGTAACAGAATTGAAACATAACCTATTAAGCATAAGTCATTTGACAGATAATGGTTATGGTATTAATTTTATGAAAGATAAATATACCATATATGATATGTCATCTGGTGATCCCATATATAAAGGGATTCGAGAAGATAATATTTATGTTTTCTTTTTGGAGAATACTAATAATACAGGTAGGTGCCTAGTAGCCAATCAAGATGAAAGCTGGCTATGGCACATGAGACTAGGACATGCAAACATGGATACTATCTCACGACTAAGTACAAAGAAGTTGGTAAGAGGACTTCCTGAGATTTCATTCAAGAGAGATATGATATGAGCTGACTGTGAAAAGAACAAAGCACATAGGTCTACTTTTAAATCCATCAACGCTGTAAGTACTTCTAGACCTTTACAGTTAATTCACATGGATTTATTTGGTCCTAGTAGAGTCGCTAGTCTTGGCGGTAAGCTCTACGCTTTTGTTATTGTTGATGATTTCTCTTATTTTACTTGGGTTTATTTCTTATCCAACAAAAGTGATACAATTTTTGAATTTCAGATATTTTGCAAAAAGGTACAGAACGAAAAAGGCTTCATGATTACTCGTATCCGAAGTGATCATGGTGGCAAATTCGAAAATTCTGATTTCAAAAAGTTTTGTGATGATAGTGGATATTACCACGAATTTTCTTGTCCTAGAACTCCCCAACAGAATGGTGTTGTGGAGCGAAAGAATCGTACTCTAAGCGAAATGGCTAGAGTTATGCTGAATCAGTATAATCTTTCTAAATATTTTTGGGCAGAAGCTGTTAGTACAGCCTGTCATGTTTTGAATAGGGTGTTAATTCGACCAATCTCGAAGAAAACACGATATGAGCTTTGGTTTGGAAGGATTCCAAACATTTCTTACTTTAAAGTTTTTGGTTGTCGCTGTTTTATCCTGAACACCAAGGATAACTTGGGAAAGTTCGACTCCAAAGCAGATGACGGGATATTTCTCGAATATGCTGCTAAGAGTAAGGGATATAGAATTTTTAATAAAAGATCTACGATTGTTGAAGAAACTATTAATGTTACTTTTGATGAGTTAAATAGTCACAGATCTAGCGACGGTGATGATGAAGATACACATGCAAGGACTGAGAAGAGTTCTGGGAAAGATCTGACCCAAGATGCAAGGACTGAGAAGAGTCTTGTGAAAGATCTGACCCAAAAGTATGAATCATTAAAATTCATGCCAGGTCATCGAGAAACACTCATCATAGGTGATGTATCTAAAGGTGTAAGTACACGTTCATCTCTTAAAGATTCTGATATAGCAGCAAATGTAGCATTCATTTCTCAAATAGAACCTAAGAATGTAGATGATGCTTTTACTGATGAGTTTTTGATTTCTGCCATGCAAGAGAAACTGAATCAATTTGAGAGAAACCAAGTTTGGGAACTCGTTCCTAAACCCATTGGTCAATCTATAATTGGTACCAAATGGGTGTTCCGAAATAAACTCAGTGAAGATGGACAAGTTCTATGCAACAAAGTACGTCTAGTGGCACAAGGTTATAATCAAGAAGAAGGAATTGATTATGATGAGACCTATGCTCCTATTGCTAGACTAGAGGCCATCCGCATGTTTTGTGCATTTGCATGTTTTAATGATTTTAAATTATTTCAAATGGACGTAAAAAGCGCATTTTTAAATAGATTTTTAAAAGAGGAAGTTTTTGTGAATCAACCCCCTGGTTTTGAAGATTTTCAAAAACCTGATCACGTCTTCAAGCTTAAGAAAGCCCTTTATGGACTCAAACAAGCACCTCGTGCTTGGTATGAACGCCTAAGTGCTTTCTTACTTGATAATAGATTTTCCAAAGGAAAGGTTGATACTACTTTGTTTATAAAATCCTTGAATGATGATATCCTCCTTGTGCAAATTTATTTAGATGATATAATATTCGGTTCTACTAACGAAAAACTCTGTCAAGGTTTTGCTATGTGTATGCAGAGTGAATTTGAGATGAGTATGATGGGAGAGCTAAACTTCTTCCTAGGACTTCAAATCAAACAGCACTCAAATGGAACATTCATCAACCAAGCTAAGTACACGAAGGACATACTGAAAAAGTACGACTTCGAGAATGTAAAGCCAATCGGGACTCCTATGGCTACATCTACAAAACTTGATGCTGATGAAAGTGGCAAACCTGTCGATCAGCGTAAGTATCGAGGTATGATTGGTAGTTTATTATATTTAACTGCTAGTCGTCCTGATATTATGTTTAGTGTTTGCATTTGTGCACGTTATCAGGCAAATCCTAAGGAATCATATCTTAGTGCCGTTAAGCGTATCTTCCGATACCTTAAAGGAACTTCTACAGTCGGCTTATGGTATCCTAAAACCAAATCCTTTGACCTGATAGGTTACTCGGATGCGGATTTTGCGGGATGCAAAGTGGACCATAAAAGTACCAGTGGCACATATCATTTCCTAGGAAAGGCCTTAGTCTCCTGGTTCAGTAAAAAGAAAAATTATGTAGCATTATCAACTACTGAGGCTGAGTATATCACCGCAGGTCGTTGCTGTGCTCAAATTTTGTGGATGAAACAAACCCTGGAAGACTATAATCTGCACTACACTAAGATTCCTATTTATTGTGACAACACTAGCACTATTAATCTGACTAAGAACCCTATCTGTCATTCACGCACAAAGCACATAGAGATAAGACATCATTTTCTTCGTGATCATCAACAACACGGGGATATTTGCTTAGAATTTATTGACACAGATCATCAACTAGCAGATATATTCACAAAACCATTGGCTGAAGACCGTTTTAACATAATGAGGCGTGAGCTCGGTATACTTGAATTTTCAGATTCATAATGTAATATGGTAATTAAAATTAATTTTATGACTTGCAACTTTGAAAATTATTTAACGTAAATTATTTTTGGGTACAAACCTAAAAAGGGTATGTCTGTCACCACGACTACGGTCGAAGCGAAGCGGTACTTAAAAGTTCCCCGGTGAACCTCCGTTAGCTGGGACAACTCCTACAGTTAACCCATAAATAGAGTTCGTTATTAAATACAAGAGTCAAAAGTCATAAAGTTACTTTTAACCAACCAGAACTGCATTTACTCTCTCGGGAATACAAGTGACCGAACTCGGGCCGAACTCTGACCGAGTTCGGACCGAATTCGGACCAAGTTCGGTCGGTGCTGTTATGTTTTCAGAACCGAACAGCCGGCCCTAGGTCCTATAAATTCAACCCTTTCATCTAGTTTTTCCAAACACCAACTCGTGGAAACATCTCCTTCCTCCCTAAAATTCCTTCCTCCTCCATCCTGTAAGGATTCAAAGAGATCTGGTGGGCGTTCCAAAATTCTCATCTTCCTCCTTTTTCTCAAAAAGGTATTCCTTGTTCTTTTCTACTTTCTCAATGGCTCCTAAACGTCATAGGGCTACTACTTCCCAAGGTGCCTCCTCCTCTTCTGCTTACACATCAGCTAGCCTATTTAGTCCAGCACGACCAATAGATGCAGAAGACTATGATTCTACTTTGTTTCCGGACAAAGAGTTTTTTGATCTTTGGTTCGATTCCTTTTCTGGTCGTAAGATTTGCAATGGAGCTTTTATCAATTTTATCATATTTTCTGAATATGCTCCTACTTTTGACCACTTAGGATACTGAGATTTTTTCGAGGTATCAGAAAATATTTTTGACAACACTGTCCGAATGTTTTACTGCAATTTACAAGTAAAACCTAACGGAAATTTCTATTCTTGCGTTGCTGGGCAAGAATTAGAATTCTCTGCTACCGTTATCAGTGAATTTTTCTATGTTCCTGATCTTGGTAAAGCATTGGTTGACATTACCCATGTCCAATTCCCTGCTGATGTTACCCTTGCCTCGTTCAGGGAACTTATTTGTCATCCAAACCCTGTACCTCGTAGGGTTTATTCAAAGCATTTGAACCAATCTTTTTATGAACTTCATCGCATGATTTTCTCTGTACTCCTTCCAAAGAAAGGATCCACAGACGCAGTGACCTTCTTGGAACTCTCTGCTTTATACCATATTCATTTTGGTATTCCATTCTCTATCCCAAAAACCATGATGTCCTGGATGCTGAACTGCAGAAATGCAGGAAGGAATCTGGTATATCCTATGCACTTGGCGTCTATCTTTCATCGTTTTGAGATTGATCTTCAGACTTGTGCATTCTCCTCCACTCCTATCGAGCTTACCAGATCCCGCCGATTTCCTGCTCCACCTCTGCCTCCTAGAGCTGCTCCTGCTCCAGCTGCTGACGCTGAGGTTCCTGATGCTGCTCTTGCCCCTGCCCCTGCCCCGGGATTTGATCCGACTTTCTACCAGCGCTTTGATGATTTTGTTGCTTTATTTGCACAAGGTCATCAACGTTATCTTGATTCGGACTTCCGACGCATCACTCAGGCTCAGGTGCTGAGGAATGGGATTGCTGACCTCCACTACAGCCTAGCCCATGATCCGGTCCATCCGATCACCATCCTGCCTTACCCAGGCTTTCCGGGTCCTCGGTTCACAGTTGAGGTTTCTTTCCAGCACTTCGACCCCACTGCAGCCTACTTTCCTTCAAAGGCTCATGATGCTGACGACCCCACTATGTGATGTGGATTCAGCTTTTGGATAGTGGATATTTGTTAGATGATGATCTTTATGCTTTGATGTAGTTTTTATTTTCATGTCTAAACTCTTTAGTTAGACATTTTCTGATGATTGTACTCAGCACTATTTAGTATGACTTTTTCAGTATCTATTTCCAGCATTTTCTTTCCATAGTAATTGTGTTTATGCTGTGATCATGTCTCTTTTGCTTCATTTTGTCTTTTTTTTTCTATTGTTGGCTTCACACATTAAGGGGGAGCCAAGTCATTTTACTATTTGACAAAGGGGGAGAAAAGGAGTACACATACCAAAACCAGAAAGCAAATCCAAAAACAAAATCAAACCATCTCTTTATTCCTTTATTCAGGTACTTGTATTTTTGTTTTATTTTATAAAGATATATTTTGGTATAGACTCAAGTTTGTCAATTATAAAAATGGGGGAGATTGTTGGCCCATTCCATGGTCACATCCAATTTTGATAATCAACATGCACTTAAGTCGATACACAAAATATACAATCTGTTGCTAATCATTTCAGGATATATGAAATAAATTTCAACGAACGTTGTACTGCATCAACGAAGCATCAATATCATCAAATCTGGAGATGACTCATTTTATATTTTATTCTGTATTTTATATTTTATTGAGTCTAGGATTTATTTTGTAAAATCAGTTTTGGTAATACTGGCTTAGGGTTATCTTAGTCCACATTCTAAAAAGCCTATCCATTACCACTCTCATATCATTTTACAAAATATTCCAAAATCTCTTTGAAAAATAATTTCTGATAAAATATTTCAAAAATCTCCTGACAGAACTCCTAACCGAGTTCGGCCCGAGTTCGGTCCGAACTCTGTCCGAGTTCGGTCAGTTTGTATTTAAATTTATGTTGCCTCCAAATCTGCGAGCAACGTCTCTTTGCGAGATATATAAATCCGAACTCTGCCCGAACTCTGTCCGAGTTCGGTTTCAGAAAACACCTATAAATAGAGAAGAACTTTTCATTTCAAATCATTCATTCACTCTTCATCTTCTCTTCTCTACTATTCGAGTGTTTTCAAACGATCCAAGATTTTCAAATCATACCTATACACCTCTTAGCCAAAATCCAGTAATATCAGAGTTGATTTAGAGTCTTTTGGTATTCCAAAGAGTTGTAAAGAGGTCGTTCCAAGTCCAACAACTTTTCCTGTTGTGGTGCTGGTCGTGCGCTCGTCACCAAGCACGGTGTTGTGAAGTCGGTCGTGCACTTGTCACCAAGCACGGTGTTGTAAGAGACTGCAAGCTCTCAGTTAAAGCTTGTGCCATAGTGGATTAACATCGAACAAGAGTACTCGAGACTGGATTAGTCCTCTCAGAGGGATACCAGTATATATCGCTGTGTCGCTGAGTTTGAATTCTCTATCTCTTACTGCTTTATATTTACTGTCTCTTATTTCACTGCCATAGTTTAAACTTTTAATTGGTGATTATTTTCCGCTGCACACACACACTCTATTCACCCCCCCTCTAGAGGTGCTCAACGGTCCTACAGCCGCCCCCTTCATGCGGACACCCATCTTCATGCGGCTGCATCCTTTATGCGGCCGCCCGTCAGCATGCGGCTGCCTATCCTCATGCGGCTGCCCATCTTCATGCGGCTGTTCATCCCCATGCGGCTGCCCATCTTCATGCGGCCGTTCATCCTCATGCGGCCCACTCATATGCGGCTCTGCCAAGATGACCCAATGGAGGACACATGGCACTTTTTACGACGATTGAGACACGTGGCAGTCTTATCTTCCTGGAATTATGGGTGCTAACAAATCCTAACCAAATCAGATTTGTTGCAATCACCATAATTGCCCAGATCAAGTCAAATTGAGCGAATTAGACACGTGGCAAGCCATCACAAGTCGCGAATATTCATGGCAATCAACATTAATTGCCCACAGAGATTTGATGCAATCTACATTAATTACCTAGATTTGCTACAATCAGAATGAAGGGCCCAGACTAATTGGTCCTTAACCGCCGACATATGAAGGAGGCAATCATTGCGAACCCTAATGATTGCATCCCACTCTTATAAATAGCAAGGTGCCATTCCCTTTCGAAGAGGACTTTTTCCGAAGAGCACCAGAGCACCTGGAGAGACTTGAAGAGAAAAAATATACAGAGATCGAAAGGACAGAGGAGCATATATAGAGAGAACAAGGAGAGCATTTCTTCATCAACGCCAAGCAGTTCTTCTCCAGAGCCAAGGCTGCATCCGATCGTCCAAGGAGTAAAGCAGAGCTGTCGTCGCTTTCCCGAGCCTCTACCGTCATCCCCCAGAATCTAAAATAAACAATTGTACTTAGATTGCTGTACCTAGGTTTTCGTCCATAGGCTTTCTTTGTACAAGCGAGTTTGTATTGTGAAGTAAAAGTCCAGTCCTCCAATAATTGTTCTGTTCTTTTATATTTTATGGCAAACACGATGGCAACTCTGCTGGGGACAAACTTCTCCATGGCTGAGGAGTTGGTGACGCAATCGGATGCAGCCAAACTTGGCTCCACACAATAGAAGATGGTCGTCCGCTTCGACCAACAGGCGTTTGAAGAAATGCTCTCCGACGGAAGTGCTGGCCCGGTCCAGAAGCGAACCCGCACAAGGAAGGCTCGCAGGAAGTGGAGGCCAAAATCATTTGCTCCTCCCCAAGCTCTGGACGGAGCACTCTCTGCTGTCCAAGACGGCGAAGGCAACTCTCATGCGGCCCCACTTCAAGCCATAGAAGACTCTGCTGTCCCCAAGTCTGGCAGAGGAAAGCACTATGATGCTGGACTTGCAGGGGCAAAGAGTGATTCTATGTGCTCCAGGAAGAAGCCGAACAAAGGCACTAGCCGCAAGACGAAGACTCATGCGGCCAAACTTGCCAGCCGCATGCATGATGACCATGCGGCCGAAACTGCCAGCCGAATGCATAACACTCATGCGGCTAGGATTCCCAGCCGCATGGAGAAGACTTATGCGGCTGAGACTTCCAGCCGCATGAAGAAAGCCTATGTGGCTACGACTGCCAGCCGCATGAAGACTGTCGATTCCAGCCGCATGCCGCCTGCTCCACGCGGCTCAGCCTTGGATCGCCTCTTTTATGCTCCTGATCTCTCGTGCTTCCGAGAAGACATGTATGACTCTCTCCAGCACCACTTAGACTCTTCCTATTATGTGCCCTCACGCACCAGAGTGAAGAAGTCTAGGGCAGCGCGAGCTTGGCAAGCTCAGTCCGCTGACCCGACCTCTGACCATCCGAGCATTCCACATACCGTTATACGGGCCTCTGATGGGAAGTTGTACCGAACCACTCAAGTTCGGCCCCTGGCGTCAAACGGACAGAGTGGTTCCCAAAAGTCTTCCAAAATCCAGGGAACAAACATGGTCGTTTCAGACCCGTCTGACTTGCGTGAAGCTATCCTCCACAAAGCAAGGAAAGAGAGGCGGCCTCGGGGTGCAAAGAGTCCTCCCAAGGACGTCACTGCACCCAAGTCATCATCAACTGTTGTTGCAGTAACGCGACGGTACGAGAAGACCGGCAGTCTATCTTCCAAAGACTGCAACAACCATGTTCAGAGGATGAGGCACCTCCCTTCGTCTCCTGCAACTCTGCTCAGAAAATCCTCGCCGATGGGAGAGAAAAGAAGACAAATGTTTCCAGCCCGAAGATTTCAACCACTATGACTAAGAGACTGTTGTCTAAACGGTTGCCCACCACCGGAGTTTTCCAAGGTACCCGTTCAAAGACGAAATCTGCTACAGTAGGAGATTCATCATCCACATCACTGGGGGTTGCTGGAACTGGTTGTAGCACTCCTCCGAACCTCCACGACAATCCGATGTTCCAAGAAGACGAGCTGGGGGAAACAACTCTCCCATTAGATGCAGCAAATCGCGACGCCCCCGAGGACGTCAACAATTTCCAAGATGAGGAGAACTCGAAAGCTGGGGGTACTGTTCCTTCTGAGTCCGAACCAGAGGAAGACATTCCCACATACCCCGATGACTTCTCATTACAGGGGTATGATTCGGAGTATACCTCATCCACCGTCCCTTCCACTTCTACTCATGTAAGGACGGCATTCATGACAAACGACGAACAGGATGGTCCCAGTGATCGCCAACGCATCGACACTCTGGAGGCCATACTGCGCACTTTGGTCAAATCGGTGGACGAGATCAAAGTAGCCTCCCTACTCTGCAAGGAGGGACGCCCGGCCAAACAAACTTGGGTCCCGCGGTCAATGCGGACTCGAACTCAGCGGCCCCAAACCCGGGCAATATTCCTCCTGAAATGTCGGCTCCTACCGCTGCAGACGAAGCCAGGGAGGCAAGAAGAGAGGTCCAGGAGCTCCGGGCCATGTTCCACGCCCGAGAAAACTGCCAAGACCTCAGGATACGGCAACCATACCCTGCTGCATGGAGGGATGTTCCCTTCCCACTAAAGTATAAACCATTCCACATCAATCCATATGATGGGAAAACCTCCGCAAGTCGGTACATCACTTACTTAGAGGTCACCACGTACCATCTGCCCCATGACGATGCCATCCTTATACGATTATTTATTAGGGCATTAGAAGGGGTAGCCTTCGACTGGTATCGCAACCTGCCAGACAACTGCATCCACTCCTTCGGCAGCTTCAAGCGCATGTTCTTGGAGAGATTCTACGAAATAGGACAAGACGTAACGATGTCCACCCTCACGGACGTCGTTCAAGGGAAGAGAGCTGACAAGGAACTATATTGAGCGGTTTTGCCAAACCGCAATGAAGTTGCCGTCTGGTAACCTGGATTCCTCCTTGATTGAAATTTGCCAAAAGAGATTGCTCCCAACAATCAACCTCCGGATGGGTGAAAGTTAATTTAAGGACTGGAAGACATTCATCATAAGTGCTACTAGCACCGAAGACAGGTTGAAGAAGGCTCGCCAACTAGGATTGCACATCTAGGAGGGAGAGGACAAGGGCAAGCGCCCTAATACCAACAAAAACAATAGGGGTAGCTCCACCAACAATCGGGACAACAAGGGCAAGCAGGCTATGGTGGCCGACACAGCCCAGCAACCTGAGTCAAAACCAGCAGACAAACAATGGCCGCAAATGACCTACTCCTTCGAAGACGGCCATGTCAAGCCCATCTTGGACATGCTCATACAAGGAGATAGAATTCAGCTCCCTCCACCAAGACAGAAACCTCGGCCGGCAGAAATGGAGAGCCCAAAGTACAGTCATTACCACCGATACGTCCACAATGCTACACACGACAGCTACTAATTGAAACGATACATCCAACAACTCATCGACTCGAAGGCTCTGGCCATCGATTTCGAGGAGGTAACCGTGGCGGCCAACATGGTGTCCGTACAATTCGGCAGCTTCCTTCCAACAGAGACTCAAGACGGTGTAGCACCCATCCCTCTGGTGACAATAGAGATTGCTAATCTTCTACCTCCTTGGGATCAGGCTGCTGGTCTGGTACCTCTCACCACGTCACGAGGGGAGGTCATGTGGGTCCATCCAGATTTGGTACCAGAAGTAACTCAGTTCGTACCACTCCCCATTGGCAGGAAGAAGGATGGAAAGGTCAGATCATGTCCCACAATTTCGGTAGATGTCGAAGAAGCCACAGCTATCGTCACTCGGTCCGGTGCTCAAACCCAACCTACGCCAGATAACTCGGCTGAAGAGCATCAGCCGGCCACTGCTGACACTCCGGGACCTTCCCAACCTCTAACGACCGACAAGCCTAAGCCGAAGGAGACTCGCTTTGACAAATCCCTCCGAAAAGAGGCACCTCAGGGGCTGGAGAGGCCCTACAACTTCGACATCTTAGCGCAATTGGCTAACACACCGGCCAAATTGTCATTATACGAGCTCCTGAGACTCTCAATGGATGTTCGTGTGGCTTTGAGCGAGGCACTCCAGAATGCCGACGCCTATCTGGCTCAGGTCAACCTCACGGGAGAGAGCCCGCCTGTAGATCTCCAAGACAGCGCTTGCACGGGAGCGATGTCCAACATTGTCTTCACTCCACAGGATTTGTTCATCAAAACTAACCTGCACGATGGACCATTATATTATACTGGATACATCGGCGACGTGAAGGTGGATCGGATGAACATTGATCCTGGTTCTTCCATAAGCATCATCCCGAAGGGTCTGTTATATCATCTCCGCATTCCTATGCATCGCCTGACACCAACAAGCACCGCCATCAGCGATTTCAATTCGGACAGGAGCTACCCGATTGGAAAGATTCGCCTAAAGTGCCAAATCGGCGATCTTCAGTCAGAAGTAACCTGTTACGTCATAGATGCGGACACTTCCTACAATATCCTCTTGGGACGCCCTTGGATACACGATTACATGATTGTGCCTTCCATGCTATACCAATGCTTCAAGTATGTTGACAAACACGGCTTCGTGAGGACAGAATTTGCCGACATCGATCCCTTCAAAGGGGTCGAATCCTACTACTCAGACTCCTACCTATAAGAAAAGTCGAAGAGATACCTTGGTGAAGGAGATATGCAAGCTCATACTGAGACAGCCACAGGATCAGAAGAACCTCTGACGATCCACCTCCAAGCTCGTAAACCTGGCAAGTCCACACCCCTTACGGCCGCTCTGCGTAAGGACGCAATCAGTCTCTCGGCACAAGAAGAGCAAATGATAATCCGGCTGCCAAGCTCCGGCCAAGCGCCAAGACCCACAACGGAGCCACTGACAATCAGATTGCATAGAGTCGGCCAGCAACAAATGGAGAAGCTCAATCCCTCCGACAAACCAATGACGATACGCCTTCCCAAGAAGAATCGTCACCTCGATGCAAAGTCGAGGGCTTCTAGCGAGCCAACAACGCCCCGCCCAGTATCGAGTACCAATCTGGGGGTCGCTAGTTTGCCAACAACTCCACGTTCGGCCCTACCAACAGAACCCCTGATGAGCAAGCTGCCCAGGTCATTCTCTCAGTCTTAATTTATACAAGGGGTGGCCAAAGAAAAACTGGAACTTGCCAAGTATGTGGCTGCCCACACTGATGTTCCCTCCGTAGATGATGTAATCCCACTAGAAAAGATACCTTATTTCATCAATAAAGGGCTATCTTTGAACTACCTCGAGCTTAATAAGTTTTGTATAATGTATGCAATGGAACACGGTATAGACACTCACCTACACACACAGGTGACAAATGTTTACACCACAAACCAGCTTACTCTAGTAGAAGATGCTTACCGCATAATCGAGGGAGGGGACCATCCAATCATCTTCGGCCGAACGGATGATCTACAGCCCTTCACCATAGAGAAGGTCGATCTCGAATCAGATGCCGGAAGACTGTCTCTGTATCTTTATAGACCCCAATCCAAATACCTTATGCAAAAACAGGGGTATGATCTGGAGACTACGCCAGGCTTGAATTACGGTACTGGTAGACGATTACCTTTAAAACCACCAGTCTCAGCTGGCAAACCACGGGATTACTACAGCAAGACCCGATATGGATTAGGGTATGTTACGCCCGCAACGACCTCTGAAAGTTCAGATGAGAAATGCGCCTGGCATTCACATTCAACCAGGTCACCAACTTCTGATTCGGAAGCCAGCATCGGAGACTTATTCAGACAAGTCTTGTCAGTCAATATGGCATTCGCCGATCCTTACGAAGAAGATAAAGACATTCCTGAAATCCTCGAGTTAGAGCCGTGGGCCCAACAGCAGGATGCACAATGGGAAAAGCGGTTCGAACGGAGAGAACCTCCTACTGAAGATGAGGTTATACAGGTCGACCTCGGCAGCGAATCTTCTCCAAAACCAATCTTCGTCAGTAAAGGCCTGACAGACGAAGAGCGAGAATCGCTACTAGAACTTGTCAAAGAATATATTGATGTGTTCGCCTCGAGCTATGAAGACATGCCAGGACTAAACCACGAGGTTGCCCTTCACAAGCTCAACATTCGGCCAAATGAAAAGCCGGTCAAACAACAACAGCGACGCTTCCGCCCGGGCATAATGGATGCGTTCGAAGCCGAAGTCAACAAACTGATAGCCAGCGGCTTCATTCATGAAGAACAATATCCGGACTGGGTCGCCAACATAGAATCAGTCTTCAAGAAGAATGGGAAGATTCGAATCTGCATCGACTTTCGTAATCTGAACGAGGCATGTCCCAAAGATGAATTCCCCCTCCCTATCACAGACATCATGATCGACAACACATGCGACTTTGAATGCATGTAATTCATGTATGGTTTCTCGAGGTACAACCAAATCAAGATGCCTCCTGACGACGAAAAGCATACATCATTCCGAACACCGATTGGCACATACTGCTACACAGTCATGCCTTTCGGTTTAAAGAATGCTGGCGCCACATATCAAAGAGCCATGAGTATCATCTTCAGGGATCACTTGCACAAGACCGTGGAGTGCTATGTTGATGACATCGCCGTCAAGAGTCACTGTAAGGGAGACCATCTCCAGGATCTGAGGACGGTGTTCGACCTGATGCGAGCACAAAATTTGAAGATGAATCCCACAAAATCTTTCTTGGGCGTATCCAGCAGAAAGTTCTTGGGTTTCATCATCACCTCCCAGGGTATCCACGTAGACCCTGAGAAGACAAAGGCAATCATGGAGATGGGTCCACCGAGAAATCTCATAGAACTTCGAGGCCTCCAAGGGAGGTTAGCTTACATCAGAAGGTTCATTTCTAACCTCTTCGGGCGTTGTCAGCCGTTCACCCATCTCATGAAGAAGGGCGTCTCATTCGTATGGGACAAAGAATATTAGCGTGCCTTTGACAACATCAAAGAATATTTGTCGAACCCTCCAGTCCTGGTGGCCCCGATTGCTGAAAAACTATTCATGCTCTATGTACGAGCAATAAAGCATTCCTTCGGCGCTCTGCTAGCACAAAACAACGATACAGGCCATGAGCAAGCTATATATTACCTCAGTCGAATAATTATCGGGCCAGAGCACCGATACACCGCCGTGGAGAAGGAATGCCTCGCCCTGGTGTTCGTCATTCAAAAGACGCGATACTATGTCACAGGACAAACCATACATGTGATCTCACGAGTCAATCCTCTCAGGGTCCTCATGACTAAACCAGGGGCACTCAGCTCCCGCCTCGACACATGGGCAATATTGTTGTCTCCTTATCATATGATCTTCGTCCCGCAAAAGGCTGTTAAAGGTCAAGCCCTGGCAGACTTTTTAGCAGCCCACCCAGGCTCGGAGTCGTCCAGAATATATGAAGGAATCCCAGATGAGGTCGCCGACTCACATGCGGCCTCCCATGATGATATATGGCGAATGTTCTTCGACGGTGCTTCGAGAACTGGACCTAAGGGCAACATCGTCGTCGGAGTCAGGGTAGTGCTGGTTTCTTCTTCCGGATTGGTGATCAATCGTGCTTACTCCCTTACGGAACCCTTCTCTAACAATTTGGCCGAGTACAACGCTTTGGTCACTGGCCTCCAACTTGCAAGAGAGCTGGGGGTAGAATATCTTAAAGCATACGGCGATTCACAGTTAATCGTCAATCAGATCCGGGGTTCATACGAAGTCCGCGATGAAGACATGATCCCTTATCACCAAATAGCGATCAACATCATCTCGTCATTTGAAGGGTTTTTCATCGAACACGTCCCCAGACTCCAAAATATCGAAGCGGATGCCTTAGCTGGCCTTGCCGCTTCCCTAGCGGTTCCGAACAATGCTCATCAATCGTTGTATGTGATAGGCCATGAACTGGTATGTCCTAAGAACAATGTATAATTCAAGGCAAGTTGTTCCGCTCAGACGATCGACAAAGCACAAGACTGGATACAACCATTCATTGACTTCGTAGCCTACGACATTCTCCCAGAGGACCCAAAGGAAGCCACCTCTATCAGAAGGCGTTCTCTCAGATTCTTCTACGATACAGAGACAAAATGCTGTATCGCCGATCCTAAGATGGATTATTGCTTCGATGTCTGTCAAACGCAGAAGCCAAAGAAGTCGTACGCGAAGCTCATGACGGTGTCTGCGGGGCCCATCAGCCTGGCCCAAAATTGTAAGACCGTCTTCGCCGAATGGGCTACTACTGGCCCACGATGGTAGCAGATGCGATAGACTACGCAAGAATGTACAAAGCCTGCCAAGTCCACGCGGACTTCATCCACCAGCCATCCGAATTTCTACATCCGACAGTGGCGTCCTGGCCATTCGAAACATGGAGAATAGATATTATCGGTCCGATCACTCCACCTTCCTCCCGAAGACATCGTTCATACTTGCCATAACAGATTACTTCTCCAAATGGACGGAAGCTGTTCCGCTTGCAGAAGTAAAGACTTCAAACGTGATCAGCTTCCTCAAGCATCACGTCATCTATCGCTTTGGACTGCCCTGAAGGATCATCCACGATAATGGTCCGCAGTTCGCAAGCCACGCCTTCTATCGATTCTGCGACAAGCATCGAATTCAGAATATTGTTTCAACGCCATACAACCTAGCAGCGAATGGGTTGGCTGAAACATTCAACAAAATAATCATCAAACTTCTCAAGAAGTTCGTATCGTCCAACAAATGCGATTGGAACGAGAAGCTTGGTGAATGCTTATGGGCGTACCGTACCACAGTCCGAACAGCCACAGGGAACACACCATTCTCTCTGGTGTATGGGAGCGAGGCAGTTCTTCTATTGGAGACTCAAATACCCTCGCTCCGCGTTGCTCTCACTTACCAATTGACGACGGACGATAACTATTGTCGCAGTTGGAGATAGAGTGTTCCTGAAGATCTCGCTAGCTAGGGGCGTCATTCGTTTCGGCAGAGGCGGGAAGCTCAGTCCGAGATTCATCGGGCCTTTCGACGTGACGGCACAAATTGGCTAGGTAGCATATCGACTAGTACTTCCAGCCAGCTTGGAGAGAGTACACGATATTTTCCACGTATTCCATATTCGACGCTACATTCCGGACCCGAGCCATGTGGTGGACTTTTCGGAGCTAGATGTGGGTCCGAGATTGACCTACGAGTAGCAGCCAGTGGAGATCCTTGATCGGAGGGAGAAGCGCTTGCAGAACCAGACTATTCCACTTGTCTGCGTCATTGTAGAAGCATGGAAAAGAATAAAGAAAGGTCTATGCGACCAAGGATCTCCATGCAGTTCAGAGAGCCCATGTGGCTCAGGGGTCCATGCTGCTCACGCGTCCATGCGGCTCGGATAGACCCAGAGCAACGTGGCCTTCAACAGCTTCTCCCTTCATCTTGGGCTGCATTTAATGTCCTGACGGCTGACAGCTCTGACAAATGACAGCTCTGACATAAAGGCGCAATAATGACTGACATAAAGGCGTGTTCCTAGGGAAGAGGAGAAAATCTTTTCACAGCTGGCTGAATCTATCGAGTCCCGAGGCATGCGGCTGCTGTATTTATGCGGCCACCCACTTTATGCGGCCGTCTCCTACATGCGGACATCCATCTTCACATGGCTGCATCCTTTATGTGGCCGCCCGCCAGCATGCGGCTGCCTATCGTCATGCGGCTGCCCATCTTCATGCGGCTGTTCATCCCCATACGGCTGCCCATCTTCATGCGGCCGTTCATCCTCATGCGGCCCACTCATATGTGGCTCTGCCAAGATGACCCAATGGAGGACACGTGGCACTTTTTACGACGATTGAGACACGTGGCAGTCTTATCTTACTGGAATTATGGGTGCTAACAAATCCTAACAAAATCAGATTTATTGCAATCACCATAATTGTCCAGATCAAATCAAATTGAGAGAATTAGACACTTGGCAAGCCATCAAAAGTCGCGAATATTCATGGCAATCAACATTAATTGCCCACAGAGATTTGATACAATCTACATTAATTACCTAGATTTGCTACAATCAGAATGAAGGGCCCAGACTAATTGGTCCTTAACCGCCGACATATCAAGAGGCAATCATTGCAAACCCTAATGATTGCATCCCACTCTTATAAATAGCAAGGTGCCATTTCCTTACGAAGAGGACTTTTTTCGAAGAGCACCATAGCACCTGGAGAGACTTGAAGAGAAAAATATACAGAGATCGAAAGGACAGAGGAGCATATATAGAGAGAACAAGGAGAGCATTTCTTCATCAACGCCAAGCAGTTCTTCTCCAGAGCCAAGGCTGCATCCGATCGTCCAAGGAGTAAGGCAGAGCTGCCATCGCTTTCCCGAGCCTCTACCGTCACCCTCCAGAATCTAAAATAAACAATTGTACATAGATTGTTGTACCTAAGTTTTCGTCCCTAGGCTTTCTTTGTACAAGCGAGTTTGTATTGTGAAGTAAAAGTCCAGTCCTCCGATAATTATTCTGTTCTTTTATATTTCATGGCAAACAGTCATGTGGAGATTCCACTCTCCAGGAGAGTCCACATGGGAGCACGAGGACGAGATGCGGGAGTGCTACCCTAATCTGTTTGATTGATTTGATTGTACTATGTTTCTCTTGAAAATTCTATTTTCAATAAATGACGGGTGTTTCGATCTTTTGTGATTAACTGAGACTTATTTTTGGGTCTTCAAATTTTTAGGACGAAATTTTTTTTAAGGAGGGGAGATTTGTAACTCCACTTCCCGATTTTTTTTGAGAAAAATAAAATCTGATTTTAATAATAGCAATTAATTGATTTGGATTTCAAATAAAAAGTTATTTTTTATTTATTTTAATTAATAATATGGTGATTGATATTTTGGAGGGAAATAAATTAGGAGCAATTTCAAATTTGAAAAGTTGTTACAACCAACTTGTGGTCCCCTCATTTGTTTCCAAAAAGTTTCAACTGATTTTTTTAACATTTTTGTAATTGTCGAAAAGGGGGAGGGTTGTTTTATAAAAAAATTCTGAGTGGGAGGGGTCTTTTGCAATTAGTTTAGAGCGGGGGGAGGGGGGTTAATCGTAAAATTACATTTTCCTTTCATATTAACCGAGTTGATGAGAGAGAGTGGAGAGTACTTTTTTTATTTCCATTATTTTGAGCTTCTCAGCTCTTCTCAAACCCTCTCCTCTCCGGCGAAGGACATGGGCGGCGTTCTCCGGCGATCCCCCTTTCTCAGCGACGGCGGCCTGACCATCTTCTGGCGCCGACGAGTTCTCAAGTAACTCACGGCGAGATCAATCGACGACCCTAGCTCCTATGGCGTCGACGACGGCGACGGTGGTTCCGACTCGACGGCGACGGTGGTTCCGACTCGACGGCGGGCGACGGCGACATCATCCATCGGTCGACATCTGACCACTTGTCCACAGCAGCAGAGGCGGCCGACTCTCTACGACGGATGTCGATGGCAAAGGCTCTTCTCTCCGGCGATTGAAGGCTGAGCGCCACTACTAGGCGACGGCGGGACCAGATAATAATCTCGGCGGTGAGTTCTCTTCTCTTGTTTCTCTTTTCGATATGGTGATCGGATTGATCGATCTGATCGATCGATCAATTTATAATTCTGGCTTCTTCAATAGAACCTACTGTGTGGATCTGAGTTCTTTTCTTGTTTTCTTTGCACTGGAACTGCTCGAGGCAATGCCGAGGAAGAACTTGAGATCATAGTTGGACACGGAGAGATCGTGTCCGACACCTTGGGCGTTATCTGCACTCTGGATCGGATCGATTTCTCAGGTAACGTCTTTCTTCCTAATAAACGAGTAGTGTATCGTTCTGAATCTGGTTTTGATTTGGGGCTGGGTTTCGAGTGGGATATAGGAAATTGGTCGTTTAATCATGTCCAGTACGGGCCTGTGTCCAGGATGGGTGTGTCCTGCAGTGGTTCGTACCAGTATTGTTGTGTTCGACTTCTAGGTGTCTTGTACAGGAGACCGAGTGGCAAGAATGAAGAGTCTGGATTCGATATAGCAGGGTTGTGTCCGAGTGTTGGCCAAATCCACAGGTTGATCGTGTCTAGGAATGCCTGTCATTGAAATTGGATAGGGACACATCTGATTAGATAGGGACACTTCAAATACAAAAGGCATATACTAAAACCAACACCATTCTGTGTTGTGCCTCCTGTGTCGCTATTCCTATTATTTTTGTGTTTATGGAACATAGCTAATAAGTCTCAAACCATAATGTAAGTTTTTAAACTATCTCCTGTGGTTATTAAAGCAAATTTCCATTAGTCCTTCAATGGTAGAGTTTGCTTGTTACTATTGGTGTTTGCATGGCTGATCATTTTCAAAGTTTCTTCTTTGATAGCCAACTGGCGTAGGCCCAAGGGTATTGATTCTCGAGTTAGGAGGAAGTTCAAGGGTGTAGCAGATGGCGAGTTAGGAATTTAAATGGGATGAAGTTAATTGTTGATTTGGTTTATGTTTCATTTGAATTTAATCTTGTATACCTATTTTTGTTTAAGTTTCAGTCTTGTATATTTTCCTTGTGTGATTTGGTTTGTTTGAATCTAGTCTGAAGTTCAGTTGAGGGCAGGGTTTCTATTTTTAGTGTCAGTTGACTTCCTATTTTCTAAAATCTTGATTCAATATGGTTGTATAATTCTGACAGTTGGGTTGTACATCTTTTCTAATTTAGAGTTTCGATTTGGTTGTATATTCTTGATCGAAGGGTGATTCTGCATTTGTGTAGCTAGATTGAAGAGGATAAAAGGGCATGATGTTATGGTTGGGAAGGTTGGGTTAAGATGTAGATTAAATTATTGGTTTAATTTTTATGTTTTGAATGTTTGGTATATAATCTGATGAAGTTCAGCTTATTCTCATATTTGTTGAATTTAGTTTTGGAGTCCTTTTGGTTTTCTGTTCTCGCCTTTTCTTCTAATCCCTTGAATCAAGTATGAAGGTTATATTCAAAGGGAGGTTGGCTAGGAATAGAGTGCTAGTTCTGAGGCATGCCAGACTAGTTGGCTTGTACATATACCTTACTGGGTTTTGGTTTGAGTTTGCCTGTTGGCTTGTCGATTAGGAGGACTGCCAGAAAATTTTGGGCCAGTCTTGAATATCATGATCTTTCCTATATCGAACTTACCTTGAGCCTAATGTTTTGGGTTGAGTCATATTTAACTGGGCCACCTTGCAGGCCAATAGGTGGAGTATGGTTGGAGTAGTGTTTATTTCTTTATTGTTGGTATATTTGCTTTTGCCATTTTACCAGTTTTGTTAAGATGATTTGGAATTATAATTCTAGCAAAATATTCTTATGGTTTATTAATAAATACTTCGTTAACTAGTATAAAGAAATCCCTAATATAAATGTCAAATTATAGTCTAATGATAGCTAGATATTATTTAAGCTCTATTAGAAGTTAGCAAAAATCTGCTAGTAAACTATTTAGATTTAAATACTATCTAAATCATGATGAGTTATTTATTATAGAGAAATATAGTTAATTAGAAGGCGTAAATAAAACTATTTATGGTTAAAATGATTTAGTTAGCTAAATGTCTTTAATTAGAAATTAATCAACTTGTACCTACTAGCAGGAGGACTTACAGCTCTATTGCCTATCCGTACTTTCCTGGAGCAAGGCAAGTACTTTTCTACGGTTTTGTGCATTTACATTCTTGTACTCTTTCTTGTGACACGTCATGGCACGATATCATGTACTCCTGTACTCTTGTTCTTGTACTTACTTGTGTTGGGTGGGAAAAGACACTAGCCATATGACCAATCCCGGTTACTATATTCATGTGCCTAGCTTAGGCCTCGCATCGTGCACACGGGCCCTAAGTCGTACCATTCATGTACTTTCATGTGCTTTTATGTGCTTACCCCCAGCCGGTCACATGAGCTAGTTGTATTTCAAACATAGTACACTTGTCATGTCTTGTACTTCAGGTTCATAGTTACATTCATGTACTTTACATTCCTGTACTTTATTACCTGTACATACATTCATGTACCTTCATGTTCTTTTCTATACTTTATAGTTTATGTTCCTTCGTACTCATTTTCATGTTCTTGTTCATTACCTAGAACTGTGCTTAGCTCCGCTCCTGACTGGATAAGTTGCAGGTATACATGCAGGATATCATTCTACCTTATGGGCCAGAGCCCGGGATCTTAGCTGAGCAGGATGGGTCTTGACTTAGCTTGAGGTTTCAGGTTTAGAATGTTAGCTTTACTATTAGATGTTGGTTTAGAATTCATAGTACATTTCATTCTTGATGACTCGTACATTTATATACATAGAATTATGGATTATGGTGATCATTCTGGGATACGTTTTAGATGCTGTGATTGTATACTTTCATGTTTATCTGTTAGATTTTCCTAGTTTGGTACAGCTTACTTTGTCGTGTCTAACGACGAAGGCTGGGCGTGTCCGGCTCGTGTCCGATTATTCGGGAGTGGGTCGTGACAGTCATCTTCCGCTGTCTTGATAGCTTGGAAAATATTACCAAAAGCGAGTTTGCTCCATGCCGATAAGGCGCCTTTACTAGCTTTAAGCTTGGTTGCGACGCGGATGAGGGGATCCGGGTTGTTGATGCAGCACCAAGCGGAGGCCACGATGTTTCTGAAATTAGGGTGGTGTCTCCAGAAGTTCTGGAAGCGGAAAGGTTTTTTGATTTGGGTGGATTTGTTGCCAATCTCCATCAAGAGAGGGGAATGATCCGATTCCGGTGTTAAGGTGGAATAGAATGGTGATGAGATCTAAGTCGGTCCACCTGTTGCCAACCAGCACTCGATCCAGGCGGAAGTATTGTCTGCGGTCGCCCTCTTGCATGTTACACCAGGTGAAAGCGTTGTCGGAGTACTGCATGGGGGTCAAAAGAGCATTGAAGATTAAGGTGTTGAAGTCGTTCATCGCCGGCTAGGGGGGGCAACCTCCCGATTTCTCCTCATGCTGCGAAATTGTGCTGAAATCTCCAAGGCAGATCCACGGAAGATTGTTAAGGAGTTGATGGATGTCCATGAGGTTGTCCCATAGGATCTTGCGATCGATGTAGTTGCAGCTGTCGTGGAAGGCGGAGAGAAGCACTCTGGATGTGAGAGAAGGGTGTTAAACCCAGCAGGAAAGAGCCTGATCAGAGCCGTTCACTATGCCAATTTTGTAATCGGAGTTGAACAGGATCCAAATGTCGTAGCATTTGGCAACCTCGGAGGCGAAGCCGAGATGGAGTTGGATGGATTTGAGTCTTCTCTTGGGGATTTTAGGTTCAATGATGATCAGAAGATCGATTCGGTGGAGTTTCTTGAGGCTAAGTAATCTCCTCAATGTGGGTTTGTTGGCCAGCCCTCTAACATTCCATACTAGGATATTAGGCATTGGGTTGTTTGTGAGTGGGGAGGGTATTGAGCCTAGTGGCTGATCGAGTGGTCCTGTCCGTGGGCTTTTATTTTTTCTTCTTGTTGATTGGGGTTTTGGAGACCCCATGGGTGGTTCCAGTACTGACTGTCACCGATACTGGTGCACTGCGTGCAGGTTGTTCACCGTTCTCCTTCAGGGGTGAGACACCGTCATGGTCTATCTCGGTGAGAGCACTGAGGGGGTTGTCGGGGTCTAGGAAGCCTGTTTCTATGGCTTGCAGAAGTCTGTCAGCCGGGACCAAACTCAGCATCTCTGGGACGATATCGAGGTCTCTCCCGGGGTGGGGTCCGGCCGAGGAACTGGATTGAATGATCAGCGCCAACTGATTAATTCCTTTACCGTCCGATGAAGGGTCATTTGTTGGATGTGAGTCGGTAGGATTCTGTGTCAGGCTATTTTTAGGATATTTCTGTAGAGTGTCTGGCAGAATGACGATGAGAATGTCGAACTAATTGGCGGGGGGACTTCTTCTGAAGCTCCGGGTGGGCTTTGAAACAGAGCCTGGTGAGGTGTCCTCTGGATTGGCAGTGTCGGCAAAATATTATGTTATTGTCGTACTCCAGCTTTTGTAAGTGTGACTGTCCCTCGAGATCGATATGAATCTGATTGGGTGTGTCTGAAGACAGATCCAGTTCTACACATATCTTCACGTATTGGCCTTTGGATATGTTGCAATTTTTTTCTACAATGGCCAACAAGGATCCGAAAGAGCTCGCGATTCTCTTGAGAGCTGCGGGAGTGAAGCAGACAAAGGGTAGGTTTGGTAGGGTGATCCATAGAGAGATGATCGCAAAGTCGACCGATGGGTTGAAGTCTGAGGACCATTTAACAATCCTGACGTTGTGTGCTTCGATACGAGTGGTGCCTTTGGCCCAGACTAAGGAGTAGTCAGGGTCTGAAGAGAGATGGAGGAGCAGATGTTTTGGGTCCAACGGGGCTATCTTATAGGCCGAGGAGAGACCCCATCCTGCAATCGCCTCTTGGACGACGGTGATCTTGGGACACCTAGTTGGGAACATCAGCACAAAAGTGTCCCCGAAGCTTGCGGCTAGGGATGATATTTTTGCCGAAAAGAATGGGACGCAAATGGGTTGCCCATTGGAGGGTTGCTGGAATTCGATGTCTGGAAGAACAGTATCAGAGGGGGGTGGAGAGAATGCCGTCTTGAGATCAGGCATCAGAACCTCCGCAAAAGTGGGAACCCCCGGGTAAGTGGGCGCATGGGCTGTTGGGGGGGTGGGCGCAAGACCAACATGGGAGTAGAGCGCATAGGCTGCCGGGGGTGTGGGTGCATGGCCACCAATGGGCGCATGGGATGCCGGGGGGGTGGGTACATAGCCACCAATAGTGAAGAGCGCATGAACTCCCATGAGTAGGGTAGTGGGCGCCTGACCGACCGCCATCGGGAAGGGAACGTTCGCCAGCGTGCAAGCTGGACAGTGAGCCGGGCCTGTCCCGATGGACGCATATCCGCTCGAAGCAGCACCGAGTGCAGGCGCATGAGCACCCAGAGCGGAGATGGGCGCATAGCTCCCCTCATAGGGGGGTGCATCGCATAAGTTTGGAGGTGTTGCACCGAGTGCAGGCGCATGACCTTCCAAAGCGAGGGGCGCATGCCCACCAGCGAGAGGGGGCGATGGCGTATGACAGGCCATGCCGCCAGCTGTCGAAACGGGAATGGAGGGGATTTTGAAATTCAAATTTGAATTAGAGAAAGGGCGGGGCAGTGAAGGGCAGGGGAGACAGCCCCGCTGATGAAGACAGCCATGTCGTTCGGCTGATGGGAAGGGTGGTGAGGCCCTCCGCCGGAGGAGGCCACCGGAGCGGAGTGGCCCGGGGTGGAACCCAAACACGGCTGTTATCCAGCTGGCTGCTACTCGAAGGGGCGGGCGATAGAGCGGGAGAATAGGGCGTCGGAGTTGGAGGCCACCGCAGCTTGGAGGCCAGCCTGACCGGCGCGCTGCCGACCAAAGCCAGCTGCGGCGGCGTCCAAGCGAGCGGCGACGGCCGAGATGTAGCGACGAGCTCGCGCGGGGCCGCCACGGAGGCGTGACGCCATCGCGATGACTTCCGCATGCGCGAGGGGAGGGGCTGGAGTCAGCCCGCCGAGGGAAGAGTTAGGAGAGGGAAGAAGTTTTTTCTATTATATGATATATCGATATAACTCATATATATATATATATATATATATATATATATATATATATATATATATATATATATATATATATATACATACATAAATATACATAAATGCATACATGCATATTAGAGAAGAGAAGAAAAGGGAAGTAAAGTAAACAAAGGGAGATGTGTGAGAGGGCTGTGAGTGCGTAATGTGAGAAGGAGAGAGACTATGAGGGACCATCAAACTGAGATTCATCTCAAGTAAACACATTCAAAGCATACCTATAAACATACATATAATATATAGATAACTATATCGAAAATATATACATTATAAGTAAAAGGATATATATATATATAGAAGGTATATTCTACAGTACTGGGACTGATCAACCACCTATTCACATATACAATCTCAGGTATATGGAACTGAGAATTGACCGTTCCCATAGAGTAGAACATGTGAATAACTGTTAACATTCAAACTTCATTTCAAAACCCAAACCATTAAATCAATTTGGCTTCATTTCTTATTTGAAAACTCAATAAACCACAATATAGATAACCTGGGAATCTATTAATAATATCAACATTCATATTGAAATCTCAGAAAAATATAAATCAAACTCCTTAAAACTCATCAAACCTTAAAAACTGGAAAACAACTGTTTATATGTAAACATCAATTCGAAATCCCAATTATAAGAAACAAAACTTGAAATTGATTAAGGAAACAAGTGCCACAGTGTATTATCAAATCCCACGTGTCCATATGAGTCCTAACGTGTCCAAGAACTGGACACAATGGGTCAAAATATCAAAAATAAGTATGTATCAGAAAAACGCAGATAGTGCGGTCTCGTGCGGTGGTGTCGACTAGCCTAGGGCCTCGTGTGTCCATCCACAAGTGTCATGGTCGTGTCAGGGGGTAGTCTATGTATATGGGTATGTGTTCGTGTCCCTGCACAGTGTCCCCAACGTGTCGTGTCATGATACGAAAGACGTATCAGTAATGAAATATAGTGTGTGTGTGAGATGGCTGACACGTGCGAGTAGGATTTCTCACAATCTACACAATAAGATGACCTCAAAATTGGTGTGCATGCTGTCAGACGAGGCCCCCACTTTCCCCAAAAATCTTGTGTCAAAACGTGTCGTGTCCACAGTGAAAATGGACACGGGTAGCAGGGCACGTTGTGCACAGTCTCGTGTAGTGTGTCCAGCCCTATATTGGATACGGATACGAGTGTCCTCGTGCTCAGAGTTACAAAAATGTAATCCCTACAATAAAAGATGTCATGTAATCAACTATGAATTATCATTGGTACATGTAGTTCGGCGGAGACAAATCCACAACCAACTATGAAAAAAAATATATAATAAGAGAAAGAGTTTGGCGAGCGAAGCGAAGACGATCAAAGTGCAATCATCCTCGAAGAAATAGAGATGATCACGGCCACGGCTAGAACACTTACGAAAGACAAGAGCACACACCTGGCGAGATAACTAGGTCCTCAGGGGGACGTAACAAGATACAATAAACATGCCATATAAATACTGAATATAAAATATGCCACAATCAAAGAAAGTGACAAGAAATAAATAAGGTAACACAACTGTACTAAAGTGATCATGCAGTTGAGAAACAATCCTTCGACGCATGAGCCATGGCTATAAATGGGATCTGGTATGGTCCCCACTTGGGCACCAGTGACCTACACGCATGACGTTGAAAAACGACAGTGGCCAACCTGAGAGGCTAATCATACCCGTATCTCCAGCGGAGCTTTTGGGTTACAAGGGAAGTGCAATCGAAGCCCATACGTTAGGTATTGTTCTTCCTACCTAATGTACCTATCTAAGTCGTATCCACGACCATGTTTCTCTACTAACTGCTAAGTCTCCTAACATGCTCCTATTAGCAGTTAGTCCTAACGCATGCGCACTGGAATCAGCCAACACGCAAGGACCTCTACATGCTACTCATCTCACACATACTCATGATACAACTGTGTCGAGGTATATGCAATACTCTACGACCGGTAGTCTTTTAACTCTAAGTACATATGCAATCAAAGGATAATAACAAAGTACAACTAATATCACTGAGCAGACAGTTGATCAAGAACTGTAAGAACTGGAAATAAATGAACAGTGATATGTAATAAAATACAAACTAAAAATAAATAGTATAATAGCAAGGTATCTTGCCTGGTGTTACGCCTGGTGTGGTGCAATGATCCAACAAGTCCTGTTCTGTCTAATGGTCGGGATCGATATGTGAGGGTCCGGTATTTCATGAGAAAAAGAAACGCGGGATCAGTCGTGATCAATGGTGAAATCAAGGAGAAATGATAAAGAACATTCTCATATTATTTTTAGAAAAGTATTTCTAATACTAGAGACTAGATTTTTGTTAGTAAAAATAAGTTTGGTAAATTCTTGAAATCTAAAAACCGTTTTAGGCAAAATTCTCTGTTTGTAATAATAGAATAATTATATCTTTATTTATTTGATAACTTAAAAATACTATAATACATTTTATAATTTGAAAGCTACATTTATGGAATATTTTACAATATATTTTTAGTCAACAAAATTTGTATAAGAAATTAAATAATAAAAAAGTGATAAACCATATTTACACATATTTTTAAATATTTATACATATTCATTTGTAAACCCCATTAATAAAGAAAATGATATCCTTAATAATAATAATAATAATGATAATAATAATGATAATAACAGTAATAATAATAATACTACTACTACTACTAATAATAATAATAATAATAATAATATTAATAATAATAATAATGATAAGTATGGTGACAGCATAGCTGTCTTTTAAAGAAACTAAGAAAGGGAGTGGAGAGGGAGTATTCGAGAGAGAGAGGGGAAGAGTGGGGGAAGGAAAAACTCACCGGCGGCGCGGGGTGGAGCTCCGGCAGTCTGTCGGAGCGGAGAGGAGGTGGCGTCGGAGAAGGATGCTCGGGACTGTGCCCCCGCCGGAGAGTCATGCGGCGGAGGAGTCTCGGCCACGTCCTGGCGGTAGTATGGACGGTGCGGTCTCGCGAGGATCCGCGCGGCTGGGTTGAGGTGGGCCAGCGGCAGGCACGGCGAAGGTTTCGACAACTGGAGCGAACGAAGGAGGAGGCCGGCTGTGGAGGTGAGTTTAGGGTGTTGTGTTTTTTCTCTTCTTCTTCTTCTGGTTATGGGGTTTTTGGGGATGCGACGTGGTGGCGGTGAGGAGATGATGATGGTGGTGGTGACCGAATTTTGACGGGGCTGTCCGACTATGGGAGGAGGTTGGCCGGGATCATTTTGCGATGACAGGGAGGAGGTAATGGGTCGATGCAGCGCTGGGTGGCTGTCGGGTGTGGCTTGGGTGATGGAGAGGAGGATTTGGGGGAGATGGTGGCTGGCCAGGATTGTTGGTCGGAGTGGCGGGTGGCTACGGTGGTGGCGATAGTTGTCCATGTGGGGGCGCGGGGAGGTGCTGGGTGTCAGAGACGGGGTACCGAGGAGACGGAGGCAGGTGGTTGTGGTGCTTATTGTCATCGTGTCCAGGGTGTTGGACGCGACGTGGATGATTGTAGAGATTGGAACAAGACTTTGGATGGGCACAGACACGATGCACAGGTTTTGGATTGTGACAATTATGGAGGAGTACCTCTCCTATATATATAGGAGGTGGAAATTCCCAGTTGGATAAGGCTTGGGTTTGTTTAAACCCCTAGAGATAATTCATGCATTTATTTAAAACGATATAAATGTAATTACCTTCCACCTTTTAGTTTAAAATCTTATAGAATGCTCAAATTTCAGATATATATACTGATTACATTATTCAAATAAATCAAAAGAATCAATCAAGATTTTTAAATTACCACAAAATTTTAAAAATAGATTTTCTAAAAATACCAATAATAATAATTTCGAAAATCATGATAATTACCTAAATATTAAATAAAAAATTATTTTTTATATAATCAATGAATCTATTTTTTTCAGTTTTCGAAAAATAAGTGAACATAGATAATTTCATGTTGCTCGCTCATAAAAATATATCAAAAATTTAAACTACTACTTATTTTTGAATAGTGAAATAAATAATCCTTTTATATAAAAATAAGGTTTTGGTAACAAATTCCAATAATCAAATTTATTATAAAAACAATACTTCTAAAATAAAAATATTTTTACAAAAATATATACCTCGCACATATTCGCACTCGTCGAGCAAATACGAAACAACATTTTATACCATTAATTACTTATTTATAATAAAAAAATGTAGTAGAAATTTAGGGGGTTTACATTCTACCCAACTTAAAAGAATTTCGTCCTCGAAATTTAGGAATAGATAGGGTAGGCAGGGTGGAGGAGATAGAGTAAAAAATTCAATCAAATTTTTCGGCGAGATGACAAAACATACCAAAATTTTGGAATAATCGAAAGAATTTAAATAACGAGGAAGAATTTAATTCACGGGTATAGTTAGAAGATATCTCATGACAACCCATCAATAACGGTTTTTGATCCATACTATCATTCAACAAAATATTAAAAATGTGTAACTCCCAATTGGGCAAAAGTTTTCTCCGTCCAACTTACGATCAATAACTCAAAATTTTAAGTTTTATTTAACAACGTCATGATCATCAATCCCTTTTTATATTCAACTTTTCATATATTTTATTAATCCTCTCAAGGTTTATAACCATCATTCCATGAAATCTTTTTACCTCCAACAATCGCTCCACAAAAGTTTTGAATTTCCACTATTTTCATATATCTAATAAAAAATCGCAATGATAGAAATTCGATAAGTCAATACTTTTCGATTCGGTAAAAAGAATTTCTTCCAACATATTGCTATACCTTCTTCTTTTTTGTCTAGCTAAATTCCGTCTTTCATAATCTGCTCTTCTTTCTACCTATTTTCCTTCAAGCTAGTTTCCTCTTGCCAAATTTCTTTTAAAATATTTCTTCAGTCAATTTATTCTAGAGTAAAATCAATCTCACCTTAATATGCTTTTATATTTACAATCATCACATAGTTAAATTCTGAATCATTAAAAGTTTTAGATATTATACCCTTCATGAATTCTTCAAACACTCTATTTATCATCTCATAAAATAAAGAACCAATTTGTCGGACAAGAATCTACTCTCCTTTGATCATAGAATATACTCTGCCTCATAGGATTTACCGTAAGATTTTACTTATGCATATTCAATCATCTTATTCAATTTTACCACAACTCTCTCTTCTAGGATTTTCTACTCTAACCTTTTTCCAACTAAAGGATGTCATGACCAATTTCATCTTCGAACAAGGAATTCATAAAATGAACACAATTGCATAAACCAAGGAGGAATTAAGGTAAAATATGAGTGAAGAAATTTAATCGGAAAGGAGGAAAGTAAAAAGTTGCTAATATTGCATGGAGAGTAGAAGGGTGTTATGTGTAAGTAAATCAAGATAAGGCATGTAAATAAAATGACAAGGTTAAGCAATCAAATTAACACACAAAGTTTGATGCATAATAAGAATTAAGTAGGTCAAAATCAGATATCGAGTCGAAGGACTTAAGTCAAGATTTGATCTCTAACCGAAGTCAGAAAGGACCATAGTATTATGGTGGGGTTTATAGCTAACCATTTTGACTTGAAAATCGCATCATAAAAATAGAGTACAAGGGTGCGTGTTTTGATATGTCTGCATAGAGGTGGGCTCGTCTAGGTCTTGCATATGAAATGTGTTGAAAGAAAAAGTCTAGTGTTGTGCTCCAAATATCCAAGTCACAATAAATGACACAAAAGAATTTAAAAAAGAAAGTGCGAGTTCATAAGGTGATATTTACGCACAAATAAAAGGGATCCAGTTAAAGCACAAAATAAAGGTAGTTAAGGAATCAAGTATGTCAAAGTATAATAAGTTAAAGACACGGTCTCTAGAGATAAGATAGTCTCTTAGATGGAACATGGTCAAGATCTAAATTTGAGGGAAGGTCGAGTAAGTCAAGATGAAGATATAGTTATACAGTTTGGTTGTTGACTAACTATACTTGTGTATATACAATATCATAATCATAGGTGGTAGGTCAACTTATTGTGGAATACTTCTATCTCATTAGGGTGACCTTATTTGCTTCTTGGTCCTCTACCAATATACGATCTACTCTAAAATTTCAGTTCCTCGAAAGTTTCTCAATAAAATTCCCAAGATACTCCACCAAAATTTCCAATCATCTTAGGCTGTCAACTTTTAATCAAAAAATTTAAATCTCTAGTCAATCTCGAAACAACCCTTGTATATCACAAATCGAATAAATATTTTTTTTTCCAAATCTTAAACTCAACATTTAAATAAGTTTTTCAGCCGAAATTCATACTACAAATGGAACATTTAAATAACTCCCGAATTTAATTCTATATCCTTCAAATAAGTCACAACTACTCTTCAAAAGTAAATTTTATTTTATTTTATTTTATTTTTTCACCAAAATTTAAATATCCATAATCAAGGTTTTAAACTCGAAATCTAAATAACTTTATAAATCGTAGATCATATGACACAATTTGAAATTTAAATTTTTTCTTCAAGGTTGATTTCATATCTTCCAAAATATTTTAAACAAAAAATTTACCATCATCTCTTCCAACTCAAAATTAAATATACTTATAGATCGTACGACTCAATTTAAAACCTCAACCTCTCTAATAAACCGTAAATCATAAACCCTCCATATTCTCTAATCGTTTACAAAATCATAACTTATAATTTAAAACTCTTTAATAAATTTTGAGATAAACTTTAACATATTACAATCCAAACTTGAACTTAACCATAAATTATGTGTCACAATTTAAAGATGTTTCTCAAATCGGTTTCATATCCCAATAAATCATAAACTATTTCAGAATTTCCAAAAATCATAAATCATATATTTGTTTTCTCGATTTAGCTATCCTCTTGTATATTCCACCTTGTAATAGCAAAATAAAACTCCAACTATCCTTTGAAGGCGGTAATAAGCTACTACCCAACTTGGAATTAACTAATCCTTAAAATCTTACTTTTAGGAAAGATGTTTTTATAACTCAAATAAGACCTCAATATACACTAATTGTCAATGTAATCTTCTGAGCCATGTGTTTGACCTATGAGCACATAATAATATAGTCATCTTACTAGCTGTCACTAAGCACAAAAATAAGAGTTCATCGTAAAAAGAGTTCAAATAGGATGCAAATCAAGCATGGTAACGAGAGTTCAAAACTTGAACAAGGAAGGAGGTCAAGCTGGTGGATGAGATCCTAATCTCTACTCCTATATGCTGGTTCACATTGGTACAGTCATGTAACCGAAGTGATAAACTCGACCTGCATGGGCCACCACAAAAATATGTAACGCCTCAGTCCTAAATACGTAGGACTAGGAACGTGGACATGCCAGCTTTATACATACAAAGTATACTCCAATATATGAAATCCTCGAATGTATACATAAGTTGTAAATGCAGTAAAACCAAGGCTAACTAATCTCATCCAAAAATAAAAGAATAAAAGATGTCATATAATCAACTATGAATTGCCATTGGTACATGTAGTTGGGCGGAGACAAATCCACTACCAACTATGAAAAAAATACATAATAAAAGAAAGAGTTTGGCGAGCGAAGCGAAGATGATCAAAGTGCAATCATCCTCGAAGAAATAGAGATGATCATGGCCACGGCTAGAACACCTATGAAAGACAAGAGCACATACCTGACGAGATAACCATGTCCTCAGGGGGACGTAACAAGATACAATAAATATGCCAATAAATACTGAATATAAAATATGCCACAATCAAAGAAAGTGACAAGACATAAATAAGATAACCCAACTGTACTAAAGTGATCATGCAGTTAAAAAACAATCCTTCGACACATGAGCCCTGACTGTAAATGGGATCTGGTATGGTCCCCACTTGGGCACCAGTGACCTAAGCACATGACGTTGAAAAACGATAGTAGCCAACCTGAGAGGCTAATCATACCCGTATCTCCAGCGGAGCTTCCGGGTTATAAGGGAAGTACAATTGAAGCCCATACGTTAGGTATTGTTCTCCCCACCCAATGTACATATCTAAGTCGTATCCATAACCATATTTCTCTACTAACTGCTAAGTCTTCTAACATGCTCCTATTAGCAGTTAGTCCTAACGCATGCACACTGGAATCAGCCAACACGCAAGGACCTCTACATGCTACTCATCTCACACATACTCATGATACAACTGTGTCGCGGTATATGCAATACTCTACGACCGGTAGTCTTTTAACTCTAAGTCCATATGCAATCAAAGATAATAACAAAGTACAACTAATATCACTGAGCAGGCAGTAGATCAAGAACTGGAAATAAATGAACAGTGATATATAATAAAATGCAAACTAAAAATAAACAGTATAATGGCAAGGTATCTTGCCTGGTGTTACACCTGGTGTGGTGCAATGATCCAACAAGTCCTGTTATGTCCAATGGTCAGGGACGATATGTGAGGGTCCGGTATTTCATGAAAAAAAGAAACACGGGATCAGTCTTGATCAATGGTGAAATCGAGGAGAAATTGTGAAGAACATACTCATACTATTTTTAGAAAAGTATTTCTAATACTAGAGACTAGATTTTTGTTAGTAAAAATAAGTTTGGTAAATACTTGAAATCTAAAAACCGTTTTAGGCAAAATTCTCTATTTGTAAAAATAGAATAATCATAACTTTATTTATTTGATAACTTAAAAATACTAGAATATATTTTATAATTTGAAAGCTACATTTCTGGAATATTTTACTATATATTTTTAGTCAACAAAATTTGTATAAGAAATTAAATTCTAAAAAAATGATAAACCATATTTATACATATTTATAAATATTTATACATATTCATTTCTGAACCCTATTAATAAAGAAAATAATATCCTTAATAATAATAATAATAATAATAATAATAATAATAATAATAATAATAATAATAATAATAATAATAATAAAAGTAATAATAATACTACTACTACTACTACTACTACTACTAATAATAATAATAATAATAATAATAATAACAATGATAAGTAGGGTGACAGCATAGCTGTCTTTTAAAGAAACTAAGAAAGGGAGTGGAGAGGGAGTATTCGAGAGAAAGAGGGAAAGAGTGAGGGAAGTGGGAAACTCACCGACAGCGCGGGACGGAGCTCCGGCAGTCGGTCGGAGCGGAGAGGAGGTGGCGTCGGAGAAGGATGCTCGGGACGGTGCCCCCGCCGGAGAGTCACGCGGCGGAGGAGTCTCGGCCACGTCCTGGCGGTAGTGCGGACGGTGCTGTCTCGCGGGGATTCGCACGGCTGGGTCGAGGCGGGCCAGCGGCGGGCACGGCGAGGGTTCCGACGACAGGAGCGAACGGAGGAGGAGGCCGCTGTGGAGGTGAGTTTAGGGTGTTGTATTTTTCTTCTTCTTTTTCTTCTTCTTCTTCTGGTGATAGGGTTTTTGGGGCTGTGACGTAATGGCGGTGAGAAGATGAGGATGGTGGTGGTGACCGGATTTTGACGAGGCTGTCCGACTATGGAAGGAGGTTGGCCGAGATCATTTTGCGAAGACAGGGAGAAGGTGATGGGTCGATGGCAGCGCTGGGTGGCTATCGGGTGTGGCTTGGGTGATGGAGAGGAGGATCTGGTTGGCTGTCGGGATCATTTTACACAGACACGATGCACAGGTTTTAGACTGGGACAATTATGGAGGAGTACCTCTCCTATATATGTAGGAGGTGGGAATTCCCAGTTGGATAAGGCTTGTGTTTGTTTAAACCCCTAGAGATAATTCATGCATTTATTTAAAACGATATAAATGTAATTACCTTCCATCTTTTAGTTTAAAATCATATAGAATGCTCAAATTATAGATATAGATACTGATTACATTATTCAAATAAATGAAAAGAATCAATCAAGGTTTTTAAATTACCACAAAAATTTCAAAAATAGATTTTCTAAAAATACCAATAATAATAATTTCGAAAATCATGATAATTACCTAAATATTAAATAATTTTTTTTTATTTTTTATATAATCAATGAATCTATTTTATTTAGTTTTCGAAAAACAAGTGAACATGAGATAATTTCATGTTGATCGCTCATAATAATATATCAAAAAATTAAACTACTACTCTTTTTTAATAGTGAAATAAATAATCCTTTTATATAAAAATAAGGTTTTGGTAACAACTTCAAACAATCATATTTATTATAAAAACCATACTTCTAAAATAAAAATATTTTTACAAAAATATGTACCTCGCACGTATTCGCACTAGTCGAGCAAATACGAAACGAAATTTTATACCATTAATTACTTATTTATAAAAAAAATAAAAATGTAGTAGAAATTTAAGGGGCTTACAGAGCTTGATCGAAGGAATCACGAAGCGAAATATCACAGCTGGACTTGGCCATGACCCATATATTCCCTCGTTCATTAGAGAAAGCACTAGAGAAACCCAGCTTTAATTGATACTACAGTAATTGACTACTATCAACCTTAGGCTCAATAATGCCTACGAAGGCTATCTTGTGAACCCTCACCAAAGATTTGATCCTTTTAAGAGTCATCTGATTGGCTATGCCACGAACATTCCATATGAGTATATTAAACATGAGAGGCAATTATGGTTTTACCAGTTGTTGTAGAGCTTGCGGCTTGCCTAGTGACTCGATCGGAAGGCTCCACCGCCTTCTTAGTCTTTTTCCTCCTTTGTTGTGTTGCTGAAGCTTCTGTGATCGGATGCCCATCGACTTCTGTTCGAGTGACACTCGAACTCCCATCTCCCACTACTCTTCTTCTTCAATAGGTGGATCGGTGCTGACCGATGCAAGCTGCTCTCCTCCTTCTCCAGGTGGATCAATGCCTGTGTCTTGGTCCAACAGTTCACCCTCCTCAATTGCGAGATCAGCGTCAGTGGCTTGGTCAGCTAATGCAGCAGTATTCACCGGATCTCTAATTATTACATCAACCGCCATTTCTTTTTCTATCTCGATCGGCTCGTACACCACAGGCACAGACGTCAACTCATTTAATGATAAATGTGCTTCCTAAGCAATAACCAGTAGTACCTTAGGAATAGATGGTTCTTTATCAGGTACATTGACAAGGCTTTCATTCCCATTCACCTGAGTGTCTTTGTCATTACTTCTTTCTTGGGATAAGGAGTTGGATGTGGTAGCAGTATCATGGTTTTGTGTGTTCTGACCTTCTGTAGAAAGCCAATCCCCATTGGTTCGCTGTAAGATAGATGTGACCTTCAATCCCATCGACCCTGGCCACGTGTCCACTTTATCTTCATTGTGATACTGGTTTGTTTCTGGTTGGCCAACTTGGACAACTCCCTTACCTTTATTCTTCAACTTACATAAGGAAATCTGATGTCCTTGATGATGACAATGAGAACAATATAATGGAATATATTCATACTCTATATTTTGCCAGAAACATCTTCCTCTAGATCGATTTATCCGAATGTGTTGTTGTATAGGCTTACTCGCGTCTACCTCAACGAAAATACGAGCCCTACTAGGCCGATAGAAGTCTGTCGTTGCCTTGTCAATTTTCAATGGTGTCCCTATCGCAGAAGTGATTGCAAACAACGCATCCATGGCATATAGGTAATGCGGCAGATCTAAAAGATCCACCCATACTGACATAAGGGATGATTAATACAATGGTGAAAAATTAGGCTCCTATTTAAAGACACGCATCGAAGCACGTGAGATGAACCACGTATCTTTTGCACGAATTCGAAGGTAGTCATCCTCAACAGAAGGCCTTATGAGGATGTGTTTGCGGTCAATGACTCCCGCCTTAATATCACCTTGGAATTGGAAACCCGAGAGTGCTTTACGGATCACCTCAATGGAGGGTTTGTTGTGGGAGAATTTCCCCACGAGAGCAAAACGGAGAGGGGATGCCAAGGACTGTTCCTCCTAATCTGAAAAGAAGATAGCAGGGGCACCTTTATATAATGACACCGATTTTGCGGCCAGACGAGGGGGTTCCTCAACCCGACCGGAGACGACGTCAGCAAAGGTCTTTGCCATCCTTAGATGATGCCGGCCCGGCCAAAGGCCTAGCCGGAGTTGAAAAGGAGCAATGTTCTACCAGGATCTCCTATCGCGGAGCTCTAGGGCAACACGGATATTCCATATATATATATATATATATATATATATATATATATATATATATATATATATATATATATATATATATATATATATAAGGATATAAGATATAGGGTACACATACACATGTATATATGTATCCTACGTACTCATTCATATGTGTTTATTCATATATATCCATAGATATCTATATAGGTAAATAAACACACATCCACAAACTAATGAGCGCATAACACAAACACTTGATGTGCACCACCCCCGTATCGTACTAATCTACGATACGGTTACGATACAGCCAAGATAACTATACCAAACCTTGTCCGATTCCTACTAAATCACATGGGTAAGCCTAAAATAAGAAGATAAACATAATTACTGAATCTCTAGGCTAGTGTCAAGTGTCATGTGAAATAGAGCATGTGCAGCATACATGTAGGAGTCCAAAAACCTCCAAATTGATCATGTGTCCTACCATATCATGACACGACCTATACGTATCCATTTGTGGACACGAAATAGACACATACAACCAAATCTACACTAATTAGGCCTAACAAACCTAGTATCAAACACTCAGTGTGTCATTCTCGGAATTTTTTCAAAAATGGCTCAAAACTCATTGTAGCATCCACATAGAGACTTATTAGTGTCTCAAAACTCCTCCTATGGGTAGTTCTAGTCCATGAACTACTAAAATACAAGGTCTTAGCGATGGCCATATCCGTCGGTAAATCATCTTACCGGCGGAATTTCGACGGATACGAGATAAAAAAATCCGTCGGGAATATCCTTGTCGCTAAAACTAGCTCGTCGCTAGTCCGTCGCTGGGGGACTAATTAGCGACGGATTTCCATTGGCAAAATACAAGGTTTTTGCGACGGCTAACCGACGTCTTCCCGTCAACTACGACAGTTTAAATTTTTTAAATATTCATAAAATTAGCGACGAAAATGTTGTTGCTAAATCGTCGCTAACCATGTATCCGAGGGTTTCTGATACGCAATATCCGTCGCTCAAGCATCGCCATCTTCGACGGATTAGCGGCGGAAGAGCGACGGATAATTCGTCGCCACCCTTCTGGAAATCTTCTATATATTCCAGAATATGAGCGACAGAATTTCCGTCGCCCTTCCGTCGCATAATTTTTCCAGAAATAGGCCGACGTTTAATCTGTCAGGGAACCGTCGCTAGCTGCAAATGTCAGTCGATAATCCGTCGGTAATCCGTCGCTACCTGCAAAAGTCCGTCGGCAAGCCGTCGGTAATCCGTCGCTAACTGAAATATTTTTGAAAAAAAATTGCAGGAAAGAGGCTATTCCCTGTAATATAACATATTCAGCATCCACCATACACAAATATAACATATCCGACATCCAATATATCCAACAAATATCCATATTGCCAACACAATATCTCCAAACATCCAATATATCACAACATACACAAAAAATATCCAACATAATGACCAACAAAATATCCAACACAATATCCAACACACTATCCCAACATACATAGCAAAATATCCAAACATAAACAACCCAATTCAAATACGAAAGCTCAATCTGGTTGCATTGAGACATGTACCATTCTATCAACCACTTTACAAAATATCCAAACATAAACAATCCAACACAATGCCTCAAAAAAGACCGCAAGTCAGACGATAAATCCTCACAGCCAGGGATCATAGTTGCGTTGAGGCATGTACCATTCTATCAGCCACTTTGCATACGAAGGCTCAATCTGGTTGAGGTCTTCTGTAGGGACAGAAGGGTCGGTCCCGATACTACTACTATCTGATGGATGGCTCAGAACACAACCTAAAATTCATTCTAGCATACATTAGTATGAATCATCTATGTTCTGTACATATGGTGTAGTATACGTTCTTATCGAATCTAGTATCTAGTATCTGAAGAATGTAACAGAATCAAGATGAACTCACATAATGTAATACTAAAATATCATCTACTACTATATAAGATATAGTGATAGGTTGTCGTATCATCATTGCCGAGGGATGATGGTCGAAGGATAGTCAACTTTATCTACGGCTACATAGTTTCTGCCTCGCCAGTCAAATGGTTGTAGGAACTATGTCCTGATCACCATATCGTACCATAGTTTCTGCCTCGCCAGTCGAATGGCTGCAGGGACTAAATGTCCCGATCACCATGTTACCAATTATCGAACCAACAAAACTACTTGTTACAAATATCGGCATTATATAATATCAGCAAATACGTACAAACTCAGTATCCTCAACGAAAAAACTAAATATCCCTAAATACGTACAAAGTCAAAAATATAGTACAGTCCAAAAATGCAAAAACGAAACTACTGATCGCCTGGAGCTGGAGCTGGACACAGTGCTGGAGCCGAAGGAGCGCCACCAGATGACGCACAAATATCGTTCGAGTAAGCCAAAGGCATGCAGCCACTTCCCTCCCTCCATTCCCCCTCTCCCTCTCTCTTGCTATCAACGTCACAACTTTTCCAATGTTGCTCCCTCTAATGATGTTGAACGCAAAAATCAAAGACCCCCTCTCCTTTCTCACTCTTCACAGTTATCACAACAGGAAGGATCAGTGTTTTCTAGTTCTCTTCCATCCATCCATTCCTCCGTTCTCATCAAGCCTCCACATATGATATCCAGCTCAAGAATAGAGGCAGGGGAGAAGAAGTGGACAGGAAGAGGAAGGGGAAGTAGCACAGCCGGCGGCATGACCTGGAGGAAGTACAAAGCCTTTCTTCAACATCCATAGGAGAACTATAAGGATATATATTTTCACAACATGTCACCTTGTCAAAGACCCTTAATGTGACAACCACGTTACTACGGTGTCGGAAGACTAACATGTCATAATTTTCTAAGTCGTGTGTTTTGACATAATCCTCCCAACTCTTTCCTCCTATTTAGTAATCTTGCATTTCTTTATGAAGTGCAAGATTACTACATAGGAGGAAATAGTTGGGTGGATTATGTCAAAGCATACGGCTTAGAAAATTATGACATGTTAGTCTTCCGACAACGCGGTAACATGATATTCACATTAAGGGTCTTTGACAAGGTGACATGTTATGAAAAGATATATCGTTATAGTTCTCCTACGGATGTTAAAAAAAGCCTACTGAAATTCCTCCAAGTCTTGCCGCCGGCTGTGCTGCTTCCCCCTCCTCTTCCTACCAACTTCTTCTCCCCCACCTCTACACTTGAGCTGGATATCATATATGGAGGCTTGATCAGAACAGAGAAATGGATAGATGGAAGAGAACTAAAAACACTGATCCTTCCTGTTGTGATAACTGTGAAGAGTGAGAAAGGAGAGGGGGGTCTTTGATTTTTGCGTTCATCATCATTAGAGGGAGAAACACTGGAAAAGTTGTGACGTTGATAGCATGAGAGAGGAAGAGGGAGAATGGAGGGAGGGAAGTGGTTGCATGCCTTTGGCTCACTCGAGCGGTATTTGTGCGTCTGATAAAATACAGAAAATTCAATTTTTCTCCAAGTGTAAGAACGAATGGCTCAGAACACAACCCAAAATTCATTCTAGCATACATTAGTATGAATCATCTATGTTCTGTACATATTATGTAGTATATGTTCTTATCGTATCTAGTATCTGAAGAATGTAACAGAATCAAGATGAACTCACATAATGTAATACTAAAACATCATCTACTACTATATAAGATATAGTGATAGGTTGTCGTATCATCATTGTCGAGGGATGAGGGTCGAAGGACAGTCAATTTTATCTACGGCTACATAGTTTCTACCTCGCCAGTCGAATGGCTGCAGGGACTATGTCCTGATCACCATGTCGTACCGTAGATTAATGCAAATGGAGCTGGAGCTGGAGCCGAAATACAAAATACAGAATCCAATACCTGGGTTCGCCAAAAATACAAAACCAAAGATTGACACACAGTTCTAATTCATATGTGTTTTAAGTGTGAGAATGGATGGCTCAGAACACAATCCAAAATTCATTCTAGCATACATTAGTGTGAATCATCTATGTTCTGTACATATGGTGTAGTATACGTTCTTATCGAATCTAGTATCTGAAGAATGTAGCAGAATCAAGATGAACTCACATAATGTAATACTAAAACATCATCTACTACTATATAAGATATAGTGATAGGTTGTCGTATCATCATTGCCGAGGGATGAGGGTCGAAGGACAGCCAACTTTATCTACGGCTACATAGTTTCTGCCTCGCCAGTCGAATGGCTGCATGGACTATGTCCTGATCACCATGTCGTAGTCCAATACAATCCAGAGATTGACACAGTACTAATTCATATATGTAGTCCAATACAAATAGTCTAATACAAAAATAACCCAATACAAATAGTCCAATACAAATAAGTTCAGTAATAGCTAATGAGAACCACGCAGCTCACGCAAACGCTCAGTGATACGATCACACAATCACCTCAAATAAGTTGGATCGACGGTGTTAGGAGAGATGTAGTCCCTTACAAGTGCTGCATGAATAGAACTCCCGGTCTCACTAGCTACCGGTGCTGGATGAATAGAACTCCCGGTCTCACTAGCTACCGGTGCTACTTCCTCCTTAACAGTAGGAGGAGCCACCTCAACATTCAGTGTTTTCCTCAAACGACGTACCGCTCCTCGGGTCATTGGTACCATCTCATAAGATCGATATTCACAAATAATATAATTGTAACATAAGCAAGCTAACTAAAGGAACCATCATGTCGTTTGAGTACATTTTTGAAAGCAGATAAAAGACAGAAGCAAGCTAACTAAGGTTTAGTGTGTTCGTAGGTGTTAAAGTAAATGTGCATCAATGAACCAGTGAGGGTCTTTGGGTTAGTGTCTAAGTGACAATAAGTTGTGAGAGTGTGTCTTAGAGTGTGTCTTAGTGTGTGTCTAAGTATAAGGTATCAATTAGTAAGGTGAGTGTTCAGAGGATGAGAGTTTAGAGTGGTTAGGGTGAGGCAATTTGCCTATTAGGAGTAGGCCATCTCTCCACTATTGTGGCCTATGCAGGCCACAACCTGGCCTCCCTCTTTGAACCTGTCACTCCTTTCCTCACAACTCCCTCTTCACATTCCTCACTCACAATCTCTAACACGCTCTCAAACTCACTCTCAAATAACCCCCAAGACACACAATCACAGATACATGATGACACTCACCTAACACACACCCTCACATGAAGACACTCAACACACTATCTAATTACACTTACTCACTACCTCTCAACCTGACACACATAAACTCTCACTTGGCACTCCACTCATATAACTCTCACTTGCCTGTGACACCAGTACACCCAATGTGACTCTATACACACTCTATGGATATTAACCTAAAGTTATTGCCATATCCTAATATTGTACACACCCATAACACTGCCTATTGTAGCAATTGGTAGGGACCTAATGTAATATACCCATGCACACACTGCTATAGGTAGTTCAAATCTGCAGGAACGTCACTTAGGCACTGCTGCAAGCACCGCTACTACACTTTACATGGTGCAATTGGCAAAATTGCTGCTACATCAAGAAATTTTGCTACTGTAACCCCTATTCCCAAATTTTTCTATATTATTATTATTTTCCAAAATCCCTAATTATTCTAAAAATTAACTAAATAAAAAAAATTAACTGTAATTATTTCCTGTCAGTGTCATTATGTGCATGTCCCGTATTAGTATCATTGTGTGCGTGTCTCGTGTCCAAATCTCATTATGTGTGTCCCGTGTCAGCATTTACAAGTCTCTGTGCTCGTGTGTCTTGTGTCAGTGTGTGTTCGTGTCCTGTGTCCGTTAAGAGAGAGATAGAGAGGTTTACCGAGATTAGGGGTTGACTGAGGAGGGGGCCGACTGGAGAGGGTCGAAGAGGATCGGAGGCGTCGAAGAGCAGCTGCACTGTAGGGGATGAGCTGCATCTGGGGTCGCAGGGGCGAAGAAGTTGAGGGGTCATCGAGGCGGGTGGGTCGTCGGAGGGATGGGCGGTCGCCGGGGGTCGATTGTTCGCCGGGCGCTCGGGATAGAGGGTTTACCCTGTCCATCACCGCCGGCCCCCACCCAAAACCCTACCCCTACCCCGAAACCCTATACCCTGTCCATCACCGCCGGCCCCCGCGACAGCCGGCCCACCCCCTCCCCCACGCGACAGCCGGCCAACCGTCCCCCACGCGGCAGTCGACCCACCCCCCTACAAACCCGAAACCCTAAACAGAGAGAGAAAAAAAAGAGAGAGGGAGAGAGAGAGCATACCTGAGAGAGCGATATCCCGTCGGAAAGAGCTTCACCGGAAAATGGGGTACCAGCTAGCTCGTCGGAGAGAGAGAGAGAGTGAGAGAGAGGGGGGGAAGAGAGAGAGAGTTTTTTTGGGGGGAATGAAAAATTCTCCCCCCCTCCCCGTCGGTTCAATTTAAGTTAGGTTACAGTATTTAGCGACAGATTACCGACGGATATATCCGTCGGAAGGTAGCCGATAAGTACAAACTAGATTATCGACTGAACGTCCGTCGCTAAATAGACGCTAATTTAGCATGCCATTTTTCCTAGATTTTGCCGCCATAATGTGCGACATATTAGCGACGTACAAGAATCCGTCGCTAAAGTTTTGTCCAATTAGCGACGGATGTACGACTGATTTTGACGCAAAAAAAATAAAAAAATTTCCATTGCTTTCTGACGGTAGCCAGTCACAAAGTAGTCGCGAGGCCGTCGCTATTGTCGACAGATACTATCCGTCGCTAATTTTTTGTCGCCAATTTGTTGTATTTTAGTAGTGATGGGTGAATTCCTAGGAGTTCAATATCTCAAATAGAGTCTAAAAGAGGAGAAAAGTGAGATGTATACCTATTTGGAGATGGATTCGCAATGAAAAGCCAAATGGACATGATCCGGACACGTAGATCCTAGCAAGTAGACTCCCCTCCTTGCTCCTACTCTCCAAGCTCCTTCTAGGTTCTTACTTGTGTAGAGAATGAGAGGAATAGGTGGGAGAATGAGTGAGATTTGGGAGAAATTGATGGAGGAATGGCTCTACTTGGGAAGAACACCAAATTTGGAAGGAGATGAGGCTATGGAGATGAAATGGAGAGACTTTTCCATTTGGCTGGCTATATCTCTATGTTAGGGTTAATCTAAAAAGTCCATTTAGCCCTCTACTTGTTGTTTTATGGCTAATTAGTTCTATGGAAGAGTTTGGACCAATTTCGGTCAATAGTCTAATCTCTATTTTGACTAAATGGTCATGACCGATCATGAATAATGAGCCTAATGGGCCTAGTCCAATAAGTTAGTTCATGAGTTATGTCATACTAATTTTTGGGCTCTAAATTAGTGTCTAGGTTAACCGGTTTACTAATACAAGTCTAACAATTAGGTTAGCCACTAATCGTATCAAGTAATACAATATAAATAAATAAATACACACAATATTTTATAAATAAATATTCAGATTATAATGTAATTTTGAAATAACAAAATTACCCCTATATAGAAAAGTGGTAGTGACAACAACCTCCTTTTCCTCAGCAGTTTCCACCCCAGACCGGACCAAATATACCTCCGCCACCGACTGATGGAAACCCTACTACCCAGTTCATGTACCCTATGATGCAAGCTCACTGGTAGCAGACTGAGCTGCTGAGACAGAGCATGATGGCATCACTAGCTTGACCCCATATTAACCTCCGGCCTCGGTACCAACACCTGCACCAGCACCACAACCTTGTGAGGACTCCATCAAAAACTTCATCGAGATAAAGCCCAAGTCTTTCAAGGGTACCGAGGGACCACTAATGGTCTCCGTATGGATTATCAGCACAGAGAAGCGATTGAAGGTGTCACAGTTGCCAACAAACTTGTGGATGATGATAGTGGACTTACTCCTATAAGACAACACTCACCAATAGGGGAATTCAAAGTTGAGGAGACTAGGCACTGAGTAGATGTGAAAGGAGTTCTATGATCTATTCAACGAAAGGTTCTTCCCTATCCATGTTTGTAAGCCCCTTGATTTTTATAATTTATTTTTATTTATTTAATATGGTTATTTTAATATTAAAATATATTTTAGGTCTGTAATGACTATAATAGTAGTTTACCGTAGTTTTGATTTTTGAAGCACAATAAATATTGATTTCTCAAATCTATTTCTATATTTGAATTCTAGACATGTCCACCTTCAATTTGATATTTTATGTCCCATATAAACTTGTTTTTCAACATTCTTTTGGCTTCATACAATTTCGGGTCAACATAGGCCATTTTGATCGTTTATCATAATTCCAGACCTAACTTCCAACTTGAGTTCGGAACTCGACATAGATCAAAACCATTTGACCCAATATATAGTTTTGACCCATTTTGGGCCTACTAAGCACATGCCATTAGTGTGCCACTCAAATAAGTTCTCATGTGCTATTTATTTTCAAATGGCACATAAGTCGAAACTATAGACATATTGGACTCAAATCGATCAAAAAATTCCACCGGCCCAAAACTAGTCCAACTAGGAACCCATGGAGACTATTTTAGGATACCCTAACCTATTAGACATATCTTAGATTGATTTATATGAATTAATGTATAGCCACATTAATTCAAATTTAATTTAAACCAACTCCAAACAACTTTCATATTTTGGACCTGATTTAAATCTTAGGAGAGAGAATTGGTGTATCTTTTAGAATAGACAATCAAATCCCACCAAACCAAATCCTACTCCACCCAAACTTCTTTCCCCTTACGTAAACTTCTCCCACTTTGGATTTTCGAACAACTTTTTATATATTTTTCCTATTAATACCGAGCATCCCTCCAATTTCTTCTCTATTTTCACACTTTCCTTTCCACCCGACAGAAACTCATCATCCCGACCTCTTTGAACCCTCCTAATACCTTATTCTCGACCCTAGTACATCCTCCTAACACACTAATACATTTTCAAGGAGTTTCAGCCCCTAATTTGGTCGATACGAGGCATGGAAGGCACCCGAAGTCAATTGAACTTGTGATGAATTCATCATAGTAGGTTAGTCAAAATCTAGACGATGTTTTATCTAATTTTTCTCATACAATTCACTTCAAACCAAAACTAGAAGTTACCTCTATGTTTCTACTTCAATCTCTGATCGTTGGATCACACTTTACAAGCGGTTTGCCCGTGGCGTCGATTCTATGACAAGGTGTCCAGAACTGATGAGTTCTGTTGTGAGAAGTTTTTTGCCTACCAAAGTTTAGTTCTGATCCTTCTAATATTTTTATTCAGAAACTAAACTTCGAAAGATTTCCAACGCATATCTATTTGTTAGGTTTTGAGTTCGTTTGCTATTTTTAAAAATTCGTGGCATTTGCCGTAACACCGAACTCCGAAAATCCTATGTTCCTTGTGTCCTAAAGATCCAATACATCATAAAAATCTATTAAACTATTTGTTGTACAAGGTTTAATGTTAAAACCACTATTTTAACTAATTTTTGGAATTTTTATAGAATTTAATATTTTTAATAAATTATTCTTTTGGGGCTAAATTAGTAGGTCGAGTGGTGGTATCAATGTATAGTATTGAAATAGGACCTATTGTGGAATAGTTCTACTATTGAAAATGTAATTTTGGTAATATATAGTTACTTATAAATAATTTCCAAAATTTAAATTTGTTATTTTTGTTATAGTTATAAATTATTTTATGAGAGATGTTGGTACTTATAGGTTAGATAGTGTTGTATCAACATTAGGGCGACTAGTAGACATAGATGTTAATATAATCTATATATGGTATGACTATATAAAATATTAATAGTAGTGTATTATTATAGGTGATCTTGGAAGGAGTGACGAGGACACTGGAGTTGGTCAGGCCTACCCTCAAACAACAGTTACAGGCAAGTGTACCTTGCCGTGGCTACAGATTATTTCCTTTTTCTTTCTGGTTGTTTATTTTGATTAGCATTACATGACGTAGGGATGTTGATACTTAGTGTCCATTTTATAGACGAGTAATGATGTCATGATGATGACACCGAATATTGACATTAGGCGTTACATGCACATTGACGTATCCATTGATATGATTGGCCACCGGACACCGACATATTTATGATGCGAGATTTACATGATTATTTGTGGTATTAACCTCGTACAAGCATTCTAGATTATTCATCATTATTGCTATTTTTATCGAGTTGACTGTACAGACTTGACATTGCTAGATTCTGGACATGAGGTTTGGGAGAACTTGATTATAATATCAGAACTATTGTCGTGTGGCCATTTTTTTAGTGACCCTTTAGCTCTGTAGCAGAGTAGTGGACTATCACTGTTGAGAATTGATTATCCTTGGTCCGAAGACACAGTACTAGGGATAGTATCCTGCTGAGGCGCTTGTGAGCCTTAGTGGAGAGGTCTGGTATTCTAGGAGAGTTTTTCACCTGCATAGCACATAGACGGATATAGTAGATTGTCTTAGATCATATTTTTACATCTGTACCTTGGCATGTATATTATGTACCTTGCTAGTACTCTGAGGACCTGGTGATCTCTCGAGGTATTCAACTGAGTGGAGTAGGTTGTTGATTATGATGGTTGCTATTTACTGTTTCAGGTATCTCTTGCGATTACATATTCATATCTATTTAATTACATTCTGCTTGTTAACCTAATATTTGTAGACTTAAGTTATTCTTTCGAGTCCATTCGGACAAATGTAGCATAGGGTGCACACTATGTTATATCTTGTTCATTCTTATATTCTGTATTATTGTAGATTGAGACATAGATATATTATTGATTAATATAGATAGTTGGTCATTACTATACAGCTTATACATACTCGAGCTGGGCCAGAGTCCTCTTGATACGTAGCTGGCATGTATACGGTCTTCTACTCCTACGTATTTTAGGACTGAAGCATTATATATTTTTTTGGTAGCCCATGCAAGTCCGAACATATCATTTCTGTTACGTTATTGTGTCGAACGAGCCTGCAATATGATCGTATATTAGCATCTCAATCCAGAATTGCTTTAAAAATTCTTTTAATTTCCTCTATTGCCCTTGGAACTCAAAAATTACATTCGATCGTCTTTCTTGGACTCATTGTCTTGGACTCTCATCTTTCCCTGTTTTGGAAGGACGAGTACTCATGCTTAATGAACCATTTGGATTATATTCCATCGTTTGATAGAACATAGTTGATAGAAGTGTGTTAAAAGAGAATTAATTATATATGTTAGTAAGGGTTTGGATAGACCTTGTAGATCAGACTGGCAAAAAAGAATTCTTATAGAAGATTTAATCCTAACAAGAGATTCTAGCATCAAATGGCTACACCCAATCTACCACCACCTATGATATAGAGATGGGCTAGAGGTATAACATTGTTTAAGTGAGGATTAGTAAAGAAGGCAAGTTATGTTTCCCAGTCATGATGATTGAAGTGACTGATGGAATATATGGTAGAATTTTAGAGTTAGATATGGGTTCCCAAATAGAATATGATCACCCCAATGAATGACTGTAGTTGAAAGAATTCAAAAGTCTTGTTATGGATAGGATGATTCGATCAGGTACTGTTGAATCCTTAAAGACAATTTTAAGGTTGCAATAAGGTTTAGAAAATGTTTATTGAAGGATATAGAAAACATGATGGTATGCATATGTATAGTTACCTCGGATAGTGACCTAAAGGATCTTACTAAGCAAATTCTTATCAAGGGAATGAATCAAAATGATGCGTGATGATAGGTTGAGCCATGATGTCGATCTAAAAATATTTGTTTAAAGAATGGCAAGGACGGTATTAGACTAGCTATAATACTATATACATATGGGGAATATCTTGAGAGGACCTATTAACAACCATGACTAGAAGATTAGTCGATAGATAAGTGGTTGTCAAGGTATCATATATAATTATTACCTAGAATTAACACATGCCTATTACCTAATAGACAAGCATAGAAGGGTTAGGACATAGCAGACCATAATTTAGCATAAAATACCATATTGGTAGGAAAGACGATTGGAGAAAATCCAAGCCACGGAAGTGGGTGAAGAGGTTGGAATCAAGATATATGACCTCTAAGTTAATATAAGTTAGATTATGACTTTAGGGATTAGCTAGTCTCATTCTTAGGAAACCTTGATAGATAGTTTATGCTTTAGAATGAGTTAGTGGCCGTCATCTTCAGACTGATTGATCATTTGAAGCCCAAGATTGTTCTGGTAACTCGAAGTATAGTTCGTCATCGACTAGTTTAACCAGCTAGTAGGAGCAAAGGTATATTTTATTGACTTGAAATCAGGATACCATCATGTGACGATACGAAAAGAGGATATTCCAAGGACAACATTCGGAGTTTGCTACAGCCAATACAAGGTTGTTGATGCCATTTGGATTGACGGATGCACATGCTGTATCTATGCATTTGATAAGCAAGGTATTACTGTCACGACCTGTACCCGAATATTCTGGCACAAGTACGTGAGCCACGTCCAGCCTACGCCACAGTATCGACGGTAGAACGTTGTCAAGTACCCAGTAAATATCTACAACATCAAAATGATCTGTAATAACAATATGTACTCAAATTACATGTGAATAAGGTAGATATTAATAAGGAAGATAATAGTAACTCTATATCAAACAGAAACTACAAATGATCATATATACCAGAAATGTATCGGAGACAAACTCGATAATGAAAACACAAATCTAGATAAGGAATAATGGCCTAGAGATCCCAGGAGACAACTCACGGTCTATGAAAAATCGAGATATGTCTCAGCTAGCATCGTCATGTAGTTCAAGAATATGGGGCATAGCAACTCCTAAAATTTTGGTTATCCAGTCAGGACTTGAGCGAGGTACAACCCAATAGCAGTTCTAATTAATTGACAAAAACTATAAAGTAGTGATAAAGAAAATTCTATATACGATGTAGAACAAAACTGATACAATAAAAGTAACAAAAAGAGATAGGTAATATAATCTATAGTATGCAATTAGTGCGAGCAAAAAATGAAAGAGGAACTATAATATTAGGGATAGAGTATTGTAACCGATGAACTGAATATAAAAACTATAATATACAATGTGTTTTGAGATACCAAATAGATATGTGATCGGCTTGGAAGATTCAATGATTTGCACTAAGGAAAGCTAGCGCAACCATACGTGAAGTGCATTATTAGCTAGTAGCCGATGATTTATACTACTTGCCGATAGTTCTTGACCACAAATCTAACTAGTATTTCTTCCGCCCCGACTGATACGATGGATCCAACCAAGACACATTACAAGCCAATGTATCCAATGTTATCCAATATTTCAGTGTTATCCAATAATATCCAATGTTATCCAATACCAACGAGAACAGTGTCCGATACCATTGCGATGAGTTATGGTAACATCTCATGACTGAAGATCCAATAACAATACCAATCTGTGTACCATCATGTCAAGAATCATAAGTAACATTTCTAAATACTTGAATTATAGTAGTAAAAAAATAATAAAAACTATCAGAGAATGTATTCGCCTGCGGTCCTGAGCAACAAGTGTGAATGGAGGCCCAAAGTGGAATCACAAACACCTAAATATGAGATTCTATTGTTAATTAATGCTTTGGTATATTAAACATGGATATCTAAAATAAAATATGCATTCTAGGTCGACTCTAGGTCAATACTAGGTCGCTATGGTCAAACTAGGTCAATTATCAATTTAAGTGATGTGAGATTACTAGAATCGATTGATCTCAGTTTCGACGCATGGATTCCAAGATACAAATATAAATAGAAATTAATTATAATTAAGGGTGATACATAAGGAAAAATCTGTAGACATCGTTGGATGATGAAACAAATATCACCAACGTGTCCGGAATGGTCAAATTAGCTAGGATAGCCTACCCATAAGTCCAATTTGGACACAGGAGCAAAATGGTAATTTTGAGTCAAAATAATGTCTGTCGTTGGACCTACTTTGCATCGAAAAATGTGACATAATAAAAGTCTGTTAATCCTAGAAAATTATATGTCCACGAGTCCAGAATGACGATACGAAACCAACTGTATATCCGAAATTAGATTTCGATGAGCCGATCTTAGAATGACCTGTTGACCCGGACATTGAAATTTGGTTTGCACAGAAATACGTGCCGGAGCCAAAGTCCTCTAAATCTAGCAAAATATATGTCAACTAGTCCAAAATGACGATACGAACCCAACGGTATATCCAGAATTGGATTCCGATGAGTCGATCTCAAAATGACCCGTTGACTCGGACATTGGGATCTGGTTTGCACGAAAATGCATGCCAGAGCCAAAATCCTCTAAATCTAGCAAAATATATGTCAACGGGTGCAGAATGATGATACGAACCCAACGGTATATCCAGAATTGAATTCCAATCAGCCGATCTCAAAATGATCCATTGAACCGGACATTGGGATCTGATTTGCACGGAAATGTCACTACACCAAAAAAGCCGTTTCCTAACGACTATAAGCGTTAGGAAAAGAATTCCAAATAGTTTTTTACCATTGGTTCCATGGTGTGGGAAATTTTCCTAACGATTTTGCTAATAAAAAGAGTTAGGAAAAATAAACTTTCCAACAAAATTTTACCATTAGGAACACAAATTTCCTAACAATTGCAAACTGTTGGGAACACAAATTTTCCAACAATTAAAAAAACTGTTAAGAAAGCAAAATTAGCCAATGGTAAAAAAACATTAGAAATGGATCCATAAATTAAAAAAAAAATTGGCTTTATTTAACCTGTGATGGCTGTGTTGAATCCATTCAATATAAACCATTAGTCATTATGACAATACAATTTATATGAGATTTTACATAAGAACACACTACATCATAAACCATCTCCTACAAAATGAATATGATACACAAGTTTATATACATGTAAGAGATAGTTGTTATCATGCTCTCAAGCAGAAATACTGGCTTAATTAAGCATTCTCGGCAGCCCTTTTTTCAGTCATAAGCGATACGAGGAGAATTGTGCAAATATGGTTGCGGTCACCGTATACCTTGTCTACACGCCCTGATGAATAAGCCAGAGAATTGTCATTGTTAGTGTTACTAGTGTGCAACTACATTAGGAGTGACCAAGACATCTTGCCATGTTTATGGGAACAAACTACAATATTACTTGTAGAAGGCCCAAACTTGGAACCTCAGAGCCATGCAGCAGGGAATGCAACATGCTCCCGAGAGTAAGGCTTCGTCCATGAGTCACGCATAAGAAAAGAAGGTGGATGAGGAACTGAACAAGAAATAATGACATGGTTTGCTCAGTACAAACTGTGTGAAGAATCTGCAAACCTTTTTAGTAAAGTGGCAAAACGTGTGATTATTATTCTTGGCCTAGTTTGTCTGACGCTCGATATTACCTTGAGACTAAAATTGAGTGTACAAAATGCAGTTAATTGAAGTGGAACTGTTGATCCACCTTAAACTACAGAAGATGTCAAATTTGAACATAATACATAGCTATTTGCTCTACCGAGGTAGTTGCCTGATATAAGTACCAGTTTTACATATCTAGAGAAAACAGAATCAAGTTTGTGCAAATTATGAACAATCCTCTTGCGCACGTATTCTTCATCCCAGAGAACAGACAGCAAAGGTGTTTCCCTACTATGATGCTAACATGCTTAATTGGCTAGGCCAATGTTGTCACCATCATATGGTGACTTCATGGGCTAGAATTGGTAGCATACTGTAAACTTGCCAATAAGCACAAAGGCACACTGCACTTCATAAGTTATGATGGCTTTTGATGTAAACATCATAATTTTGACTTAAACTCTGGAACATTCAGACTGCAGCTACAACCTGGGAGCTCTAGCTACAAGCTTATTATCAACAAAAATCAACCTGATCCTAGTAAAGAGTAACTATCTTGGGTTAGTATAATGGTATCATCTTCACCATCAGTTTCAAATCTTGGTGAAAAATTGATAATCTAAAATATTCTTAGATTATATTTAACACCTTCATTTCAACCAACTGTTGCTTGCTTCCGTTTCCTTCCAAAACAAATTTAGCAGCAATGATAGATGAAGAAACAAAGTACATACAGTTCATATACCTCAGCAAATTGTTAACTAGACATGCTGCTAACTTGATCAGCCATGATATCTCCAGTTTTCTGGTATAGAAAAGACTTAAATGAGAAAACTTGTGACACTATGAAAAGTACAAAGAAAAAATCAAACTAGATATCTGAATAAATGATTTGCCGAAATCTTTTATGTTGGTGCATCACTTTTGGAATTGGTTATGAAAGTGAGGTTTTTCAAGCTTCTTAAGCCTCTGATTGACACAACCGAAAGCCACCTTTTATTGCTTCAGAGGGATTTTCAAATGAAGATAAGATGGAAAAATAAGACAATGCCTTCTAAGTTTTCAAACCATGACCCAGATTAACTCTATGGATGGTCTTAGTCTGAACACAAGCAATACAAGATGCATAGTTTGGAAATAGTAGTTACTAAAGCATGCAATATGAAGGTGCATTTAGACACATTAAAATAAAATTTAGATTACAACTTTTAAATAGTATTCATTAAAGATCTACTTGAGAAACTCAAGATATCCAAGTACATCATCAGTCCAATAACCCCAAATATCGCCAAGATGTCCAGGCCTCTCCTCCCATGGACTAATACTTTCCATCAATTTGAATAGTAAGCAATGTCCAAGCTTGTTTATACATATGTAATTCCATATGGAAAAATAAAATTACAAGCAAGCAAGATCTAGAATCTTGAAATGAAAAGGTTCCATCTATCTCACTATCCACATTATTGTCAGAACATGAATCAACCACACAAAACGTACATAATCTAACAAGAGGATATCTTATTTTTTCGCAATTTATATAACTAGAAAAAGTTCACATGGACCATTATTCATAAACATGTTCCAGTTTCAAAAAATCTTTTTTTTACTTAATTTATATTTATTGCAGGTTTTGTAAGACTACATATTTGTGAACTAAGGACATTTCTACTTTTTTCGGTACAAATTAATCTTCGAGAAGCAAAAGAAGTAAACTTCGAATCAAAAGCTTGAAACGATAAGAATCATTACAGTAACACAATATTACTGAAAGTGTATCTGATATTGAAAACATGTATTGGAGTCCAGCCACAAGGATCTGGATAAAGTTCAGAGCCATTCCACCAATCACCAATGTGGCCACGGATAGCCAAGAACAGAGCCTCCTGCTCCGCCTCCCCCTTTTGAAATGCCATTTTTATTTCCGGTTCGAACAATGCACCGAAGAAGAGAAAGGAGAGAAGAACTTGGATGGCTATAATTGTTCTCATGGTGTGCTGGTGTTTCTTGTTGGTGTTTTTGCCTTTGGAATAGGAAAGATAGTCCTACATCGGCTACACCAAATGGTGAGTGTCTCAATATAATGCATTGTTTGTGTTGAGATGTGCACATGAGGTGTGGTGGGGCACAAGTGTGTGTCATGTGGAGTATTTTCCTAGAAGGAAAAAGGATTACTTCCAATAAAGATATAAGTTGATTTTTGTTGTACGAACTCCGACACGGACTCCAGGATGTCTCGTGCATGCACGGGAGTGTTCGGGGGGAAGGCGTGGACTGGCACACTTCTATGCTGATTGTGGGATGATCTAAAATATCAAACTCTATTTTTGAGTATTGGTATTTTAGTCTTACATCGGATAGGAGATGAGGTGAAGTCTCACTCCACTCTATAAATAGAGCCCTTTGGCCTCCTTTGAAAGATGCACCAAGAAGAGAGTTAAAGGAGTCCGTAAAGTCCAGGAAGCACGTTCAAGTCTCAAATATTGACTGACGAGCATTCTAGAAGTTCTTTAGAACTTGCTGGTTCTTGAAAGTGGATCGTATATAGGCGAATCTTGCTTTGAGTAACGGTGATCTGATCACCCCAGCAAAGCTGTCTGTCTCTTTCTTCTTTCCTTCTCTTCTTATTCGATCTAATCATAAACTTCCTGTGGGCTTTCGTCGTTGCTGCTGCTAGCAACTCGATTTGTACCTTTCTAAAAGAAGCTCTACATTAATATGTTGTTGTAACGAAATCTCTTTAGATTTTTGTTACCAAGAATCCTCCAAGGATCTCTGTAGTGCACCTTCTTTGAAGTGTTGCTACGAAACGTTGTTGCTATTTTGACAATTGTTTCGATTCTCTGTTTTCCATCAAAAATTATGCCTTGGGAATAATAATCTCAAAGCAATATTTATATTCGATGGAAAACAACCGTGCAAACCTTCTCGAAACAAGTTTTAACAAACTTGAGAAGTTTGACGGGGAGCATTACAACGTCTGGAAGAGAATGGTCAGCCTTAATCTTCAACTCGTGAGCGTTGACTTCGTGTTGATAGACCTTGAGCCTTTAAGTCAAGAAGGTGAAAATGCTCGAAGGGTCGCTGAGGCCACTGTTCTGCAATCCAAGTGGAGGAGAGATAACAATCTTTGTAAGTTGCCTATCTTAAACTCTATGGAAGACTCTCTGGCATAGTCATATTCCAATAAGGTGAAGGCCAAAAAGATCTAGAATTCTTTGGGTAAGCTATATGAAGATGATGAGAACAGGTCCAAAATCTTCATCGTCGAGAAGTACTACAAGTGGCTCTTCGAAGACGAGATGGAGATGCTACCTCAAGTGAAGGAATTCCTGAAGCTGTGCCAGAAGTTGGATAACGAGAAGATGCCCCTCGTCGACAAGTTTTTCATTGGAGGGATAGTCTCGAAACTTCTTGCTGGTTGGAACAACTTCTAAGCTAGAATGCATCGGAAGAAGCTGGACATTAGGTTGGAAGATCTTCTACAATAGATCCAAAATGTGGACGAAATACGATCTCAACAGAAGATGGACTCTCTGTCCAAACAACTGGCTAAGGCCAACTTGGTGCAGACAAGAGAGTTCAAGGGGAAGCAGGTGGCTTCTCATCACAAGAAGAAGGACTCCACTAATCTGAATGTGAAGGGTCCTTCGTTCAAGCAACAAAAGTCCAAGTCCCACGTGGCTTGCTTCAACTGTGACAAGAAGGGCCACTAAAAGAGTGAATGCAAATCCAAGCCCAAACCAAAATAGCAGGTATGGATAAACATGATTATTTTGATTACTTAACTTGGTTGTTATTGTTGCACAGGTTGAGTTATCTAGTGTGGTAGCTGACTAGTGGTCTGACACTAGTACATCTGACCACGTGTGCTCTCGAAGGAGCTATTCACCAAGGACGAGCCGTGTTATGACGAAGGTCTCGATGGTGAACATGTACCTAGCAGAATATCTGAAGATCGAGACAGTGGTTATGAACCACCGACAAGGACACTAGAATGCGTGTTACACGTACCAGAGATTTTCGAAGATCTGATCTCAGGAAGTCTGTTATCTGATACAGACTTAAAAGATGGACATTCGTACTAGCCATATGGTAATTTCTTGGCGAGGAATATGCTTTAAAAATATGTTCGGTGCTGAAGGGATGTTCGAACTTCTGCTGATGGCGATGAAGTTACTTCATTAAATGGACTGAGAGTTGTTCTATGATAGAAGCAGACTCAAGTTCTCCTACCAGGACCTTATCTTCAGAATGTTGGGGTAAGGAGGTGAAGGAATTTAAGGTCTGTGTAGATACAAGACTGTTGGGAAGCTGCTCAGACGATTAAACTAAAGTACTAATCATCTGGAGTCAGTACACTCAGATATCTGTGAGTTTTATCAATTCTCCATAGAGGCCGGTTCGAAGTGTTTCTCGAAGTGCACGCTCTCATGACTTCTCAAGTAGAAGGATGCAGCATTCGAGTAGTTCAGAGGCTTCAAGGCTGAAGCTGAACGTTAAACCGATCTACAACTACTTAGAAGTAATCGAGATGTAGATTATAGGTCTCATGAATTTGTATCGTTCTACAGAGAATATAGAATTGTTAATGAGACGACTGCTCCATACTCCCCTCAATCAAATGGTGTTGCAAAAAGGAAGAACATAACGTTAACAGAGATAATGAACTCAATGATGTTGACTGCGGGTCTTCCAAATTGCTTTTGGGGCGAAGCAGTGCTTACTGCTACTCTCATTCTGTATAGAGTACCGTATGCAACTTTCGATGTCACTCCTCATGAACTCTGGTTCAAGTTCAGACCCAACTTGAATGTTATTCGAGTGTGGAGGAGTCTAGCGTATGTGAAGCTTCCGGATTTGAAGATTAAGAAGCTAGGAACAAGGACTACGAAGACGATCTTCTTGGGGTATGCCGAGAAGAGTGACGCTCGGAGATTTCTTGATATTGAGTCAAATTATATCATTGAATCTCGCGATGGAGAATATTTTAAAGACAAATTTGCACGACACAAAAATATTGTTCTTGCGGATATACCAAAGAATAATGAGGGTGCGCAAGAAACTGATGTTTTCAATAAAGAAGTAGTCCAAGAAGATGTTGTTGAAACAATGGTTGAACCAGAACTCGCTGAGCCATCAGCAAAGCATGTGAGGAGGCCGAAGGACTTCGGAAATGACTTTGTCACGTATCACGTGGAAGTAGATTCGCTTACCTATGAAGAGGCAATGAAGACCAGAGACGCAGTTTTCTGGAAGGAGGCGATTGATAATGAAATTGATTCCATCACCTCAAATAACACTTGGGTGTTGGTTGATCTTCCTGAAGGAGTGAAACCCATCGGATGCTAATGGATCTTCAAGAAGAAGATGAAAGCAGACGAAAATATTGACAAGTTCAAGGCTAGGTTGGTAGCTAAGGGATTTTTTCAAAAGCAGGGGATTGACTACTTTGACACATATGCTCTAGTAGCCCGGATGACCACTATTAGAATGTTGATTGCTCTCGTAGCAATACATAAGATGGTGATATATCAGATGGATGTGAAAATGGCTTTCCTAAATGGCGAGCTGACCGAAGAGATTTACATACAACAGCCAGAGGAATTTATCGTAAAGGGTCTTGAAGACAAAGTCTGCAAGTTGGTGAAATTCTTGTACGGTCTTAAACAGGCTCCAAAGATGTGGTATGAGAAATTTGACAAGATTATAAGGTCAAATGGCTACATGGTCAGCGAAACGGACAAGTGTGTTTACACGAAGTTCGCTGATGGAAGAGGTGTGATCATTTGCCTGTACGTGGATGACATGCTAATCCTAGGTACGGATATGGGCTGTGTCACGGTGACAAAGAAGTTTATCTCGAGCAAGTTCAGTATGAAGAACTTGGGGGAAGCTGATGTGATCTTAGGGATCAAGATCATCCGGACAGACACTGGACTAGCACTGTCACAGTCTCATTATGTTAAGAAGATGATCACTCGTTACAGGTATCAGGATCTTCTAGGGATCGATATGCCGTACATGTGTGATCTGAAGCTGAAGCCTAATTCAGGGGAAATCGTCAGGCAGCTGGAGTATGCAAGCGTAATCGGGAGCTTAATGTATGCTACTACTGCCACAAGGCCTGACAGAGCTTTCGCCATGGGAATTCTGAGTCGTTTCACGAGCAACCCAGGCATTGAGCACTGGAAAGCTGTGAAATAGGTTATGAGATATCTCAAGAAAACTCAGACATATGCACTGCACTATAGCAGAGATCCGTCGGTAGGCCTATACAGCTGTCCATAATTACTCCTTGCAGCTGGCCATTAGATGCTCTGACACAAAGTGACAACAATGATGGCTCTGACATAAAGAAGAGATGCGACATGCTCATAAAAAGACGAGAAAATCTTTGTGATAGCTGGCACAGTTCACAAATTCCAAAAAAGTTTATTATGCGGATTGCTTGAGTGACCTTCATACGGCTCAGTTATGAGGCCACCCTCATGCGACTCGGTTGTGCAGCCACCATCATGCGGCTCGGTTATGAGGCCACCCTCATGCGGCTCGGTTGTGAGGCCACCCTCATGCGGCTCGGTTGTGAGGCCACCCTCATGTGGCTCGGTTGTGAGGCCACCCTCATGCGGCTCGGTTATGAGGCCATCCTCATGCGGCTCGGTTGTGAGGCCACCCCCATGCGGCTCGATTATGAGGCCACCCTCATGCGGCTCGGTTATGAGGCCACCCTCGTGCGGCTCAGACAGGGGGACAGTCCTTCATGCGGCTCACAACCTAGTGGCAGTTGGAACATGTGGCAGAAGTTGACTAAGTCTTAACTACTCAGATTTATTACAACCAACAGATCATAGCAATTCAAATTTATTTCAACCAACATAACAGTCATGATTTATTGCAACAAACAGATCAAGATTAATCTTAACCAATCCCCAACTGCCCACTTCTTAAGGCGCAGTTACAAGGATGTGGCCACGTGGCTGTATACCCCACTCATCATAAACTCCTATAAATAGCATAGGATTATTCCTTTGCACACACACACAGAGACATATAGAGGAACACAGAGACACACAGAGAGAGAGCATTTCATCGCCAGAGCCGAGGTTGTGTTCGATCGTCCAAGGAGTAAGGCAGAGTTGATAACACTTTCCCGAGCCTCTACCGTCACACTCCAGAATCCAAATTAAACAATTGTACTTAGATTGCTTTTTCTAGGTTTTGTTCCTAGACTTTCTTTTGTACAAGCGAGTTTGTAATTGTGAATTAAAGTTCAGTCCTCCCATAAAACTATTATGTTCTTTAATAATCAATGGCAAACACGATGGCGACTCTGCTAGGGACTAACTCTCCACTACTAAGAAGTTGGTGACGCAATCAGACACAGCCAAACTCGGCTCCACATAACAGATGCTGGTTGTTCGCTTCGACCAGCAAGCGTTTGAAGAGATGGTCTCCGAGGGGAGCGCTAGCCCGACCCAGAAGCGACCGGCTCAAAGAAGGCCCGCAGGGAGTGGAGGCCCAAGACCGTTGCTCCTTCCCAAGCTCTGGAAGAAGTATTCTCTGTTGCCCAAGACGGCGGAGAAGACTCGCATGCGGCCCCACTTCAGGTCGTACAGGACCCTGCTGTCCCCAAGTTTGGCAAAGGAAAGCACTACGATGCTGGACTTGCGGAAGTAAATGGGAACTCTATGCGATCCAAGAAAAAGACGCATAAGGGCTCCAGCTGCATGAAGGCTCATACGGCCACCAATCTCAGCCGTATGGAGAAGGCTCATGCGGCTACCAATCCCAGCCGCATGGAGAAGGCTCATGCGGTCGCAAATTCTAGACCCGTACAGAAGCCTCATGCGGACACAAATTCCAGCCGCATACAGAAGGCTCATACGGCCCCAACAACTTTCAGCCGCATGTTGGATTCTTATGCGGCCACCAAGCCCAGCCGCATGGAGATGGCTTATGCGGCATCCAATCCCAGCCGTAGGCCATCCATCCTACGCGGCTCAGATTTAGTCTTTGACCGGCTCTTATGCGATCCTGACCTCAGAAGCGCCCATGAGGATGTGCCAGACTCTGTGCGGCACAACTTGGACTCTTCCTACTATGCACCTTCGGGTGCTAGAGCGAAGACGTCTAGGACAGTGCGGTCTCGTCGAGCTCAGTCAGCTGTCCCAAATTCTGACCATCAGGGAGTCCCGTTAACTGTTATGCGGGCCTCTGATGGAAAGTTGTACAAAACTACCCGTGTCCAGCCCCCGGCGGCCAACGGACAGGGTGGTTCTCAAGAGTCTCCCAACAATGATAAGGGGCAAGTACTTTTACTAGCTCCACGTCAGGGAGCAAACATAATACCAACACACTCGTGTGCTCGGGACTCCCGGGCCCACAAAACGAGTGTAAAGGTTGCTCGAGATGCACTTGACTTGCGTGATATGATCCTTCACAAGCGCAAGGAAAGAGAAGAAACCTTGGTGTGCAGAGAGTACTTCAATGGACATCACTGCACTCAAGTCATTGTCAACTGCTGCTGCAACAAGACAGCAGTACAAGAGGACCGGCAGTCCGTCTTCCAACGACTACAGCAGCCAGGACCGGTCCTAGAACAAAGCTTGGGAGACGATGTGCTTCCTTTCGCCTCTTACAATTCTACCCGAAAAGTCCCTACCGGCAAGGGAGGGAAGAAAGTAGATGTCTCCCGTCCGATGATCTCAACTAGTGCGGCTAAGAAACTCTCATCCAAGTGGTTGTCCACAACCACATGAGGAGTTTATCAAGGTACCCGCTCTAAGACAAAATCTTCAATACATGGAGATTCGTCATCTATATCCATGGGGGTAGCCGAAGTTGGGGGTAGCACTCCCCGGAACATCCACGACAATCCGGTGTTCCATGAAGATGCACCAAGGGAGATAGTTCCCCCAACAGATGCAACAGAACCAGACACCCCTAGAAACATCCATGGGTCCAAAATGAAGCAACCTCCTATGCAGGGGGTAGCACTTCCTCCGAGTCCGAACCGGAGGAGAACATTCCTACATATCCCGACTACTTCTCCAATCGGGGGTATGATTCGGAGAGCACATCTTCCACAGTTTCTTCCACTGTTCCTCGTGTGAGAACAATATTTATGACGGAGAATGACCAGGACGGTCCCAACGATCGACAACGCCTTGACCCTCTTGAGGCCATACTTCATACCCTGGTCAAGTCAGTAGACAAGATCAAGGCAGCCCTGCCGACTCTCCAAGGAAGAATACCTGGCCAAACAAGCTTGGGTCCTGCCGTCAATGCGGACTCAAACACAACCGCACCAACCCCGGGCAAAATCTACGGGAATGTCGGCCCCCACTGCTGCAGAAGATGCCAGGTAGGCGAGAAGAGAAGTCCAGGAGCTCCGGGCAATGTTTCATGCCCGAGAAAACTCTCAGGACCTCGGAATACGACAGCCGTGTCCCGCTGCATGGAGAGATGTCCCCTTCCCTCCTCGATACAAACCATTCAACATCAACCCTTATGACGGAAAGACATCTACAAGCCGATACGTGACCTACTTTGAGGTAACAATAGATCATCTGCCGCATGATGATGCTATCCTTACATGATTGTTCGTTGGGGCATTGGAGTGAGTCGTATTCGACTGGTATCGCAATTTGCCGGACAACTGCATCCATTCCTTCGCCGGCTTCAAACATATGTTCTTGGAGAGGTTCTATGAGGTGGGACAAGATGTGGTAATGTCAACCCTCATGGACGTTGTCCAAGAAGAGAAGGAGCTGACAAGAAACTACATTGAGCGGTTTCGCCAAACCGCGATGAAGTTGCCCTCCGGTAACCCAGACTCTTCCTTAATTGAAATTTGCCAAAAGAGGCTGCTCCCCACAATCAGCCTCTAGATGGGCGAAAGTCAATTTAAGGACTGGAAGACTTTTATCATCAGCGCCACTAGCGCAGAAGCCAAATTGAAGAAAGCTCGCCAACTGGGATTGCACATCTCGGATGGGGAGGACAAGGGCAAACGCCCTAATGCCAACAACAACAACGGCGGTAATTCCTCCAACAACCTAGACAACAAGGGAAAATAGGCTTTGGTGGCCGACACAACCCCGAAGCCCGAACTGAAGCAGGCAAAAAAGCTGTAGCCGCAGATGACTTACTCCTTCGAGGATAGTCATGTCAAGCCCATCTTTGACATGCTCTTATAAGGAGATAAAATTCAACTCCCTTCGCCAAGTTGTGAACTTCGGCCTGTAGAGATGGAGAGCCCCAAGTACTGTCACTACCATCGCTACGTCCACCATGCTTCACAAGACTGCTTCCAATTGAAGTGGTACATCCAGAACCTCATTGACTCCAAGGCCCTGGCCATTGATTTCGAGGAGGTGACAGTCGCTGCCAACATGGTGTCAGTCCAATTTGGCAGCTTCCCGTCGACGAGGACCCAAGACGACGTAGTACCCGTCCCCCGGGCAAAAATGGAGGTCGCTAATCTTCCACCTCCCCGAGACCAGGCTGCTGGGCTAGTACCCCTCACCACATCACGATGGGAGGCCATGTGGGTCTACCCGGACTTAGTATCTGAAGTAACCCAGCCAGCATCACCCTCTACTGGCAAGAAAAAGGGCGGGAAAGTCAAGTCCTGCCGCACAATCTCAGCCGACGTTGAAGAAGCGACAGCTGTCTTTATCCGGTCTGGTGCACAAATTTAACCCATGCCAGGTAACTCGGCTGAAGAACGTCAGCCGGCCACTGCTGATACCCTAGGACCTTCTCAGCCTCTGCCGACCGATAAGCCTAAGCCAAAGGAGACCCACTTTGACAAGCCGCTCTGCAAAGACCCACCACAGGGGCTGGAGAGGCCCTACAATTTTGATATTCTGGCGCAATTGGCCAATACACCGGCCAAATTATCATTATATGAGCTCTTGAGACTCTCCAAAGATGTTCGCGTCGCACTGAGCGAAGCACTCCAGAATGCCGACGCATATCTGGCTCAGGTCAATCTTATAGGAGAGAACTCATCGGCGGATCTCTATGACAGCGCTTGTACAGGTACAATGCACATTGATCCCGGTTCTTCGATAAGCATTATTCCGAAGAGCTTGCTTCACCTCTTGCGCATCCCTATGCATCGGCTGACTCATACCAGCACCGTCATCAGCGGTTTCAATTCAAGGAGAAGCTATCCCATCAGGAAGATTCGCCTGAAGTGCCAAATTGGCGACCTTCAGTCGGATGAAACTTGCTATGTCATCGATGCAGACACCTCCTACAACATTCTCCTAGGGCGTCCGTGGATACATGATTATATGATCGTGTACTCTACATTACACCAGTGCTTCAAGTACGTCGACAAGCACGGCTTCATAAAGACGAAATTTCCCGACATCGATCCCTTTAAAGGGGTCGAATCCTACTATTCAGATTCCTGCTTGTACGAAAAATCAAAGAGGCATCTGATCAAGGAGGATGGTGAAGAGCGGACGGAGGCCATTGCAGGGCCTGAGGAACCCTTGAGAATCCATCTCCAACCCTACAAACCAGGCAGGACTGAACCTCTTACAGCCACTCGGCGTAGAGAAGCAACTAGTCTCCCGGTGCTCACTGCACAAAAGGAGCAGATGACAATCCGACTGCCAAGGTCTGGCCAAGGGCCGAGACCCACTACGGAGCCGCTGACAATCAAGCTGCCTAGAGCTGGTCAACAACAAACAGAAGAGTCCAATCCTTCTGTTAAGCCAATGACGATTCGTCTTCCCAGGACAAGTCGACAGCCGAGCGCTAAGTCGGGGACTGCTAGTGAGCCAACAACTCCCCGTCCAATACCAAGCACTAAGCCGGGGTCGCTAGTGCGCCAATGACTACGTTCAGCACCACCAGTGGAGCTCCTGATGATCAAGCGACCCAAGTCATCCACAGCCTTTCAGGATAGAAGAAGTTGATCTCGAACCCGACACTGGGAGACTGCACCTTTATCTGTATAGCTCCCGATCCAAGTACCTGATGCAAAAACAGGTGTATGATATGGAGGCTACGCCAGGCTTTAACTACGGTACTGGCCGACGATTACCTTTGCAATTGCCAGTCCCGGCTGGAAAACCACGGGATTACTACAATAAGACCAGACGTGGTCTATGCTATGTTACACCAGCAACAACTCCTGAAAGCTCAGATGAAGAATGTGACTGGCATTCACATTCGACCGGATCACCCGCTTCTGATTCGAATGTCAGCATCGGGGACGTATTCAAGCAAGTTTTGTCTATCAATATGGCATTTGCTGACGCCTATAAAGAAGACGAAGATGTACTCGAGCTTCTCGAGTTAGAGCCTTGGGTCAACAGCTAGATGCGCAGTGGGAGAAGCATTTCGAACAGAGAAATCCTCCTACCAAAGATGAGGTCATGCAAGTTGACCTCGACGAGGAATCCTCTCCAAAGCCAATCTTTGTCAGCAAAAGCCAGACGAAGAGCGGGAGGCGCTTTTGCAACTCGTCAGAGAATACATTGATGTGTTCGCCTGGAGCTATGAAGACATGCCAGGGCTAAATCCTGAGGTTGCACTCCATAATCTCAACATTCAGCCGGACGTAAAGCCTGTCAAGCAGCAGCAATGACGGTTTCGCCCAGATTGATGGAACCGGGGATTTCTAGGACCCTTTCTTTGGTCTGCGTATTGATCGATAGAAAGTTAAACAGATCTAATACGTGTTCTAACCCTTCATAGGCGGAAACTAGGGTTCATGAATTATACCTGTACCGGAAAGAAGACAAGTAATTCCTGGCAATCTCGAGCGGACGACCCCAAGATCATCTGTACATATTCCTTCCTCGAGTTGGACGTCGTGTGGCAGACAATCTCCCAACCATTTCTTCTACTTGGCAGCCCGCCCTCTCTTTCTCTCCTTACGTGAATCACGAATTTAGAGAAAGTTTCAGATTTCTGATCAATAATCTGGCAGCCAGAGAATAGAGGATATATATAGGCTACGGCAGGGACCATGAGGAGAAATTAGGGTTAGGCCTCCTTACGGATCTGGATATCCCATGTTCAGCCTGAACACACAATCCATGCCCATTAACAATAGCTCTGTCCACTAATGAGCTATTGTTGCACTACCTTTCTAATCCCAAATTATGTTTGTGGGCTCCTTTTATTATATGCTTGTTTGGTTCCCATGTTAAGATATCGTATGTCCGTCGATCAAATTAAGTTACTGACAACTATATTGATTCGATATCTTTTATCCTTAAGTAGTACCGCTCAACTTTATTTGTCATGTCGGATATAATCCACCTGCAGGATTTACATGATAACCTTATGAGCTCCTTAAGGGGACATCATCAACCCGATGTATCGGGACATGGATTCCATTTATAATCAACAGCCCATCATACATACAATGTTATTACCCAATTCATAGAGGTTGTTGATCCATAATGAATCTCACTCTTTTATGATTTTAATTACATCCATAGCAACAACAACATCCACGACATATCCGTAGTTTAAACAACACAATCAAAAATATGCATTGAACCATAATAGTTGGATCTAAGATGCCTGCAAAACCGAGTTAGAACAGAACTACATCTACCGACTATTACACAACACAGGTTTTATTGGACAATATGGACGTATCAATCAATACGTAGATCCAAAGTGGCTCTGATACCAATTGATGGAACTGGGGATTCTTAGGACCCTTCCGTTGGTATGCGTATTAATCGATAGAAAGTTAAACAGATCTAATATGCGTTCTAACCCTTCATAGGCGGAAACTAGGGTTCACGAATTATACCTACGCCGAAAAGAAGACAAGTAATTCCTGGCAATCTCAAGCGGACGACCCCAAGATCTTCTGCACGTATTCCTTCCTCGAGTTGGACGTCGTGTGGGCAACAATCTTCCAACCTTTTTTTCTTCTTGGCAGCCCGCCCTCTCTTTCTCTCCTTACGTGAATCACGAATTTAGAGAAAGTTTCAGATTTCTGATCAGTAATCTGGCGGCCAGATAATAGAGGATATATATAGGCTACGGCAGGGACCATGAAGAGAAATTAGGGTTAGGCCTCCTAACGGATCTGGATATCCCGTGTTCAGCCCGAACACACAATCCAGGCCCATTAATAATAGCTCGGTCCACTAATGAGCTTTTGTTGCACTACCTTCCTAATCCCAAATTATGTTTGTGGGCTCCTTTTATTATATGCTCGTTTGGCTCCCCATGTTAAGATATCATATGTCTGTCGATCAAATTAAGTTACTAACAACTATATTGATTCGTCATCTTTTATCCTTAAGTAGTACCGCTCAACTTTATTTGTCATGTCGGATATAATCCACCTGCAGGATTTACATGACAATCCTTATGAGCTCCTTAAGGGGACACCATCAACCCGATGTATCGGGACATTGATTCCATTTATAATCAACAGCCCACCATACATACAATGTTATTACCCAATTCATAGAGGTTGTTGATCCATAATGAATCTCACTCTTTTATGAGTCAAAGTAATGCACACTGCATATACATGTCTGTTAATATATCCAGATTAAGAGCACAAGCATCCATAATAATAGAGGTGTTTGTTCTCTTATGTAGTCAGTACAAAGAGAGCAACCTCAAGTGGTCCTGTTCAATACACACAAAGTGTACTAGTGTAAACCTATAGTCAAGATAGACTAATACCAGATTACACTACAACCTTTCCAATAGATTGTCCAAGTCCATCTAGGTTGTGAACTATTTATATACTCCATAGGGAACTGATAATATGATCTTCTGTATGACACCATACACCATATTATCTACAATATAGAATATCAGACATTTGCAGTAACACTTGCAACAAATACAATATGCAAACATTTGTCCATATGATTCTCATTCAAAATTTAAGAAAATAAGGTTACTACAAAAGTGATGCTTTTAGTATATAACCCTAACACAGATATCATAAATTCTATCAAAGCTGAGGTCAACAAACTGATAGCCAGCGAATTCATCCGAGAGGAGCAACATCCAGACTGGGTCGCCAACATAGTACCGGTCCTCAAGAAAAATGGGAAGATCCGAATTTGCGTCGACTTCCGAAATCTGAATGAAGCATGTCCTAGGTATGAGTTTTCTCTTCCTATTACGGACATAATGATTGACAACACATGTGGCTTTGAGCGCATGTCGTTCATGGATGGCTTCTCAGGATACAACCAAATAAAGATGTTTTCTGATGATGAAAAGCATACATCGTTCCGAACGCCGATTGGCATGTACTGTTACACAGTCATGCCCTTTGGTTTAAAGAATGCCGGTGCCACATATCAACGAGCTATGAGTGTCATCTTCAGGGACCACTTACATAAGACAGTGGAATGTTATGTCGATGACATCGCCGTCAAAAGCCGCTCTAAGGAAGATCATCTGCACGATCTGAGGACAGTATTCGACCTGATGCGAGCGCATAACTTGAAGATGAATCCCACAAAATCCTTCTAGGGCGTATCCAGTAGAAAAGTCTTGGGTTTTATCATTACTGTCCAGGGAATCCACATAGACCCTGAGAAGACGAAGACAATCATGGAGATGGGTCCTCCGAGAAATCTTTGAGAACTCAGAGGTCTGCAAGGGAGGCTAGCCTATATCAGGAGGTTTATTTCTAACCTCTCCGGGCGATGTCAACCATTCACATATCTCATGAAGAAAGGCATCTCCTTTGTATGGGATGAGGAGTGCCAACGCGCCTTCGACAACATTAAAGAATACTTGTCAAACCCTCCAGTCCTGGTGGCCCCGGTTGCTGGAAAACCGTTTCTGCTCTATGTGCGAGCGATGGAGCATTCCCTCGGTGCTCTACTAGCACAAAATAATGATGCGGGGCATGAACAAGCTATCTATTACCTCAGTCGAATGATGATAGGACCTGAGCATAGATACACCACCATGGAGAAGGAATGTCTTGCTTTGGTGTTCGCTATCCAGAAGATGCGACACTATGTTACAGGACAGACCATCCATGTCATATCACGAGTCAACCCCCTAAGGGTCCTCATAACCAAGCCGGGTACACTCAGCTCTCGCCTTGCTACCTGGGCGATATTATTGTCACCCAACCACATGATCTTCGTTCCGCAGAAGGCGGTTAAAGGTCAATATCTGGCAGACTTTTTAGCAGCACATCCAGGATCGGAGTCAACCAGAATATATGAAGAGATCCCAGACGAGGTCGCCAATTCAAACATGGATTCCCATGATACCGTCTGGCGAATGTTCTTCGACGGTGCTTCAAGAATCGGGCACAAGGGCAACATCGTCATTGGGGTCGGAGTGGTACTAATTTCTTCCTCTGGCTTGGTGATCAACCGGGTATATTCCCTTACAGAACCCTACTCAAACAACGTGGTCGAGTACAACGCTTTGGTTATCGGCCTCCGACTTGCAAAGGAACTGGGGTAGAGTACCTGGAAGCATACGGTGATTCACACTTAATCGTCAATCAGATCCGGGGTTCATATGAAGTTCGCCATGAAGACATGATCCCCTATCATCAGATAGCAATCGCCATCATCATATCCTTGAAAGGGTTCTTCATATAACACGTTCCAAGACTCCGGAACATTGAAGCTGGCGCCTTAGCAGGACTGGCTGCTTCTCTGGCGGTTCCAAATCATACTCACCACTTGGTAGATGTAATAGGCCATGAATTGGTCTGTCCGAAGAACAATGTCCAATTTGTCGAGATTTATTCTGCCCTGACGGTCGACGAGACGCAAGACTGGAGGCTCCCATTTATTGACTTCGCAGTCTATGGCATCTTGACGGAAAATCCGAAAGAAGCCACCTCTATCAGAAGACGTTCTCTCAGATTCTTCTACGATACTGAGACAAAAATGCTGTATCGGCGATCCTACGATGGACTATTGCTTCGGTGTTTGTCAAATACAGAGGCCAAAGAAGCGGTACACGAAGATCACGACGGCGTTTGTCGGGCCCATCAACCTGGCCTAAAATTACAAGATCGCCTTCGCCGGATGGGCTATTACTGGCCTATGATGGTGGCAGATGCGATAGACTATGCAAGAAAGTGCAAAGCTTGTCAGGTCTACGTAGATTTCATACACCAACCATCCGAATTCCTACATTCGACGGTGGCATCCTGGCCATTTGAGGCATGGGGATTGGATATTATTGGTCCAATCACCCCACCTTCATCTAGAGGACACCGTTTTATACTGGCAATTACGGATTACTTCTCCAAATGGGCGGAAGCTGTTCCGCTTGTAGAAGTGAAGACATCAAACGTGATCAGCTACCTCAAGCATCACGTCATCTATCGCTTTGGACTGCCCCGAAGGATCATCCACGACAATGGTCCACAGTTCGCAAGCCATGCCTTCTATCGGTTTTGCGACAAACACCGGATCCAGAATGTTGCTTCAACACCATACAACCCGGCGGCTAATGGTTTGGCAGAAGTATTCAACAAAACTATAATCAAGCTTCTCAAGAAGTTCGTGTCCTCAAACAAACGCGACTGGAATGAAAAGCTTGGCGAATGCTTATGGGCGTACCGTACTACTGTCCGGACGGCCACTGGGAACACACCATTCTCTTTGGTGTACGGAAGTGAGGCAGTTCTCCCACTGGAGACTCAAATCCCCTCACTCCGCGTCGCCCTCACTTACCGATTGAGGACGAATGATAATTATCGTTGCCGGCTGCAAGAGTTGGAGGCTTTAGAAGAAAAGCGCCTGCTAACTCAACAGCGAATCGAGCTTTATCAAGTCCGCATCTCTGGAGCTTTCAACAAGAAGGTTAAACTCAGAACATTCCAAGTAGGTGATCTCGTCTTGGCAGTTCGAAGGCCGATGGTTATGACTCACAAAACTGTCAGCAAATTCCAGCCAAAGTGGGAAGGCCCATTTATTATCGAGGCGGTATTCTCTAATGGTGCATACCGTCTCGCAAAACAAAATGGAGACTTGCTTATGATGTCCATCAACGGCAAGTTCCTGAAGAAATACTATATCTAAACGACATCCGCCGAATCAACTGGATTGTTGAGTTATGTACCCTTAGGTACCGCTGAACTTACACTCTGGTCACTCCAAATGAATCTATATCGCATCTTCTGGGTAGTAGGTCATGTATGATCATACCTCTGAACTTCCTTCCTAAAAGAGCATTTTTCTCATAATCTATTACCCGCGCTTTCAGTGCATAAAAAGGGTAACAGATCCATAAAATTCCCGAAACAGCCACGTCGATGTCACCTCTGAGTTGTTTCACATCCATCAAAAACAAACCACCCCTTACGTAGAACTTCTACGTCCATATTACCTCTGAGTTGTTCTATATACCCTTCGTAGAGTCCACTCCTACCACGTCCTCATTAACTCTGAGTAGGAAGACTCCGTTGTAAAACCCTCATGTTTACCACGTCCATATTACCTCTGAGTAAGTATGTCGGTTTCTCTCGACTTATTATCCGTACGCAAAAAAAACTAGGGTACACCAAGGATAATAGGCCCACAAATGTCCATAATTGACCACAAATGTCCACAGTTGACCATAAATGTCCGCAGTTGACCACAAATGCTCTACTAGATTTTCTAGTACATGCGTCTCTTTTCTCACAATCTCATGCCTCTCGAACCCAGCTGTTCCATGGCATTCTTTCGTCCGATACCAAGAACTTCCATATCCACCTTACCGCGGAGTTGTTCTAGGTATCCCTATCAAACTTATTATCCGTACCTAAAACCAAGGTATGCCATAGGTAATAGGTCCACAGAAAGTCCCCCAGTGGGGCAAACACATAATACCAAAGATGCAGTACAAGCACGACAGATAAAAGATGATGCAAACAAAGTCATTTATTTAAATCAAAAGTACTACATTTTTTTGGACCACGTCCCTGTCAAAAAGATGAAGAAACATAAAAAAGGAAAGGAAAAGGCCGATCATGGTTCGACGACACATAATTTTCGGAGCCGGTCCTTCGGCTTGGACGTTGACCGCTCAACTCTCAGGGTCGCCCGGCGCTTAGCCTCTTGCGTCAGCTTCTCTGCATCCTCCAGATGCGCATGTGCCTGCCAGCCGTGTTCAAGCCTCTTCAGTGCACGCTCCAAGGAATCTGAGGTTCGGGTGACCTTGTCAGTCTACCAGAAAATTACCTCCTTGTCTTCGCGCGAGGCCTGCAGCTCAGACTCCAAAGAAACCAATTTTCTCTAAAGCTGGAGGATTTGCTCCTTGGTATCGGCTATCCCACGAGAGGCGGCCTCTTCCCGAGCGATGCAGTCCTCTCCGCTGCGGCTTAATTGATCGTACTTTAGCAACAAATCTCGGAGGTCCTTCATCAGAGCAGGCTTGGACGTCTCCCGTACCGTCCTTACCTTTTCTATGGCAGTTAAAAGGAAGGCACGCTCCTGTTCTATTGATAAAGACAGATCAACTTGTCGCAGTACCTGATACTGAGCTACCAGCTGATCAGCTTCTAGTAACTTGGGCTCCAAAAGCTTGACCATCCCTATCCTACAGGGGAGGGTTATGAGAAGTTCAATCTGGCCACGAGCACATTAACGGGCCAATGCAAAAGATGTTCCCCTCTCCACGGTAGCCTCAATCCCTCGCTTCAGGTAGCGGTAGAAACTGTCAACCATATGCTTCGACGATTCATCGAGAACTTTCGAAGAAGACGGCGTCAAGGAAAGAGTAGGTGGCAGAGTTGAAGAAGATGCACCGGAACTTGATGCCCCTGCCACTATGAAAACAAGTTTCGAGTGATAGGATGCTTGAATAGCAGCCATCTCCTCCTCCTCCGCCCGAAGGATCTGGAGACTGGACAGGGCGGAGAGGTCGACCTCCGGAGCCACATGAATCAAGGAGGGTGCAGGGACCATTTCTTCCCGTCTCGGCCGTTCTACTGCCTGTTCTCCTGAACTCGAACCGGCAGGAGGCCCCTCGATATGAGTTGAAGGAGGAGGAGGCATACTTTCTTCCACCAAATCCCCTCCGGTGACTTCTCCCTCGATGATGTCCGTCGTCAGCGGTGAAGGAGCAGGACCTGTATGTTCGGAGCAACCATCGATCAGCTTAACCCGAAGGATGTGAAGATAGAGCAAATGAACCTCCTCACTAGTCAAGACTTGACTTAGCTTACCAGGGGAGGGTTGCTGAAGCTGAGGCTCGCTCACAGCCATTGTATCCTCCTCACCAGTGACATCTGAGCCGAATGCAGCTGGTTCTTCTGCCCAAGCAGCCCCGAAGATAGACGCAATTGGGTCAGCATCACCCGGCTGGAATTCAGCAACCTCGGGGATTGGCTCAGTAGAGCCCACATCACCCTGGGTTGAGATATCAGCAATGGGAGGAACCTCAACCGTCATCGGGAGAACCCTGGCGGAGATAAGCTCAGCAAGCATATCGCTAATTAAAGTGGCTAGAGCCGGGTCGACTTCAGAGACAGTAGCCGGCTCTCGAGAGTCTACTTCTCCTAACGCCTACAAAGAAAAGGAGAAGGATTAGATCATAATACAGAGAAGAAGAGCTAAGAAAAGATGGTTGTAATTCGATTTACCTCCGAAACGGCATCAATATCCTTGCTTCTCTCTCGAATGATTGGCCAGCGGGGCTTGATAGCGGCCCATTTCTGAAGTAAGTTATGCTGCCAACAGCGGACTCACGCCTGCTTCGCTTGCGTGAAGGACCAGGCATAATGGGGGACTGATCTGCCACCACATCATCTGCGGGAGGAAGAGGCAGGTTATCGGAGTCATCCACTTCGTCAGCATGGTTGACTCTGAGTCTGACAACTCAACTGCATTCTTCTTCTTTGTCCTCGTCTTGGACCCTTTTGGTTTCTCTTCCAAACCAGTACCGACAATAAAACTGGTACTTGGGTCAAAATTGGTAGGGGGCTTATTCACCATAACATGCTACCTAGCCGTCGTGTACAAAATCTGCCCTGACTCCTTAGCATCAGGCATAGAGAAGCTGGTGCGGGCGTGAACCGTGTTATAGTAGTGCCAAGCCCTGATGCTGTCAAGGACACTACCCTTAAAACCCAGGCAGGGGCTGGGATTGTCCAGAAACAGCTGACTATACCCAAACTGTCGGGAGAACCGACTGGGCAAGTAAGGCTCCAGGAAGACAGAGTTGCGGTTACGATATACCAGGTGTGCAGGACGGATGTTCTACAACCAGAAAGAAGTAGGGAGGCCCAGTACCATCAAGATGTACACCATTCACTTCTTCATGTGTAAAAGGAGGGACAGACACGAAAAAGGTATATGTGTCCCCTCTCGCCAACGCCATCCGACAGGTTGGTATAGTACTGCACTCCCAAGGCATACGGCGATACTGGAAGATGAAGGCATCATCCGCAGTTAAGTCATCTTCTGGGCCAGGCCTCATCAAAGACTGGCAGCACATCAACAGCCACCCCATCAGATAATGATAGGGCAATTCGATCCGTTCAAAGTCTTTCGCCGTATCACGAGCAATGATCTTGGACGAGAAAGCGCGGAGGCCATAATGTATGCTGCACACCATGGCAGGGAGGAGAGCTAGTCTGGCCCCAAAGACCAGCTTCACCGTAGGAAGGATAAAGTTACGACTGATTCTCTCAATAGAGCCAGCCCCTTCCGAAACTACGCAGTTCTGTAGCCATACCATCAGAAATCCTCCCAGAAGAGCCTTCTCGGACAACTTCTGAGTTTTCTGATAGAAATAAGTAAAAGAGTCAGATTGACTCCCAAATCTGCCACCGGTGGTTTTCACCCTTTTGGCGGTCGACACCTGGTCCTGCACCTCCTTCCGGGTTCGAGGTCTCCGGAGAAAACCCCGACCTGAGGCACCGAGCTTAAAAAGGTAACTGAGCCACCCTTCTTATGAGGAAGGTTCCCTTCTGAGCTGTCGTTCTTCTTTTTCAACATCTGCTAGCACGTGCTGTGGTGACACAGCAATTCCCGGTAGACAGCAACAAAGTTCGGGAACCTCTGTTCCAACTCATCGAACTCTTCGTTCGTGGAGGTATACACTTCGAAGACTTTATTTCCCCAGGGCAGCCTGGAGACTTCACGCATCTCGTAGAGAGCGAGTCCCATCTCCCCTCCCGGTGTAAAGAAGGTCCTCGTTTTGTGGTTGTACATTTCAATATGAGCCATGAAGAGCTTCTTGTTTATGGGCAAACCATAACAGGTGCCCCGAATGGCATGATACAAGCCGATCTCGCGCAGGATATTCTCGTACGTCCGCAAAATCCACATGGGCAAGTTGGTCCATGAAGGGATGGGGTTCATCCAATTCAGCAACGCCAACCGACCAATGGGGTAGGACCCCTTCTGAGAAAGCTGGTTCATGAAAGTTTCAGCTTGAGAGAACCGAAAGTTGGGACCCTGCATATTTAAGAAACTAGCCGGGGCCAACCCCATCACATAGCAGCTGACCGACGTCCTGCACGCGACCGCCGACCCCAAGTTTCTGTTATAGTGAATATCGCCCACAAACATCCCCTGCCGGCTCGGAGTCAAGGAATCTACCATCTTTTTGTCCATTGGCAGCATGTTGAACCACGACAGTGGGAAATGATGTTCCATCTGAGGAATGTGGATCGCCACCCCGTAAGAAGAAAAACTCCAACTTTCAGATATGTCTAGAACGTTGAAGTTCTTTACAGTCAGGGCATCTTCGAAGAGGAACGCAGGTTTTAGGTGTTGGCCCCCGAATTTCCCCGAGTTCATCATACCCGAGAGAAAGTAGAAGGACTGGTTTTTGATTTTCCGTAGTGTCACGACCCGCACCCTAGAGTAAGGACACGAGAAGTGGGTACGTCGAGCCTACGCCGCAGTGTCGGCGGCAGAACGCTGTCCTAGGTCACAACACCTAACAATATAATGCTAACAGTTTATACTCCCCGAATGGGGGTGACATAGCAGAAATAAACTCAATCACAACTGAGGAAGAAGCACGATATGATATAGAACTCAAGGAAATACAGATGATCAGAAGAGTCTAAGATAACATCTCAACAATTATCCAGAAATACAAGTCTATCTATTGAATATGAAAGAATATATACAACCCAGATCTCAAAGAAAGAAATAAAGCCTAACTAAACTAGTTCCAAGACAACATGAGTAAGATAAAGCCTAACTAAGCTAGTCTAGGCAATATGGGTGATGTCATCAGCTAGAGCTGGGTCCTCCTGAGAGTCCAGCTCATAAGTGTCATCTAGGGCTGCCCCATAGAAGGTATCCACACAGGCCTCCTCCTCGTCCTCTGTAATATTTTCAACAGGTCCAGTCAGGACAGGAGCGAGCACAATACATCTCAACAGTTCATAGCAGGTTAGAAAATATAATCATGCAGTAAAGTAAGATATAGATACTGAAGGAAATGCAGTATGTAAACAGAGAGAGCTGTAATAGAAATATCTACTATAAATAGAGACTAACTGTGGCTAGTGAGTCAGAGTACAATATAGACATATAAATGGCATAGGAGATTCTGATGCTACACTACTTGAATAATATTCATATGTCTACTTCTACTCTCCCGTACCCCGAATCAATACACAAGGATCCAACCAGGTTATGTTATAATTCCATGCAAAGGCCCTCGAAGGGTGATACATGGATGTCCCATAAATGGAGATTCTAGGAGATTCTAGGAGACCCAATAAATGGGATAAGGATTCAAGGAAGACTCTGTGAACATGAGGGTACATGTCCAAGTGATCAATGAACCAATGAAGCATAGTGATACGCCATGTAAGTGAAACGCACAGAACATATAGTACCCGATGCTCCCTGAAGGGATAACATCTCAAGAAGGGATCCATATAGTACTAATCCGTGTGACCAACGTGACAGTATCAAGTAAAGTAATTTAATGTAGGAAAATAATTCTAAGCAGGATATGAAATGATCAAAGAATGTACTCGCCTGTATCTGAGTGTTCGTGCGACTCGACACGACACTAAAACATGCTCAGAGCAAAGGAAATCCATAAGCAAGGTTAAAACCCTAATTCCTATTCAAATACATTTCAGAAAATAGATCGAAATGTCCTTTGGGGCATTTCGCCAAACACCTATATACATAGACTGATACGTGTCCGATACGGACACGTATCGGACACGAAACTTAGGGTTTGCTAGTCCTATAGCTAGGGTAGGCCTAGGGCTTCCTAGATCTGAAGTAAAACAGTAATTTCATGGAGTAAAATTGAAATTACCTATAGGTTGCAAATCCTCCAAAAAACTCCAAAAAGGGGTTTTCCTCTTGATAGCCAAACTTCTCCAAATTGTCCAAACTCTAAAATATTCTTCCATAAACAGTAAGAACAGATGGATTAGAACCTATTGCAACTTGTTTGGGTGGAAAAGGAATTAAATATGAATTTCTAGGATTTAATGAAGATGGAGACTCACCTCTTCTCAAACTTGAAAAATTCCTAATGAAGGCTAGCCCTAATTTCTACGAGGGATTAAATAGAGTGGGAATGACTAGGTAGCCGGCCATGGGCTGGAATGGGCTAGGGTTAGGTTGCACTAGTGTTGGGTTGGGCCTTCAAGGCTAAGTCACAAGTCATGACTTGTGAAACCACAAGCCATTTCCTATTCAAATAAATTCCTAATTTCCCCAGAATAATTCTAATGGGTTTTGATTCCACTAACTTAGGTCAAGCTAGGGTTTCATAACCTAACCAAGTAGTCATGACCTAGGTTAGCCTCTAGGACAGTCTCCTAAGTCAACACTAGTCAAAGTCAACTATAGCACTAAATCAATATATTAAAAATCACCAAAAATCATAATATGAAATAAATATCAATAAATAATAATTATAATTACAAAATTTCAAAATTACCCTCATTTGAAAAACTGGGTGTTACAATCCTACCCACCTTAGAAAAATTTCGTCCTCGAAATTAAGATGAGCATACCCCTTCTAGGTTAAGTCCCCAGCAATCATAGTCTCAGAAACCTATTTTAAATCATACAGTTGGAAAGTGTAACCTATGGGGTCATGGCATGTATTATTAGTCTGGGATCTCATCTAGTTATACCAACTATGCTACAGTACTAGGCAATCACAAGATATCAAAACATACAAGCAAGGGATGCATCAAATATTCTCAAAAGGGGATACTAAGGTTGGCACCCGAATTTCCCCGAGTTCATCATACCCGAGAGAAAGTAGAAGGACTGGTTTTTGAAATCCCGTAGCCTCTCCTCAGGTTCATCCTTCGAAAACTGGTTCGACATATAATCAACTAAATGATCGAACATTACACCCACGGCAGATTGGGCTCGACCTACCAAGAGTTCTCTCGTGGGATTGACTGGGAACTTAACTGAAAAAGGACAAAAGAAACAAGTTAGAAGATGGCCAGAGAAAACCACTTAGTGTGTTCTGAGCTTATGCGGCTCTGATTAAGTGGGTCTTTATGCGGCCCAGTTTAAAGGAGCTTATGCGGCTCTGATTAGGGGGTCTTTATGCGGCCCAGTTTAAAGGAGCTAATGCAGCTCTGATTAGGTGGGTCTTCATGCGGCCGAGTTCATATGAGCTCTTGCGGCTCTGTTTAGTGGGACTTCATGCGGCCTAGTTCATAAGAGCTCATGCGTCTCTGTTTAGTGGGACTTCATGCGGCCCAGTTCATAAGAGCTCATGCGGCTCTGTTTGGTGGGGCCCAGTTCATAAGAGCTCATGCGGCTCTGTTTGGTGGGGTCCAGTTCATAAAAGCTTATGCAGCTATGTTTGGTGGGTCTTCATGCGGCCCGGCTCATAAAGTGCTTGTGCAGCAACATGACGACTCTCATGCGGCTCGGACATGAGGTATACCCCATGCGGCTCGGACATAAGACGTTCATGCGGCCTATAAAGCACAACATATGCGGATTCATCACACTGAACTTAAGCAGTTCAATAAAGACGAAGAGAGCATTATATGCCAAAGGCCCGTACATAAAATATGTGACATAGCCATTATGGTTAGGGTTTGAATCCATGCAGTTCTTCTCAATGCTCTTACCGTCAATAGCAGGATGAACGTCGGGGTGAACTGAGATCGCCGACGAAGTGGCAACTCCTTTGCCCTTGGTTGCAGCACTGAAGGAAGTCTTGGGAGCCATTGATGATCGAAAGAGGAGAATAGATGGTGACTAGGGCATGAAAGTTTGAAGAAAGAAGAGAGTAAAGATAGTAAAGAATCTCTCTCTTCAAAAATTACTTATATTTACAGGCTAACATGGGCGTGGAAACCGATAGACGCTTCGGGTTTCGTGCTACCTAAAAGATAAAGCCGACCCTTGGAATTCTATCCCCTTTCATGCAAAAAAGAATACTCATAATCATCAAGGCAAATCTAAATATTTAATGCCGACTCTCGGGATCCTATCCAAAAGACGACTTTAAATCAAAAACAAATCAAGAGCAATTAATGAGACGCCTACGTGGCAGAAAGACCTGCCTATGCGGCCAGAGAAGACCATGCGGCCAGAGAAGAATATGCAGCCAGAGAAGACTATGCGGCCAGAGAAGCCTATGCGGCCAGAGAAGACCATACGGCCAGAGAAGACTATGCGGCCAGAGAAGTCTATGCGGCCAGAGAAGCCTATGCGTCCAGAGATGACCATGCGGCCAAAGAAGTCTATGCGGCATAAAGAGCTTATGAGGACATACCCATGCTTCATAGTCAAAGTTTTTCAATTTCACAAATTGAAAACTTTGAAGGGGGTCTTGTAAAAGCATGAAAAAGTATAGTGATTCTTATGCGGCCCAGAAACTCTATGCGGCTCAAAACTTGGGGGGTCTCATGTGGCTCAAAAATCCCTCAGAGCTGCATGCGGCTCAGAAATCTTTATACAGCTCAGAAGGAGCCACGTAGTCTTATACGGTTCAAAATAGGCCTATACAGCTGTCCATAATTACTCCGTGTAGCTGGCCATTAGATGCTCTGACACAAAGTGACAACAAATGATGGCTTTGACATAAAGAAGAGACGCGACATGCTCATAAAAAGACGAGAAAATCTTTATGATAGCTGGCACAGTTCACAAATTTCAAGAAAGTTCTTTATATGGATCGCCTGAGTGACCTTCATGCGGCTCGGTTATGAGGCCACCCTCATGCGGCTCGGTTGTGAGGCCACCTGTAACACCCAGTTTTCCAAATGAGGGTAATTTTGAAATTTTGTATTTTAATTTATTTAATTATGATATTTAAATAATGATATAATTTTTGGTGATTTTTAATCATATTAAAACTATTTAAAATCATAACTTGTGATTTTTGTGTTTTGCTAGTGAAACCGTAGAGACTGTCTATCCTAGAGCCTGGCCATGTGATTAGGGTATTTTCATTTATCATTTTTAGTTTGAGGGTATTTTTGTCATTTTTGAATTATTTGAATTTAATATATTTTATTAGGAATTTAAAATGATTTATTTGAATGGTGTGATTTAAATACTAGTTTATTTATTGCCACGTGGTTTTGGTTAGCCTAACCTAGATTGGACCTAACCTAGATTAGCCATAGCTAGCCTAGTTAGCCACATTGTGAATTAGTTAGTATTGGATAGTGGTTGAGTCATGTTTAGCTAAGTGGGTGGTTTGCAACTTAACTAGGAAAGAGCCCTATATTCTAGGCCACTCATTAGCCTTGATTCATTGCTAGCCCTTAGATGCAACCTAAAAACCCTAACCCTAGCTAAAGTGGCCAGCCAAGACCCCCCCTTGCCTATATAATATCCTTTTAGAAATTTGTGCCTCTTTCCATTATTCTATCATTTTTCCTAAGAACTAGGTAAGCCTCCATTCTATTTTCTTCATAGTTTAATCAATAGAGCTTCATTTTTATTGAGATTTCTTCCATAGGGTTCTAATCACTGTTCTCCTACTGATTGTGGAGTCACATCTCAGATTTGAAGCAATTTGGAGATTTTGGGTGGCTTTGGAAAGCTCCTTTGAAGAGGCTTTTTGTGTTGAAGAACACACATAGGTAAATTCCTATCCATCCATTAAAATTAGGTTTTCTTTGCATAAATACCAAGCCCTAGGTGTCCTTGTGCTTTAGGAATAGGGTTTGCTCGATTTCGTGTCATGTACGTGTCCGTATCGGACACGTATCACCAACCAGCGTAGGTGTTCGACGAAATACCACAAAGGGCATTTTGATCGAGACTTCGATTTGTGTTTGAATGGAAATTTGTGTTTTTGTGTCGCTTATGGGTTTCTACTTGACTAAGCTGGATTCGTGTCTTGGTTGTATCGATTTGGAGTCGTGGACACGGTCGCGCGCATGCGAGCTGCACTGCCCTGCTGCTAGCGGGTTCGTGCGAGCTATCCAGGGCATGTGGGCACGTGTCCTTTGGCTCAGAGCTCGGGGCAGTGTCTGACACGACAATCCACAAGCCTCGTGTCCCTTGGATTCGTGTCGGGTGAGGAATCTAACCCGCACTGGACACGGGGAGCACAGCCACTGAACAGTTCAGTGTGCTCTAGTCTGTGTGAATGCTTGGACACGTTTGTGTCCTGATATTGGACACCATATTGGTTGTGTGACACGTATACATGTTGAATGTTCATTACCAACCATAATTTCATTATTAAATGTTAAATTGAATGATAGATTGGGGACTTCCCCCTTTAGGCTGATACAGTGATGTATCAGTGAGATTCACTTCTCTTAGATTCATTCATTTAATGAATTAACCATGCTTTTAGCTATGTTTAATTATCTGAAAAGTAGTTAACTTGTTAGCTATAGGTAGGTTCTTGTTGAGGAATTTCAATGGGTTGTTCGAATACAGTTTTTTTTCAGTGACTACAATATTATGATGAGTATATTGTTCCTGCCACATTGACTGAATTTATTCCCTGGGTTTAAGAGTAGCCTACTGGTTTCTAATCATGTTGAATTGTTGTTTTATTAGCCCATATGTGATAGAGTTATAGCCATGTTAAATTTGATTTAAGGTTGCCACTGTCAAGTTAAATTAGTATGACTGAACTGTCATTTGGGGTTTCTGTTAAAACTGGAAAAACTGAATTGATTTCCCTTTCCCTTTTTAACTGAGATTAACAGGAAATATAATATGTGGGTTGGCTTGTGAAAACCAAGTTTTCCTCTATGTTAATCCTGGGATTCATTACTGTTTTGCATTCACTAATATGGTTTCCTTTTCCTTATTTTTATTGAAATCTGAGAATAGAGTTGAGGTCTTTATGTGTATTTGGGTTTCATTGACTGAAAACTGGTTTTGGGAAGTTAGTTTTCTTCTTAGACTTAAAACTGAGAATTGAATTCATTCCTTAATACTTGAACTGATTTCCTCTCCTTAATTGAATTTTGAATGATTGATTTCCTTCCTTATCTGAGTATTAATTCTTCCTTCTAAACTGATTTGAAGTTAGCCATATCGATTAAATACCTTGTGTTAGTATTGTTGGTGTTAAATTCGAATTGGTATGGAAATGTGGATTGGTTTATATGTTAGCTGTCATTTTATTTCCTCAATAACCTGAAATGTGATTCCCTATTTAACTGTTAATTCCCCACACATTGCATTGGTTGTTGGTTGATTTAATGAAGGTTTGATTACTAAATTCTTGTCAAATCTGGAATTGATTTCCTTTCCTATAAACTAATTCGAAATTGAGTCTATATGTTAACTGTCATTTGTTCAATATCCAACCTGTCGAATTAGTTTCATTTCCCCTTGTTGTTTCCATTTGACACTTCACTGTCATTCATATCATAACCCACACACACACACAGGTTTATACCATATACACTACAGTGTTTCACACACATGAATGACACTGTACACAGGAACCATGCCACATTCCTATACCATTCACTGTTTTTCCTATTTTTTAGGATAACACACACACACATTTGTCCCTAACACAACCACACATGTTTACTGATAGAATACTGTTAACAAGTGCCTGAGGACACCCACAATGCCTTCTCTTGTCACACATTATGCACATACACTCTAGTGTACATATTTCTGTCACCTGTACACTACTCTCACCGGTAACACACACACTGTTTTATGTTTCCTTTCACTATATAACACACACCCACAAGAACACATTGACTCCTCCTAACACATACACATACATGTTTCAGTTCACACATTTCATGAGAATACTCCTTACATACACATCTCCTACACACTCTAACACTCACACAGTTTTCTGAGTTCCTTTCATGTATTCCTACACACACACACATCACATATTATCCCCCTCTCTATGTAAATACAATGTATACATATTTCTATATATGTAGTGTGCCTATAGCTATATATAGCATGTCTAACCTATGTGATGTGTGAATGGTGGAGTAGGATATGGAAATTTCTATATGTGTGATAGCTAATGTGCTAGGCATATTCTATTGTGTAGGTAGAATATATATATATATATATATATATATATATATATGTGAATAGTGATATATATATATACAAATATATATATATATATATATATATATATATATATATATATATGGTATTGGCCCTTGGTGTGTCTATTAGACTAGTGAGAGCTTAGTTAGACTTGTTTAGTCTTGATTAGGCCTAGAATAGACTAGTTAGACTAGTATAGACTTGTTTGACTTGGTTGACCTAGTTTGACTTCTAGGGTTGACCATGGTTGACCAAGAGTTGACTTTGGTCTAGATTGACCTAGAATAATGTAGAATGCATAGTAGAACTTCATGTTATCATTTTAGACTTGTTGTGACTTGTGCTGTTCTGATTAGGAGCCAGACACCTCTCCCCGAACAGTATATTTACTTTGGACATTCAAACATCAGGCGAGTACATTCTCTGATCATTTCATATCCTGTTTAGAATTATTTTCCTGCTTTAAACTACTTTACTTGATACTGTTATGTTGGTCACACGTACTATATGGATCCCTTCTTGAGATGTTATCCCCTAAGGGAGCATCGGATACTACATGTTCTGTGCGTTTCACTTACATGGTGTATCACTATGCTTCACGGTTCATTTATCACTTGTGACATGTACTCTCATGATCACAGAGTCTTCCTTGAATCACCCATTTATGGGCATTCCCAGAATCACCCATTTATGGGCCTATCATGTATCACCCCTTGTGGGCCATTGTATGGAATCATAACATAACCTGGCTGGATCCTTGTGTATTGATTCGGGGTACGGGGGAGTAGAAGTGGACATGTGAATAATATCCAAGTAGTGTAGTTCCCAGAATTACTCCATAGTATAGTTCCCAGAATCTCCTATGCCATTCACATGTTTATATTGTACTTTGACTCACTAGCCACTGTTAGTTCTCTACTTATAGTAGATATTTCTATTACAGTTCTCTCTCTGTTTACATTCTGTACTTTCTTTCAGTTCCTGTATCTTACTTTACTGCATGATTATATTTTCTAACCAGCTATGATCTGTTGAGATGTATTGTGCTCGCTCCTGTCCTGACTGGATCTGTTGAAAATATTACAGAGGACGAAGAGGAGGCCTGTGTGGATACCTACTACGGGACAGCTCTAGATGACACCATTGATCCGGATTTCCAGCCGGATCCATTAGCTATAGAGACTGAGGCTCCCAGGTCTAGGTTTACTATTACTGTCATTTGGGATCTGGATTGTATATATTCTTTCATATTCAGTAGCTGAGACTTGTATTTCTAGATGTTTGTTGAGATGTTATCTTAGACACTTAGACTTTTCTGATCTTCTGTATTTCAATTGAGTTTTATATCATATCGTACTTCTTCTTCCTTAGTTGTGATTGAGTTTACATTCTGCTATGTCACCCTCATTCGGGGAGTATAAACTGTTTAGCCTTATACTGTTAGATGCATTGAAACCTAGGACAGCGTTCTACCGCCGACAAGGAGGCGTAGGCTGGGCATTGTTAGGTCTCGTACCCTTACTCTACGGTACGGGTCGTAACACATTTTTAGTGGCGGCCCATGCAGGTCAAGTTTGTGTAGTGGTATTCGAACTAGAGTATCACTACAGCCTGCAGTAGGATTAGGATATTTTTGGAGGTACTCAATCATATTAAGAAAAACTCTTAATCAGATTCCTTATCTAAATTGTTGCTTATTGACTTCCCTTGAATATAAACTGTCCTTCTTTGAATTTTTGCTTCATTCTCAGAAATTGCTTCTTGTTTTGATCTGTTTTCGTGATGGTTATGAAGACACGATCTCATCGCTCCGGTCCGGGGAATACTATCGAGAGGCTTGCCACCTCTCGTCCTGTTCATCAGGGCCTCGAGACCGCAGCTCCTGTTGTGCCGACTCAGGTTGGCATTTATGCTACATTGGAGGTACACCTCTGTCTGTACAGAGACATTTTTCCGTCATTCCCGATTTCTCTCAGCATCAGCGGTTCATGCAGCATCAACAGCAGACCAGGGAAAACCAGCAGGGGCGAGCTATCGTCAGGACAGTCGAGGATACATAGACCATTGAAGATCTTGCTGCAAGTTCTATTCTTCTCAATTCAATTTCCACAATTGCCTCTTATAACTATCTTGAAATTCGATTTCATCTGTTCCTTGTTGACTGATAAATTTGTTATGTTGTTCCTGTGTTATGTTTGTTTTTTTTCTTCTGAGAAAAATCATATGGGCTAGGTCACCTAAATCATGGGATCTAGAATCTTTGATAGTCGTGTTAGTTGGCATAGTGAGGACATGTAGTCAGATTTTGGATGTATTTCTCGGGTATAGGAATTTAAGGTTTTCGCCGTCGCATGCGGCAATACGAAAGTTTTAAATACCATGAACCTAGAGGTACGTACCTTAGTCAAGGACTCTGTAATTATCGTAGCCTTGCTCACTAGCATGATGAAGACTCTGGACAACATGATTTTGGACAGACGCATATGATTAACAGATTATATCTTGAGAAGGTTTTAAACATCATACCCTTTTGTTGTTATAAATAACTTAGGAGTAGGGATATTTAGTTTTGTAGAGCTTATTCATATGTGGTTCTTTCATAGTATAATGATATGATGACTTGTAGAGTGTATGTACCCTAGAGATGATAGTTAGCATTGGTATTAGAATAGTAACCCATGGTAGATGATTTTTCCGTTATTTATAATATCAACCAGTTATGTATAGGATGTTAGTATGCCTTGCAACCTTTATGATTATTATTATTTTTCCTTACCATCTTCCAGTGAGGCACCCATGACCAGAGCCTGCCCTTGAGTATATTTGTAGTTTCACCTAAGACCGAGAGGTCTATTTATATAGATAGGTTGCAAATGATATTGACACATCGGTTGGTTGGTACCTATAGGTCATTGTTGTATAGGATTATTGACAAGTTATTTAGCCTATATTTGGCTCAGTTTTCTCTTTTAGTTAATTTATCTTTGTGTGGAGTTCAGTCATGTTTGATCAACCTTAATAGGCAGTGTGTAGACCCTTCACTAGATACCATGTTCCCTTGGTTCAGACTTGTATAAGTTGTTCACTGCACTCAACTTTCATTACCTACCATATTGCATCATAGAGTTCACTCGACCATTGTTCAGACACCAATTATTGACTCACCAATATAACCATAAAACCCTTACCATATTCTGCATATCTGGAGAGTTAGTATCGTGCATATTAGAGGTCTGCACTCATCCTTACTCCTGTACATGGTGACCTACTGCATCTCTTAGCATTTACCTTAACCTACTGTATCTCTTAGCATTTACCTTACTTGATAGCCTTACAATACCCTTCATTATAACCTGCAGTACCTGTCCTACAAAACCTTTTTGGGCAGGGTTGTTCAGTCCATTTAGGACAGTTGTTTTCTTTGGAGATATAATGTGGGTTGTTGATAAGAGTTCTCCCTTGACCACTGTTCTGTTCCAACACACCCAGCAGTATCTGAACTTTTCTTGGAAGTGATAGGCATGTGGTAGTGAGTTGGTGTTATTAGACTTTGAGTAGAGTTGAGGTGATGAGGGTAAAGCATATATATATATAGCTTGTATATATGTAATATATTTTGATTGGTACGTAGCCTACACTCATTTGCAGTATACTGCCTATTGTATTCCTTGTACACCATTTTGGTTCACTTCTTCATACCACTGTCCTGCATGTAGTTAGTTCAGCCAGATATAGAGGAGAGGCCAGGTTGATCTAGAGGCATGTTTCAGTCACCATGTAGGTTTCCTTTCACTTTGACTATACAAGTGGACCCAAATGTCCTGTCCTTTAGCTCATAATTTCAGTCCCCTTGGCATCATTTCCTTTTGCCTATATTGATGTTTCAGACCATTCATCCTTAGCCTAATGCTAAGCTTTTGTTTCAGTGCCTTATGAGTTTCGTCTACTTTAACCCTTGGTTGATCAGTTATATATATATATATATATATATATATATATATATATATATATATATATATATATATATATTTTTATATCATATATATATATATATATATGATACACTTAGGATATATGTGATGGGTTGTTGTTCTCGAGCATATATATATGTGGTATTGGGATTGGTGTGCTTAGCTTGTAGGTACTTAGTTATGGGTGACTTGATAGGATTGGAAAGTTAAGAGCTAGCCTATTATAGAGTTTCTTTTTTGCTAAATTCTGATTGCCAACACTAGGTAGCTAGCATAGGTAAAATCCTAAAAAGTTGACCAGTTGATGACCAAGTACTAGGATGTTGAGAAAATTGACTAGTGATTAACCCTTGACTATGTTTGACCTAGAAGGGGGTGCGATCATCTTAATTTCGAGGACGACATTTTTCTAAGGTGGATAGGATTGTAACACCCAATTTTCCAAATGAGGGTAATTTTGAAATTTTGTATTTTAATTTATTTAATTATGATATTTAAATAATAATATGATTTTTGGTGATTTTTAATCATATTAAAACTATTTAAAATTATGACTTGTGATTTTGTGTTTTGCTAGTGAAACCGTAGAGACTGTCTACCCTAGAGCCTAGCCATGTGATTAGGGTATTTTTATTTATCATTTTTAGTTTGAGGGTATTTTTGTCATTTTTGAATTATTTGAATTTAATATATTTTACTAGGAATTTAAAATAATTTATTTGAATGGTGTGATTTAAATACTAGCTTATTTATTGCCATGTGGTTTTGGTTAGCCTAACCTAGATTGGACCTAACCTAGATTAGCCATAGCTAGCCAAGTTAGACACATTGAGAATTAGTTAGTATTGGATAGTGGTTGAGTCATGTTTAGCTAAGTGGGTGGTTTGCAACTTAACTAGGAAAGAGCCATAGATTCTAGGCCACTCATTAGCCTTGATTCATTGCTAGCCTTTAGATACAACCTAAAAACCCTAATCCTAGCTAAAGTGGCCAGCCAAGACCCCCCTTACCTATATAATATCCTTTTAGAAATTTGTGCCTCTTTCCATTATTCTATCATTTTTCTTAAGAACTAGGAGAGCCTACATTCTATTTTCTTCATAGTTTAATCAATAGAGCTCCATTTTTATTGAGATTTCTTCCATAGGGTTCTAATCACTGTTCTTCTACTGATTGTGGAGTCACATCTCAGATTTGAAGCAATTTGGAGTTTTTGGGTGGCTTTGGAAAGCTCCTTTGAAGAGGCTTTTTGTGTTGAAGAACACACATAGGTAAATTTCTGTCCATCCATTAAAATTAGATTTTTTTTGCATAAATACAAAGCCCTAGGTGTCCTTGTGTTGTAGGAATAGGGTTTGCTCGATTTCATGTCATGTACGTGTCCGTAACGGACACGTATCAGCAACCAGCGTAGGTGTTCGACGAAATTCCACAAAGGGCATTTCGATCGAGATTTCGATTTGTGTTTGAATGGAAATTCGTGTTTTTGTGTCGCTTATAGGTTTCTACTTGACTGAGCTGGATTCGTGTCTTGGTTGTGTCGATTTAGAGTCGTGGACACGGCCGCGCGCGTACGAGCTGCACTGCCCTGCTGCCAGTGGGTTCGTGTGAGCTATCCAGGGCACGTAGGCGCGTGTCCTTTGGCCTGGAGCTCGGGGCAGTGTCTAACACGACACTCCCCAAGCATCGTGTCCTTTGGATCCGTGTCGAGTGAGGAATCTAACCCGCACTGGACACGGGGAGCACAGCCACTGAACAGTTCAGTGTGCTCTAGTCTGTGCGAATGCTTGGACACGTTTGTGTCCTGATATTGGACACCATATTGGTTGTGTGACACGTATGCATGTTGATTGTTTATTACCAACCATAATTTCATTATTAAATGTTAAATTGAATGATAGATTGGGGACTTCCCCCTTTAGGCTGATACAGTGATGTATCAATGAGATTCACTGCTCTTAGATTCATTCATTAATGAATTAACCATGTTTTTTGCTATGTTTAATTATCTGAAAAGTAGTTAACATGTTAGCTTTTGGTAGGTTCTTGTTGAGGAATTTCAATGGGTTGTTCGAATCCAGTTTTTTTTCAGTGACTACAATATTATGATGAGTACATTGTTCCTGCCACATTGACAGAATTTATTCCCTGGGTTTAAGAGTAGCCTACTGGTTTCTAATCATGTCGAATTGTTGTTTTATTAGCCCACATGTGATAGAGTTATAGCCATGTTAAATTCGATTTAAGGTTGCCACTGTCAAGTCAAATTAGTATGACTGAACTGTCATTTGGGGTTTCTGTCAAAACTGGAAAAATTGAATTGATTTCCTTTTCCCTTTTTAACTGAGATTAACAGGAAATATAATATGTGGGTTAGCTTGTGAAAACCAAGTTTTCCTCTATGTTAAACCTGGGATTCATTACTGTTTTGCATTCACTAATATGGTTTCCTTTCCCTTATTTTTATTGAAATCTGAGAATGGAGCTGAGGTCTTTATGTGTATTTGGGTTTCATTGACTGAAAACTGGTTTTGGGAAGTTAGTTTTCTTCTTAGACTTTAAACTGAGAATTGAATTCATTCCTTAATACCTAAACTGATTTCCTCTCCTTAATTGAATTTTGAATGATTGATTTCCTTCCTTATCTGAGTATTAATTCTTCCTTCTAAACTGATTTGAAGTTATCCATATCGATTAAATACCTTGTGTTAGTATTGTTGGTGTTAAATTCAAATTGGTGTGGAAATGTGGATTGGTTTATATGTTAGCTGTCATTTCATTTCCTCAATAACCTGAAATGTGATTCCCTATTTAACTGTTAATTCCCCATACATTGCATTGGTTGTTGGTTGATTTAATGAAGGTTTGATTACTAAATTCCTGTCAAATCTGGAATTGATTTCCTTTCCTATAAACTAATTCGACATTGAGTCTATATGTTAACTGTCATTTGTTAAATATCCAACCTGTCGAATTAGTTTCATTTCCCCTTGTTGTTTCCATTTGACACTTCACTGTCATTCATATCATAACCCACATACACACACACAGGTTTATACCATATACACTACACTATTTCACACACAGGAATGACACTGTACACAGGAACCATGCCACATTCCTATACCATTCATTGTTTTTCCTATTTTCCAGGATAACACACACACACTTTTGTCGCTAACACAACCACACATGTTTACTGATAGCACACTTTTAACAAGTGCCTGAGGACACCCACAATGCCTTCTTTTGTCACACATTATGCACACACACTCTAGTGTACATATTGTAGGACCGTTGAGCACCTCTAGAGGGGGGGTGAATAGAGTGTGTGTGTGCAGCGAAAAATAATCACCAATTAAAAAATTAAACTATGGCAGAGATATAAGAGACAGTAAATAAAGATAAAGGATTCAAACTCAGTGACACAGCGATATATACTGGTATCCCTCTGAGAGGACTAATCCAGTCTCGAGTACTCTTACTCGATGTTAATCCACTATGGCACAAGCTTTAACTGAGAGCTTGCAGTCTCTTACAACACCGTGCTTGGTGACAAGCGCACGACCAGCTTCACAACACCGTGCTTGGTGACGAGCGTACGACCAGCTCCACAACAGGAAAAGTTATTGAACTTGAACGACCTCTTTAAAACTCTTGGAATACCCAAAGACTCTAAATCAACTCTGATAGTACTGGTTTTTGGCTAAGAGGTGTATAGGTATGATTTGAAAATCTTGGATCGTTTGAAAACACTTGAGTAGTAGAGAAGAGAGAGTGAAGAATGAATGAGTGATTTGAAATGAAAAGTTCTTCTCTATTTATAGGTGTTTTCTCCAACCGAACTCGGACAGAACTCGGGCAGAGTTCGGATGCAAATATCTCGCAAAGAGACGTTGCTCGCTGATTTTGAGGCAACAGAAGTTTGAATCATTTTTGACCGAACTCGGTCAGAGTTCGGACCGAACTCGGGCCGAACTCGGTTACGAGTTCTGTCAGGAGATATTTGAAAATCATTTGTAAAAACAGTTTTCAAACTATGTTTTTGGTTATTTGTAAAATGATATGTAAAGGCTATTTTCAAAATATGTTTTTGAAATATTTTGTAAATGAAATACGAATAGGTAAATAGGTAGGCTTTTGGAATGTGGACAGTTTTAACCCTAAGCCAGTATTACCAAAACTGATTTTACAAAATAAATCCTCGACTCAATAAAATATAAAATACAGAATAAAATGAGAAATGAGTCTTCTGAAGATTTGATGATGTTGACGCTTTGTTTTGATGCAGTACATCGTCCGTTGAATTTAATTTCATGTATCCTGAAATGATTAGCAGCATTTTCTATATTTTGTGTATTGACTTAAGTGTATGTTGATTATCGAAATCGGGTGTGACCATGGAATGGGCCAACAATCTCCCCCATTTTGATAATTGACAAACTTTAGTCTATACCAAAATATATTTATATGAAATAGAACAAAATACAAAGTACCTGAAAAAAAATGAGATTTTTTGATTTGTTTTTGGATTTGTATATGCTTTGCTTTTTGGTATTGTACTCTTTTTCTCCCCCTTTGTCAAGTAGTAAAATGACTTGGCTCCCCCGTAATATGTGAAGCCAACAATAGACAAACACAAGACAAAGTGAAGCAAAAAGACATAATCACAGCATAAAACATATGGAAACAACTAATAGAGAAAGAAACAGCTCATAATAAACTGAAACAGTCATGAAAATTTCTACTAATAATCTAAAAGTACAACTGAAAATGTCCAACTAATCAGTTTAGACATGAAATAAAAAAAACTACATCAAACGATCATCATCTAATCAATGTCCACTAGCCCATAGCTGAATCCACGTCACATCGTGGGGTCGTCCGCACCAGGAGTCTCATGAGGAAAGTAGGCTGTAGTCGGGTCAAAATACTGAAAGGAAGCCTCATCAGTAAATTGAGGACCTGGAAAGGTAGGGTAAGGTAAGATGGTGACTGGATGGACAGGGTCATGAGCCAGGCTGTAGTGGAGGTCAGCAATGCTATTCCTCAGCACCTGGGCCTGAGAAGTGCGCCGGAACTCCGAATCCATATGACGTTGAGTAGAGACAGCAACAAAGTCATCAAAGCGCTGATAGAACGTCGGATCAAATCCTGGGACAGGGGCCGGAGCAGGAGGAGCATCAGCAGGAGGAACCTCAGCATCAGCAGCTGAAGCAGGTTGAGCTCCAGGAGGCAGAGGTGGAGCAGGAAATCGACGAGATCTAGTCAGCTCGACAGGAGTAGAGGAGATGGCACACGTCTCAAGATCTATCTCGAAACGTCGAAAGATAGAAGCTAAGTGCATTGGATATACTAGATTCCTACCTGCATTTCTGCAGTTAAGCATCCAGGACATCACAGTTTTGGGAATAGAGAATGGGATGCCAAAGTGAATATGATACAAAGCAGATAGTTCCATAAAGGTTACTTCATCAGTAGAACCTTTCTTTGGAAGAAGAACGGAGAAAACCATACAATGAAGTTCATAGAAGGTTTGTGTTTGCCATTGATTGTAAAAGTACAGAACAGTTTTATGGGAGGACTGAACTTAGACTCACAATACAAACTCGCTTGTACAAAGAAATCCTAGGGACGAAAACCTAGGTACAGCAGTCTAAGTACAATTGTTTATTTTAGATTCTGGGGGGTGACGATAGAGGCTCGGGAAGGCGACGGCAGCCCTGCCTTACTCCTTGGACGATCGGTATGCAGTCTTAGCTCGGAGAAGATCTGCTTGGCGTGGACGAAGGAATGCTCTTCTTGCTCTCCTCGTGTTGCTCTCCTGGCTTCTCTCTCTCTCTGTGGTTATCGAAAAGAGGGGAACTCTCTCTGTATATCTGTCTCTCTTTTTTTTTATTCTCCAGTTGCCGGGGGGTTTTTGCAAGGGAATGATGCTGGCTATTTATAGGAGTGGGGTGTGATCATTAGGGTTTGCTAATGATCATTTGTTTGGAATGTCGGTGCTCCTTCAATCTATCTGAACCCTTGATCCTGATTACAATAAATCTAGGCCATTAATGCGGATAGCACCGTATCTTGTGAGCAATTAATGCTAATTGCTTTAAATCTTCATGATTGATTATGCCAATGTCTGATTGCTCGCCACGTGTCCCATTAGCTTGATAATAAATGATATGCCCTGATCTTAGTAATTATGACGATGATGTCAAATATTCTTGTTGGGATTCGGTTAAATCCTTGATTGATCCGATGCCACGTGTTTTGATTGTGGGTCCTGCCAGAGCCGCATAGGATGGACAACACTTGAACCGCAGGAAGATACTCTTCGTGAGCCGCATAGGACAATGCTTCATCGAGCCGCAGGGAACGAACTCTCAATGAGCCGCATATGCATAGTCTTTGTGAGCCGCATGAGCTAGCGTTGTATTGATCCGCAGGGACTGAGCTCTCACTGGGCCGCATATGCATAGTCTTTGCGAGCCGCATGAGCTAGCGTTGTATTGAGCCGCAGGGGCTGAGCTTTCAGTGGGCCGCATATGGCTGATTTCTGCTAATCATATAGAGTGACTTCTCAGTGAGCCGCATGGAGCTGTTCTCTATTTAAGCCGCATGAGATGTTGCCACGTGGCAACCTAGGATTTCTGACGGATCGGGTCAGAGATCTTTTTCTTTTCCCGAAGAGTCTGTCATTATGGCACTTTATGCCAGAGCCGCCACAGTCGTCAAATCGTGTCAGAGCATTAAATGAGGCCACTATTCAAAGGGCCAGCTGCAGGGAAGGATCACAAGGGGACACGTGGCATCGATCGAGCCGCATATTCCTGCTGATCCGCATACACTCTCGAGCCGCATGAGACTGAGAGTCTTCCTTTGAACCGTATAAGACAGCTCCCATATGAGCCGTATGGGCTTCGTATCCGGAGCCGCATGGACCATTATTCTGATATTTTCCATGCTTCTACAGGACCCCCTTTAAAGTTTTCAATTTGCAAAATTGAAACACTTTGAATAAGAAGCATGGTCCCGTTTATGCCGCATAAGTGTCCCAGCCGCATAGATTCATCTATCCGCATAGGCTCTTTGCCACGTGTCCTGACCACGTGTGCAAATCTTCATTAAGTGCCCTTGATTTGAATTAACGCCGTCTTTTTGGGGGAGGATCCCAAGGATCGGTTTTGCCTTGACCAAAGCGTTTTGCATTTATCTTTTGAGGCGACGCGTAATCCGAGACGTCTGTTTGTTTTTATGGACCTCTTTCGCCTATAAATAGGAGTCTTTTAGTGTCTTGGGGATTTCTTTACCTTCTCTCTTTGCTCGAATTCCCTGTTGCCGACTTTGCTCTTCGTCTTTCAATGGCTCCCAAGAAGGCTACTGCGTCGAAAGCCGCAAAGGGTAAGGCCGTTGCTTCTACGACGACCGCAGCGATGAACGTGGTCACTCCTCCGTCGGCTTCTGTGCGTTCTATCCATTCCGACGTTCACCCGCCTATCGCGGGTAAGGGTTGTCTGAAAACCCTAATTGTTGCCATGGCTCTGCTGTATACTTTATGCACAAGCCGCATGTACGGGGCTTATTGATGTAACCGCATAAGCCCTTCGCCCCATGGGGCCGCATGAGCTTGTTCACTTTTTTGAACCGCATAAACTCGCTTGCTTGTATCCGCATCCGCTCGCATGAGTCTGGCTTCGTAGGCGTGCTTAACCTGAACCGCATGGGTCCATAAGCTCGTCTGAATTTAAGTCGTATGGACTCGGCTAACACGGAGCCGCATGAGGATATAATGCACCGAACCGCATGGGCGTATCTAATGCTGAGCCGCATGAGGCTGTGACGACCCGAGCCGCATAGACTCAGATGATCTTTCCAATGCTTCTGTTTTTTGACTATCTCCTAACCTCGTTTCTTTCGTCTTTCTCCAGTGAATCTGCCCGTAAATCCTGCTGGGGAGCTTATAGTGGGTTCGAATCAATTCGCCCTGGGCGTGCGTCTTGACGACTTAATTAAGCATATGTTGAATCAATTCCCTACTGATGAGCCTTCGGAGAGGTTGAAGGCCATTGAGGATCAGACCCTCCATTACCTCCGCTCCATGATGAATACTGGGAAGCTGGATGGAAAATACCTGAAGCCTTTGTTCCTTTTCGGTGATGCTTTAATCATCAAGAATCCTCGAGTTTTAGAGATTTCCGAGAACTGGGATTTTTCTTTGGATGGGGTGGCAATCCATATTCCTCTCATGGAACGTCATTATCCTTTGTCATGGTTCAATATGGTGTTGCTGGACCGGAAGATGGTGTGTAACTTAACTCCCACTCAATCAGGGATGTTGATGGGCAACATCCATTATAATCCGAATATGCGGTCAGCGTATGCGGGTAAGGATTCCGTCCTTCGGTATATGATGGGTCTGGCCCCGGACTCTTTCATGAATGTATACGGTCCCAACTTCACACTTACTCAAGCTGATACCTTCCTGAATCGGCTTGTTCGCAAGAAGTCTTATCCTGTTGGTATGCTGGCACTGCCGAACTGGATAAACCCCACCTCTACGTGGGCCCAGTTGACTACTTGGGTTTTGCAGACCTATGGAACATTCTTGCGGGAGGTGGGGCTTTACCATGCCACTCGGGGCACTTGTCACGGGCTTTCCATTAATAAACCACTGTTCGTAGCACTCTTGGAGATGTATGGTCGGCGAACGGGGACGTTCTTTGCACCAGTAGGGGAGCTGGGGCTTGCTCTTCACGAGATGTATACTGTCTCTAAACTTGCATGGGGGAATGAGCCTTTCGAGGTGTATACTCCATCGAATGAGGAGTTCGAGGCCTTGGACAGGCAACTCCCGGGTTCTGTTGCGGTGTATCGGGAGTTGTTGTGCCACCATAGTGCTTGTCATCAGATGGCTATAAAAACGACGGATAGCTCCGAGGGGACCGCTCCCCATACCACATCCTGGATTAATTATCTTTTTAGAGTTGATCCTTCTGGCGAAGTTACTCCCCGAGCCCCTCGAACGCATGCAGAGGTAAGGGATCTGATGTCAAGTGTCAAGAAGTCGCGATCCAAGAGCGATATATTCGGGAGTCGAGCTGACTCTCTTAGTTATTTTCACTACGGGACCATACAGATGTCGGAGAAGGCGCTTCTGGCTGGATTTTTAATGATATGGCTACGAAACTGCGTAGTCTCGGGAGGAGCGAGTTCTATCGAGAGGATTGGTCGTCATTTCATCCTCCCTGCCGTTAAACTAGTATTCGGAGTTAGGCTGGCCCTCCTTCCTGCTATGGTGTGCAGCATAAACCGTGGTTTGCGAACATTCTCGTCTAAGGTCGTCGCTCTTAAGAAGACTTTGGATTTTGAGTGCGTAGAACTGCCCTTCCACTACCTGATGGGGTGGTTGGCGATGCACTACAAGTCTTTGCTGGGACCTGGGGTAGTGGAAGATGCTACAGCCGAAGATGCTTTTCTCTTCAAATGCCATAACCGATCTTGGGAATACAACACTATGCCAGCTTGTCGGAGGGCGCTGGCAAGAGTGGATGGGTGTGACCTCTTTGTGTCTGTTCCTCCTTTTTCTGATGAGGAAGTAAGGAAAGTACACATTGATGGTACTGGACCTTCTCATTTTCTGTCTCCGGATATGCTTGCTTGGTTGCGCAATATCCGCCCCGCGCATCTGGTTTATCGCAACCGAGATAATGTGTACTTGGAACCTTATCTACCTAGCAGGTTTTCCCGCCAGTTTGGTTATAGCCAGTTGTTCCTTGATTGTCCCAACCCTTGTTTGGGTTTTGAAGGCAGCGTTTTTGACGGCGTCCGAGCGTGGAATTATTATGACGCTTATCATACTCGGGTCAGCTTCTCGGTTCCCGATGCTAAGGCACCGAAGGAAATTTTGTACGTGGCTGCTTTGTATCATGTTATGGCGAACAAGCCTCCTGTTAACTTTGATCCGAGTACCAGTTTTATCGTGGGTACCGGCTTAGAGGAGAAGCCCAAAGGGGCTAAGGCTAGAAAGCAACTGGCGCTCCAGGTCCCCCTCCCTGAATCAGAACCTTCCGAGTCGGCTGAGGATGAGGATGATAATGACAGTGAAGGCTCCCTCTCTAGTGGAGGTGAAGAAGTAGCGGATCAACCGCTTCCCACACCCGACGACCCGGCGGAAGATCTGTTGCCTACTACGCAAGAGGGAGTAGTGAGAGGAGAACAACCTTCAGCCGTGTCTGGTCCCTCGCGTAAACGGGTCAGACCCGAGTCTTCTGACAGTGGAGCGACCTTTTCCGTGAAGAGAGCCGCTGTTAGGTCTCGTGGATCACTTATCACTGAGAAGGGTGAAGGTACAGACGCTACTCCGGAGGTAAGACTAAGTCAAAATTATATCTTTGTTGCAGTTTTCTTTCCTCTTGAAGATATGACTTGATCATTTTTCTTTGTAGGTGTCTGACGAACCAGGCTCTCCTGAACCATTCACTGCCCCAGTAGTTAATCCGGCCCTTGCTGCTTTGATTAGCGACTTGTGTACCGCGGTTCTCTCTGCGGGGGCTCTCTCGGCGGCGGCCGAGGATTCCCAAGCCACTGAGGCCCCAGCCCGGGGTGACGAAAGTTTACTTGGGCCCGTCTCCGAGATTGCTGAACTTCAGCAAGACGACGCCATTCTCGGTGCATCTCCTCCTGAGGATGCAAGGGCGGATGAGTCTATTATTCCCGACTCGGAGGCTGTTGGTGAAGAGGTTGTGATGGCTGCAGGCGAACCCCAGCCTCCACACTCCTCCACTGGTAAGCTGAGCCACATATTGACCACCGAGGGGGCTTATTTGCTCTATCAACATATCCTTCGGGTCAAGTCGATTCATGGTTGCCTTGGCCCTGCACGTCCTGACCCTTTACCTCCCGCCGCGGATGTTTTCGGGGAAGGCCCGGTCTGCCGTGATCTGGGCGAAAGGAGCATTTCCTCTCCTTCGTCATCGCATGTTGAGGGACATCCTGCCAGCTCTGGGCAGATGGGGATGGAGTTGGTGCTGGCCCCGGCCCCGGCCTCGTCTTCGGCTGCTTATACGGCTCCGGAGATCGACTTCTCGACTCTGCCGAGCATCCAAATTCTGCGGGCCGCTGAAGAGGAATTGGCCGATGTTCAAGCGTCCTTCCGTGTAGAGTTGGTTTCTCTTGTAGCGGGAGCGGCAGATTCTGTCGCGTCTTCTTCCGCGCTGCCAGCCACACTCCCGTTGACACCAGCTTCCTCGGAGGCTCTGAACGAGGTGACGCAGGATGTGGTTGACAGCTTCTATCGTCACTTAGGGAGGGGTGTAAACGTTGCCGTAGAACGGGGGATCCCTTTTTCTCTGTCTCTGTGGGGCGCTCGGGGTCAAATCGACACTCTGAAGGTTCTTCCTGGCGGGGTGGGGTTAGCCGCGCTCCTGGAACCTAAGTTGACAGAGGCTGACCAGCTTGTGACCCAACTGCTGGCAGTACGGCAGGCTGGCTTGCCTGCTGCGATTGAACGGGAGCGGGGCTTCCTGGTTGCTGCTCGGGACAGGATCAAGCTCGCTCGAAAAATTGCCGGGCCGGCTGTGCAGGGGGACCTTGACAAGTTCTCCGTCTCCTATGACCGACTGGGTCGTCGGAGTCAGGCTTGTAGGGCCCGGGAAGAATCTGCCTCTCGTGGAATAGCTGACACGAAGGAGCGGATTCTCGCACTCCAGCAGGAGTTGGCCTTCTTAGAGTCAGAGCGGGAGGCTGCTCATGCAGAACATGAGTCGATCGCTCGGGAGGCCGAGAGGGTTTCCCGATCTTCTATCAACCTGGAGCGGGCCTTTAAGAAGTTTAAGGACAACTGGCAAGCCCATGCTCATCTGGAGGATGCGGCGGTGCTGAACCAGGAGGCGGAGCGTCGAGCCAAACAGAGGCTTGAGCGATCGGTTGCTTTGATAAAGGACCGTCTCATGGTGTTATGTGCTCCAGAGCAGTGATCCGCCCTCTGTCTTCTTCTTCTTATTTTTTTTTCTCTTTTAATTTTTGTAAGGGATGTGATCCCTGCTGATGTAGCCCTTTGATTTTTGAATAAATGAGCATGTTTCAACTCATCTTTTCTTTCTTGTACTTGCGGTATTTATGGAACCGGACTTGCTGGGGGATTATTTGTGGACCTGTTACCCTAGGTGTACCTTGGCTTTAGGTACGAATAACAAGTTTGGATGTTTGGAGCAGCCATGGCAAAGCGGTCATGGGTGTTCTTGGTATTGGGGGAAGGAATGCCGTAGAGCAGCTGGGCTCCCGGGGCATGGTAAGATGGTGGATTTATGCTAAGAAGCTTCGCAGGAGATATTTGTGGACCCATTATCCTTGGCGTACCCTGGTCCAGGATACAGATAATGGGATGAAAGGAAACCAATCACATTTGCTCAGAGGTTATGATGACATGGCAAACGTGAAGGTTTTACCGTGAAATCTTCCTGCTCAGAGGTAATGAGAACATGGCAGGGGAGACTTCACGGAAGCTATTTGTAGTAAATAGCGGATATTTGTGGTCAACAGAGGACATTTGTGGTCAACAGAGGACATTTGTGGTCAATAGAGGACATTTGTGGTCAACAGAGGACATTTGTGGACCTATCATCCTTGTCGTACTCCGGTTGTGGGTACAGATAATAGGTTGAAAGAGGGCCGGCATACTTGCTCAGAGGTAATATGGACATGGCAAATATGACGATTTCTTCGACGGAGCCTTCCCATTCAGAGGTAATGAGGACATGACAGGAGTGGGCTCAATGAAGAGTGGGTACATAGAACGACTCAGAGGTAGAAGAACGTAGAAGTTCTATGCATGGGGGCGGTTTGTTTTTGGTGGAAGTGAAGACGACTCAGAGGTAATGAGGACATGGTCGTTTCGGAAATTGGTGGATCGACTACCCTTTTTGTGCACTGGGAGTGCGGGTAGTGGATCATGAGGGAGGATCTCTTCCAGGAAGAAAGTTCAGAGGTACAATCATACGTGACTTACTATCTGGAGGAGTGACCGGGATGTAAGTTCAGAGGCACCAACCGGTACATAACTTGGTAATTTAGAATATTGAGGGAGTGAGAATTCAGCGGCACCAGCGGGTGTATGGCTCGATAATCTAAAATGTTGTGGGTTTAGTGGTACTAAAGGGTACATGACTCGATGATTTGAAATAGGGTGGATGAGAGTTCAGTGGTACTAATAGGATACATGACTCGATAATCTGGAGAATGATGTTCAAATATAGTATTTATTCAGGAACTTGCCGTTGACGGGCAACATGAGCAAGTCTCCGTTCTGCTTGGCGAGACGGTAAGCACCGTTGGTGAACACGGCCTCGATGACAAATGGACCTTCCCATTTTGGCTGGAACTTGCCGGCGGTCTTGTGAGTCATGACCATTGGCCTCCGGACTGCCAACACAAGATCACCAACTTGGAATGTTCTGATTTTAACCTTCTTGTTGAAGGCTCCTGAGATGCGTGCTTGGTATAGCTCGATCCTTTGCTGAGCTAGGAGGCATTTTTCATCTAAGGCCTCCAACTCTTGTAGTCGACGTCGGTAGTTATCATCCGTTGTCAATTGATAGGTGAGGGCGACGCGGAGTGAGGGGATTTGAGTCTCCAATGGGAGGACCGCCTCACTCCCGTACACCAGGGAGAATGGTGTATTCCCGGTGGCTGTTCGAACTGTGGTGCGATAAGCCCATAAGCATTCGCCGAGCTTTTCGTTCCAGTCACGTTTGTTGGAGGAGACAAACTTCTTGAGGAGTTTGATGATCGTTTTATTGAATGCCTCTGCTAACCCGTTTGCTGCCGGGTTGTACGGTGTTGAAGCGACATTCTGAATGCGGTGCTTATCGCAGAACCGATAGAATGCGTGGCTTGCAAACTGCGGACCATTGTCATGGATGATCCTTCGGGGTAATCCAAAGCGGTAGATTACGTGATGCTTAAGGAAGCTGATCACGTTTGGAGTCTTAACTTCTGCGAGTGGGACAGCTTCCGCCCATTTGGAGAAGTAATCAGTGATAGCAAGTATGAAGCGATATCCTCGGGAGGAAGGTGGGGTGATTGGGCCAATGATATCCATTTCCCATGCTTCGAATGGCCAGGATGCCACTGTCGGATATAGAAACTCCGATGGTTGGTGAATGAAGTCTGCGTGGACTTGGCAAGCTTTGTATTTTCTGGCATAGTCTATCGCGTCTGCCACCATCGTGGGCCAGTAATAGCCCATTCGACGAAGGCGATCTTGTAGTTTTGGGCCGGGCTGATGGGCCCCGCAGACACCGTCATGAGCTTCTCGCACGGCTTCTTTGGCTTCTGCGTTCGACAGGCACCGGAGTAATAATCCGTCATAGGAACGGCGATACAGCATCCTCGTCTCCGTATCGTAGAAGAACCTGAAAGAACGTCGTCTGATAGAAGTAGCTTCCTTTGGGTTCTCAGGGAGGATGTCGTAGACGACGAAGTCGATGAATGGTTGTCTCCAGTCTGGGGCATCATCGATTGTCTGGGCGGAATAACTTGCCACGAATCGCACATTATTCTTGGGACAGACCAGTTTGCGGCCTATCACATCCACTGATTGGCGATCATAGTTTGGAACTGCTAGGGAAGCGGCAAGACCAGCTAGGGCATCAGCTTCGATGTTTCGGAGTCTGGAGACATGTTCGATGAAGAACCCCTCGAATGATGAGATGATGTTAATGGCTATTTGGTGATAAGGGATCATGTCTTCGTGGCGGACTTCGTACGAGCCCCGGATCTGATTGACGATTAGTTGGGAATCGCCGTATGCTTCAAGGTATTCTACCCCCAGTTCTCTTGCAAGTTAGAGGCCAATGACCAGAGCGTTATACTCGGCCACATTGTTGGAGCAGGGTTCTGTGAGGGAGTAGACGCGATTGATCACCAGCCCAGTAGGAGAAATCAATACCACTCCGACCCCAACGACAATGTTTCCCTTGGGTCCGGTTCTTGAAGCGCCATCGAAGAACATCCGCCATATGTTATCGTGGGTGGCTGTATTCGAATCGGCAACCTCATCTGGGATCTCTTCATATATTCTGGATGACTCCGATCCTGGGTGGGCTGCCAAGAAGTCTGCCAGGGCTTGACCCTTGACAGCCTTCTGCGGGACGAAGATCATATGATAGGGGGACAACAATATTGCCCATGTAGCGAGGCGAGAACTGAGTGCCCCTGGTTTAGTCATGAGGACTCGGAGAGGGTTGACTCGGGAGATCACATGTATGGTTTGCCCTGTGACGTAGTGCCGCATCTTTTGAATGGCGAACACCATGGCGAGGCATTCCTTCTCCACAGCGGTGTATCGGTGTTCCGGACCAATCATCATTCGGCTGAGGTAATATATGGCATGTTCGTGGCCTGCGTCATTGTTTTGTGCCAGCAGGGCACCAAGGGAGTGTTCCATTGCTCGTACGTAGAGCAGGAATGGTTTTCCAGGGACCGGGGCCACCAAAACCGGAGGATTTGATAAGTATTCCTTGATGCTGTCGAAAGCACGCTGGCATTCCTCGTCCCATACGAATGAGACTCCTTTCTTCATGAGGTGTGTGAATGGTCGGCAGCGCCCGGAGAGGTTAGAAATGAACGTCCTGATGTAAGCTAGCCTTCCTTGGAGGCCTCTAAGTTCGCGGAGATTTTTCGGGGGAGCCATCTCCATGATCGTCTTTGTTTTCTCGGGGTCTACATGGATACCCTGTGCAGTGATGATGAAGCCCAAGAACTTTTCGCTGGATACGCCCAAGAACGATTTCGTAGGGTTCATCTTCAGATTGTGGGCTCGCATCAAGTCGAATACCGTCCTCAGGTCCTGAAGATGGTCTTCCTTACGGCGACTCTTGACGGCGATGTCGTCGACATAGCATTCCACCATCTTACGCAAATGTTCTCTGAAAATGATACTCATGGCTCGCTGATATGTAGCGCCTGCATTCTTTAGACCGAATGGCATGACTGTGTAGCAGTACGTGCCAATCGGTGTTCGGAATGATGTGTGCTTTTCGTCATCGGGAGACATCTTGATTTGATTGTACCCCGAGAACCCATCCATGAATGACATACGTTCAAAGCCATGTGTTATCGATCATGATGCCTGTGATGGGGAGGGGGAATTTATCTTTGGGGCACGCCTCATTCAGGTTGCGGAAGTCGATGCAGATTCGAATCTTCCCATTCTTCTTGAGGACGGGTACTATGTTGGCGACCTAGTCTGGATGTTGCTCTTCACGAATGAAGCCGCTGGCTATCAGTTTGTTGACCTCGGCTTCGATTGCGTCCATGATGCCCGGACGGAAGCGTCGTGGTTACTGCTTGACTGGCTTTGCATCCGGCCGTATATTGAGTTTGTGGAGAGCGATGTCAGGATTTAACCCCGGCATGTCTTCATAGCTCCAGGCGAACACATCAATGTACTCTCTGACAAGTTCTAGCAGCGACTCCCGTTCTTCGTCAGTTAGGCTCTTACTGATGAAAATTGGTTTTGGAGAAGATTTGCTGCCGAGATCCACCTGTACGACCTCATCTTCAGTAAGAGGTTCTTTCAGTTCGAACCGCTTTTCCCATTGTGCGTCCAATTATTGGGCCCATGGCTCAAGCTCGAGGATTTCGGGGATGTCTTCGTCTTTCTCGTAAGCGTCGGTGAATGCCATGTTGACTGACATGACTTGTCTGAATACATCTCCGATGCTGGTATCCGAGTCGAAAGTTGGTGATCCGGTTGAATGTGACTGCCAGTCGCATTCTTCGTCTGAGCTTTCAGGGGTCGTAGTAGGCGTTACATACCCTAAACCGCATCGAGTTTTGTTATAGTAGTTCCGTGGTTTGCCCGCCGGGGCTGGCGACTTCAAAGGTAATCGTCGCCCAGTGCCGTAGTTCAATCCTGGCGTCGACTCTAGATCATACCCCTATTTCTGCATGAGATATTTGGATTGAGGGCTATAGAGATACAGAGGCAGTCTTCCAGCATCTGACCCGAGGTCGACTTCTTCCATGGCGAGGAGATGCGGGTTGTTTGTCCGGCCGAAGATGATTGGGTGGTCCCCTCCCTCGATTATTCGGTAAGCGTCTTCTACTGGAGTAAGTTGGATAGCGGTATACACATTTGTCACCTGTGTGTGTAGGTGAGTGCCTATACCGTGTTCCATAGCATACATTGTACATAGCTTATTGAGCTCGGTGTAGTTCAAAGATAACCCTTTATTGATGAAGTAAGGTATCTTTTCTAGAGGGATTACATCATCTGCGGAGGGAACATCAGTGTGGGCAGCCACATACTTGGCTAGCTCTGGTTCCTCTTCGGCTACCCCCTGTGTGAATGACGATTGAGAGGGCGTCCTAGTCAGCTTGATCTTCAGAGGTTCAACTGACGGAGCAGAGCGTGGGGTTGTCGGTAGACTAGCAACCCCCAGTCTGGCACTCGATGTGGAGCGAGGGGTGGCTGGTTCGCTAGAAGTGTCAGACCTTGTATCGGGATGATGACCTTTCTTGGGAAGGCGTATTGTCAGTGGCCTATCGGAGGGATTGAGTTTCTCCGTTTGGGGTAGAACGACTCTTGGCAGTCCGATGGTAAGTGGCCCCGTTGTGGGTCTCGGCACCTGACCGGACCTTGGCAGCCGGATTCTCAACTGCTCTTCCTGTGCCGAGAGGCTGATTGCGTCCTTACGCAGAGTGGCCGTGAGGGGTACGAAATTGCCTGGTTTGCGAGCCTGAAGGTGGATCGTCAGAGGTTCTTCTGATCCTGTGGCCGTCTTGGTATGATCTTGCACATCTTTTTCGACTAGGTGCTTCTTCGATTTTTCGTACAGACAGGAGTCTGAGTAATAAGATTCGACCCCCTTGAAGGGATCGATATCAGCAAATTCCGTCCTCACGAAGCCATGCTTATCGACATATTTGAAACATTGGTGCAGCGTGGAAGGCACGATCATGTAATCGTGTATCCAAGGCCGCCCCAAAAGGATGTTGTAAGAAGTGTCGGCGTCTATGACGTAGCAGGTGACTTCTGATTGGAGATCGCCAATCTGGCATTTCAGACGGATCTTCCCGATTGGGTAGCTCCTGCCCGAATTGAAACCGCTAATGGCGGTGCTTGTAGGCGTCAGGCGATGCATCGGAATGCGAAGATGATGTAGCAGACCCTTCGGAATGATGCTTATGGAAGACCCAGGATCAATATGCATTCGGTCCACCTTTACGTCGCCAATGTATCCAGTGTAGTATAACGGGCGATCGTGCAGGTTAGTTTTGATGAGCATATCCTGCGAAGAGAAGACGATATTGGGCATCGCTCCCGTACACGCACTATCTTGGGGATCTGCGGGTTGATTATCTCCCGTGAGGTTGACCTGAGCCAAGTACGCGTCGGCATTTTGGAGCGCATCACTCAAAGCTGTGCGGACATCCTTTGATAGCCTTAGGAGTTCGTATAAGGACAATTTGGCCGGTGTATTGGCCAATTGTGCCAAGATGTCGAAGTTGTAGGGCCTCTCCAGCCCCTGAGGTGTCTCCTTTCGGAGGGATTTGTCGAAGCGAGTCTCCTTCGGCTTAGGCTTGTCGGTCGTCGAAGGCTGAGCCGGTCCCGGAGTATCGGTAGAAGTGGACGGATGATCATCAGTCGGGTTCTCAGCCACGGGCTGAGGTTGTGCTCCAGATCGAGTAACAACGACCGTGACTTCTTCTTCATTTGCCGAGACGGTGCGGCAGGATCTGACTTTTCCGCTTCTCTTCTTCGTTGTGGGTTGAGTCACCTCGTGGACCAAGTCCGGATGGATCCACATAATTTCTCCTCGCGATGTAGTGAGAGGTACAAGATTGGCAGCTTGATCTCGAGCAGGCAGAAGATTAGCAATTTCCATCGTTGCCAGAGGGATGGGTATAACACCGTCTTGAGTCTCTGTTGGCGGGAAGCTGCCGAATTGTACGGATACCATGTTGGCTGCTACGGTTACCTCCTCGAAATCGATGGCTAGAGCGTTCGAATCGATGAGGTTTTGGATGTACCGTTTCAGTTGGTAGCAGTCGTGTGTAGCATGGTGGACGTAGCGGTGGTAATGGCAGAATTTTGGGTTCTCCAAGTCAGCCGGCCGAGGCTCCCGTCTTGGCGGAGGAAGCTGAATTCTATCTCCTTGTATGAGCATGTCTAAGATAGGCTTGACGTGGCCGTCTTCAAAAGAGTAAGTGATTTGAGGCCATTGTTTGTCTGTTGGTTGTGACTCGGGCTTCTGGGCCGCGTCGGCCACCATAGCCTGCTTGCCTCTGTTGTCCCGATTGTTGGAGAGGCTACCCCCATTGTCGGTGTTGGTGCTGGGACGCTTGCCCTTGTTCTCTCCATCCGAGATTTGCAACCCCAGTTGGCGAGCCTTCCTTAATCGTTCCTCGGCACTTGTAGCACTGATGATAAAAGCCTTCCAGTCCTTGAACTGACTTTCGCCCATCCAGAGACTAATTGTTGGGAGCAGTCTCTTTTGGCAGATTTCAATCAAAGAAGAATCCGGATTGCCGGATGGTAACTTCATTACGGTTTGACGAAATCGCTCAATGTAATTCCTCGTCAGCTCTTTCTCTCCTTGGACGACGTCCATGAGGGTAGACATTGTGACGTCTTGGCCTACCTCATAGAACCTCTCCAAGAACAAGCGTTTGAAGCCAGCGAAAGAGTGGATGCAATTGTCCGGCAGGTTGCGGTACCAGTCGAAGGCGACTCCTTCCAATGCCCCAATGAATAACCGCGTGAGGATAGCGTCATCATGGGGCAGATGGTCGGTGGTGACCTCAAAGTAAGTGATATACCGACTTGCTGAGGTCTTGCAATCATAGGGGTTGATATTGAACGGCTTATATCTTGGTGGGAATGGGACGTCCCTCCATTCAGCAGGATATGGTTGCCGTATTCTGAAGTCTTGAGAGTTTTCTCGGGCGTGGAACAAGGCTCGGAGCTCTTGAACTTCTCTCCTTACTTCTCGGGTCTCATCTGTCGCAGTTGGAGCCGTTACTTCGGGAGGATTATTGCCCGGGTTCGGTGCCGCCGAATTTGAATCTACGTTGATTGGGGGACCCGCACTTGTCTGGCCAGGTGTCACTCCCTGCAGAGTAGGAAGCGCCGCTTTGATCTCGTCTACAGACTTGACCAAGGCGTGCAATATGGCCTCCAGAGTGTCGATGCATTGGCGATCATTGGAGTCACCTTGAATGTTGTCTGTCATGAATATCGTCCTTACGTGAGGAGTGACGGAAGGGACGGTGGAGGGTGCGCCCTCCGAATCATACCCATGCATCGAGAAATCATCGGGATAGGTGAGAATATTCTCTTCGGGTTCGGATTTAGAAGGAACAGTACCCCCAGCTTCGGAGCTTGCTTCATCTTGAAAGTCATGGATGTCCTCGGGGACATCAGCATCTGTTGCACCTGATGGGAGAGTTGTTTCTCCGGGCTCGTCTCCTTAAAACATCGGATTGTCGTGGATGTTCGGAGGAGTGCTACCCCCAGCTCCCTCGACCCTCATCGGTGCGGATGATGAATCTCCCATTGCAGTAGATTTTGTCTTCGAACGGGTGTGTTGGTATACTCCGGTGGAGGGCAACCGTTTAGCCGACAATTTCTTAGCTGTAGTGGTTGATATTTTTGGGCTGGAGATGCTTGTCTTCTTCCCTTTCCCCTCGGCGGGGACTTTCTGCGCGGAATTACAGGAGGCAATAGGAGGTGCTTCGTCCTCCGAGCTCGGATGCTGTAATCTTTGGAAGACGGACGGCCGATCTTCCGTCACTGCCGTGTTGTTGCAGCAGCAGTTGACGATGATCTGGGTGCAGTGACGTCCATGTGAGGACTCTTTGCACGCCGAGGCCCCTTCTCTTTCCTTGCGTTTGTGGAGGATAGCCTCACGCAGGTCAGAGGAACCACTTTGTCCGTTTGCCGCTGGGGACTGGACTTGAGCGGTTCGATACAACTTCCCATCAGAGGCCCGCGTGATAATCAGCGGAACGCCCCGATAGTCAGAGGTTGGGGCAGCTGCCTGGGCTTGATGAGCCCGCGCTGCCCTGGACTTCTTCTTCTTAGCACCTGTGGGTGCATAATAAGAAGAGTCCAAGTTAAATACCACAGAGTCTAGAGAATCATCAGGGTTCGGACCGTACGAGAGACGGTCAAAAACTGATCGAGAGGAGCATGGAGCGGATGTTATGCGGCTGGGATTGGGAACCGTGCAGGCTGTCTGCATACGGTTGTCTTCTGTCGTCGGCTGAGTTCTTGTGCGGCTAGGAGTCACGACCGTGCAGGCTGGCCGCATGCGGTTGGCATCTGTGGCCGTATGGATTTTCTGCAAACGATTGACTTTGATAGCCGCATGAGTCTCATCCATTCGGTTGGCAACTGTAGCCGCATAAGTCATGCGGCTGACAGATGTGGCTGCATGAGTTTTCTTCATGCGGTTGGCGGATGTAGCCGCATGGGCTTTCTTCCTGTGGCTAATACCCTTCTGCGGCTCGGATCGCGTAGAGTTTCTCTTTGCCCCAGCAAGTCCAGCATCATAGTATTTTCTTCTGCCGGACTTGGGGACAGCAGAGTTGTCTACGGTCTGAAGTGGGGCCGCAGGAGAGTCCTTCTTGCCGTTTTGAGCAACAGAGGGTATCTCATCGAAGACTTGAGGAGGAACAAATGATTTTGGCCTCCACTCTTTGCGAGCCTTCGTGGTGCGGGTGCGCTTCTGGATCGGGCCAGCGCTGCCTTCAGAGAGCATCTCTTCGAACGCCTGTTGGTCGAAGCGGACGACCATCTTCTGTTGTGTGGAGCCAAGTTTGGCTGCATCCGATTGCGTCACCAACTCCCCAGCCGTGGAGAAGTTAGTCCCCAGCAGAGCCGCCATCGTGTTTGCCATTGATTGTAAATGTACAGAACAGTTTTATGGGAGGACTGAACTTAGACTCACAATACAAACTCGCTTGTAGAAAGAAAGCCTAGGGACAAAAACCTAGGTACAGCAGTCTAAGTACAATTGTTTATTTTAGATTCTAGGGGGTGACGATAGAGGCTCGGGAAGGCGACGGCAGTCCTGCCTTACTCCTTGGACGATCGGTATGCAGTCTTGGCTCGGAGAAGATCTGCTTGGCGTGGACGAAGGAATGCTCTTCTTGCTCTCCTCGTGTTGCTCTCCTGGCTTCTCTCTCTCTCTGTGGTTATCGAAAAGAGGGGAACTCTCTCTGTATATCTGTCTCTCTCTTTTTTTTTATTCTCCAGTTGCCCGGGGGTTTTTGCAAGGGAATGATGCTGACTATTTATAGGAGTGGGGTGTGATCATTAGGGTTTGCTAATGATCATTTGTTTGGAATGTCGGCGCTCCTTCAATCTATCTGAACCCTTGTTCCTGATTACAATAAATCTAGGCCATTAATGCGGATAGCACCGTATCTTGTGAGCAATTAATGCTAATTGCTTTAAATCTTCATGATTGATTATGCCAATGTCTGATTGCTCGCCACGTGTCCCATTAGCTTGATAATAAATGATATGCCCTGATCTTAGTAATTATGACGATGATGTCAAATATTCTTGTTGGGATTCGGTTAAATCCTTGATTGATCCGATGCCACGTGTTTTGATTGTGGGTCCTGCCAGAGCCGCATAGGATGGGCAACACTTGAACCGCGGGAAGATACTCTTCGTGAGCCGCATAGGACAATGCTTCATCGAGCCGCAGGGAACGAACTCTCAATGAGCCGCATATGCATCGTCTTTGCGAGCCGCATGAGCTAGCGTTGTATTGATCCGCAGGGACTGAGCTCTCAGTGGGCCGCATATGCATAGTCTTTGCGAGCCGCATGAGCTAGCGTTGTATTGAGCCGCAGGGGCTGAGCTTTCAGTGGGCCGCATATGGCTGATTTCTGCTAATCATATAGAGTGACTTCTCAGTGAGCCGCATGGAGCTGTTCTCTATTTAAGCCGCATGAGATGTTGCCACGTGGCAACCTAGGATTTCTGACGGATCGGGTCAGAGATCTTTTTCTTTTCCCGAAGAGTCTGTCATTATGGCAGAGCCATTATGGCACTTTATGCCAGAGCCGCCACAGTCGTCAAATCGTGTCAGAGCATTAAATGAGGCCACTATTCAAAGGGCCAGCTGTAGGGAAGGATCACAAGGGGACACGTGGCATCGATCGAGCCGCATATTCCTGCTGATCCGCATACACTCTCGAGCCGTATGAGACTGAGAGTCTTCCTTTGAACCGTATAAGACAGCTCCCATATGAGCCGCATGGACTTCATATCCGGAGCCGCATGGACCATTATTCTGATATTTTCCATGCTTCTACAGTTTGGTTCAAATTTTTGGCAAAGATTCTACGGAGAACAGGGTTAGGATGACAGATTAGTTCCCTGAAGGAAGCAAGAGTGACATCAGCAGGGAATTGAATATGATAGATGTCAACCAAGGCATCACCAAGATCAGGAATATGGAAGAATTCGCTGATGTCGGTGGCGCTAAATTCCAATTCTTGCCAAGCAACGCAAGAATAGAAATTTCTGTTTGGTTTTACTTACAGGTTGCAGTAAAACATACGGATGGCGTTGTCATAAATATTTTCTTATACCTCGAAGAAATCTCGGTACCCAAGTTGGTCAAAAGTTGGAGCGTACTCAAAGAAAGTAGTAAAATTTACAAAAGCTCCAGTACAAATACGACGACCAGAAAAAGAGTCGAACCAGAGATCCGAAAAATCTTTGTCCGGGAACAAAGTAGAGTCATATTCTTCGGGATCTCTAGGTCGTGCTGGACTGAATAGACTTGCAGGGGTGTATTCAGAAGAGAAGGAGGCACCTTGGGAAGTGGTTCCTCTTTGACGCTTGGGGGCCATGAGAAAATAGAGAGAAAGTACCTCTTGAAGAAAAGGAAGGAGGAACAAGATGATCGCCCACTAGATCTCTTCGGAACCTTGCTAGGATGAAGGAGAATAAGCTTCTAGGAAGAGAGGAGTGATTTCCATGAGTTGTTGTGTGGAGAAAGTGGAAGAAAAGATGGGTTTTATAGGCACTAGGGCCGGCTGTTCGTTTCTGGAACCATAACAGCGCCGACCGAACTCGGTCCGAATTCGGTCCGAACTCGGTCAGAGTTCGGGCCGAGTTCGGCCACTTGCATTCCCGAGACAGTCAATGTATTCTGGTAGGTTTAAAAGTAGAATTTAATAACTTTGACTGTAATATTAAATAACGACTGTTATTTTTGGGTTAACTGTAGGGGTTGTCCCAGCTAACGGAGGTTCACCGGGAAACTCTTAAATACCACTTCGTTTCGACCGTAGCCGTGGTGACAGACATACCATTTTTAAGTTTGTACCAAAAACAATTTTTGTTAAATAAATAATAAAGTATCAAGTCATAAATTCAATTTTAATTACCATATACATTATGAGTCTGAGAATTCAAGAATGCCGAGCTCACGCCTCAAAATGTTAAAACGGTCTTCAGCCAATGGTTTACTGAATATATCTGCTAGTTGATGATCAGTGTCAATAAATTCTAGACAAATATCCCCGTGTTGTTGATGATCACGAAGGAAATGATGTCTAATTTCTATGTGCTTTGTGCGTGAATGACAAATAGGGTTCTTAGTCAGATTTATAGCACTAGTGTTATCACAATAAATAGGAACATTTGTGTAGTGCAGATTGTAGTCCTCTAAGGTTTGCTTCATCCATAAAATCTGAGCACAACAACGTCCTGCGGCGATATACTCAGCCTCAGTTGTTGATAATGCTACTGAATTTTGTTTCTTGCTAAACCAAGAGACTAAGGCTTTTCCTAAGAAATGACATGTGCCACTGGTACTTTTACGGTCTACTTTGCATTCAGCAAAATCCGCATCCGAGTAACCTATAAGGTCAAAGAATTTGGTTTTGGGATACCATAAGCCAACTGTAGAAGTTTCTTTAAGGTATCGGAAGATACGCTTAACGGCACTAAGATGTGATTCCTTAGGGTTTGCCTGATAACGTGTACAAATGCAAACGCTAAACATAATATCAGGGCTACTAGCAGTTAAGTATAATAAACTACCAATCATACCTCGATACTTACGCTGATCGACAGGTTTGCCACTTTCATCAGCATCAAGCTTTGTAGATGTAGCCATAGGCGTCCCGATTGGCTTTACATTCTCGAAGTCGTACTTTTTCAGTATGTCCTTCGTGTATTTAGCTTGGTTGATGAATGTTCCGTTAGAGTGCTGTTTGATTTGAAGTCCTAGGAAGAAGTTTAGCTCTCCTATCATACTCATCTCAAATTCACTCTGCATACACTTGGCAAAATCTTAACAGAGTTTTTCATTAGTAGAACCAAATATAATGTCATCTACATAAATTTGCACTAGAAGAATATCATCATTCATGGATTTAATAAATAAAGTAGTATCAATCTTTCCTTTCGAAAATCCATTATCAAGTAAGAAGGCGCTTAGGCGTTCATACCAAGCACGAGGTGCTTGTTTCAGTCCATAAAGTGCTTTCTTAAGCTTGAAGACGTGATCAGGTTTTTGAAAATCTTCAAAACCAGGGGGTTGTTTCACAAAAACCTCTTCTTTCAAAAATCCATTTAAAAATGCGCTTTTCACGTCCATTTGAAAAACTTTAAAATCATTAAAACATGCAAATGCACAAAACATGCGGATGGCTTCTAGTCTAGCAACAGGAGCATAGGTCTCATCATAATCAATTCCTTCTTCTTGATTATAACCTTGTGCCACTAGACGTGCTTTGTTGCGTAGAACTTGTCCATCTTCACTGAGTTTATTTCGGAACACCCATTTGGTACCAATTATAGATTGACCAATTGGTTTAGGAACAAGTTCCCAAACTTGGTTTCTCTCAAATTGATTAAGTTCCTCTTGTATGGCAGAAATCCAAAACTCATCAGTAAAAGCATCATCTACATTCTTAGGTTCTATTTGAGAAATAAATGCTACATTTGCTGCTAATTCAGAATCTTTAAGAGATGAACGTGTACTTACACCTTTAGATACATCACCTATAATGAGAGTTTCTGGATGATCTGGCTTGAATCTCGATGATTCAAATCTTTGGGCCATATCTTTCACAATGCTCTTCTCAGTTCCTGCATCTTCGGAACTTTTATCAGTCCTTGCCTCTTGGGTCAGATCTTTCTCAGAACTCTTCTTAGCCTTTGTATGTGTATCTTCATCATCACTGTCGCTAGATCTGTGACTATTTAACTCATCGAAGGTAACATTAATAGTCTCTTCAACAATCATAGATCTTTTATTGAAAATTCTATATCCCTTACTCTTAGCAGCATATCCGAGAAATATCCCGTCATCTGCTTTGGAGTCGAACTTTCCCAAGTTGTCCTTGGTGTTCAGGATAAAACAGCGACAACCAAAAACTTTAAAATAAGAAATGTTTGGAATTCTTCCAAACCAGAGCTCATATGGTGTTTTCTTCGAGATTGGTCGAATTAACACCCTATTTAAAACATGACAGGCTGTACTAACAGCTTCTGCCCAAAAATATTTAGGAAGATTATACTGATTCAGCATGACTCTAGCCATTTCGCTTAGAGAACGATTCTTCCGCTCCACAACACCATTCTGTTAGGGAGTTCTAGGACAAGAAAATTCGTGGTAATATCCACTATCATCATAAAACTTTTTGAAATCAGAATTTTCGAATTCGCCACCATGATCACTTCGTATACGAGTAATCATGAAGCATTTTTTGTTTTGTACCTTTTTGCAAAATATCAAAAATTCAAAAAATGCATCACTTTTGTTTGATAAGAAATAAACCCAAGTAAATCGACAGAAATCATCAACAATAACAAAAGCGTATATCTTACCGCCAAGACTAGCGACTCTACTAGGACCAAATAAATCCATATGAATTAACTGCAAAGGTCTTGAAGTACTTACAGCGTTGATGGATTTAAAAGTAGACCTATGTGCTTTGTTCTTTTCGCAGTCAGCACATACTATATCTCTCTTGAATGGAATTTCAGGGAGTCCTCTTACCAACTTCTTTGTATTTAGACGTGAGATAGTATCCATGTTTACATGTCCTAGTCTCATGTGCCATAGCCAGCTTTCATCTTGATTGGCTACTAGGCACCTTCCTGCATTATTAGTATTCTCCAAAAAGAAAACATAAATGTTGTCTTCTCTAATCCCTTTATATACGGGATCACCAGATGACATATCATATATGGTACATTTATCTTTCATAAAATTGATACCATAACCATTATCTGCCAAATGACTTATGCTCAATAGGTTATGTTTCAATTCTGTTACTAGACAAACATCCTTTATTATTGGATAAGGAGAAATACATAAAGTACCATTACCTATTATATTACCTCTCAAGTTATTTCCGAAGGAGACGTATCCTTCTTTCTTCATCGATAGCGTAGCGAATAAAGATGCATCACTAGTCATGTGTCGCGAACATCCGCTATCGAGGATCCATTTGCTTCTAGCATGAGAGGGTTGAGGGTCCACCTACAAGACAAGTAGATGAATCCTTTGGTACCCATTTTCTGAAGGGTCCACTCAGATTAGCTTTAGGTCTCCAGACTAAAGTGTGATTGTCAACAAGCTTTCTTGCTAAACAATACTGTGATATGTGTCCGTGCGTACCACAATAAGTGCAAGTCAGTTTAGAACCAGATGTGGTTGAAACTGTGTTCACATGCTTGTTTGGTTTCTTGGAGAACCTATAAGTGAAAGCATGATGATGTTCGTGTTTCTTCTGTGCTTTCTTGTGTTTAGTCCTTTTAGGTGTATGCTTAGCATTAGGACTAATCTTAGGCTGTGTCACAGGTATTGCCTGTTTGCCTAACTTGATTTCTAACTTTTTAGAAATCGCAATAGACTCTTCGTATCTAGCAGTCATATCTAGGAGTCTTTGTTCAGTTACTAAGTGCATCTTCTTCTCTATGTCATAAAGCTTTTGTACTTTGACATAGTCCCTTTCTTTCTTTTCAATATTGAGGATAGCCTCATGATAGTCTACCTTGAGTTTGGCTATCTCATCCGTGTTACCGGTAGTAGATGTCTCTTTAATATCTTCAATTAGATTGGACAGTCTAGCTATCTCGGTTGTGTGTGCCTTAATCTCTTTTCGAGATTGCTTATACTTGTCGAGCACAGTTTTGTGATCTTCAAGTAGTTCGCTAAAGGCATTCTCTAATTCATCGAAAGTAAAATCATGAAACAAAGGGTTAGATGATACCTTATCGAATGCCATGAGACAAACATTTGCATTTCCGCAGGGTCTGTCTTCTTCTTCTGTATCACTGGCGTCGCTTTCGTGCCAGATGCTTGTGTTGGCATACTTTCGACCAGATGTTGCTTTTCTGCTTGGTCTTGATCTATCGTATGGACTGCTTTTCTTGGTGGTTGGACAGTCCTTCTTCATGTGCCCTGACTTCTTGCATCCAAAGCATATAGTTTCATCTTCGTTGCTTTCTTGGACATCTTTCTTCTTTCTGCTTGTGAACTTTAGATATTTCTTGAAGTTCTTCACAAGTAGGGCTCGTTCATCACCACTTGACGATTCTTCATCGGAATCGTTGTATGTTGATTTTCTTGCTTGAGCTTTGAAGGCAATAGATTTCTCCTTTGGTGTTGCTTCTTCAAAATCTTGCAAGTCGAGTTCATGGGTCATGAGTTTGCCCATCAGCGTTTCCAGAGTCATAGTGGTGAGATCGTTTCCTTCAATGATTGCTGTGGCTTTTGGATTCCAGTTCTTTATTAGAGCCCACAGCACTTTTTTGATCTTCTCGTGATTGCTGTAATCCTTACCAAGAGATTGTAAAGGATTAGTTATATCAAGGAAACGAGTAAACATCTGTGTAATTGACTCACCGGGTTTCATCTTAAAAGATTCATACTCCTGTGTCAGTCTACTAATTTTGGATTCCTTTACTTGGGAAGTCCCTTCATGGGTTACCTCAAGGAGTTTCCAAATTTCGTGAGACGTCTTACAGGTTGAAACTCTGTTGAACTCGGTTTTGTCAATTGCACAGAATAGTGTATTGATGGCTCGAGCATCAAGACTAGCCTTTGCTTTTTCAGCATCGGTGTACTTGTCATGAGGCTTTTCCATAAGAATGCCTTTAACCACTGTGGGTGCTGGCTTCTTATATCCATTAATGACTATCGACCAAAGAACAAAGTCGAGAGACTTTAGAAAGAAAGTCATTCGTGTTTTCCAGTAGGTATAATTTGTTCCATCAAATAGGGGAGGTCTATTTGTGGATTGCCCTTCACCGTTGAATATAGATTTCACGGCTGCCATATATATATACTCTCTAAGGTATGTTATATAAGAATATAACCCGAGCTCTGATACCAATTGTAGGACCGTTGAGCACCTCTAGAGGGGGGTGAATAGAGTGTGTATGTGCAGCGGAAAATAATCACCAATTAAAAATTAAACTATGGCAGAGATATAAGAGACAGTAAATAAAGATAGAGAATTCAAACTCAGTGACACAGCGATATATACTGGTATCCCTCTGAGAGGACTAATCCAGTCTCGAGTACTCTTGCTCGATGTTAATCCACTATGGTACAAGCTTTAACTGAGAGCTTGCAGTCTCTTACAACACCGTGCTTGGTGACAAGCGCACGACCAACTTCACAACACCGTGCTTGGTGACGAGCGCACGACCAGCTCCACAACAGGAAAAGTTGTTGAACTTGAACGACCTTTTTACAACTCTTGGAATACCAAAAGACTCTAAATCAACTCTGATAGTACTGGCTTTTGGCTAAGAGGTGTATAGGTATGATTTGAAAATCTTGGATCGTTTGAAAACACTTGAGTAGTAGAGAAGAGAGAGTGAAGAATGAATGAGTGATTTAAAATGAAAAATTCTTCTCCATTTTAGGTGTTTTCTCCAACCGAACTCGGGCAGAACTCGGGCAGAGTTCGGATGCAAATATCTCGCAAAGAGACGTTGCTCGCTGATTTGGAGGCAACAGAAGTTTGAATCATTTTTGACCGAACTCGGTCAGAGTTCGGACCGAACTCGGGCCGAACTCGGTTACGAGTTCTGTCAGGAGATATTTGAAAATCATTTATAAAAACAGTTTTCAAACTATGTTTTTGGTTATTTGTAAAATCATTTGTAAAGGCTATTTTCAAAATATGTTTTTGAAATATTTTGTAAATGAAATACGAATAGGTAAATAGGTAGGCTTTTGGAATGTGGACAGTTTTAACCCTAAGCCAGTATTACCAAAACTGATTTTACAAAATAAATCCTAGACTCAATAAAATATAAAATACAGAATAAAATGAGAAATGAGTCTTCTGAAGATTTGATGATGTTGACGCTTTGTTTTGATGCAGTACATCGTCCGTTGAATTTGATTTCATGTATCCTGAAATGATTAACAGCATTTTCTATATTTTGTGTATTGACTTAAGTGTATGTTGATTATCGAAATCGGGTGTGACCATGGAATGGGCCAACACATATTCATGTCACCTGTACACTACTCTCACTGGTAACACACACACTGTTTTATGTTTCCTTTCACTATATAACACACACCCACAAGAACACATTGACTCCTCCTAACACATACACATACATGTTTCAGTTCACACATTTCCTGAGAATACCCCTTACACACACATCTCCTACACACTCTAACACTCACACAGTTTTCTGAGTTCCTTTCATGTATTCCTACACACACACACACATCACATGTTATCCCCCTCTCTATGTAAATACAATGTATACATATTTCTATATATGTAGTGTGCCTATAGCTATATATAGCATGTCTAACCTATGTGATGTGTGAATGGTAGAGTAGGATATGAAAATTTCTATATGTGTGATAGCTAATGTGCTAGGCATATTCTATTGTGTAGGTATATATATATATATATATATATATATATATATATATATATATATATATATATATATGTGAATAGTGATATATATTTTTTTTTGGTATTGGCCCTTGGTGTGTCTGTTAGACTAGTGAGAGCTTAGTTAGACTTGTTTAGTCTTGATTAGGCCTAGAATAGACTAGTTATACTAGTATAGACTTGTTTGACTTAGGTTTGACTTGGTTGACCTAGTTTGACTTCTAGGGTTAACCATAGTTGACCAAGAGTTGACTTTGGTCTAGATTGACCTAGAATCATGTAGAATGCATAGTAGAACTTCATGTTATCATTTTAGACTTGTTGTGACTTGTGCTGTTCTGATTAGGAGCCAGACACCTCTCCTCGGACAGTATAATTACTTTGGACATTCAGACATCAGGCGAGTACATTCTCTGATCATTTCATATCCTGTTTAGAATTATTTTCCTGCTTTAAACTACTTTACTTGATACTGTCACGTTGGTCACACGGATTAGTACTATATAGATCCCTTCATGAGATGTTATCCCCTCAGCGAGCATCGGATACAACATGTTCTGTGCGTTTCACTTACATGGTGTATCACTATGCTTCACGGTTCATTGATCACTTGTGACATGTACTCTCATGATCACAGAGTCTTTCTTGAATCACCCATTTATGGGCATTCCCAGAATCACCCATTTATGGGCCTACCATGTATCACCCCTTGTGGGCCATTGCATGGAATCATAACATAACCTGGCTGGATGCTTGTGTATTGATTGGGGGTACTGGGGAGTAGAAGTGGACATGTGAATTATATCCAAGTAGTGTAGTTCCCAGAATCACTCCATAGTATAGTTCCCAGAATCTCCTATGCCATTCACATGTTTATATTGTACTCTGACTCACTAGCCACTGTTAGTTCTCTACTTATAGTAGATATTTCTATTACAGTTCTCTCTCTGTTTACATTCTGTACTTTCTTTCAGTTCCTGTATCTTACTTTACTGCATGATTATATTTTCTAACCTGCTATGATCTGTTGAGATGTATTGTACTCGCTCCTGTCCTGACTGGACCTGTTGAAAATATTACATAGGACGAAGAGGAGGCCTGTGTGGATAACTACTACGGGACAGCTCTAGATGACACCATTGATCCGGATTTCCAGCCGGATCCATTAGCTATAGATACTGAGGCTCCCTAGTCTAGGTTTACTATTACTGTCATTTGGGATATGGATTGTATATATTCTTTCATATTTAGTAGTTGACACTTGTATTTCTAGATGTTTGCTGAGATGTTATCTTAGACACTTAGACTTTTCTGATCTTCTGTATTTCAATTGAGTTTTATATCATATCGTACTTCTTCTTTCTTGGTTGTGATTGAGTTTACATTATGCTATGTCACCCCATTCGGGGAGTATAAACTGTTTAGCCTTATACTGTTAGATGCATTGAGACCTAGGACAGAGTTCTACTGCCGACACTGCGGCGTAGGCTGGGCGTTGTTACGTCTCGTACCCTTACTCTAGGGTGCGGGTCGTGACACCACCCTCAAGCGGCTTTGTTATGAGGCCACCCTCATGCGGCTCGATTGTGAGGCTACCCTCATGCGACTCGGTTATGAGGCCACCCTCATGCGGCTTGGTTGTGAGGCCACCCTCATGCGGCTCGGTTATGAGGCCATCCTCATGCGGCTCGGTTGTGAGGCCACCCTCATGCGGCTCGATTATGAGGCCACCCTTATGCGGCTAGTTTATAAGGCCACTCTCATGCGGCTCAGACAGGGGGACAGTCCTTCATGCGGCTCGCAACCTAGTGGCAGTTGGGACACGTGGCAGAAGTTGACTAAGTCTTAACAACTCAGATTTATTGCAACCAACAGATTATAGCAGTTCAGATTTATTTCAACCAACATAACAGTCCAGATTTATTGCAACAAACAGATCAAGATTAATCTTAACCAATCCCAAACTGTCCACTTCTTAAGGCACAGTTACAAGGATGTGGCCACTTGGCTGTATACCTCACTCATCACAAACTCCTATAAATAGCATGGGATTATTCTTTTGCGTACACACACAGAGACATATAGAGGAACACAGAGACATACAGAGAGGGCATTTCTTCGCCGGAGCTAAGGTTGAGTTCGATCGTCCAAGTAGTAAGACAGAGTTGATAACAATTTTCCGAGCCTCTACTGTCACCCCCTAGAATCCAAATTAAACAATTGTACTTAGATTGCTTTTCCTAGTTTTGTTTCTAGACTTTCTTTTGTACAAACGAGTTTGTAATTGTGAATTAAAGTTCAGTCCTCCCATAAAACTGTTCTGTTCTTTGATAATCAGTGGCAAACACACAGGTGGATACATTTTTATAATAGGTGGAGCTGCTATATCGTAGAAGTCGAAGAAGCAGACTATGCTCTCACGGTCATCCATGGAATCTGAGTTCTTTGTACTTGATACCGCAGCAGAGGAAGCATAATGGCTTCGGGAGCTCATGTATGATCTTCCAGTGGTTGGGACGTAAATACCGACGATACCGATATACTGCGACAACCAAGCGACTGCGGCGGTGGCATCAAATGACCTCTTCAACGGAAAAAAAAAAAAGGACTGTGCGTTTGAAGCACAGGGCAGTATACGATCTCATCATGAGTGGTGTTATTGCAGTGATTGATGTTTGGAGTAAGAAGAACCTAGCGGAACCGTTCACCAAGGGCCTCAAGCGCTAGCTGGTCGATGACCAGCTTGTAAAATGGGCTTGAAGGCATTCTGATATTGTGTTATTACATTCCTATCATAAAGTTTTATGCTATTAGTTCAAAGAAAAATCTACTAGACATCTAACTTTTGGTTCAAGGAAGGATTATTAACCGGAAGAATATCAGGAATGGTGGGTACTTGTTCTCTGTGGCATGAAGAGGTTACAGACCTACAACCACGGTTGTCTACTGTTGTTTTTTGCGAAAAACGAATCCTGTGGGAAGGTTGGCTTAAATGCCTTAATGAGTTCTCAGGCAGAGTGAATGCCTAGAATGATTACAGGAAGCACGGTAGCGCAGCACTACAAGGAGTGTAACTCCATGCTATAGTAGGGTGACTCCACCATGAAGTTTCCGGTTAGGGGTAAAGCCTCGACTTTGTGAGCCAAGTCACAGCGGAGTAGCACCGCAAATAGGCAGGTAGCCTAATGCTGTATGATAAAATTAAAAAGGGGTAACCAACACTAAAAAGGGAGGTGTTCCTCATGTTACAGTGGCACGACACCACGATGTGGTACCCGGTAGGGGTAAAGCCTCTGCCTTGCAAGCCATGTCGTTGCGGCATAACACCTCAAAGGAGCCTAAGGCTTCATGTTGGGTGGTATGGCACTACAAAAAGGTTGTGACCTCATGCTACAGTAGTATGACACTACGATGAGGTTTCTGGTAGGGGTAATGCCTCGGCTTTAGGCCATGTCATAGCGGTGTAGTACCGCGAGGGAAGCGCAAGGCTTCATGCCATGTCTCTTTGAAAAAAAACTCACCTATAGTGTATGAACATAGATATAAGTCCGTCTCTTAAGGGTAAACTTGTAGACGCCCAAAATTATACACTGAAACCAGGCTGCCATAATACCTTTAATATGCAGCCAGAAGCACAGTTGATGTCATTATGTGAGTGGGAAGAATTACAGTTATGGTACATAATTCAAGGCTTAGTCCATTCTTGTATCATGCTATTATTTAACCTATCCGAAAAGATTCAAGTCGTAGCGACATCTCTCCTATTGCATGATAGGCAGTCACTGTGGGGAACGCTCAACCTATATATTAAGATATGTGGGGGATTGTTGGTGTTTTTGCCTTTGGTCTAGGAAAGATAGTCCCATATCGACTACACCAAATGGTGAGTATCTCAATATAATGCATTGCTTGTGTTGAGGTGTGCACATGAGGTGTGGTGGGGCACAAGTGTGTGTCATATGGTAGTATTTTTCTAGAAGGAAAAAGGATTAATTCCAACAAAGATGTAAGTTGATTTTTGTTGTGTGGACTCGGTCTCGGACACGAACTCCAGGATGTCTCATGCATGCATGGGAGTGTTCGGGGGGTAGACGTGGACTGGCACACTTCTATGTTGAATGTAGGATGACCTAAAATATCAAACTCTATTTTTTAATAATGGTATTTTAGTCCCACATCGGATAGAAGAAGAGGTGAAGTCTCACTCCACTCTATAAATAGAGCCCCTGGCAACCTTTGAAAGTTGCACCAAGTAAAGAGTTAAAGGAGTCTGTAAAGTCCAGGAAGCACGTTCAAGTCTCAAATATTGACTGACGATCGTTCCAGAAGTTCTTTAGGACTTGCTGGTTCCTAGAAGCGGATCATATATAGGCGAATCTTGCTTTGAGTAACGGTGATCTGATCACCCCAGCAAAGCTGTCTTTCTCTTTCTTCTTTCCTTATCTTCTTCTCTGATCTAATCATCAACTTCTTGTGGGCTTTCATCGCAGCTGTTGCTAGCAACTCGATTTATACCTTCCTAAAAGAAGCTCTACATTCGTTTGTTGTTGTAACGAAATTACTTTAGATTTTTGTTATCCAGAATCCTCTAAGGATCTTTGTAGTGCACCTTCTTTGAAGTGTTGCTACGAAACGTTGTTGCTATTTTGACAACTGTTTCGATTCTCTGTTTTCCATCAAAAATTATGCCTCAGGAATAACAATTCTAAGAACTTGGGATCTCCTTCAAGCACATAAAAAGGAGTTCTAGTTGAAGGAGGCTAACAAAAAAAAGCACAAGTGGGGATATAACCAAAACAAGTTGCAATATCAACTTTTCCAACTGCAAGAGCATAAAGAAAATTTAGGCTTAACTCTTGATTTTTTTTTCCTTCTAGAGACGGATTGGAAGGCTTTCAGTAGCATAGGAAATGGAAGAGTAAAAGAAGAAAATCCATAATGGGTTTTGCCTGTCTTTGTTTCACTGTCAAAGAAAGGAACGGAGACTGTGAGAGATAAAGAAACAAATTTAGCAGCAATGATAGATAAAGAACCAAAGTACATACAGTTCACATACCTCAGCAAATTGTTAACTAGACATGCTGCTGACTTGATCAGCCATGAAATCTCCAGTTTTCTGGTATAGGAAAGACTTAAATGAGAAAACTTGTCACTATGAAAAGTACAAAGAAACAATCAAACTAGATACCTGAATAAATGATTTGCCGGAATCTTTTTTATTGGTGCATCACTTTTGGAACTAGTTACAAAAGTGTGGGTTTTATTGGTGGCTCTTATTATGGTTTGCTCCATCTGAATGCTGCGAACATGCCAATCACGACCACAAACCTATCCCATTTTGTTCGGATGCACCAATCCAAGTATCTACCTCCACAACATCTCCCCTGAAATATAAGACAAATAAAATCATTCTAAAAGTTGCTTAGAATCCCTCATACATGCATTAGAAATGACCAAAGCAACCTGTTGGTAAAAAACTGTTAGGATTTGAAAAAATCTTGTGTTAGGAAAACCTTGATTTGGTGTAGTGAGTGCATACAGTAACTAGCTAAATGATGCTAGCAACAGCTAGTTGAATAGGCTACAATAACAAGAAGCAATATGGAGAACAAAATTTCTAACTACGACATACATTAGTGCAGTAACATGCACGAGTAATGAGACTGTTGCTGGGAACCAGGTTTTGTCTAAAAGGTTGACGTAGCAATATGGTGTGGACATTTATCCCAGTCACACAGTACAAAAGGATTTGTCTTCAACACATCACCCATTTTATTGTGCAAAGCAGATGTATTATTAAGGACATGGTGGACCTAAGGAAAATGAGGCAGTCATTAGTAAAAGTATAAAATAGTGAGTGATACTTAACGTCAATTAGTGATTTATGGACAGATCATAACATTTGTCATACCTTAATAAGATTTGTCGATTCCAAAATGTGGCCAAATGTTATCAGTGGGGTCGTCAAGCTTGAGTTTTCTGCATAAAAATATAATTCACCAACATTATTTGCTTTATCTTTCGTAAGAAATTGATTTGAAGAGAGGAGGTTTCTTCAAATAAAAGCAAATTGACTATAGTAATTAGTAAAGCATAATCAACTAAATTTAAGTACAAAATAATATAATAGATGTTTGAAGTAACGTAATATTTCATGTCGAAGACTCAAAGCATGACTTACCGAGATTATACCACAAGAAAATAGTTTATTTATGGATACAGCAAATACTTTTACAGACACAAATTATCCCTTGTGAATACCTTTAACTTTATATAATTACCTTAAAGATATCAAGTCAATGAGAGGAAACCAATCTTTCTCTTCCAAACTCTTTTAGTTCACTGTATTAAAAAAAAACTCCAAATGCCAAACGTGAGGAACACTGATAACAAAAAGTGTGCTATGTTTGTGGCATTTCGTGTTAGACACATTAAGTGTGACATGTAAACTCCAAATTACACCAGGAGTCTAAGACGCACCCAATCGATGAAATGTTCATGCAGTCGTGTCTATTTCAAATAGTATATGCAAGCAAAAAGCCTTTTTTGACAGGGTTAAGGAAAAACAAAAACATAATAAAAGAGTAATTCAGGAGAGGGAAACTAATCCTCTTCACCACTAGTTTAGCAGTTAACCCGGGTAATACACAAAGAAACTATCTTTCAAAAATTGACAATATAACTCGACTATGATGCACGGACACAAATAAGACACAAAATGGTCACCATGATGCAGACACAGCACCATTTCTAGAGCGTCCAACATCGAACACATGCAATTGTTTTGGACTTTTTTGCTTCCTGAGTAATTAGAGAAAATTGTCCTAATCGTTCTGCACTTCAATCATCGCCAAAAACTAAACTATGAAATATATTTGTTAATATTTTTGTTGACTGACCAAAAAAAGAACAAATCTCGCAGAACTTTAGTGAATCATTTGCCTAAAGCTTCAATCCATATCAATATACACAATGCAGGCACATCAAAGACAATATTTTGCTAAAATTTTAGAAACTTGAGCCAGATTTAGGTTTTGCTATCGTTGAGTCCATGGATAGCAGCATTAATGATGGGCTTGGTGAATTGATTGGACACCTTCCTATTTGTTGAACTCTGATCAAACACATGATAACAAAACAGGAATTAGGGTTTTGATAAGAGAATGAAATGATTTAGGGTTTAAGAAGAGAATGAAATGAATTAGGGTTTGATAAGAGAAACAAAAAAACAAAAATTTAGGGTTCCGAGGAAAGATAGAGAGAGATTACAATTTATAGCAAATAAATTAAGGTTAGGGCTTTATAATTAGCAGTAGTCGGAGCACCTGGAGGAGGGATTTGAGAGTGTCGAAGGGTAGATGAGGGAAGTGGATGCGAGTATCGACGAGGACGTAGCAGCAACGTGTCCGACGAAGTATTGGTCCGGCGATGGAGGTTGGCGAGGAGGGCCTCGATGCGGACAAGGAGTGGCGGCAGAGGTGGACTGGCGCCAGAGTGAGTTGCCAAAGTAGAGAGGAGAGTAGTGGAAATGAGATTTCTGGGGTCGGGATGGAGTCGGGGCGAGAATCATCCATAACACTTTCATTATCACATGAAAGGCACGTGATCCATTTTTTTGTTGTTATTTTAATTCTTTTTAAATTCACCAACGGTTTTAAGTGTTACAAAATAAATATTATGGGCTACTAATAATAAAATTCAGTTTTTTTGTTATTTTTACCAATGGTTATCTATTTAGTAACGGTTTTTCACTGTTGGTAATTTCTAACGATAAAAAAACTGTTAGTAATTAAAAAAAATTGTGTTATAAAATCCATATTTTTACGTAGTGTGCGTGCCGAAGCCAAAGTCTTCCAAACTCAGCAAATTATGTATGAATTTTAGCCAGGACGACGCCACAAGTCCACTGGTGGCGTCAAAACTGGAATTCGGAGTCCCGGGTTCAAAATTAGAATTTTACAAATTGGAAATTACGGTTTCGAGATGCCAACTTTGGCGTTGATTTCAACCAACGAAACGACATCCTAAGAAGCCAAATTTTTTGTGACACGAAGGTGGTTATATCTGCTGCGCACCAGAGTTGGTGGTTCGTCAACCGGAGCTTTGACGAGAGAGAAACAAGTCTGCGAAGTTGGCTCTACGAAACTGTCCAAATATAATGCAATTTAAACGGTCAAATTGGTGGTTAGTTTTGATCTATCAAATGATCGAATTACCGGTTGAACTTTAGGTGAGTCGAGGGGTATATACCGATATTTAGATGGAGGAATCGGATCGACAATCCAATGGTCGAATTGTCCAAAAAATGCGTCCAAAGTTGATGTCCCGAAACGCGATTCTGGATATGATTTCGTGCGCGTCACGACAAAAACCTGTGCAAAATGCACGAATAACCCATGCAACACGTCGGAGATAATGGTGGCAGCGAGGAGGCATTCATCGGAGGCATAGGAACGTGTAGGGTGGTCGCGACTGCGGTGCGCGGTTATCGCCGCACTACTGCAGCGACTGCTACGCACCGTTGCCGTACGCGTATCGGTATTGTTGGCCGCCGCGGTTGTCGCGTGCCGCGCACAGGGTCCGCCTGGTACGTTGGCCATACAGTTGTGGCATGGCGAGGCTAGCGCATGCGAGCCAAACTGCTACCACAGCTGCAGCACAATGTCGGCACAACAACAACGACTGACTGATGTGCCTTGGCCGGGCGGTGCATGGCCCATGCACGGTGGGCGTCACCTGGGGGTCGTCATGGGTGAGCGTAGGCAGGCGCAGGCCGTATCAATAGCAGTTGATGATGCTGCAGGGTAAAGGTGAAGAAGAAGGAGGAGGAGGAGGAAGAAGAACATGGTGTTTTGGTAATGGAATATGAGAGAGTTGTTGACTGTATATGGAGGACGGCGTGAGAGAGTCACTATAAATGGGGAAGGGCGGTCATTGGTTCGTCCTTGGCATTAACTGTGACGCTGCAGTTGTTCGAGAGCAACAGTTGTGTCAGGTTGGCGTGGGAGGTGGCAGTGTACAGACGAGTTGATATGCATAAAACAAGTTCATATGGAAAGTAGGAAATGAGGGAAGTTGTGTGCTAGCCTAGGTGTGTTGTTGTCAAGCCTCGCTTCCGTTGGAGCGATCGTCATCGCTAAGGCGTGATGCCGTACGAGCCTAGATTGCACTCGTACAAAAAAGTTTCATAACGGCCGATTACAGCGGCTTCGACGGGGTCGTCGCACAGAAGTCCCAAGCAGAAACATTGAACATGTAGCAGAAATTTAGAGGCAAAATATAAGTTATTCAAAAGTGCTATTTATTGATATTTAACAATAAGATTACAATGGTATGTAAGGCCATGATTACAAGTCTCTCAAGCTCACTTCTCTCTCATTTTACAAGTCACTCTGCTCTCTCTCAACTCTCGATACAATGCTTGAGCCAGCGGATGCTTCGGAAGGCAATGTCCAGACATTATGTCCCGTATAAGTCTTTACTCCACGTGCCCGCACGCTTCGAATCGCCAAGGAAATCCATGCCTCGACGCATCCAAGCGAGCTCCGCACCACGAGCTTCTACCTGTGCCTGTACATAAAAACTGTGTGGGTGTCAGTACTCAACTGTACTGGTGGAGTGAGTTCCTCGCCCACCCATAAAAAACTGACACGTTTATTTACTTTGTGCAGCATAATCCCTTTTTGATTGTCTTTCTAGTCTCGCCTTAGGATCAATTTTAGAACAAAGACGTCTTGGCCTATACTTGGCAATACAATGACAGGGTCGTGCCATACTATACTCGTGGCTTTAATACATATTTGAGGCAATGCCTCGCCGAGTGGAAACTTATGCAACTCGGCCGTGCCAAGACTTTCACTTGTTCTATGTGCCTCTAGACCATTCTCGTGCCAACGACGTCAAAGGGACGACTCGTGCTGGTCGTGCCGATAGACTTGATCGTGTCTTAAGATCGAGACCGTGCCTCCCAAGATCGAACTGACTTAACCAACTTGCCTTAAGGCCCTTCCTGACTTAACTCGAGATGAGGCCACATTCATGCCTAAGCACGTATCCTTGCTATAGCCAAATCTTAGGCTCCAGAATGGTGTTGCAACCGTGCACACCCTAACCCGTGCCGATTCGAGGTTAGCGCTTGCAATAAGCATGAATTGTTAACCCAACTCGTAACCTGTTAGTACTCGACGCAATCCAAAGGCATACACGCGGATAACCACTCTTATGCCGACACATCTATATAAGTGGTCACTAGCAATGTCAAGCTATCCTGGATCTTTGCATACGGTGACCATTTGTGTGGTGAGGTATGAGCTCCCACCGAATGACCCATAGCATATATTGTAACGGTTCACTTCAATCGAGTCATACCGTAGATGAAGGCCGTACAATATCTGCAATTCCTCCTAGCCCGACACGAATCCGGTGCCCCGAGATTGTTCGAGGAATTTACCCTTATGCGTATGTTGTCCAATGACCATGCAAGACTCAACTCGATCTATCATGTCCTTCCTTAATCATGACCATGCTTTCCATCTTTCTATCGAAACTCCCAAGTAGCGGGACCGATCTCGTGAACTCCCTTATCGAGACTTATCGAGACTCCCAAGTAGCGGGACCGATCTCGTGAACTCCCTTATCGAGACTTATCTAGACTCCCAAGTAGCGGGACCGATCACGTGTGCTTCTTTATCGAGACTTAGCAAGACTCCCAAGTAGCAGAACCGATCTCATGAATGAGACTTATCGAGACTCCCAAGTAGCGGGACCGATCTCGGCGACAACCAGTCGTGTGGACTTCCTTTGTCCGTGGCATGCTTTTCTAACCCAACCGTTGTTCGTACCTTAGATAGACCTTGTTCTCTAGGCGACGCTATCGCTCATGTCGCATACTTTATATGACGAGCCTTGTTCTCATAGGACATTCGTGACTTGACAACCGCAGATAATAGGGAACTCGAAAGGATATATATATATATATACATATATAAAATATGTATATATATATATCCAAGTCTACTACAAAACTCATGAAGGAAGTTTCGAGAGATTGACATCTCTGACGCTCCCAAAATTAAAGTCACGAAAAAGTACTTTTAATGAGCAAACTAATTATAATAAAATATTTATTAAAAATAATTTATTTGGAAATTTTTAAAAGAACCTTAAATTCTAGGGGGTTTACATCCTACCCACCTTACAAGAATTTCATCCTCGAAATTTAGAATCATCCAATAGGTCAAGCTATAGTATGTAGCTACTAAGGCTACTCTACTCAATCTACTATCCTTATGATCACCTCTTCTATTTCTCGAAGTCCTTACAATTATTTTGATTTAGGTTCAATAAAAGCCATCTATCATATACTATGGCATCCATCCTTTAGAATCTTTTATGCTAATATACCCTAAAATATACGTCATCCTCGATATATGTACATATGTCAACAATGTTTGGTTATCATCCACATTTCCAACCTCAATCGTAAATAGTTGGTTTCCTTATTCTATCCCAAGTACCCTTATATTATCAACCACAAGCTCTCTGTATTAATTGCCTTCAATCATTCTCTACAGCTTCTCCTTAAAATTATACGTTAAACACCTATGAAAGTGGTATACCAAATGAAGTACATAAGTACAAAGGTATGAATGGTAGTTTACTATATCTAACTGCTAGTCACATGAAGTTACTGCCAAGCCAGTGTGCATCTGGCTGCAATAACTTCCTTGTTCCATAATACGACTGATGGGTGCTGTAGCTCCCCTTCCCGATTTTTTTTTAAATATTTAATTAGTTAATTATTACGGTAGATGACTTTAGCCATGGTTGAGTTTTGGAGTACAAGACGACTAGGAATCATGGCATGGATAGTGCAGCGGCGTGCCTTGACTAGTGTATTAGCCATAGTAGGGATGGCCGAGCCATAAGTGTGTCCTAACTAGGAAAACCAGGCCAAATTGTGACTTGACCTCTATAAAGAATTTAATTAAGTTATTTATTAATTTAATGACTTGTAGGAGACCTGGTTGTGTCATTTTAGTTAGGACTAGACCCGAACCGAAATCGAGCCCATGTAATCTTATAGTGAGGCCAAAGACGTCCATGTAGACGTACATATTGTATTTATTAATTTTGATAGTCCAAATAGGCATTTCATATATAAAGGATTTATATATATTGTAGAAGCATGGAAAAGAACAGAAAAATCCATGCGGCTCAAAACAGAGGGAGTCTCATGCGGTTCAAAGAATCTCTCAAAGCTTCATGCGGCTCAAGAGTTTTATGCGGCTCAAAAGTCGCCAACATAGCCATGCGGCTCGAGTAAAAGCTACGTGGCCTCATGCGGCTCGTCTCTACAGCTGGCCATTTGTTAGGGTTATATACTAAAAGCATCACTTTTGTAGTAACCTTATTTCTTTAAATTTTGAATGAGAATGATATGGGCAAATATTTGCATATTGTATTTATTGCAAGTGTTAATGCAAATGTCTAATATTCTATATTGTAGATAATATGGTGTGTGGTGTCACACAGAAGATCATATTATCAGTTTCCTATGGAGTATATAAATAGTTCACAACCTAGATGGACTTGGACAATCTATTAGAAAGGTTGTAGTGTAATCTGGTATTAGTTTATGTTGATTATAGGTTTACACTAGTACACTTTGTGTGTATTGAACATGACCACTTGAGGTTGTTCTCTTTGTACTGACTACATAAAGAGAACAAACACCTCTGTTATTATGGATGCTTGTGCTCTTAATCCAGATATAATAAAGGACATGTATATGCAGTGTGCATTATTTTGACTCATAAAAGAGTGAGATTCATTATGGATCAACAACCTCTATGAATTGGGTAATAACATTGTATGTATGATGGGCTGTTGATTGTAAATAGAATCCATGTCCCGATACATCGGGTTGATGATGTCCTCTTAAGGAGCTCATAAGGATTGTCATGTAAACCCTGCAGGTGGATTATATCCGACATGACAAATAAAGTTGAGCGGTACTACTTAAGGATAAAAGATGTCGAATCAATATAGTTGTCAGTAACTTAATTTGATCGACGGACATACGATATCTTAACATGGGGAGCCAAACGAGCATATAATAAAAGGAGCCCACAAACATAATTTGGGATTAGGGAGGCAGTGCAACAATAGCTTATTAGTGGACCGAGCTATTATCAATGGGCCTGGATTGTGTGTTCGGACTGAACACGGGATATCCAGATCCGTTAGGAGGCCAAATCCTAATTTCTCCTCATGGTCCCTGCCGTAGCCTATATACATCCTCTATTCTCTGGCCACCAGATTACGGATCAGAAATCTAAAATTTTCTCTAAATTCGTGATTCACGTAAGGAGAGAAAGAGAGGACTGCCAAGGAAAAAAAAAGGTTGGAAGATCGTCGCCCACACGACGTCCAACTCGAGGAAGGAATACGTGCAGAAGATCTTGGGGTCGTCCGCTCGAGATTGCCAGGAATTACTTGTCTTCTTTCCGTCGCAGGTATAATTCGTGAACCCTAGTTTCCTCCTATGAAGGGTTAGAACACGTATTAGATCTGTTTAACTTTCTATCGATCAATACGCACACCAAAGAAAGGGTCCTTGGAATTCCCAGTTCCATCAGTTGGTATCAGAGCCACTTTGGATCTACGTATTGATTGATACGTCCATGTTGTCCAATAAAACCTGCCCTGTGTAATAGTCGGTAGATGTAGATCTGTTCTAACTCGGTTTTGCAGGCATCTTAGATCCAACTATTATGGTCCAATACATGTTTTTTTTATTGTGTTGTTTAAACCACGGACATGTCGTGGATGTTGTTGTTGCTGTGGATGTAATTAAAATCACGAGGGTTTATCGTGCTTATTGTTTTAATTTTTCAATCTAGATTATGTATGAACTCCTTCGGGAGGCATATGATTGATGTAATTTTAATTATTTTTGATCAATCGTGATGGCGGTGGTGGCTATTTATGACGCCGGACGAGATGCTGGTTTTAAGCAGTCCAGAGGCAGACAGATGATTTTCGATGAAGGAATCGACAGCCAAAACCTAAAAAAAAACCAAGCCTACATTAATAATGGACACCAATGCCCAGATTTTGGATTCGGGTAGTTGAGGACGGAGCAGCAAAGATGACCATAATAGTTGGATATTTTCTCTTATTTTTATCATTTTGCTTTTTCTGATTATGCATGTTTATTATTGTGTTGTTTTTTTTGAAAAACCAAGCCTACATTAATAATGGAAAACATGGACATAATATCAACTAGTAGAAAAACCCTCATTGTTAAATAACTAAGTGAGAGAGGATTTTTATTTAGTACAAATCCTATGGTCTCCATTACTGGTTTGTTGGTGATGTAATTATACTTGCGTGTTGGCTTTAGTGCTTTCCTCCATATTGGATGAGTATAATTATGGATCAGGGTAAAGTGCAAAAAATCCCTCGTTAAATATGTGTCTTTTGCACTAAAAGACCCCATGCTCTTAAAATACCCAAAAGTTTGAAATATGCTTATTTTGCCCCCAATTGACAATTTTACCCCTCCCTCCCCCCCTCCTTCTTCGGCTGTGTTCGCCGGCGACGGAGGCAGAGGGGGGGGTAGGGGTCGGGGGGGAGGGGGGAGGGGTGGGCGGAGGGAGGGGGGTCGGGGCCGGCGAGGGAGCAGGGGGGTCGGGGCCGGCGAGGAAGCAGGGGGGGTCGGGGCCGGCGAGGGAGGAGGAGGGGGTGGGTCGGGGGGGCGCTCGCCGGCGAGGAGGGTGGGGCTGGGGGCTCGCCGGCGAGGGGGTGATCGGGGGGGGGGGGGGGGGCTGGGGGATCGCCGGCGCCGGCGGGGGGGGGGGGGGGTCGGGGGGGCCGGGGGATCGCCGGCGCCGCCGGGGGGGGAGAGGGGGACAGGGGTAGTTTAGGTATAAAATTTTTAAATTTTGGCTGGAGGGGTCTAAACGAGCGAACTTGTTATCTAAGGAGGGGTAAACTGCCAAAAAATTCTAAAAGGTCTTTTAGTGCAAAAGGCGTATATTTAACGAGGGGTTTTTTGCACTTTACCCTTATGGATCACCAGTACAAACTTTCTTAGGAATAATTGTAGAAAGTTACCTAGTATGTGTTCACTTCTCCATCTGAAGGAACTCATTACAAGGTAATGGACTTAGTATTAAGTAATGGTACACACTTAGATACAAATAATGATATCCTCCCCATCGGAGTCACTGCTATTATTTGTATGACCAGAGTAAGACCAGCATATTAATTTTATTTGTCATAAAGTTATATTGACATGATAGTAAAATTAATAAGAAAAATCTACTTGAACAAAGTTGAATTTGTATACGTCTACACTATCGTGGCATGCTAAATTCATGGTGTTTAAGGTGTTGGTGAATTTCTTATTATTGTTTTGAGGGAATCAATATTTAGTTAATTCAAAAAGTTTTTTTTGCCCTACATAATTTTATTTATGTGATTCTCAAGATTTCAAAAATGGGTTCTTTCAGTCCACTTATGGTGATTCCTAAAGAAACAAACTTTCTGGACCTAGTTATATTGACTGAAAACGTAATTTGCATATTGTTCTGACTGCTGAGGAGTACAAATATATACTTGTTGAGGAATGCCCACCTAAGCCTGATGCTAACTCTGATGAAGAGGTCAAAGAGGCTTATAAGAAGTGGAAAAAGGCAGATGAGATGGCACGGTGTTACATTCTGGCATCTATGTCAAATATACTGCAACATCAGCATCAGGCCATGGCCACAGCTTATGACATGATGTATAACCTCAAGGAACTCTTCAGACATCAGAGTAGAGCAGCTAGGCAGTTTGCTATGAAATGTTTGATGAATACAAAAATGGCTGAGGGTACACCAGTAAGGGATCATGTTCTCAAGATGATGTGCCATCTGAATGAAATAGAGATCCTTGGAGCTGAAATCGATGGGGAAACCCAGGTCGATATCATTCTCGGGACTCTGCCTAAAAGTTTTGACAATTTTTGCCTTAATTACAACATGAACAAAAGGTTGTATAGTTTGGCAGAACTTGCAAAAGAGCTACAGGATGCGGAATCTCTCTTTAGGCAGAGTGGTCATGTTTTTGTTTCTGAAAAGGCTTCTACTTCTAAGCCAAAAGACGGTAAGAAGAAGAATAACATTCAGAAACAGGCAAACTCAGCAAAGAAGGGCATGGGTCCTCAAGGCGCAGTGAAAAAGCCAAAAGACAAATATTTCAAGTGCAAAGGGTCAGGTCATTGGAAGACTGATTGTCCACTTCTCAAACAAGGGAACAAAGAAGGTATATCTCATTTACTAGTAGTTGAAACATGTTTAGCATTATTATCTACCGGCACCTGGTGTATAGATACAGGAGCCACTAATCATGTCTGCAATACATTGTAGGGGTTCCAGGAAACCAGACGGCTCAGTGATGGAGAGATATGCTTGTTCATGGGTGATTCTACAAAAGTATCGGTCGTTGCATTAGGAGATGTTACTTTATCTTTTGGTAGAAATAAGTTTTTGACATTGAGAGATTGTCTTTATGCACCTTCACTTAGAAGGAATTTAGTTTCTGCTTCTATGTTAGTTAAGGATGGATATTCAGTTTATTTTAATAACAATATTGTTATCAGAAAGAATAAACATTTTATCTGTTCTGGTGCATTGGTTGATAATTTGTATGTCATTAATCCTATTTTGCCCACAATGCAACTTATGGAAATGAATAATATGTCATCTAACTTAGATAAGAGAAAAGAACCTTCTTGTATGAACCAAACATATCATTGACACTTACGATTGGGGCATATTGACCTAAGAAGGATTCAAAGACTGGTTGAAGATGGACCTTTGAGTTCATTGGAAGTGGAGGCACTACCAGTCTGTGAATCCTGCTTGGAAGGTAAAATGACCAAAAGGCCTTTTACGGCAAAGGTGTATAGGGCCAAAGATGTGTTGGAATTGGTTCATTCTGATTTGTGTAGACCCATGACTATCCAAGCTAGATGTGGCTTTGAATATTTTGTCACATTTATTGACGATTATTCAAGGTATGGATACATTTATTTGATGCACCGTAAGTCTGAGTGCTTTGAGAAATTCAAAGAGTACAAAGCTGAAATGGAGAAACTTCATGGAAAATATATCAAGTCATTATGATCAGATCGTGGTGGCGAGTACCTCTTTGGAGAGTTTAGGGATTATTTATCAGAGGCTGGGATTGCATCCCAATTGACTGCACCTGGAATGCCCCAACAGAATGGTGTAGCCGAAAGAAGGAATAGAACTCTTATGGAGATGGTTAGATCAATGATGAGTTATTCAGATTTGCCAGATTCATTTTGGGGATATGCCTTAGAGACTGCAGCTTATATTTTGAACTTGGTTCCTTCTAAGTTAGTACCTCTTACTCCCACAGAGCTGTGGATTGGACGTAAGCCTAGTCTGAAACACGTTCACATTTGGGGTAGTCCAGCACATGTGCTGAATGGGAAAGCAGATAAGTTAGAATCTCGTACAGAAGTACGCTTGTTTGTAGGCTATCCAAGAGGAACGAAAGGAGGTTTATTTTATAGTCCTAAGGATTAGAAGGTCATTGTTAGCACCAATGCCCGATTCTTAGAGGAAGACTATGTGATGAACCATAAACCCACAAATAGAGTTGTTCTAGAAGAACTGAGACGTAAGACACCAAGTATTTCAGTACCAACAGTACAAGAGGATGAACCACAAATAACTGCACAACGTGTCACAAATGTTACACCACAACCGATAGGGCCTCGTCGTAGTGGGAGGGTTGTGATACAACCTGATAGATATATGTTCTTGGTAGAGTCGTCAGACTTCGTCCCTAAGGAACAAGATTATGATCCCTGTACCTACAATGAAGCACTCCAAGATAAAGATGCAGAGTCTTGGCAAAAAGCAATGATATCTGAAATAGAATCTATGGATTCTAATCAGGTCTGGGAGTTTGTAGAACCACCTGTTGGTGTAAAGGCCATTGGATGCAAGTGGGTCTATAAGAGAAAAAGAGGATCAGACGGTAAGGTTGAAACCTTTAAAGCTCGGCTTGTAGCAAAAGGTTTTACTCAAAGAGAGGGTATCGATTATGAGGAAACCTTTTCTCCTGTATCCATGCTTAAGTCTATTCAGATTCTTTTATCTATTGCAGCTCATCTCAATTATGAGATTTGGCAAATGGATGTCAAGACAGCTTTCCTTAATGGAAGTCTTGAGGAAGACATCTATATGAAGCAACCAGACGGGTTCATTGAAAAGGGCCAGGAGTATCGTGTTTGTAAGCTCAAGAAGTCCATTTATGGACTTAAGCAAGCTTCCAGATCTTGGAACATATGTTTTGATCAGGTGATAAAATCCTATGGATTTGATTAATGTCAGGATGAATCATGTGTATACAGAAAGTGTGACGGAAACGTGGTGGTGTTCCTAGTACTTTATGTGGATGACATCTTGGTCATTGGAAACAATGTGAAGGTATTATCTGATGTAAGGGTATGGTTATCCAAACAGGTTGATATGAAGGACTTGGGAGAAGTAGGTCACATCCTTGGGATCAAAGTTCTACGAGATCGCAAGAAAAGGATGTTGGGCTTATCCCAAGCTTCCTATATCAATATTGTACTAACTTGTTTTAGTATGCAAAATTCTAAGAAATGTTTCTTACCTTTTAGACATGGAATTACTCTATCAAAGGAGCAGTGTCCGAGGACACCTAAAGAGATAGAGAACATGAAGGCAGTTCCTTATGCTTCAGCAGTAGGAAGCTTAATGTATGCAATGCTATGTACGAGACCAGACATCTGCTTTGCCGTAGGCATGGTCAGCAGATATCAGTCTAACCCATGACAAGAGCACTGGACTGCCGTAAAGCATATTTTGAAGTACCTGAAAAGGACTAAAGAGTATATGCTAGTTTATCAGGCAGATAGTTTAGTTCCCTTGGGGTATACAGACTCAGATTTTCAGTCAGATAGGGATTCCAGGAAATCTACCTCAGGTTATGTGTTTACTTTGGGAGGTGGAGTCATTGTGTGGAGGAGTATCAAGCAAAAATGTATTGCTGATTCCACCATGGAAGCCGAGTATGTGGCAGCCTCTGAGGCAGCCAAAGAAGCGGTTTGGCTCAGAAACTTTTTGTTGGACTTAGATGTGGTACCTAGTTTGCCTAAGTCTATTACACTTTATTGTGATAATAGTGGTGCAGTTGCAAACTTGAAGGAACCACGAGCCCATAAGACAGGCAAACACATTGAGCGCAAGTACCACCTAATACGAGATTTCGTAAAGAAAGGAAAAGTTGCTGTGATCAAGATAGCATCAGCCGACAACCTAGTTGATCCCTTTACAAAGAGCTTACCAGTTAAGGCTTTTGACAGTCATGTTGAGGGAATGGGAGTCAGATGTGTAGCAGCATGGCTTTAAGTATAAGTGGAAGATTTGTAACACTACTGAAAAGCAATGCTTTGAGTATAAGTGGGAGATTGTTAGGGTTATATACTAAAAGCATCACTTTTGTAGTAACCTTATTTTCTTAAATTTTGAATGAGAATCATATGGGCAAATGTTTGCATATTGTATTTGTTGCAAGTGTTAATGCAAATGTCTGATATTCTATATTATAGATAATATGGTGTGTGGTGTCACACAAAAGATCATATTATCAGTTTCCTATGGAGTATATAAATAGTTCACAACCTAGATGGACTTGGACAATCTATTGGAAAGGTTGTAGTGTAATCTGGTATTAGTTTATCTTGACTATAGGTTTACACTAGTACACTTTGTGTGTATTGAACAGGACCACTTGAGGTTGTTCTTTTTGTACTGACTACATAAAGAGAACAAATACCTCTGTTATTATGGATGCTTGTGCTCTTAATCCAGATATAATAACGGACATGTATATGCAATGTGCATTACTTTGACTCATAAAAGAGTGAGATTCATTATGGATCAACAACCTCTATGAATTGGGTAATAACATTGTATGTATGATGGGCTGTTGATTATAAATGGAATCCATGTCCCGATACATCGGGTTGATGATGTCATCTTAAGGAGCTCATAAAGATTGTCATGTAAACCCTGCAGGTGGATTATATCGGACATGACAAATAAAGTTGAACGGTACTACTTAAGGATAAAAGATGTCGAATCAATATAGTTGTCAGTAACTTAATTTGATCGACGGACATACGATATCTTAACATGGGGAGCCAAACGAGCATATAATAAAAGGAGCCCACAAACATAATTTGGGATTACGGAGGTAGTGCAACAATAGCTCATTAGTGGACCGAGCTATTGTTAATGGGCCTGGATTGTGTGTTCGAGGTGAACACGGGATATCCAGATCCGTTAGGAGGCCTAACCCTAATTTCTCCTCATGGTCCCTGCCGTAGCTTATATATATCCTCTAATCTCTGGCCGCCAGATTACGGATCAGAAATCTAAATTTTTTTCTAAATTCGTGATTCACGTAAGGATAGAAAGAGAGGGCTGCCAATGAGAAGAAAAGGTTGGAAGATCGTCGCCCACACGACGTCCAACTCGAGGAAGGAATATGTGCAGAAGATCTTGGGGTCGTCAGCTCGAGATTGTCAGGAATTACTTGTCTCCTTTCCGCCGCAGGTATAATTCGTGAACCCTAGTTTTCGCCTATGACGGTTTAGAACACGTATTAGATCTGTTTAACTTTCTATCGATCAATACGCACACCAAAGGAAGGGTCCTTGGAATCCCCAGTTCCATCACCATTAAGCAGCGGTCTCATTTAATGCTCTGACACAACAAGGCAGCTCTGACGTAAAGGTGAACTGACAGCTCTGACATAAAGCTGTAATGATGACTCTGACATAATTGCGTGCTCCTAGGAAAACGAAGAAAATCTCTATAGCTGGCACGATCCATCAAATCCCAAAGTCTTTCATACGGCTTTAACACGTGCCAGCCGCATGCGGTTCAGGTGGAGGCCACCCCCATGCGGCTGCTACTCTCATGCGGCTCGGATCATGAGGGCCTTCTTCATGCGGCTTAAATCCTGAGAAGCCACCCCCATGCGGCCGCCACTCTCATGCGGCTCGGATCATGGGGATCATCTCCATGCGGCTCAAATGCTGAGAGGCCACATCCATGCAGCCTTGACACGTGGCCAGCCTTATGCGGTTCAGTTGGAAACCACCCTCATGTGGCTCAGATTTCGGAGGCCACACCTATGCGGCTGCCACCTTCATGCGGTTCAAATCCTGAGAAGCCACACACATGCGGCTCTGTCAAGACACCCTGTCCCTGTGGCTCGCAGTTAGGACACGTGGTAGAAGATCAGTTTCCCCCGTGTCCCTACGGCTCGCAGCATAATGATTGTTGGACACGTGGCACCAAATCAATCAAGATTTATCAACAAATCCCAACAACCAGATTTAGTGCAATCATCATAATTACCCAGATCAAATCAGATTTATTGCAATTAAGTAGATTGAACACGTGACACGACATCCGAGCTTGTCATAATAAATCACGAAGATTCGTGGCAATCAACATTAATTGTCCATACGGATTTAGCGCAATCAACATTAACTGCCCAGATTTGTTGCAATCATGATTAACGGCCCAGATTAATTGCCAACAAAACAAGATCAAGGAAAATGGTAATTAAACCCTAAACCGCCGACTTTTCAAGGGGCAATCATTGCAAACCCTAATGATCACACCCCACTCCTATAAATAGCAAGGTGCCATTCCCTTGCAAACCCCCGGCTAGACACACAGAGAGACAAAGACATGCACAGAAGAGTCTCCCCACACATCCCGAGAGTATTTCTTCATCAGAGCCAAGGCTACGTCCGATCGTCCAAGGAGTAAGGCAGAGTTGCCGTCGCTTTCCCGAGCCTCTACCGTCACCCTCCAGAATCAAAAATAAACAATCGTATTTAGATTGCTGTACCTAGGTTTTCATTCCTAGGCTTTCTTTGTACGAGCGAGTTTGTATTGTGAGTATAAGTTCAGTCCTCCTATAAAATTGTTTTACACTTTTACAATCAATGGCAAACACGATGGCGACTCTGCTGGGGACTAACTTCTCTATGGCTGAGGAGTTGGTGACGCAATCGGACGCAGCCAAACTTGGCTCCACTCAACAAATGTTGGTCGCCCGGTTCGAACAGCAGGCGTTTGAAGAAATGCTCTCCGACGGGGGCGCTGGCCCGGTCCAGCGGCGAGCCCGCACGAAGAAGGCCCACAGGTAGTGGAGGCCCAAATCATTCGCTCCTCCCCAAGCTTTCGAAGAAGTACTCTTTGTTGCCCAAGATGGCGGGAAAGACTCTCATACGGCCCCACTTCAGGCGATAGAGGACTCTGCTGTCCCCAAGTCCGGCAGAGGAAAACACTACGATACTGGACTTGTAGGGGAAAAGAGGAACTCTGTACGGTACAAGAAGAAGTCGTATAAGGGCGCCAGCCACATGAAAACTCATGCGGCCACAGAAGCCAGCCGCATGCAGGAGGCACATGCGGCCAGGACGTCCAGCCGCATGAAAGAGGCTCATGCGGCCACGACAGCCAGTCGCATGCAGGAGGCTCATGCGGCCACGACTGCCAGTCGCATGCAGACTGCTTATGCAGCCACCGCTTCTAGCCGCATACAGAAGGGTCATGCGGCCACACATACCAGCCGTATGCAGGCAACCTGCACGGCCACCAAACCCAACCGCATACCATCTGCTCCATGCGGCTCACGGTCAGTCTTCGACCGTCTCTCAGATGATCCTGACCCCAAATGCTCTCATTTGCCTGTCTCTGTGGACTCTTCCTACTATTCACTCTCAGGTGCTAGAAGGAAGAAGTCTCGGGCAGTACGGGCTCGTCGAGCTCAGACAGTTGTCTCAACTTCTGACTATCAGGGCGTCCCGCTGACTTTTACGCGAGCCCCTGATGGAAAGATATATAAAACTATCCGTGTCCTTCCCCCGGCGGCCAACGAACGGGATAGTTATAAAGAATCTCCCAACAATGATCAGGGGCAAGTACTCGTACTACCCCCATATCAAGGAGCAGACAGGATGCCAACACACTCATGTGCTCAGAACTCCGGGGCCTACAAAACGGGTGACTTGTGCAACGTAATTCTTCACAAACGCAAGGAAAGAGACGAAGATTTGGTGTGCAGAGAGTCCTGTCAGGGACATCAATGCACCCAAGTCATTGTCAACTGCTGCAACAACAAGGCGGTAGTACAAGAAGACCGGCGGTCCGTCTTCCAATGGCTACAACACCCAAGCTCAGAAGACGAGGCGCTTCTCGTCGCCTCCTGCAATTCTGCTCACAAGATCCCTGGCAGCAAGAGAGGGAAGAAAACAAACGTCTCCAGCCCAAAAATCTTAACTAAGAAACTCTCTTCTAAGCGGTTGTCCACGACTGTTACGGGAGGAGTTTTCCAGGGTACTTGCTCAAAGACGAAATCTGCCACACTTGGAGATTCGTTGTCCACATCTCTGGGAGGTGCTAGAGCCGGGGGTAGCACTCCTCCAAATATCTACGATAATTCGGTGTTCCAAGAAGATAATCTAGGGGAAACGGTTCACCCAACAGATGCAGCAGATCCCGATGTCCCTGAGGACGTCCACAACTCCCAAGACGAGGCAAGCTCTGAAGATGGGGGTATCACTCCTTCTGAGTCCGAACCAGAGGAGAATATTCCCATATACCCTGATGACTTCTCTGTACAGGGGTATGACTCAGAGGGCACGTCCTCCACCGTTCCTTCCATCTCTCCTCATGTAAGGACGGTGTTCATGACGGACAGCAACCAAGATTGTCCCAGTGATCGCCAACACATCAACACTCTGGAAGCCGTATTGCATACCTTGGTCAAGTCCATAGACGAGATCAAAGAGGCCCTTCCAACTCTGCAAGAAAGAACACTTGGCCAAACAAACGCGGGACCCGCGGTCAATGCAGACTCGAACTCAGCCGTACCAAACCCGGGTGATAATCCTCCTGAAATATCGGCCCCCACCGCTGCAGACGAGGCCAATGAGGCAAGAAGAGAGGTCCAGGTGCTCCGGGCCATGTTCCACGCCCGAGAAAACTGCCAAGACCTCAGGATACGACAACCGTATCCTGCTGCGTAGAGAGATGTTCCCTTCCCATACTACAAAAAAAGTGGCCTTTTGGGACAACCAAAAACCGTTCTTAAAAGAACTTTTACCGTCCTAAACATTATTTGGGACGGCAGTTGGGACGGATTCAAACGGTGCTATTAGGGTGGCGTGGCAAAAGCTTATGGGATGGATTTTGCCGTCCTAATTATTATTAAATGACGGATTGGAACCGTCATAATAATTTAGGATAATAGTCACAAAAGAATATAATTTACTTTTAGGACAGTTACAAAATCGTCCCAAAAACTTATAACAACTGTCCCAATTATTTTAAAAATATTGTTTCCTTGTTCTGCATATAGAATGTACAATTAAAAGACATATATAACAAAAACAATATATAACTAACTATTTAAGTTCAAAAAAATATGGTAAACTCTAAAGTACATCAACAAAGATTAATTTCATTAAATGTTATATCCCATCGTTTACAAAATGAACTCAAAGCGCTTTACATCATTGGACGTCTTCCCATCATTTACAAAAATGAACTCAAAACGCTTTACATTATTAAGTGTTCATCTACCATCATTTACAAAATAAATCTAAAATTGTTTACATTATTAAGCATCATTTGCCATCATTTAAAAAATGAACCCAAAATGCTTTTTCATTAAGCAAATCTTCCATCATTTGTAAAATCAGCCCAAACTCTTTTGAAGGACCTGCAAATAAAAATAAAAAATAACTAGTTAACAAAAGACCATATATACATCAAGAATTTATGCAGAGTATATGAGAATACCATGAACCTTTGTGTACAATATTTAGGCAGAAATTAAAAAACTTATGTATACAATTTATGGCAATGCATATGTGAATACCATGACCATACACACTACATTGTTTACAAATATGTTGTATAGAGATACGACAATTATAATTATCTTGCTTACTTTCTAGATTTTTGTTTGTTATAATCATCTACCAAGTAACTAGTGTGTATATAAGCAGCATGGAAATTTCAGAAAGTAAGTAGGCATTGCATTTGTAAGCAAGTAGTGACCTATGCATTTGTACTGCTGCAAATTAGCAGGTGTAGGTAGGGATGGGCCCAAACCCAGTAGGAATATGCAGCTTCCATGAATTCATCAACGATCGATAAATATTTCTCTCCTTCTAACCTTGGTTGTCTTAACCCCAAACTAAAAAATATCGAGAAAAGGAATAAGAAAACTCATTAATTCTACTTCAAAGTTCACAATTTTCCAACTCTCTATAAATCAGTCCAGACATGAATTTCACTTCAAGCATCATTATTTTCCAATTGATCCAAACATTGAATCCCAAGAATATAAAAAATCCATCAATCCAATCACCAAATAGACACAACAGGGGATTTAAAAAATCATTATTAGATAGGCATGGTCTCAGGATGTGCTTCTGAATGGTATGGTAATTGCGGTCGAACAACTATCTGACAAGTCTAAGCAAGGGAATCATGAATTTTTAAATGAGGTTGGAATAATCATATTTTCAAATGATGCAAATATTTCAGTGTAGACATAAATACATGCATTCCTACAAGTATTATATAATATTGTGTGGCAATTAATCACAAATTAAATATCTGCAAAATTATGTAATTATTTGCTAAATTTTGCAAATTTTTTTTACGAGTCATAGAAATTCCACATGGCTGATAACGAAACATGTGCAAGTTAAAAGAAAGACTATACCTTTAGGTTACTGATAGCTCCATTTTTTGATCCCTCGGCATCTTTTTTATCACTCCAGGACAACATGCTTTTGATTGTTGGCAAGCAGAAAACCAATAAATCATAATCAGTAGATTCATTGGTCCCTTTAAATAACTTTTCTCCTTGTGCCTTTCCCACTGTGCCTTCAGCAATTTCATCATTTTTTTCGAGAGGTACCTAATTACCATCCCCATCTTTCTCTTCTATATATCACCATCTCATCCTCTGCTTCGCCTGAGAGAATCTGAGTTCCAGAAGAGCAATGGCATAAGGAATAGAATATGTATTAAAAAAGTAACATGTCACAAATATTTAAATATACCAGTTCTTTATCTTCAAACATTAGTGCTTCGAAATGGGACACGAAAGTCTCACCATCCAATAAAGTCTGCTCACCATTTTCCTACATGATATCAAAAGGTAGGATTTATCGATGAACTGCCATCTGGGAGAAACCATTATGAAATACAAGAAGAATCGAGGTCCGAAAGGAAACAATTCAAAACAATCGACACAACCAAAAAAACAGACAAGGATTATTAGATGAGGAGGAATAGGTATCAATCAACCAAAATTATAACCGATCTTAGCTAACATATGGATACGGGATCAAAATTTCTGTAAAAGTATAAAAAGATACATCAGGTAGGCTTTTGTATGACTCAAAGGTATATGATTAAGGAGAAACATTCGTATACCTGTAGTACGTAGTGTCAGCTTGGTCGAGCACCGACATGCTCTCTAGAGCTAGCAAATTCTTCTTAGAAATTAACCATTTTGCATCTGGAAAGGTGAATACTTCAAAAGTGTTTTGAGCTACACAAGTCATTTTCCAACCAGAGGAAGTGCAAATGAATAAGGACTGAAACATTAATTCGCTGGAGACAACAACATCATCAGTGAGCACCAACTGCTTCCTCGCTCAGACCTTCTCCAAAACATTCTAAAAACGAAAAGAATATGATACAGACAATATAACTTAACTTTTGAAACAATTAAATTTGATATAAGAATATAAAACATTGCATCCTTGCATGTTATTATGCATGCATACCATATGATATTGTGCTTACCAATGTACCATATAAGGTCTTACTTATTGTCCAGCAAAAAAGGTTGATCTCAAATGCATACTCGTATCCGAGTTTCCTGGCACGATTCTGGAATTCTTCCATCTCATGGTCGAGAACTTGAATGCCAACCAAAACGTTTGCGCCGGTCTCACCCTGTTGAGTAGAAGGTTAATTAGTAGAATGATATAGTCAATATTGAAAAAGTCTATTAAGTCACTAATAACAAAGATATACTCGAAACTCGATATGGAAAGGTAAGAGTATTGACTTGATCTATAGATAGTGATCATAGAACATGCCGAAATTGGTGTTTATGAAATTCTGGTTACATGGAACTGGAATTCCAGTGCCTTATTTCCAACAGGATGCAAACCAAAAAAAGGGTGCATGTAGCATGTTCCAGATGATCACATAAAGTTAACATAATGCGGATTTGTGTTAAAGAAGCGGACCTGTGATCGATAATGGAAGAGATTGATGTTCCATAAGTGACTAAAGAAATCCAAGAACTTCATAAGAGCACCTTGCCTCTCTGGGAAAACAAATCGACAAATTCGTTCGCTCATGACACTAGAACGGTCACCCATCTGAATATATGACAAATTAAAATTAAAAAATAACACTTCCACACAACAAGTATATCTTTTTTTTTTATATATAATATGCATTATTAATAAATACTCTAGGAAGCACAGAGACTCCAAAATTGGTGTCTTGCCTGTGTCGTGTCCAATGTTGTCACACATGCATTGACACGACACAGACACACCAGAATACACCAGCACATGCCAAAATATGTTTTTTGTCTATGTTGCTATGTCCATATTGTGCCATGTCGTATTTATACCAGTCCAAAATAGCTAATATTAAATTTTGAAACAATGGGAGACTAATAAGACATTAACAATAAGAGCATATACACTTGGTATAACAATGCTTTTCACGAAAGTGGAACCACTGGTACATAAAACTAGAAGTCCAAGAGAATGAATATAAATTGACCCATGAAATTCACCCAACTACCTATCTAGAGCAGAATTATATGTTAATTTTTGTGTAAAGTTTTCCAACTACTGCACACGTTTACGTAAGTTTTTTACACCTAGACCAGCATATTGGTAACTGCAAATCACTATCAACAAAAATATAATTTTAGAAGGGCACTTCCCTGCGCTTAAATGATGTTGTTTGAGTTGGTCTAAATATGATAATATAAAGGAAGGTCCACATCATTCATCATGATTTATACAGCTTAAAAACATAAGGGTGACCAAAACTCTTTACTTCACATTAAGCAGTAACAGTTTCCAAATGGCAGAGGCGAATGCATATTAATGATATAAATATTTTATCACGATGTAAATATTGAAACTTCTACACACCAAATTTCAGTTGATTGGAATATTACGCGGCCAATAATACAAAACTGGCTAATAAGAGCCATCTATTATTTCGCAAAACCTAAGGATAGGTAAAAGAACTCTAAATCATCTGTTGTTTAGTAATTTGATAGTGTCCCATGGCAGACACTATTCCTTTCAAAGTTCAAGACACGTAAATTGCATAATTTATCGACTATATAGTATACATACACATGCATATGTGCACTTGAATAAACAAAGATATATAAGCAAATTCACACATTTGGGATAATAATAATACAAAAAACATACCAGATGTCTTAAATGATCTTTCACCAAGTCATTGTTGGTAAGATTCACAGTCCGGAGCCCCGAAAAATCCATAAGGTTCATTACCTCTTTGAGAGAGGTGTCCTTATGGATTCCAACACTGTAGTAGGAGCCGACAAACAATAATCATCTTTTTTGAGGAATAGCTAGTTACTTTCATACACTAGTTAGATAAATATATGCGGGAGAATAGGGGCACGGGGTTGCAAACTTTGAGGAAATAAATTTAGTAAACAGACTATATCAACATCAAGCAGTTATTTGCCAAAATTTTATAGTTAGTTACATGCCTGTAAAGAACAAAGGCTTCCTCCTTACGAGAAGTATATCTGTATTTGAGTTACGTGATATTAATCGATCCTATCTGTAACATTTTCACAAATCATTAGAATTAGTAGCAAGAAATGTGAACATACATATGATACAAACTTATGACATACTAGTTCGCAGAAACGCTTAAAACTTCCATTCTCTTCTGGTAGAAAAGTTGCAAGGACAACTTCTCATTTTCGACCAACATCAGCAAGCTTAGTTACTCATTTTCGTAGAAATGTTTGTGCACGTGTGCAATAACAGTCACCTTTATAGATGCACAAATAGCATTACGACTAATGAGAATGACCCCGTCTACAAGTTCCCTGCATATGCGAATAGTTTCTCTCCCAACTTCTTTTACAGCCACACCGTCTGCAAAACCTCCTACTTGTTCAAGTATGATCCTTTCCCCATGATATAGAGATAGTGCCATGGCGTTAGCATTAGAGGGTTCCACTCCAATGAACTTAACCTAGAGAGTAAGGTAGACTGACTCAATAAATCCATCTTAGAAGATTTGTAAACAACATTAATCAACTAACCAAGGTTTATTGAATCTTGAATGGGTTTCTAAAGAAATAATACAGCCAATAATTACTTTTGCATATGATGTTAACTCTGAAAAGTTTTGGAAGGGGATATAATAGATTAAAGAAGTCCAAAATTCTTGTCATCGCTTATGATTATTAGGGTTAGATCTTAGATAAGGCATATTAAGGGAGGAATATCTAGCATCATAATTTAGAGAAGGAAAACATATGTCCATCTTAGAGGATTTGTTAACAGTAATAATCAAGTAACCAAGGTTTATTAAATCTTGAATGGGTTTCTAGAGAAATAATGCAGCCAACTCCTCTTACTTTTTCATATGATTGAGTGTTAATTCTGAAAAGATTTGAAGGGGATATAATTGATAACAAAGGACACAATTCTCAACATCACTTTTGATTATTATGGTTATACCTTAGATAAGGCCTATTAAGGGAGGAATATCTAGCATCATAAAAGAAAACATAAATGAAAGGCAACAACATCCCCATGTCCAACCTTATTCTGATAGAGAACTAATTATCATTATTCAAGCCTTCTCCTATCAGAATGGGTCGGATATGGAGCATGGAAGCTTTATAAAAGAGCTGACAAAGTGTTCAGAAAAGATTGGGCTATTTACAGATATGTCTAGCTTATTACACCAAGACATTTTTGGTAGAAGCATCCATCAATTATCATGGACTGCCTGGTTTATGGCATGTATGATTATTGATACAAGTACCAATGACAAAACAAAAGATTCAGTTGGCACAATTTGGCATAAAAAGGTATCTCAAGGTTATGGTGATCCTTGGAGACAACATGTGATGGTTTAGGAATATGATCTCTCCAATTCCAATTTGGGCAAAGGATGTCTTTAAAGGACAAATTCTTCACAGAAGATTGATCACATATTGTATTTAACTCCTATAAATGAACTTTTAATAAAACTATTTAGGAGTGATGATGTTCATGAACGTGATCATCCAATGTTGTTTATCAAAATGAAACCATCAAACTATAATCTAAATACTGATAGAGTTAGAAGGACACTACATTGGTACAATTTCCATTAGCTTGGTGAATACCCTCGCCTTGAGAGGCCGTTGCACTTCATGTTCCTCCCTACCATCAAGCCATAAATAAAATCCAAATCCCAAAAATTAGGGTTTTGATGAGAAGAGGAGGAATCGAACCTGGACCACAAGGGCCTCTCAAGGAGCATCTCCTCCTTGGCGACCATAGTGAGGTTGATGTCATCGTCTTCTATGGAACCCATTCTCCCAAGCATGGTCGAAGAAAATGGGGGTTCTCCAAGCAGTGGTCTGGTTTTACGAAAGTGTGGTAATGAATAGAGATAGAGAGAGTGTGTGGAGGCTGGTTAAAAAAATTTGTGGATGGACGGTGTAGATGCATTCGGGATATCCAACGGTTAGGAGTAATACTTGATAAGAAAAAATATTTCCAAAAAATTTGGTTTAGGCTTCCAAATAATTGTCATTCCCGCCCATCCAAATTAGTTGGGACGGTCTCAGGATTTATTTGGGACAAACTATATTAATAGTCCCAAATAAAAGATCTATTTTCCAATCTGTCCCAAATAAATCTGTTTTTTTTTGTTACAAAAAATATAACAGTCCCAAATGTTAATTTTTTAGGACGTTTCAAACTAGCGTTCATAAAAGTGTTGTCCCAAAAGCCCACTTTTTTTCTAGTGCCACCAAGATATAAACCATTTAACATCAATCCATATGATGGGAAGACATCTGCAAGCAGGTACATCACCTACTTCGAAGTCACAACCGACTATCTGCCTCATGACGATGCTATCCTTACGCGGTTGTTCATCGAAGCATTGGAATGGGTTGCCTTCGACTGGTATCACAACTTGCCGGACAACTGCATCCATTCCTTCGCTGGCTTCAAACGTATGTTCCTGGAGAGGTTATACGATGTAGGACAAGACGTGACAATGTCCACCCTCATCGATGTTGTCCAAGTAGAAAAGGAGCTGACAAGGAACAATATCGAGCAGATTCGTTAAACCGCGATGAAGTTGCCTTATGGTAACCATGATTCCTCCTTAATTGAAATTTACCAAAAGGGGCTGCTTCCCACAATCAGCCTCTGATGGGCAAAAGTCAATTTTAGGATTGAAAGACTTTCATTATCAGCGCCACTAGCGCAGAAGACAAGTTGAAGAAAGCTCGCCAACTGGGATTATACGTATCGGAAGGAGAGGATAAGGGCAAATGCCCTAACAGCAACAACAACAATGGTGGTAACCCCTCCAACAATCCAGACAACAAGGGCAAACAAGCTATGGTGGCCGACACAGCTCCGAAGCCTGAACCGAAGCCGGCAGAGAAGCAGTGGCCTCAGATGACCTATTCCTTCGAGGACGGCCATGTCAAGCCCATCTTAGACATGCTCATTCAAGGAGGTCGAATTCAGCTCCCTCCTCCAAGGCGTGAACCTCGTGCTGCAGAAATGGAGAGCCCCAAGTACTGCCACTACCATCGCTATATCCACCATGCTACACAAGACTGCTACCAACTGAAGCGATACATCCAGCATCTCATCGATTCTAAGGCCTTGGCATCGATTTCGAAGAGGTGACCGTCGCAGCCAACATAGTGTCAGTATAATTCTGCAGCTTTCCTCCGATAAAGACTCAAGATGGAGTAGTGCCCATCTCCAGAGCAAGAATGGAGCTCGCTAACCTTCCACCTCCCCGAAACCAGGATGCTGTCCTAGTGCCCCTTACCACATCACGAGGGGAGGTCATGTGGGTCCATCCGGACCTGGTACCTGAAGTGACTCAGTTCGCACCTCCCTCCACCAACAAGAAGAAGAGTAGGAAAGTCAAATCATGCCGTACAATCTTCGTGGAGGTCGAGGAAGCTACGGCTGTCATCACCCGATCGGGTGCACAATCCTAACCTACACCGGGTAACTCGGCTGAAGATCATTAGCCGACAGCTGCTGATGCTCCAGGACCCTCGCAGCCTTCGATGACCGACAAGCCTAGGACGAAGGAGACTCGCTTTGATAAGCCGCACCGAAGAGAGACGCCTCATATGTCATGACCCGCACCCACTATGAGGGTACGAGAACGTAACAACGCCGAGCCTACGCCGCAGTGTCGACGGTAGAACGCTGTCCTAGGTCAATCATCTAACAATATAAAGGTACCTGTACAGTATATACACTCCGAATGGAGGTGACATAGCAATACACAATCTCAATCACATCTAAGGCAGAATGATAAGATAGAAAGATAGATAGAGTAATGCTGAAATGAAAGATCCACAAGTACAACCAGAGAGAGACAATGCTAAGTGTCTAAGATAAAAACTCAACAACATCCAGAATACAAGTCTCAACTACTGAATATGAAAGAATATATACAACCCATATCTCAAAATGACTGAAATAGTAAAATATAGACTAGGGAGCCTCAGTCTCTATAACTACTGGATCCGACTGGACATCTGGGTCACAAGAACCATCTACAGCAGTCCCATAGTAGGTGTCTACCCAGGCCCCATCCTCATCCTCTGTAATATTTTCAACAGGTCCAGTCAGGACAGGAGCGAGCACAAAACATCTCACGCAGTTCATATCAAGTTAGGAAATATAAAGCATACAATAGAGTAAGGTACAGGAAGCACTGAAAGAAGAATGTATATGAAAACAACAGAGATTTGATAATGGGAAATATCTATATATGATAAGCAAGAACTGTAAGCAACATGTGATTTAGAGCACAATATGGTTATGTAAACTGGTTAGGTTATACAATAAAATGGGACTCCTTTGTACGTGGGTGTATAATGGACATATACAATTTCTTATACAATAGGATTGATCACATAACCAATTCTACTCTCCCTTCCCAATCAATACACAAGGATCCAATTCAGTTACGTTACCCTACATAATGGCTTGTACAATGGCTTGTACAATGGCTCAATGTGATAATGAGAGTACAATATACACAATGAGTGTACAATGATAGGGTATTCAATAATTAAAATATATAAGTGAAACGCACATCACAATATGTATTTAGTGAATACAAGGAGATAACATCTCAGAAGAAGATCCATATAGTACCAATCCGTGATAACGATCGTGTCAGCATCAAGTACAGTAATCTAGAGCAAGAATATAAATCCAGACAAGTATGAAACGGTCAGAGAATGTACTCGCCTGTCACCTTGTATGACTGATATGAATGGATATCCGAACTGGTTCACAAAGTCCTATTTAGAGTAAAACAGGTTATAAAGTGCTCAATTTGAAATAATGGAAATCTGCAATGCAAACTACATGATTCTAAGTCAGACTAGGTCAAAGTCAAATCTTGGTCAACTTTGGGTCAACCATCTAGGTCAACTATGTCAAAGTCAACTCTTTGTCAACTTTAGTCAACTGTCTAGGTCAAACTGGTCAACTGATCTAAGGTCAGTCAACTCTAGTCTATTATAGTCAATATCCTAGATAGCTAGCCTATATTGGATACCCATATAGTCTACAAGTGCAATACTCTAACCTTCCTCTATCACCCTATTCCATATATGCATATCATAAAAGAGAATCAACTAACCTATGTAAGCCTACATTCATGCATTACATTCATACATATCATTCATTCATATTGAGGCATACATTAGGTACTACCTTATCATTAAGCATACATTGCATATCATTCTATATTACATTATATATATTATATGCATTACATTATACATTATATACATTATATTCATTATCTATACCTATATTCATTCATACATTGTATTGTTCATGAATACATACAATACCTAGATGCATACATACACATTTTACATTGGTAAAAAGGGAGGAAAGAAAAGGAAAATGAAATGAAAGAGGAATGAGAAAAGGACAGTGAATGAAGGATGGGTGAGTGAAACTGTGTAGTGAAAAGAGAGTGAGGAAAAGAGAGGGTGTGTGTGTATGGTATGCAGTGAAACATATACAATGCAGGACAATGAATGTTAAAGTGCAGTGAAGTCCAATGGGGGTTTATGTGTGACAGCCTACAGTGGGGTCTCCATGTGTGTTCAGGAACAGGGGGGTTTCCAGTTTTATGTGTGTATGAGTGTTTTCATGTGTGTGTGTGAAAGAGTGTAGAGTGTATAAACTGAAGTTTTTTTTAATAACCTAATCTCAGGTTTACATAAAACCCCATCCCAATCAAATCTCAGATTTGCTTGAGTTCTCAGGTTTTTACTTATGAACCTACAGTGCAAAATCTCAGGTTTATAACTTGGTAAATCCCAGTTCAGTTTTAACATATATCCCAAATCAATTTCAGTTTTCAGTTAAGGTTATCAAATCCTGAAACCATTTGAAAACCTAACAATTCCACACATGATTTCAGAAATGGATGAACTGTTAAACATGTGAATTAATATGTTAAACTAAACTAATCATTAACAATCAGTAAAAAGAAATACAAATTAAAGTTAGTTTTACTATATTAACCTAAATCAGAATTTCATGTTTCGAATTGAACCCAAAACTCAGTTTTTGAAGTACATTCTCAGTTCAGTTTTCAAAAACAGTATAATAGTGTCCAGAAATTTCAACAGGGTAATGTAGTGTACATGCATAAGAACCAGAATATGAAATAAAAATCATGTTTTGCGATCAAAATCCTAACTCAGGAATTAGGTTCATATTCATATAATAATTGACAGTTCATATTCGATCAAAACAGGAAATGACTGATACACAAGAACCCAAATTTGAAAACCTAATTAAACTAATGAATTTTAGCAATCAGGCATGTAGGTGTATTCTCCATATAATTACGTATCTAGGGGTGTCATTCGTGTCCAGGAAACTGGACACAATCGTGTCTAAATGACCACACGAATACGGATACAAAATTGTGCACAGACTGTATCGTGCTGCGATGCAGTCGCCTCGTGGACACGACACGTGACACTTCATGCCACGTGGTCACGTCCAAGTGTACGCCTAGCATAGGACTACGTGCACAAGTGCCTGCAACGTGTCCAAGTGACTCGTGTTAGGAGTTTGGACTGCGTATCAGTGTCGATTTCCCGACTGTGCGTGCAAGGCTTCATTCAGTGCACATGCGATTTCTCCGTGCACACTGATCGAGAGATCATAAAATTTCTTGGGCATGGTATCAGTCATTGCCCGCACCCACAAACAAATTTTTTTGTGTCGAGGTGCTGTGTCGTGTCCGCTAGAAGGATATGGCAGCAGGGCACGCTGCACACAGTGTCGTGCAGCGTGTCCAGTCCAGATTTGGACACGGACACAAGTGTCCTCGTGCTCAGAGATACGAAAATGGGATCCCTACACATAGGGCTACAATCCTATTCTAACAGAAGTTTAAAATAACACATTTGAATCCTAAGAGGCATTTCATCAAACACCTATTCCTATCAATACGATACGTGTCCGATACGGACACAAAATGAATCCACCTTGATACGAAACCAAGTCCTACAGCTAGGGGACACCTAGGGCTTCCTATCCATCCAAAGAAAACAAAATTTGGTGGAGGGAATAGGGATTTACCTATAGGTTTGAAATGGCTCAAAAAGCCCCAAAGTGAGTTGTTCCTCAAGCTACCCAAACTCTTCCAAATTGCCCCTTCCCTGAAATTTCTCATCATAGCCATCAAAAACACAGAGATTAGAATCTATTGCAAGAAATTAGGAAGAAAAAGGAGTTGAAATGGAGGAGTTATGGATTGGGGAAGAAGGGGTTTTACCTCTATTTTCAACTTGCTATTTTTTCTAAGGAGGCTAGCCCTAAGTTTGAGGAGACAATAAATAGGAGTGTGGATCCCTAGGTGGTTGGTCATAAATGCTAAGGTTAGGGTTTAGTTAGTTGGAAAATGGGCCTCCCTCTCTAAGTCAAGTTACATCTAAGTTTCTAAGGGCCCATTCTCTAAAATCAATTCTCATGACTAAAACTCCTATTTGATTTCTAACTTGATAATTTCTACCCTCAACTTAAGTTAACCATCCTACATAGCCCATGGGTTAAGTCTAAGCTTCTAGGTTAGGCTTCACTAGGCTAAAACCCATCATAGCACATAGCACTTATTTAAATAATAATTAAAATCACACAAATTCTAATAAATCATAAATAATTAAAATAAATCCTAAAATGACCAAAATACCCTCTAGGCTAAAATGTTCTAATTAAACATCCTAATCACATGGCTAGGCTCTAGGGCAGACAGTCTATACGGTTTCACTAGCTGCACACCAAATCACATGTCATGACTTAAATAGTTTTTAAAAATGATTAAAAATCACCAAAAATCATATTATTAATTAAATATCATAATTAAATAAATTAAAATACAAAATTTCAAAATTACCTTCATTTTAGAAACTGGGTGTTACAAGTCTACCCACCTTAGAAAAATTTCGTCCTCGAAATTAAAATGATAGTAGTCCAACTAGGTCAAACACCCCACAATCAGAGTCTCAAACATACCGTCAGATAATCATATGCGTCTGTCCAAAATCATGATACTCAGAATCTTCGTCGTGCTAGTGAGCATGGCTACGATAATCACAGAGTTCTCGACTAAGGTACATACCTCTAGAATCTTGGTATTTAAAATTTTTGCATTGCCGCATGCTTGGCAGCAAAAACCTTAAATTTCTACACCCGAGAAATACGTCCTAAATCTGACTATATGTTCTCACTATGCCAGCTAACACGACTATCGAAGATTCTAGATTCCATAACTGGATAACCTAGCCCATATGATTCATCTCAGAAGAAAATCAAACATAACACAAGAACAACAAGACAGAATTGATCAACCAACAAGGAACAGAGAGAATCGAATTTCAAGGCAGTAATTGCAGAATTTGAATCAAGAACGGAACCTGCAACTAGATCTCCAACGGCCTGAGGATCCTCGGCTATCATGGCGAAAGCTCGCCCTGGCTGGCCTTCCCTGGCCTGCTGCTGATGCTGTACGAACCTCTTCTGCTGAGTCTGCAATGGTGGTCCCCTATGCTGTCCTGCCGGAGCCCTAGCTCCTGGTTCTACCTGAGCCAATGGTGTCGGGATCTTGGGACACTCTCTACACTGATGCTCCGCTGAACCGCAAAGCAAACACATACCCAGCCTCTTTCTGCAATCGTTCCACCAATGGCCTGGCTTCTTGCAGAAGTTGCACATGGTGTCCTGCTGATATAGTACCTGTCTCTGTCCCTGATGCTGAACAGGCCTCTGTTGTAGCTGATGTATCTGAGCCCTCGGCTGCTGGTACTGCTGCTAAAATTGTATACGGGGCATCGGCTGCTGATACTGCTGCTGAACGTGCGACCTTTTGGCCGGTCCTCCGCTGTTGCTGCCCCCAACTGGGTCTCGCCCCCTCTTGAGCCTAAGCTCAAGATCATCCTCCGCCAATAAGGCTCCCGTCAAAATCTCCTCAAAAGTGGCATCCCTGTTGCCCTTGGTCAAGGACTTGACTTCCTTGACCAGACCCTTTCGGAATCTCTGGGCCTTTGCCGCCTCGCTCAAGCCCTCTACGAATATGCTGAGGCGGTCGAACTCCCCAGCGTACTCCTCCACTCACAGGCTCCCCTGAACTAAGCTCTCGAACTGTGACTCCAAGGCTCTGAGCGCTGAATCTGGAAAGAACTTCTTCTTGAAGAAGCCCTTAAACTCCTCCCAGGTCTGTCCGGCTACCCCCACTTTAGGGTCTGACTGATACCATGTGCGAGCAAGATCTCGCATCCGGCTAGCTGCTGCCTCTATCTGGAGATCTGCCGGTATCCTGGCCAGGCGAAAGATCTCCTCTATATGCTCGATCCACTCGTTAGCATATAAAATCCCCTCCGTCCACAAGAAGTCTCTGGGGCTCATCTTCTGGAACTGCTCTATCCCAGGTGTCTTCGGCTGCTGGACTACTGGTCGAGCTGCGACTGTCGTAATGGCGAACTCCATGCCCCTTTTCTGCCGGGACTGATGTATTTCCATAAACTGTAGAAAGTAGGCGAACATCTGTGCCACGTCCACGTTTCCTGTAGGCGGCGGCTGCTGGAATGGTACCTCTGGGATGACTGGGTCCTGCCTCCGATCTGGTGAAGGCATACCCCCTGCTGCTGGTGGAGGGGCTCCTTCGAACGCAGCTGCAACGCCTACCCCAGCTGGCATGACTGGGGCTGCAGTACCAGGGGCTAGCTGCTAGGTATGAGAGGTGGCAGTCCTTCCATCGGCGTCCCCCTGGCCCGGGCAATGTGATCTTGTCTCAACCATCCTGGAGACAGATCAAAAGGGAACAATTGCTGAGAATGAGTCGAAATATCAAAGGAGGACAGTTATATTCAAGGGAGACAATAAGTAGCAAAATGAAGATATACGGAATCTGAATAAGAGTTTTTCCTAATGTGATTGAGTACCTCCAAAAATATCCTAATCCTACTGCAGGCTGTAGTGATACTCTAGTTCGAATACCACTACATAAACTCGACCTGCATGGGCCACCACTAAAAACGTGTCACGACCCGCACCCACTGTGAGGGTACGAGAACGTAACAACGTCCATCCTACGCCGCAATTTTGGCGGTAGAACGCTGTCCAAGGTCAATCTTCTAACAATATAAAGGTACCTGTACAGTATATACACTCTGAATGGAGGTGACATAGCAATACACAATCTCAATCATATCTAAGGCATAATGATAAGATAGAAAGATAGATAGAGTAATACTGAAATAAAAGATCCACAAGTACAACCAGAGAGAGACAATGCTAAGTGTCTAAGATAAAAACTCAACAACATCCAGAATACAAGTCTCAACTACTGAATATTAAAGAATATATACAACCCATATCTCAAAATAACTGAAATAGTAAAACCTAGACTAGGGAGCCTCAGTCTCTATAGCTACTGGATCCGACTGGACATTTGGGTCACAAGAACCATCTACAGCTGTCCCATAGTAGGTGTCTACCCAGGCCTCATCCTCATCCTCTGTAATATTTTCAACAGGTCCAGTCAGGACAGGAGTGAGCACAAAACATCTCACGCAGTTCATATCAAGTTAGAAAATATAAAGCATGTAATAGAGTAAGGTACAGGAAGTGCTAAAAGAAGAATGTATATGAAAACAGCAGAGATTTGATAATGGGAAACATCTATATGTGATAAGTAAGAACTGTCAGCAACATGTGATTTAGAGCACAATATGGTTATGTAAACGGGTTAGGTTATACAATAAAATGGAACTCCTTTATACGTGGGTGTACAATAGACATATACAATTTCTTATACAATAGGATTGATCACATAACCATTTCTACTCTCCCTTCCCAATCAATACACAAGGATCCAATTCAGTTACGTTACCTTATACAATGGCTTGTACAATGGCTTGTACAATGGCTTGTACAATGGCTCAATGTGATAATGAGAGTACAATATGCACAATGAGTGTACAATGATAGGGTATTCAATAATTACAATATGTAAGTGAAACGCACATAACAATATGTATTTAGTGAATACAAGGAGATAACATCTCAGAAGAAGATCCATATAGTACCAATCCGTGATAACGATCGTGTCAACATCAAGTACAGTAATCTAGAGCAAGAATGTAAATCTAGACAAGTATGAAACGGTCAGAGAATGTACTCGCCTGTCACCCTGTATGACTGATATGAATGGATGTCCGAACTGGTGTCACAAAGTACTATTTAGAGTAAAACAGGTTATAAAGTGCTCAATTTGAAATAATGGAAATCTGCAATGCAAACTACATGATTCTAAGTCAGACTAGGTCAAAGTCAACTCTTGGTACTTTGGGTCAACCGTCTAGGTCAACTAGGTCAAAGTCAACTCTTTGTCAACTTTAGTCAACTGTCTAGGTCAAACTGGTCAACTGATCTAAGGTCAGTCAACTCTAGTCTATTATAGTCAATATCCTAGATAGCTAGCCTATATTGGATACCCATATAGTCTAGAAGTGCAATACTCTAACCTTCCTCTATCACCCTATTCCATATATGCATATCATAAAAGAGAATCAACTAACCTATGTAAGCCTACATTCATGCATTACATTCATACATATCATTCATGAATATTGAGGCATACATTAGGTACTACCTTATCATTAAGCATACATTGTATATCATTCTATATTACATTATATATATTACATGCATTACATTATACATTATATACATTATATTCATTATCTATACCTACATTCATTCATACATTGTATTGTTCATGAATACATACAATACCTAGATGCATACATACACATTTTACATTGGTAAAAAGGGAGGGAAGGAAAGGAAAATGAAATGAAAGAGGAATGAGAAAAGGACAGTGAATGAAGGATGGGTGAGTGAAATTGTGTAGTGAAAAGAGAGTGAGGAAAAGAGAGGGTGTGTGTGTATGGTATGCAGTGAAACATATACAATGCAGGACAATGAATGTTAAAGTACAGTAAAGTCCAAGGGGGGTTTGTGTGTGACAGCCTACAGTGGGGTCTCCATGTGTGTTCAGGAACAGGGGGTTTCCAGTTTTATGTATGTATGAGTGTTTTCATGTGTGTGTGTGAAGGAGTGTAGTGTGTACAAACTCAAGTTTTTTCTAATAACCTAATCTCAGGTTTACATAAAACCCCATCCCAATCAAATCTAAGATTTTCTTGAGTTCTCAGGTTTTTACTTATGAACCCACAGTGCAAAATCTCAGGTTTATAACTTGGTAAATCCCAGTTCAGTTTTAACATATATCCCAAATCAATTTCAGTTTTCAGTTAAGGTTATCAAATCCTGAAACCATTTGAAAACCTAATAATTCCACACATGATTTCAGAAATGGATGAACTGTTAAATATGCAAATTAATATGTTAAACTAAACTAATCATTAACAATCAGTAAAAAAAGTACAAATTAAAGTCAGTTTTACTATATTAACCTAAATCAGAATTTCATGTTTCGAATTGAACCCAAAACTCAGTTTTCGAAGTACATTCTCAGTTCAGTTTTCAAAAACAGTGTAATAGTGTCCAGAAATTTCAACAAGGTAATGTAGTGTACATGCATAACAACCAGAATATGAAATCAAAATCATGTTTTGCGATCAAAATCCTAACTCAGGAATTTGGTTCATATTCATATAATAATTGACAGTTCATATTCGATCAAAATAGGAAACGACTGATACACAAGAACCCAAATTTGAAAACCTAATTAAACTAATAAATTTCAGCAATCAGGCATGTAGGTGTATTCTCTATATAATTACGTGTCTAGGGGTGTCATTCGTGTCCAGGAAACTGGACACGATCGTGTCTAAGTGACCACACGAATATGGATTCAAAACTGTGCACAGACTGCATCGTGCTGCGATGCAGTCGCCTCGTGGACACGACAAGTGACACTTCATGCCACATGGTCATGTCCAAGTTTACGCCTAGCTAAGGACTACGTGCACAAGTGCCTGCAACGTGTCCAAGTGACTCGTGTCAGGAGTTTGGAACGCGTATCAGTGTCGATTTCTCGACTGTGCGCGCAAGGCTTGATTCAGTGCACACGCGATTTCTCCGTGCACACTGATCGAGAGATCATAAAATTTCTTGGGCATGGTGTCAGTCAATGCCCGCACCCACACACAAATTTTTGTGTGTCGAGGTGCTGTGTCGTGTCCGCTAGAAGGATCTGGCAGTAGGACACGCTGCGTACAGTATCGTACAGCGTGTCCAGTCCAGATTTGGACACGGACACGAGTGTCCTCGTGCTCAGAGATACAAAAATAGGATCCCAACACATAGGGCTACAATCCTATTCTAACAGAAGTTTAAAATAACACATTTGAATCCTAAGAGGCATTTCATCAAACGCCTATTCCTATCAATACGATACGTGTCCAATACGGACACGAAATGAATCCACCTTGATACGAAACCAAGTCCTACAGCTAGGGGACACCTAGGGATTCCTATCCATGCAAAGAAAACAAAATTTGGTGGAGGGAATAGGGATTTACCTATAGGTTTGAAATGGCCCAAAAAGCCCCAAAGTGAGTTGTTCCTCAAGCTACCCAAACTCTTCCAAATTGCCCCTTCCCTAAAATTTCTCACCATAGCCATCAAAAACACAGAGATTAGAATCTATTGCAAGAAATTAGAAAGAAAAAGGAGTTGAAATGGAGGAGTTATGGATTGGGGAAGAAGGGGTTTTACCCCTATTTTCAACTTGCTATTTTTTCTAATGAGGCTAGCCCTAAGTTTGAGGAGACATTAAATAGGAGTGTGGATCCCTAGGTGGCTGGTCATAAACGCTAAGGTTAGGGTTTAGTTAGTTGGGCCATGGGCCTCCCTCTCTAAGTCAAGTTACATCTAAGTTTCTAAGGGCCCATTCTCTAAAATCAATTCTCATGACTAAAACTCCTATTTGATTTCTAACTTGATAATTTCTACCCTCAACTTAAGTTAACCATCCTACTTAGCCCATGGGTTAAGTCTCAGCTTCTAGGTTAGGCTTCACTAGGCTAAAACCCATCATAGCACATAGCACTTATTTAAATAATAATTAAAATCACAAAAATTCTAATAAATCATAAATAATTCAAATAAATCCTAAAATGACCAAAATATCCTCTAGGCTAAAATGTACTAATTAAACATCATAATCACATGGCTAGGCTCTAGGGCAGACGGTCTCTACGGTTTCAGTAGCTGCACACCAAATCACAAGTCATGATTTAAATAATTTTTAAAAATAATTAAAAATCACCAAAAATTATATTATTAATTAAATATCATAATTAAATAAATTAAAATATAAAATTTTAAAATTACCCTCATTTTAGAAACTGGGTGTTACATCATAGGTTGGAGAGGCCCTACAACTTCGACATCTTGGCACAATTGGCTAACACACCGGCCAAATTGTCGCTATACGAACTCCTGAGACTCTCCAAAGATGTTCGCGTCGCACTATGAGCGGCACTCCAGAACGCCGACGCATATCTGTCTCAGTCCAATCTTACTGGAAAAGCTCGCCTGCAGATCTCCAGGACAGCGTTTGCACAGGCGCAATACCCAACATCGTCTTCACTCTACAGGATATGCTTATCAAGACCAACCTGCACGATCGCCCTCTGTATTATACTAGGTACATTGGCGATATCAAGGTGGATCGGATGCATATTGATCCCGGTTATTCCATAAGCATCATCCCGAAGAGCTTACTACACCATCTGCGTATCCCAATTCATCGCCTGACGCCGACAAGCACCGCCATCAGCGGTTTCAATTCATGCAGAAGCTATCCGATCAGGAAGATTCGCTTTAAGTGCCAAATGGGCAACCTTCAGTCAGAAGTGACCTGTTATGTCATAGATGCGGACACTTCCTATAACATTATCCTGGGGCATCCTTGGATACACGATTATATGATCGTGCCCTCCACACTGCACCAGTGCTTCAAGTACGTCGACAAGCACGGCTTCGTGAGGACAGAATTTGCTGACATTGATCCCTTTAAAGGGATCGAATCCTACTACTCAGATTCATGCTTGTACGAGAAGTCAAAAAAGCACCTTGGCGAAGGATATACTCAAGCTCAAACTAAGGCAGCAATTAGATTAGAAGAATCATTGACAATCCAACTCCAAGCCCGCAAACCTGGCAGAACTGTACCCCTTACAGCCACTCTACGTAAGGACGCAATCAGCCTCTCTGCACAGGAGGAGCAGATGATAATCCGACTACCAAGGACTGGCCAAGCGCCAAGACCCACGACAGAGCCACTGACAATCAGGCTGCCTAGAGCTAGTCAGCAACAAATAGAGGAGCTCAATTCCTATGTCAAGCCAATGACGATTCGTCTTTCCAGAATGAATCAACAGCCGAGCGCTAAGCAGGGGACTGCTAGCCAGCCAACAACTCCCCGCCTAGCACCGAGCACCAAACTGGGGGTGGCTAGTACGCCAACGGCTCCACGTTCTGCTCCACCCTTGGAGCCCCTGATGATTAAGCTGCCCAAGTCATCCTCTCAGTCTTCATTTACACAGGGGGTAGCTGAAGAAGTGTCAGAACTGGCCAAGAATGTGGCTGCTTACACCGATGTTCCATCCGCAGATGATGTAATTCTACTAGAAAAGATACCTTAATTTATCAATAAAGGGCTATCTTTGAACTATCTCGAGCTTAATAAGCTTTGTACAATGTATGCTATAGAATACGGTATAGGCACCCACCTGCACACACAGGTGACAAATGTCTACACCGCAAACCAACTTACTCCAGTGGAAGATGCTTACCGCAAAATTGAGAGAGAGGATCATCCAATCATCTTTGCCCGGAAGAATGATCCACAACCCTTCAGGATAGAAGAAATTGATCTCGAACCCGACACCGGGAGACTGTCCCTTTATCTGTATAGTTCCAAATCCAAGTACCTCATGCAAAAATAGGGGTATGATCTGGAAACTACACCAGGCTTGAACTACGACACAGGACGGCGGTTACCCTTATAATTACCGATCCCGACTGGGAAACTACGAGACAATTACCACAAAACCATATGTGGGCTAGGTTATGTTACACCGGCAACGACCCCTGAAAGCTCAGACGAGGGATGTGACTGGCATTCACACTCAACCGGATCACCCACTTTCGATTCGGATGTCAGCATTAGGGACATTCTCAGGCAAGTCTGGTCCGTCAATATGGCATTTGCCGACGACTACGAAGAAGATGAAGACATTCCTGAACTTCTTGAGTTAGAGCCGTGGGTACAACAACTAGATGCGCAATGGGAGAAGCGGTTCGAACAAAGAGAGCCTTCCACCGAGGATGAGGTTGTGCAAGTCGATCTCGGTGATGAGTCCTCTCCAAAGCCCATCTTCTTCAGCAAGAATCTGACAGACGAAGAGCGAGAGTCGCTACTATAACTCGTCAGAGAATACATCTACGTGTTCGCCTGAAGCTACGAAGATATGCCAGGACTAAACCTCGAGGTTGTACTTCACAAACTCAACATTCGTCCGGACGTAAAACCAGTCAAGCAACAGCAACGACGGTTCCGCCCCGACGTCATGAATGCCATTGAAGCTGAGGTCAACAAACTGATAGCCAGCGACTTCATCCATGAGTAACAGCATCAAGACTGGGTCGCCAATATAGTACCAGTCCTCAAGAAGAATGGAAAGATTCGAATCTGTATCGACTTTTGCAATCTGAATGAGGCGTGTCCTAAGGATGAGTTCCCCCTCCCAATCACAGACATCATGATTGACAACACCTGCAGCTTTGAGCGTATGTCATTCATGGATGGTTTCTCGGGGTACAACCAAATCAAGATGTTCCATGATTACGAAAAGCATACATCATTTCGAACACCAATTGGCACATATTGCTACACAGTCATGCCTTTCGGTTTAAAGAATGCTGGCGTCACCTATCAAAGAGCTATGAGCATCATCTTTAGAGACCACTTACGCAAGACAGTGGAATGCTACGTTGACGACATTGCCATCAAAAGTCGCTCTAAAGAAGATCATCTGTATGATCTGAGAACAGTATTCGACCTGATGCGAGCGCACAATTTGAAGATGAATCCCACAAAATCCTTCTTGGGCGTATCCAGCGGAAAGTTCTTGGGTTTCATCATTACTTCCCAAGGTATCCAAATAGACTTGAAAAGACGAAGGCAATCATGGAGATGGGTCCCCCGAGAAATCTCTGTGAACTCCGAGGCCTTCAAGGGAGGCTGGCCTACATCAGGAGGTTTATCTCCAACCTCTCCGGACGATGTCAACCATTCACCCACCTCATAAAGAAGGGTGTTTCATTCGTATGGGATGAAGAATGCCAGCGCGCCTTCGACAACATCAAAGAATATCTGTCGAAACCTCCAGTCCTGGTAGCCCCTGTTGCTGGAAAACCATTCATGCTCTATGTGCGAGCAATGGAGCATTCTCTCAGTGCTTTACTTGCACAAAATAATGATGCAGGCCATGAGCAGGCTAAATATTACCTCAGCCGAATGATGTTGGGGCCGGAACATCGATACACCGGCGTGGAGAAAGAGTGCCTTGCTCTGGTGTTCGCCATTCAGAAGATGCGATACTACGTTACGGGATAAACCATCCATGTCGTATCAAGAGTCAAACCCCTCAGGGTCCTCATGACTAAGCCAGGTGCATTCAGCTCTCGCCTCGCTACCTGTCCCCCTACCACATGATCTTCGTCCCACAGAAGGCTGTTAAAGGTCAAGCTCTGGCAGACTTTTTAGCAGCTTATCCAGGATCGGAGTCAACTAGAATAGACGAAAAGATTCCAAATGAGGTTGCCAATTCAAATGTGGCCTCCCATGATGCCATCTGGCGAATGTTCTTCGATGGCGCTTCCAAAACTGGGCCCAAGGGTAACATCGTCGCTGGAGTCAGAGTGGTGCTGATTTCTCCCTCCGGGATGGTGATCAATTGGGCTTATTCCCTCACGGAGCCCTGTTCAAACAATGTGGCCGAGTACAATGCTTTAGTCATTGGCCTCCGACTGGCAATGGAGCTGGGGGTAGAGTATCTGGAAGCATACGGCGATTCGCAGCTAATCGTTAACCAGATCCAGGGCGCATACGAAGTGCGTCATGAAGACATGATCCCCTATCACCAAATAGCGATTGTCATCATCTCGTTCTTGGAAGGGTTCTTCATAGAACACGTTCCCAGGCTCCAAAACATTGAAGCCGATGCCCTAGCAGGCCTTGCCGCTTCCTTGGCAGTTTTGAATCATGCTCACCACTTGGTTGACATAATAGGCCGTGAATTGGTCTGTCCCAAGGATAATGTTCAATGTGTTGAGAGTTACTCCGCTCTGACTGTCGACGAAGCACCAGACTCGAGACAATCATTCATCGACTTCGTTGTCTACGACATCCTGCCAGAAAATCCGAAGGACGACACTTCCATCAGAAGGAGTTCCCTCAGATTCTTCTATGATACGGAGACAAAAATGCTATATCGACGATCATACGATGGATTACTGCTTCGATGTCTGTCAAATACAGAAGCCAAAGAAGTCGTGCGTGAAGCCCATGATGGCATCTGTGGGGCCCATCAGCCTGGCCTGAAACAACAGGATCGCCTTCGCCGAATGGGCTATTACTGGCCCACGATGGTTGCCGATGCGATAGACTATGCAAGAAAGTACAAAGCTTGCCATGTCCACGCAGATTTCATCCACCAGCCATCCGAGTTTATATATTCGACGGTGGCATCCTGGCCATTCGAAGCATAGAGAATGGACATCATTGGTCCGATCACTCCACCTTCGTCCCGAGGACACCGCTTCATACTCGCAATCACAGATTACTTCTCCAAATGGACGGAGGCTATTCCGCTGGCAGAAGTCAAGACTTCAAACGTAATCAGCTTCCTCAAGCATCACGTCATCTATTGCTTTGGACTGTCCCGAAGGATCATCCACGATAATGGTCCGCAGTTCGTAAGCCACGCCTTCTATCGGTTCTGCGACAAACATCGAATCCATAATATTGCTTCAACACCATACAACCCAGCGGCTAATGGTCTGGCTGAAGCATTCAATAAAACAAACATCAAGCTTCTCAAGAAGTTCGTGCCATTAAACAAATGCTACTGGAATAAAAAGCTTGGCGAATGCTTTTGGGCGTACCAAACTACAGTACGGACTGCCACCGGGAACACACCATTCTCTCTGGTATACGAAAGTGAGGCAATTATCCCACTGGAGACTCAAATCCCTTCACTCCGTGTCGCTCTTACCTACCGATTAACGAAAGATGGTAATCACCATCGCCAACTACAAGAGTTGGAGGCCCTAGATGAGAAGCGCCTGTTAGCCCAACAGCGAATCGAGCTGTACCAAGCACGTATCTCCGGAGCCTTCAACGAGAAGGTTAAAATCAGAACATTCCAAGTGGACGATCTCGTTCTGGCAGTTCGGAGGCCGATGGTTATGACTCACAAAACCGTCGACAAGTTCCAGCTAAAGTGGGAAGGCCCGTTCATCATCGAAGTTGTATTCTCCAATGGAGCTTACCGCCTCGCAAAATAAAACAGAGACTTGCTCATGTTGCCCATCAACGGCAAGTTCCTAAAGAAATATTATGTCTGAAATGACATCCTCTAAATATTCCAGGGTGTTGAGTTATGTACCCTCTGGTACCGCTGAACTCACATTCCAACTCCAAATCTCCAAGAGTGTTGAGTTATGTACCCTCTGGTACCGTCGAATTCACATTCTGACTCCAAATCTCCCAGAGTGTTGAGTTATATACCCTCTGGTACCGCTGAACTCACATTCCGACTCCAAATTTCCTAGAATGACGAGTCATATACCCTCTAGAACCGCCGAACTCACATTCTGACTCCAAATCTTCCAGAGTTTTAAGTTATGTACCCTCTGGTACCGCTGAACTCACATTACGATTCCAAATTTCCTAGAATGACGAGTCATGTACCCTCTGGTACCGTCGAACTTACATTCTGACTCCAAATCTCCCAGAGTGTTGAGTTATGTACCCTCTGGTACCGCTGAACTCACATTTCGACTCCAAATTTCCCAGAATGACGAGTTATGTACCGTTTGGTACCGCTGAACTTACATTCTGACTCCAAATCTTCCAGATTGTCGAGTTATGTACCCGCAGGCATCGTATAACTTACACTCTGGTCACTACAGATGAATCTATATCGCATCTTTTAGGTAGTAAGTCATGTATGATCATACCTCTAAACTTTCCTCCTAAGAAGAGCTCCCTCCTCATGATCCAATACCCGCACTTTCAGTGCACAAAAAGGGTAACAGATCCACAAATTCTCCAAAACAACCACGTCGATGTTACCTCTGAGTTGTTTCCCTTCCATCAAAAATAAATCACCCCTCATATAGAACTTCCACATCCTCATTACCTCTGAGTTGTTCTATGTACCCTTCATGGAGCCCACTTCTGCCATGTCCTCATTACCTCTGAGTGGGAAGGCTCTATCGAAGAAATCCTCATATTTACCACGTCCTCATTACCTCTGAGTAAGTATGTTGGTTCTCTCTCGTCTTATTATTCGTATCCAGAACCAGGATACGCCAAGGATAATAGGTCCACAAAAAGTCTCCCATTAGGGCAACTACTGCAAGCAAAGAATAGAGCGAATGTATTTTGTTCATTCAATATCAGTTACATTCACATGACTACATCTCATGAGCAAGCCAGAAAAGTTCTCTAACGTTTCTTTCAGACAAGAAGAAAAAAAGATTACATTGATGTCCAAAAGAAGCAAAACACAAACTACAGCTAAAGACAGACAAGAAATATCAAGACAAAGACGGACATTTATAGGAGCCCACGAATCCTAGTTGTGGGGGCGCATATACCATTCCCTCAACCATTTTTCATATGAAGGATCTATTTGAGTAAGATCCTCGTCCGTAGCAGGAGGGTCAGAACTCCCAATACTACCACCTTCAGACTGGGGCTCCTCCTTTAAAGCAACTTCAATATTTGGAGTATTTTCCTCCCCTATAGGCGCCAGCTCTTCTTTTTGTTCCTCTATTTTTGGTATCACCTCCTCCTTAACGAGCGATGGCTCTTGTTTGATGAAAGGAGGCAGCAGCTCTTCCTTCACAATAATCTCAGCCTTCGGCAGGGATGCTGCAAGAATCAAAGATAAAAGAAACAAAGTTAGAAGATGGCCAGGGCATTATGCGGCCCAGACCAGATGAGCTTATGCGGTCCTATTTGTGGGGGGCTTCATGCGGTTCGATTCAGAAGGACTTATGCGGCTTTGTTCGACGGGTCATTATGCGGTTCAGTTTACGAAGTATTTATGCGACCATTAGACAACTCCCATGCAGCTCGGACATGGGGTATACCCCCATACGACTCGGACAGGGGACGTACATGCGGCCCATACAATTTGAACAGTACGATGAAGACGAAGGACGCATTAAAGGCTTGTGCATAAACATACAACAGAGCCATCTTTGTTAGGGTTTTTGAAGCATACGATCCTCCCAAATCCTTACCAGCAATAGTAGGGTGAACGTCGGGATAAACTTCATGCGCCGCAGTCGACGTAGAAGCCACTCCCTTACCCTTCGCCGCAGCCTTGGAAGTATTGGGGGCCATCGTTGATCGAAGAAGAAGAAGAAGAAGACGGCAACCTAGGGCAAGAGAGGTTCGAATAAAAGAATAAAGTAAAGAGTTTCTGTAAGAAATTACACTTATTTATAGGTGGACAGGGGCTCATAAACCGACGGATGCTTCGATTCGTGTGCCGCCTAAAGAACAAAATCAACGCTTTGGTCATCGAGGCAAATTTGACCCTTAGAATCCTGCCCCCAAAAGACGGCTCTAAATCCAAAAACGAATCAAGGGCAATTAATGACGTCTACGTGGCAGAAAAGACATTGTGCGACCAGAGCGGTCCATGCGGCTAGAGCGATCCATGCGGCTATGAAGGCCATGCGGCTAGGAAGTCCATACGGCCAGGCAGTCCATGCGGCCAGGAAGGCCATACGGCTAAAAAGTCCATGCGGCCAGAACATCCTATACGGCCAGAAAAGCTTATGTGGACATAGCCATGCTTCTTATTCAAAGTATTTCAATTTTACAAATTGAAAACTTTGAAGGGGGTCTTGTAGAAGCATGGAAAAGAACAGGAAAATCCATGCGGCTCAAAACAGAGGGAGCCTCATGCGGTTCAAAGAATCTCTCAGAGCTTCATGCAGCTCAAGAGTTTTATGCAGCTCAAAAGTCGCCAACATAGTCATGCGGCTCGAGTAAAAGCCACGTGGCCTCATGTGGCTCACCTCTACAGCTGGCCATTAAGCAGCGGTCTCATTTAATGCTCTGACACAACAAGGCAACTCTGACATAAAGGTGAACTGACAGCTCTGAAAAAAAGCTGCAATGATGACTCTGACATAATGGCGTGCTCCTAGGAAAACGAAGAAAATCTCTATAGCTGGCATGATCCATCAAATCCCAAAGTCTTCCATACGGCTTTGACACGTGGCCAGCCGCATGCGATTCATGAGGAGGCCACCCTAAAGCGGCTGCTACTCTCATACGGCTCGGATCATGGGGGCCATCTTTATGCGGCTCAAATCCTGAGAAGCCACCCCCATACGGCCGCTACTCTCATGCGTCTCGGATCATGGGGACCATCTCCATGCGGCTCAAATGCTTAGAGGCCACGCCCATGCAGCCTTGACACGTGGCCAGCCTTATGCGGTTCAGTTGGAAACCACCCTCATGCGGCTCAGATTTCAGAGGCCACACCTATGAAGCTACCACCTTCATGCGGTTTAAATCCTGATAAGCCACCCTCATGTGGCTCTGTCAAGACACCATGTTCTTATGGCTCGCGGTTAGGACACGTGGCAGAAGATCAGTTTTCTCCGTGTTCCTACGGCTTGCAACATAATGATGGTTGGGCACGTGGCACCAAATCAATCAAGATTTATCAATAAATCCCAACAACCAGATTTAGTGCAATCATCATAATTACCCAGATCAAATCAGATTTATTGCAATCAAGCAGATTGAACACGTGGCAGGAGATTCGAGCTTTTCATAATAAATTATGAAGATTCCTGGCAATCAATATTAATTGCCCATACGGATTTGGCGCAATCAACATTAACTGTCCAGATTTATTGCAATCAAGATTAACGACCCAGATTAATTGCCAACAAAACAGGATCAAAGAAAATGGTAATTAATCCCCAAACCGTCGACTTTTCAAGGGACAATCATTACAAACCCTAATGATCACACCCCACTCCTATAAATAGCAAGGTGCCATTCCCTTGTAAACCCTTCGGCTGGACACACAGAGAGACAAAGGCACACACAGAAGAGTTTCTCCACACATTCCGAGAGCATTTCTTCATCAGAGCCAAGGCTACGTCCGATCGTCCAAGGAGTAAGGCAGAGCTGCCATCGTTTTCCCGAGCCTCTACCGTCATCCCCAAGAATCAAAAATAAACAATCGTATTTAGATTGCTTTACCTAGGTTTTCATTCCTAGGCTTTCTTTGTATGAGCGAGTTTGTATTGTGAGTCTAAGTTCAGTCCTCCTATAAAATTATTCTGTACTTTTACAATCAATGACAAACATATATATAATATATATTTTATTGTTATTAAATTTATATTCTATTTTACAAATAGGATGAACACCATACTTAGTTACCCTTGTGCAGTTGGCGATATCTAGGCTATACCTGCAATTTTAAGTACACCTAGCATTGAATTACTGTATTTTGTTCTCCTACATTTTGTATTATTATTGTTAAGACAAATAATGTGTATATATACGCATATAGTTATTGTTGGTTATCTCTATTTTTGACAATAAATATATTTTATATCGGTGTACATATTGTTATAATACCCTATACTAGGAAGATTTAATATTATGATTTTTCATAGAAAATTGGAAGTATTATATCATGTGTATATATATATATATATATATATATATATATATATATATATATATATATATATATATATATATATTTTTTTTATATATATATATATATATATATATATATATATATATATATATATATATATGAGTTGTGTGTATATATAAATATATATAATATCATAATAGGATATATTGTATAAATTATTGTATGTATTTATTGCATAGTATGTATATAGATATGGTACACATGTATATATATATAATTGTATACATATATATATACAGGTATATACGTATATATTTATACCCACACATATACATATATATTAGAATAAATAAGAAAACCACACCCAAACAAATTCCCCACAACCAAAGCACAAAACAATTAGCAATCCCAGCCCAACTAAAGCACCCCAGACCCGAGACCATCTTCCTGAACCCAAGCCGAGCGGTTTTCATATATGTATATATATACATAACAGAGAAACCGAAAGAGATCAGAAGAATACTCATCCGAAAAGCCAAACCCTAACTCGAAAACACGTCCCTGGAGGCCTCGATCGCGTGTGCCACCCTGCATCACCGCCGTGTGCTGCCGTGAGCTGCTGTCGTCGGCCGACCAGGCGCGGGAACCAGCCCGCGTGCGGACACAACAGCAGTAGCATACAGCCTTGGGCTGATTTTGCAGCAACGATTCGTCGTGTAAAGTCGATCGTTTTTCGATCCTCCTTCGTAGATCAGGATAGAACCTATTACAAATCCATGGAAAATTGAACCAAAGTTCGGTAAAAACCTGTTCGAAAATAGGGCAAATAACAGTCCATATATCCATATTTGAAGATCGATTTTGATCGATCTAATGCCAGATTAGAAATTCTGCTTGAACACAATTATAGACAACATGTAGGGTTCCACAACCCAATTCGCAGAAGTCGATTTTATCGACTACGTGTCGAGAAATCAGATCCCAAAGTTTACCAAAAACCTCTTTTAAAAATAATAAAATCCTTCGATACGACGTGCGTTCCGCCATTCCAGGCGACGTGGTCGTGAACCAAAAGTATCAAAAGGTGCGTATCGACTTTGTGGACGTGTGGGCTTTGACGGAATTCAAATTGGTTACGTGTGCGCGACGAATTTGATGCGTATCCGTCAAAATTCACCGTATCAACCTTTGTGTAAATTTCCCAATTACTTTGTGTACGTTCGTCAGATCGAGACGAAACTTGGGTCAACAGGACCGTACCGTTTTTCTGGTCATGTATGCCAAGTTTGGTCTGATTATGAGACAGTTGACCAGATCGTAGTTTTGCAGGCCCCACGTTCCGACTCAACGGGCGATTTTGTGCACGGTCTGCCGGAATCCAACTTTGGACATACAATTGGGTTCGTATCGGAAAACCGGACATGTTGACATATAGTTTGACGATTTAGAGACCATAGACTTTGGCACACTTTTCGGTGCAAAGCGGGTCCAACGGCGGATACCGTTTTGACCCGAAATTACCGTTTTGCCCCTGTGTCCAGAATTGGTCTTAAGGACAGGCAATTCTAGCTAATTTGACTATTCTAAAAATGTTGGTAATATTTATTTTAGCATCTAGAGTCCTTTGCATGTGTTGACTATTGTGGATCACTGAGTGGTATAGTATTATCGGTCACCAGCACTGGACCTCAGGCGAGTACATCTCTGATAGTTTTTATACCTGATTATCTCTATGAATCATGTACGTAGTAGTGTTTTACATTGATATTCAATTGGTTCTTGACATGATGTTACACGAGGTAGTAGTTATGGATTCTTTATATGTTGTTTGTGACCAATCTATTACCGTGTTCGTGACCTGTTTGGATCCATGAGTACTGGTCGAGCAGAGAAATACTCTAGACATGTAAACAAACCCAAATTATTCGTGCCTAATAGCAGTCGCACACTTCACGTGTGGCGTGTCGGATCTTATTCGTGCCTAATAGTAGTCGCATATTTCATGTGCGGGGTGCCGGATTTACCCTTAGCCGTTTACATGTCGAAGTAGTATTTCAACTCACTAGATAGGTACAGTGTCTAGTTCTACAGTATATATTGCTGGCTACAGGTCTTCTCTGTTTTAGTACTCACTTGCCTTGTTCACCATGCTCAGTTTCTGTCATGATTCTATACTTGTCTTTTCGTCATGTATTTTATTATTATTTACGGATTTATGGATTTTGTCATTTATTGAATCTGTTGTGAGATTGTACTCGTTCCATTCCTGACTGGAAACCAATATTTTTTAGGTTAGTCACGATCACTCTTAGCATTAGGAAGGCTTGGGTATGTTGAGGTCAACCTAGATTGTTGAATTAGCTGTCTTTTCTATTTTTGAGACATTGTATATTCTAGCCAATGTGAAGTTGTGAAACCTTGTAAATTATAAACTATATTTAATAATTTGAATGAGCAATAAATGTATATTTTGTGATTTTGAGCATATTGGCCATGACAGCGTTCTTTCGCCGACTCTGCGGCGTAGGCTGGCTTGGACACGTCTCGTATTCGAAAAGTGGATACGGGTCGTGACAAATTTTTGTGGTGGCCCATGCAGGTCAGTTTTCACAAATTGTGCGAACTCATGGTAGTACTATATTAGTCGTACTACTGCGAGCCTGCGACTAGGAAATGCTCATTCACAACTAGGAGTAAGTCAATTTTAGGAGAATGGTTAGGACTAGGAGTCCCTAGTTTACTTTGACAGTTGGGTAGTTAAGGTTGCTACAAAGGCCTCATCAAATTCTAAAATCCTATTATGTGGTTTTTATAGAAGGATGCCCTATTGTATTCTAATTCGATAGTATTCCTAAAGTGAGTAGATTCGTAGCCCCTCTTTCCGAAAGTTTGGAAATATCCTTTTATTTATTTGTTTGAGTTAAAATGTGATTTTTAGAATTTTATAAATATTTATTATAGAAGGTCCTAGTCACGGTTATGTTTTGGAGTGCAAGACAACCAAAAAATTTGGCATTGAGAGTGTGGTCGAGTGCTTTGACTAATATGTTAGCCATGGTAGAGAAGGCCGAGTCATAGATGTGCACTAACTAGGAAAACAAGGCCAAATCACGATATAACCTTAGGAATAATTTAATTACTTATTATTAAGATTATTGGCTTTTAGAAGACCTGGTTGCTATAAGCTAGCCCGAACTCAACCTAAGTCCTGGTGGTCATGTAGTGCGACCAACGTCGTCCATGTAGATATATAGATGTATATAAATATTGGTAGTCCATTTCTAGTATTGTGAATAATTTCTATAAATTATATATTGAATATAATATATGTATTATTTCTATTTAAATTTATATTTTACTTGGAAATATGATAACCTTCTCTTAGAATGATATTGTGGGATTTTTGGGATTTACTTAGGCTATACATATATAATTGGGTATAAATATATTCATAATAGGTAGACATGGTGCTTTTTACACATTTTTCCTCGATCTTGAATATTAGAGAAATATAAATTTATGTTTATATTTCTTTTGCCTTCGGTCATTTTCTCCCTAATCATAATCATTTGTACAACTTTATCTTATGTATTTTCTAAACATCGCCATATCATAAGTTCATATCACTTATATTATTTTCTTGGACCTAAGGAATTATTTTTAAAAAAAATAATAACTTCTCACTCAATAGTCTATATAATCTCGAGTTTTGGATTCAAAGCTTCCTCTCAATCGTAGAATGTTGAATATCCGTAAAATGAGGATTATAATAATTTACTCATTTTGACTTGGATCATCACCCTTCCTAACCAATTGCTTCTCCTTTCAAGAAGCTGATCTTATACTTGAAGAACAGATATGTATACTTTTTTTTATCTTTACCAACTTGTCTGATGTTTTAAACTCCTTTGATATCTTTAGGGATATAGTTGGAATAATTTTGATGACTTGCAATTGTAGAAGCATGGATTTTCTATGCGGCCCAAAAGCAATATTGAAGCATCATGCGGCTCAAAACCTGGGGAGTTTCATGCAGCTCAAAATCACTGGGAGCTTCGTACTGCTCAGAAAGCTTCATGCGGCCCACAAATAGCAGGGAAGCTTATGCGGTTCGAAATCAGCCTAGACAGCTGGCCATAATTACTCTAACATAAAGGCGACAGCTCTGACGGAGATGATGGCTCTGACATAAAGATAAGATGTGACATGCTCCTAAAAAGACGAGAAAATTATCATGATATCTGGCACAGTTCATAAATTCCAAAGAAGATTCTTTATGCGGATCGTCTATGCGACCTTCATACGGCTCAGTCATGAGACAACTCTCATGCGGCTCGAGCATGGATCTTCTCTCATGCGGCTCGGTTATGAGATGTCCTTCATGCAGCTCGGTCATGAGACGTCCTTCATGCGGCTCGGTCATGAGACGTCCTTCATGCGGCTCGGTCATGAGACACTTTTTATACGGCTCGGCTATGGAACAGTCCTTTATACGACTCAGCCAGGATACATCCTTCATACGGCTCGGCTATGTGACAGCCCTTCATGCGGCTCAGCCAGGATGCATCATTCATGCGGCTCGCCAAAGAGTAGCAGTTGAGATGTGTGGCAGAAATTGACCAAGTCTTAACAGTTCGGATTTAGTGCAACAAACAGATCATGATCAATTTTAACCAATCCCCAGCTGCCCACTTCTCGAGGCACAGTTACAAGGATGTGGCCCAAAATTAGCCACGTGGCCGTGCACCCCATTACTCATGAATTCCTATAAATAGCAAGGTGCTATTTCCTTGCATACACACAGACACACAGAGAGATATACCCATACCCGGGCAGAGAGAGAGCATTTCTTCTCCGGAGCCGAGGTTACGTTCGATCGTCCAAGGAGTAAGGCAGAGTTGATAGCACTTTCCCGAGCCTCTACCGTCACCCCCCAGAATCTAAACTAAACAATTGTACTTAGATTTCTTTTCCTAGGTTTTGTTCCTAGGCTCTCTTTTGTACAAGCGAGTTTGTAATTGTGAGTCAAAGTTCAGTCCTCCTATAAAACTATTCTATTCTACGACAATCAATGGCAAACACGATGGCGACTCTGCTGGGGACTAACTTCTCCACTGTTGAGAAGTTGGTGACGCAATCGAATGCAGCCAAACTCGGCTCCACGCAACAGATGCTGGTTGTTCGCTTCGACCAGCAAGCGTTTGAAGAGATGCTCTACGAGGGGAGCGCTAGCCCCATCCAGAAGCGAGCCGGCCTAAAGAAGGCCAGCAGGACGTGGAGAGCCATGACCGTTGCCCCTCCCCAAGATCTGGAAGTAGTTTTCTTTGCTACCCAAGACGGCAAAGAAGACTTACATACGGCCCCACTTCAGGCCCAGAGAACCCTACTGTCCCCAAGTCCGGCAAAGGGAAACACTATGATTCTGGACTTGCGGGAGCAAATGGGAACTCTATGCTGTCCAGGAAGAAGCCGCATAAGGGTGTCAGCCCCATGCAGAAGGCTCATGCGACCACCAATCCCAGCCGCATGCAGAAGGCTCATGCGGCCACTAATCCCAGCCGCATGCAGAAGGCTCATGCGGCCACCTATCCCAGCCTCATACAGAATGATTATACGGCCACCAACCCTAGCCGCAGAGAGATGACCTATACGGCATCCAATCCTGGCCGACGGCCATCTGTCCTATGCGACTCGGGTTCAGTCTTCGACCGCCTCTCATACGGTCCTGACATTAGAAACTCCAATGAGAATATGCCAGATTCTATGCGGCACAGTTTTGATTCTTCCTACTATGCGCCCTTGGGTGCTAGAATGAAGAAGTCTAGGACAGCACGGGCTCGTCGAGCTCAGTCAGCTGTCCCAACCTCTGACCATCAGAGAGTCCAATTAACTGTTATGCGGGCCTCTGATGGAAAGTTGTACAGAACCAGCCGTGTCCAGCCCCCGGCGGCAAACGGACAGGGTGGTTCCCAAGAGTCTCCCAACAATGATCGAGGGCAAGTGCTTTTACTAGCCCCCCATCAGGGAACAAACATGATACCAACGCACTCGTGCGCTCGAGATTCTCGGGCCCACAAAACGAGTGTAAAGGTTGATCGAGATGTACTTTACGGGATGTGATTCTTCACACATACAAGAAAAGAGAAAAAACCTTGGTGTGCAAAGAGTCCTTCCTTGGACATCACTGCACTCAAGTCATTGTCAATTGCTGCTGTAATAAGACATAAGTACAAGAGGATCGGCAATCCATCTTCCAACGACTGCAACAGCTAGGACCGGTCCTACAACAAAGCTCGAAAGACGAGGCACTTCCTTTCGCCTCCTGTAACTCTGCCCGGAAGGTCCCTATCGGCAAAGGAGGGAAGGAAATAAATACCTCCAGCCCGATGATCTCAACCAGCACGGCCAAGAAACTCTCATCTAAGCGGTTGTCCACATCCGTCACAGGAGGAGTTTATCAAGGTACCCACTCAAAGGCGAAATCTTCAACACTTGTAGATTCGTCATCTACATCCCTGGGGGTAGTTGAAGCTGGGGGTAGCACTCCTCGTAATATCTACAATAATTCGGTGTTTCAAAAAGATGAACCAGGGGAAACAATCCCCCCAACAGACTCAGATGTCCCTGAAAACGTCTACAAGAGCCAAGACGAGGCAACCTCCAATGCAGGGGGTAGCACTTCCTTCGAGTCCGAAGGAGAGGAGAATATTCCCATATACCCTGATGACTTCTCCATGCGAGGGTATGGTTCAGAAGACACGTCTTCTACGGTTCCTTCCACTTCTCCTCATGTGAGAACGATATTCATGACTGAGAATGATCAAGATGATCCCAGTGATCGACAGCGCCTCGACACTCTTGAGGCCATACTCCAACCCTTGGTTAAGTCATTAGACGAGATCAAGGCGGCCCTACCGGCTCTCCAAGGAAGGTCACCTGGCCAAACAAGCTTGGGTTTCGCTGTCAATGCGGACTCAAACACAACCGTGCCAACCCCGGGCGACAATCCACCCAAAATGTCGGCTCCCACTGCTACAATATTCTACACCCGAGAAACCTTTCAGGACCTCAGGATACGACAGCCGTATCCCGCTGCATGGAGAGATGTCCCCTTCTCTCCACGATACAAACCATTTAACATCAATCCATATAACAGGAAGACCTCTTTGAGCTGTTATATGACCTACTTCGAGGTCACAACAGACCATCTACCGCATGACGATGCCATCCTCACACGATTGTTTATCAGGGCGTTAGAGGGGGTCGCGTTCGACTGGTACCGCAACTTGTCGGATAACTGCATCCATTCCTTTGGCGGCTTTAAACATATGTTCCGGGAAAGGTTCTACGAGGTAGGACAATATGTGACAATGTCAACCCTCATGGACGTTGTCTAAGGAGAAAAAGAGTTGACGAGGAACTACATTGAGCGGTTTCGACAAACCGCGATGAAATTGCCCTCCGGTAACCCGGACTCTTCTTTAATTGAGATTTAGCAAAAGAGGTTGCTCCCCACAATCAGCCTCTGGATGGGCAAAAGTTAATTTAAGGACTGGAAGACCTTCATCATCAGCGCCACTAGCACAAAAGCAGAATTAAAGAAGGCTCATCAACTGGGATTGCATATCTCGGATGGAGAGGATAAGGGCAAACGCCCTAATGCCAACAACAACAACAACGGTAGTTCCTCTAACAACCGAGACACCAAAGGCAAACAGGCTATGGTGGCCGATACAGCCCAGAAGCCTGAACCAAAGCAGGTAGAGAAGCACTGGCCTCAGGTGACTTACTCCTTCGAGGATAGCCATGTCAAGCCCATCTTTGATATGCTCTTGCAAGGAGATAGAACTTGGCTCCCTCCACCGAGACGTGAACCTTGGCCTGCAGAGATGGAGAACCCAAAGTACTGTAACTTCCACCATTACGTCCACCACGCTATTCAAGACTACTTCCAATTGAAGCGGTACATCCAGAACCTCATCGATTCTAAAGCCTTGGCCATTGATTTCCAAGAGATAACTGTTTGCCATTGATTGTTAAAGTGTAGAACAATTTTATAGGAGGACTGAACTTAGACTCACAATATAAACTCGCTCGTACAAAGAAAGCCTAGGAATAAAAACCTAGGTACAGTAATCTAAGTACGATTGTTTATTTTTGATTCTGGGGGGTAACGGTAGAGGCTCGGGAAAGCGACGGCAACTCTGCCTTACTCCTTGGACGATCGAACGTAGCCTTGACTTTGATGAAGAAATGCTCTCAGAATGTGTGGGAAGACTCTTCTCTGCGTGCCTTTTTCTCTCTGTATGTCCAGCCGGGGATTTGCGAGGGAATGGCACCTTGCTATTTATATGAGTGGGGTGTGTTCATTAGGGTTTCAATAATTGTCCCTTGAAAAGTCGACAGTTTGGGGATTAATTATCATTTTCCTTGATCCTGTTTTGTTGGCAATTAATCTGGGCCGTTAATCTTGATTGCAACAAATCTGGGCAGTTAATGTTGATTGTGCCAAATCCGTATGGGCAATTAATGTTGATTGCCACGAATCTTCGTGATTTATTATGACAAGCTCGGATCTCCTGCCACTTGTTCAATCTACTTGATTACAATAAATCTGATTTGTTCCTGGTAATTATGATTATTGCACTAAATCTTGTTGTTGGGATTTGTTGATAAATCTTGACTGATTTGATGCCACGTATCCAACCATCATTATGCTGCGAGTCGCAGGGATACAAGAGAAACTGATCTTCTGCCACGTGTCCTAACTGCGAGCCACAGGGACAGGGTGTCTTGACAGAGCCGCATGAGGATGGCTTCTCAGGATTTGAACAGCATAAAGGTGGCAGCCGCATAGGTGTGGCCTCCAAAATCTGAACCGCATGAGGGTAGTTTCCAACTGAACTGCATAAGACTGGCCACGTGTCAAGGCTGTATGGGCGTAGCCTCTCAGCATTTGAGCTGCATGGAGATGGTCCCTATGATCCGAGCCGTATGAGAGTAGCGGCCGCATGGGGGTAGCTTCTCAGGATTTGAGCCGCATGAAGATGGCCCCCATGATCTGAGGCGCATGAGAGTAACAGCTGCATGGGGGTGGCCTCCACCTAAACCGCATACGGCTGGCCACGTGTCAAAGCCATATGGAAGACATTAGGATTTGATGGATCGTGCCAGCTATAGAGATTTTCTTCGTTTCCCTAGGAGCACGCCTTTATGTCAGAGTCATCATTGCAGCTTTATGTCAGAGCTGTCAGTTCATCTTTCTGTCAGAGCTGCCTTATTGTGTCAGAGCATTAAATGAGGCCGCTGCTTAATGGCCAGCTGTAGAGGCGAACCGCATAAGGCCACGCGGCTTTTTACTCGAGCCGCATGGCTATATTGGCATCTTTTGAGCCACATAAAACTCCTGAGCCGCATCAAGCTCTGAGAGATTCTTTGCACCGTATGAGAATCCATCTATTTTGAGCCGCTTTGATTTTTCTGTTCTTTTCCATGCTTCTACAAGACCCCTTTCAAAGTTTTTAATTTGTAAAATTAAAATACTTTGAATAAGAAGCATGGCTATGTCCACATAAGATCTTCTGGCCGCATAGGATATTCTGGCCTCATGGACTTCTTAGCCGTATGGCCTTCCTGGCCGCATGGACTGCCTGGCCGCATGGACTTCCTAGCCGCATGGATCGCTCTGGCCGCATGAACTGCTCTGTCCGCATGGACCGCTCTGGCCGTACACTGTCTATTCTTCCACGTAGGCGTCATTAATTGCCCTTAATTCATTTTTTTATTTAAAGCCGTCTTTTGGGGGAATCCCAAGAGTCGGTTCATTAAATATTTGGTTTTTGTGCTTTGATGAATCTTCTTTATGAGAGGGGACAAAATCCTAGAAGTCGGTTTTGCCTGTAGCACAAGACCCGAAGCGTTCATCGATCCACGTGCCCCTTCTTTGTTCTCCTATAAATAAGAGTAATTTGGAGAAAGAAACTCTTTACTCTCTTTTTCGATTTATGCTTTTCTTTCCATAACTGTCGTCCTCTTCTTCTTCTTCTTCTTCGATCATTCGATGGCCCCCAAGACTTCCAAGGCTACGTCGAAGGGTAAGGGAGTGGCTTCTACGTGGACTGCGGCGCCTGAAGTTCATTCCGACATTTACCCTGCCATTGCTGGTAAGGGTTTTGGCAGAATTTGTACAACTCAGAACTTTCACCATCATGGCTATGTCGCATATTTTATGCGCGGGCATTCTTCGTCTTCATGAATTTGCATACTATGCTATGTGTGCCATATGTGCATCCCATGTCCGAGCCGCATGGGAGTATGTCCCATGTCCGAGCCGCATGGGAGTATGTTCCATGTCCGAGCCGTATGATAGCCGTCTTGCGGCCGCATGAGCACTTTGCAATTTGAACCGCATAAAGGCCTGTTGAACAGAACCGCATAAGTCCCTCTGAGCTGAGCCGCATGAGCTCGTCTGGACTGGGCCGCATAATGCCCTGGCGATCTTCTAACTTTGTTTATTTCATCTTTGGTTCTTGCAGCATCCCTGCCGAAGGCTAAGATCATTGTGAAGGAAGAGCTGCTGCCTCCTTTCATCAAACAAGAGTCATCGTTTGTTAAGGGGTAGGTGATACCAAAAATGGAGGAACAAAAAGAAGTGCTGGCGCCTATAGGGAGGGAAACACTCCCAACATTGAAGTTGTTGTAAAGGAGGAGCCCCAGTCTGAAGGTGGTAGTATTGGAAGTTCTGACCCTCCTGTTCCGGACGAGAATCTTACTCAAATAGATCCTTCATATAAAAAATGGTTGAAGGAATGGTATATGCGCTCCCACAACTAGGATTCGTGGGCTCCCATAAATGTCCGTCTTTGTCTTGATATTTCTTGAGGGAATGGTATATGCGCCCCCACAACTAGGATTCGTGGACCTATTATCCTTGGCGTACCCTGGTTCTGGATACGGATAATAAGACGAGAGAGAACCAACATACTTACTCAGAGGTAATAAGGATATGGTAAATATGAGGGTTTCTTCGATGGAGCCTTCCCACTCAGAGGTAATGAGGACATGGCAGGAGTGGGCTCCATGAAGGGTACATAGAACAACTCAGAGGTAATGAGGACGTGGGAGTTCTATGTGAGGGGTAGTTTGTTTTTGATGGAAGGAAAACAACTCAGAGGTAACATCGACGTGGTTGTTTCAGAGAATTTGTGGATCTGTTACCCTTTTTGTGCACTGAAAGTGCGGGTATTGGATCATAAGGAGGGAGCTCTTTGAGGAAGCAAGTTCAGAGTCATAATCATATATGACTTACTACCTAAAAGACGCAATATAGATTCATCTGTAGTGACCAGAGTGTAAGTTCAGCGGTACCTGCAGGTACATAACTCGACAATCTGGAAGATTTAGGATCAGAATGTAAGTTCAACGGTACTAGAGGGTACATAACTCGTTATTCTGGGAAATTTAGAGTCGGAATGTGAGTTCAGCGGTACCAGAGGGTACGTATCCCAATAATCTGGGAGATTTGGAGTCAGAATGTAAGTTCAGCGGTACCAGAGGGTACATAACTCAAAACCCAGGAGGATGTCTTTTCAGATGTAATACTTCTTTAGGAACATGTCGTTGAAGGACAACATGAGCAAGTCTCTATTTTATTTTGCTAGGCGGTAAGCTCCATTGGAGAATACAGCATCGATGATGAACGGGCCTTCCCACTTTGGCTGGAACTTTCCAGCGGTTTTGTGAGTCATAACCATCGGCCTCCGAACTGCCAGAACGAGATCGCCCACTTGGAATGTTCTGATTTTAACCTTCTTGTTGAAGGCTCCGAAGACACGTGCTTGATACAGCTCGATTCGTTGTTGAGCTAGCAGGCGCTTCTCATCTAGGGCCTCCAACTCTTGCAGTCGGCAATGGTAATTATCATCTGTCGTCAATCGGTAGGTGAGAGTGACACGGAGTGAAGAGATTTGAGTCTCCAGTGGGAGAACTGCCTCACTCCCGTATACCAAGGAGAATGGTGTGTTCCCGGTGGCAGTCCGTACTGTAGTACGGTACGCCTATAAGCATTCACCAAGCTTTTTATTCCAGTCGCATTTGTTTGATGACACGAACTTCTTGAGAAGCTTGATGATTATTTTGTTGAATGCTTCAGCTCGACCATTAGCCACCGGGTTTTATGGTATTGAAGCAATATTCTGGATTCGGTGTTTGTCGCAAAACCGATAGAAGGCGTGACTTGCGACCATTATCGTGGATGATCATTCGGGGCAGTCCAAAGCGATAAATGACGTGATGCATGAGGAAGCTGATCACGTTTGAAGTCTTGACTTCTGCCAGCGGAATAGCCTTCGCCCATTTGGAGAAGTAATCTGTGATTGCGATTATGAAGCGGTGTCCTCGGGACGAAGGCGGAGTGATCGGACCAGTGATGTCCATTTCCCATGCTTTAAATGGCCAGGATGCCACCGTCGGATGTATAAACTCGGATGGCTGGTGGATGAAATCTTCATGGACTTGGCAAGCTTTGCACTTTCTTGCATAGTCTATCGCATCAGCAACCATCGTGGGCCAGTAATAGCCCATTCGGTGAAGGCGATCCTGTAGTTTCGGGCCAGGCTGATGGGCCCCACAGATGCCATCATGAGCTTCATGCACGGCTTCTTTGGCTTCTGTATTTGACAGACATCGAAGCAGTAATCCATCGTATGATCGTCGATATAGCATTTTTGTCTCCGTATCATAGAAGAATCTGAGGTAACGCCTTCTGATAGAAGTGGCTTCCTTCAGATTTTCTGGCAGGATGTCGTAGACAACGAAGTCGATGAATGGTTGTCTCCAGTCTGATGCTTTATCGACAGTCAGAGCGGAATGACTCTCAACACATTGAACATTGTCCTTGGGACATACCAATTTATGGCCTATTATATCAACCAAGTGGTGAGCATGATTCGGAACTGCTAAGGAAGCGGCAAGGCCTGCTAGGGCATCGGCTTCAATGTTCTTGAGCTTGGGAATGTGTTCTATGAAGAACCCTTCCAAGGACGAGATGATGTCAATCGCTATTTGGTGATAGGGGATCATGTCTTCATGACGAACTTCGTATGAGCCCCGGATCTGGTTAACGATTAGCTGTAAATCGTCGTATGCTTCAAGGTACTCTACCCCCCAGCTCCTTCGTAAGTCGAAGGCCAATGACTAAAGCATTATAATCGGCCATATTGTTTGAGCAGGGCTCCATGAGGGAATAAGCCCGGTTGATCACCAGCCCGGAGGGAGAAATCAGCACCACTCCGACTCCAGCGATGATGTTGCCCTTGGGCCCAATTCTGGAAGCGCCGTCGAAGAACAATCGCCATACGACATCATAAGAGGCCGCATTTAAATTGGCGACCTCATCTGGAATCTCTTCGTCTATTCTGATTGACTTCGAACCTGGATGAACTGCTAAAAAGTCTGCCAGAGCTTAACCTTTAAGAGCCTTCTGTGGGATGAAGATCATGTGCTAGGGAGACAATAATATCGCCCAGGTAGCGAGGCAAGACCTGAGTGCGCCTGGCTTGGTCATGAGGACCCTGAGGGGGTAACTCTTGATACGACATGGATGGTTTGTCCCGTGACGTAGTATCGCATCTTCTGAATGGCAAACACCAGAGCAAGGCACTCTTTCTCCACGGCAGTGTATCGATGTTCCGGCTCCATCATCATTTGGCTGAGGTAATATATAGCATGCTTATGGCCTGCATCATTGTTTTGCGCTAGTAAAGCACCGAGAGAATGCTCCATTGCTCGCACATAGAGCAGGAATGGTTTTTCAGCAACCGGGGCCACCAGGACTGGAGGGTTCGACAGATATTCATTGATGCTGTCGAAGGCGTGCAGGCATTCTTCATCCCATACGAATGAAACACCCTTTTTCATGAGGTGTGTGAATGGTTGACATCGTCCGGAGAGGTTAGAGATAAACCTCCTGATGTAGGCCAGCCTCCCTTGAAGGCCTCTGAGTTCGCGGAGATTTCTCGAGGGACCCATCTCCATGATTGCCTTCGTCTTCTCAGGGTCTATGTGGATACCTTTGGAACTAATGATGAAACCCAAGAACTTCCCATTGGATACGCCCAAAAAGGATTTTGTGGGATTCATTTTCAAATTGTGCGCTCGCATCAGGTCGAACACCGTCCTCAGATTATACAGATGATCTTCTTTAGAGCTGCTCTTGACGGCGATGTCGTTGATGTTGCATTCTACTGTCTTACGCAAGTGGTCTCTAAAGATGACGCTCATAGCTCTTTGATAGGTGGCGCCAGTATTCTTTAAACTGAAAGGCATGAGTGTGTAGCAGTATGTGCCAATTGGTGTCCGGAATGATGTGTACTTTTTGTCATCGGGGAACATCTTGATTTGGTTGTACCCCGAAAAACTATCCATGAATGACATACGCTCAAAGCCGCAGGTGTTATCAATCATGATGTCGGCGATATGGAGGGGGAACTCATCCTTAGGAGACGCCTCATTCAGATTATGAAAGTCGATGCAGATTCGAATCTTTCCATTCTTCTTGAGGATTGGTACTATATTGGCGACCCAGTCTTGATGCTGTTCCTTGCGGATGAAGCCGCTAGCTATTTGTTTGTTGACCTCAGCTTCAATGGCATTCATGATGTCGGGGCAGAACCGTCGTTGCTGTTGCTTGACCAATTTTGCGTCCGGACGGATGTTGAGTTTGTGAAGTGCAACCTCGGGGTTCAGTCCTGGCATATCTTCATAGCTCCAGGCGAATACGTCGATGTATTCACTGACGAGTTATAGTAGCGATTCCTGCTCTTCGTCTGTCAGACTTTTACTGACGAAGATGGGCTTTGGAGAAGACTCATCACCGAGATCGACTTGCACAACCTCATCTTCGGTGGAAGGCTCTATTTGTTCGAGCCACTTCTTCCATTGTGCATCTAGCTGTTGTGTCCACGGCTCCAACTCAAGAAGTTCAGGAATGTCTTCATCTTCTTCGTAGGCGTAGACCAATGCCATATTGACGGACAAGACTTGCCTAAATACGTCCCCAATGCTGACATCCGAATTGAAAGTGGGTGATCCGATTGAGTTTGAATGCCAGTCGCATTCCTCTTCCGAGCTTTCAGGTGTCATCGCAGGGGTAACATAACCTAGCCCACATCTGGTCTTGTTGTAGTAATCTTGTGGTTTTCCAGCTAGGATAGGCAATTGTAAAGGTAATCACCGTCCAGTGCCGTAGTTCAAGCCTGGCATAGTTTTCAGATCATACCGCTGTTTTTGCATGAGGTACTTGGATCGGGAACTATACAGATAAAGGGGCAGTCTTCCGGTGTCGGGTTCGTGATCAACTTTTTCTATCCTGAAGGGCTGTGGATCATTCTTCCAGCCGAAGATGATTGGATGATCCTCTCCCTCGATTATGCGGTAAGCGTCTTCCACTATAGTAAGTTGGTTTGCGGTGTAGACATTTGTCACCTGTATGTGCAGGTGGGTGCCTATACCGTGTTCCATAGCATACATTGTACAAAGCTTATTAAGCTCTAGGTAGTTCAAAAATAACCCTTTATTAATAAAGTAAGGTATCTTTTCTAGTAGGATTACATCATCTGCGGATGGAACATCGGTGCAGCCACATACTTGGCCAGCTCTGGCTCTTCTTCAACCACCCTCTGTGTCAACGAAGATTGGGAGGATGATTTGGACAGCTTGATCATCAGGGGCTCCATGGGTGGAGCAGAACGTGGAGTCATTGGCACACTAGCCACCCCCAGTTTGGTGCTCGGTGCTGGGCCGGGATTTGTTGGCTGGCTAGCAGTCCTCGGCTTAGCGTTCGGCTGCAGATTCATTCTGGGAAGACGAATCATCATCGGCTTGACAGGGGGATTGAGCTCCTCTATTTGTTACTGTCTAGCTCTAGGCAGCCTGATTGTCAGTGGCTCTGTCGTGGGTCTTGGCGCTTGTCCAGTCCTTGGTAGTCGAATTATCATCTGCTCCTGTGCAGAGAGGCTGATTACGTCCTTACGCAGAGTGTCCGTAAAGGGTGCAGTTTTGCCAGGTTTGTGGGCTTGGAGGTGGATTATCAAAGGTTCTTCCAATCCAATTGTCGCCTCAGTTTGAGCTTGAGTATCTCCTTCGGCAAGGTGTTTTTTTTGACTTCTTGTAGAAGCATGAATCTGAGTAGTAGGATTCGACCCCTTTAAAGGGATTGATGTCGGCAAATTCTGTCCTCACGAAGCCGTGCTTGTCGATATACTTGAAGCACTGGTGCAGTGTGGAGGGCACAATCATGTAATATTGTATCCAAGGACGCCCCAGGAGAATGTTGTAGGAAGTATCCGCATCTATGACATAACAGGTCACTTCTGACTGAAGGTCGCCGATTTGGCACTTCAAGCAAATCTTTTCGATCGGGTAGCTTCTGCCTGAATTAAAATCGCTGATGGCGGTGCTTGTCGGCGTCAGGCGATGCATTGGGATGCGCAGATGGTGTAGTAGGCTCTTCGGGATGATACTTATGGAAGAACCGGGGTCAATATGCATCCGATCCACCTTGATATCACCAATGTACCCAGTATAATACAGAGGGCGATCGTGTAGGTTGGTCTTGATAAGCATGTCTTGCGGAGTGAAGACAATGTTCGGTATTGAACCTGTGCAAGCGATGTCCTAGAGATCTACAGGCGAATCTTCCCCAGTGAGATTCGACTGAGCCTGATATGCGTCGGCATTCTGGAGTGCCTCGCTCAGTGCGACGTAAATATCTTTAGAGAGCCTCAGGAGCTCGTATAGCGACAATTTGGCCGGTGTGTTGGCCAATTGTGCTAAGATGTCAAAGTTGTAGGGCCTCTCCAGCCCATGAGTCATCTCTTTTCGGAGCGGTTTGTCAAAGCGAGTCTTCTTCGGCCTAGGCTTGTCGGTCGTCGAAGGCTGCGAAGGTCCTGGAGCATCAGCAGCTGTCGGCTGATGATCTTCAACCGAGTTACCCGGTGTAGGTTGGGATTGTGCACCTGACCGGGTGACGACAGCCGTAGCTTCTTTGACCTCTATCGAAATTATGCGGCATGATTTGACTTTCCCACTCTTTTTCTTGCTGGTGGAGGGTGGTACGGACTGAGTTACTTCAGGTACCAGGTCCGGATGGACCCACAAGATCTTCCTCCGTGATGTGGTAAGGGGCACTAGACCAGCATCCTGGTCTCGGGGAGGTGGAAGATTAGCGACCTCCATCTTTGTTCTGGGGACGGGTAATATTCCATCTTGATTCTTTGTTGGAGGGAAGTTGCTGAATTATACTGACAACATGTTGGCTGCCACGGTCACCTCTTCAAAATCAATGGCCAGGGCCATAGAATTGATGAGATGTTGGATGTATTGCTTCAGTTGGTAGCAGTCTTGTGTAGCATGGTGGACATAGCGATGGTAGTGACAGTACTTGGGGCTCTCCATCTCTGCAGGACGAGGTTCACGTCTTGGAGGAAGGAGCTGAATTCGGCCTCCTTGTATGAGCATGTGCAAGATGGGCTTGACATGGCCGTCCTCGAAGGAGTAGGTCATCCGAGGCCACTGCTTTTCTGCCGGCTTTGATTTAGGCTTTAGGGCTGTGTTGGCCACCATAGCCTGTTTGCCCTTGTTGTCTCTATTGTTGGAGGGGTTACCACCATTGTTGCTGTTGGCGTTAGGGCGTTTGCCCTTGTCCTCTCATTCCGATACGTGCAATCCCAGTTGCCGAGCTTTTTTCAACTTGTCTTCTGCGCTAGTGGCGCTGATAATAAAAGTCTTCCAATCTTTAAATTGACTTTCGTCCATCCAGAGGCTGATTGTGGAAAGCAGCCTCTTTTGGCAAATTTCAATTAAGGAGGAATCAGGATTACCGGAAGGCAACTTCATCGCGGTTTGACGAAACCGCTCGATATAGTTCCTTGTCAGCTCCTTTTCTTCCCGGACAACGTCCATGAGGGTGGACATTGTCACGTCTTGTCCTACTTCGTAGAACCTTTCCAGGAATATACGTTTGAAGCCAGCAAAAGAATGGATGCAGTTGTCCGACAAATTACGGTACCAGTCGAAGGCGACCCCCTCCAGTGCCCCGATGAACTACCGTATAAGGATGGCATCGTCATGAGGTATATGGTCGGTTGTGACTTCGAAGTAGGTGATGTACCTGCTTGCAGATGTCTTCCCATCATACGGATTGATGTTGAATGGTTTATATCTTGGTGGGAAGGGAACATCTCTCCACGCAGCAGGATACGGTTGTCGTATCCTGAGGTCTTGGCAGTTTTCCCGATCGTAGGACATGGCCCGGAGCTCCTGGACCTCTCTTCTTGCCTCCCTGGCCTCGTCTGCAGCGGTGGGGGCCGATATTTCAGGAGGATTATCACCCAGGTTTGGTGCGGCTGAGTTCGAGTCCGTATTGACCGCGGGTCCCACGTTTGTTTGGCCAAGTGTCCATCCTTGCAAAGTTGGAAGGGCCGCTTTGATCTCGTCTATAGACTTGACCAAGGTATGCAATATGGCCTCCAGAGTGTCGATGCGTTGGCGATCACTGGGACCATCTTGGTTACTGTCTATCATGAACATCGTCCTTACATGAGGACAGATGGAAGGAACGGCGGAGGATGTGCCCTCTGAGTCATACCCTTGTACAGAGAAGTTGTTAGGGTATGTGGGAATGTTCTCCTCTGGTTCGGACTGGGAAGGAGTGGTACCCCCAGCTTCAGAGCTTGCCTCGTCTTGAGAGTAGTGGACGTCCTCGGGGACGTCGAGATTTGCTGCAACCGTTGGGTGAACCGTTTCCCCTGGATTATCTTCTTGGAACACCGGATTGTCGTGGATATTTGGAGGAGTGCTACCCCCGGCTCCAGTGCCTCCCAGAGATATGGACGACGAATCTCCAAGTGTGGCAGATTTTATCTTTTAGTGGGTACCTTGGTAAACTCCTCCTGTAACGGTGGTAGACAACCGCTTAGAAGAGAGTTTCTTGGTTACGTCGGTTGAGATTTTTGGACTGGAGACATTTGTTTTCTTCCCTCTCCCGCTGCCAGGAATCTTCAAAGTAGAATTGCAGGAGGAGACGAGCAGTGCCTCATCCTCTGAGCTTGGGTGTTGCAGTCATTGGAAGAAAGACCACCGGTCTTCTTTTACTACCGCTTTGTTGCAGCAGCAGCTAACAATGACTTGGGTGCAGTGAGGTCCTCGACATGACTCTCTGCACACCAAGTTTTCGTCTCTTTCCTTACGTTTGTGAAGAATCACGTTACACAAGTCACTCATTTTGTGGGCCCGGGAGTCCTGAGCACATGAGTGTGTTGGCATCCTGCCTGCTCCCTGATGTGGGGGTAGTACGATTACCTGCCCCTGATCGTTGTTGGAAGATCTTTGATAACTATCCCGTTCGTTGGCCGCCGGGGGCTGGACACGTGTAGTTCTGTACAAATTTCCATCAGGGCCCCACGTAATAATAAGCGGGACGCCCTAATAGTCAGAAGTTGGGACAACCAACTGAGCTCGACGAGCCCGCGCCGTCCTAGACTTCTTCCCTTTGGCACCCGAGAGTGCATAATTGGAAGAGTCCAAGTTGGTCACAATAGAGTCCGGCATATACTCCAGAGAGCCACCAAGGTCAGGATTGTATGAGAGGCGGTCAAAGACTGACCGTGAGCCGCATGGGACAGATGGTATGCGGCTTGGATCGATGGTCGTGCAGGCTGTCTGTATGCGGCTTTCTTTTGTGGCTGCATGAACCTTCTGTATGGGGCTAAAAGCGGTGGCCGCATGAACATTCGAGATGCGGCTGGAAGTCGTGGCCGTGTAGGCTGCCTGCATGCGGCTGGAAGTTTTAGCCGCATGGGCTTTCTGCATGCGGCTGATTTTTGTGGCCACATGAGTTTTTTTCTATACGGTTGGCGGTTGCTGCCGCATGAGCCTTTTTCATGCGGTTGGCAGTTATGGCCGTATGAGCCTTCTTCATGCGGCTGGCGCCCTTATGCGGCTTGGACCGCATAGAGTTCCTCTTTGCCCCTGCAAGTTCAGCATTGTAGTATTTTCCTCTGCCGGACTTGGGGACAGCAGAGTCCTCTATGGCCTGATATGGGGCCATAAGCGAGACTTCTCTGCCGTCTCGGGCAACAGAGAGTACTTCTTCGAGAGCTTGGAGAGGAGCGAATGATTTGGGCCTCCACTCCCTGCGGGCCTTCTTCGTGCGGGCTTGCCGCTGGACCGGTCCAGCGCTCCCATCGGAGAGCATTTCTTCAAACGCCTGCTGGTCGAACCGGGCGACCAGCATTTGTTGAGTGGAGCCAAGTTTGGCTGCGTCCGATTGCGTCACCAACTCCTCAGTCATGGAGAAGTTAGTCCCCAGCAGAGTCGCCATCGTGTTTGCCATTGATTATAAAAGTGCAGAACAATTTTATAGGAGGACTGAACTTAGACTCACAATACAAACTCGCTCGTACAAAGAAAGCCTAGGAATGAAAACCTAGGTACATCAATCTAAGTACGATGGGGTGATGGTAGAGGCTCGGGAAAGGGACGGCAGCTCTGTCTTACTCCTTGGATGATCGGACGTAGCCTTGGCTCTGATAAAGAAATGTTCTCGAAATGTGTGGGGAGACTCTTCTGTGCGTGCCTATTTCTCTCTGTGTGTCCAGTCGGGGGTTTGCAAGGGAATGGCACCTTGCTATTTATAGGAGTGGGGTGTGTTCATTAGGGTATGTAATGATTGCCCCTTAAAAAGTCGGCAGTTTGGGAATTAATTACCATTTTCCTTGATCCTGTTTTGTTGGCAATTAATCTGGGCCGTTAATCTTGATTGCAACAAATCTGGGCAGTTAATATTGTTTGCGCCAAATCCATATGGGAAATTAATGTTGATTGCCATGAATCTTTGTGATTTATTATGACAAGCTCGGATCTCCTTCCACGTGTTCAATCTGCTTGATTGCAATAAATATGATTTGATTCGGGTAATTATGATGATTACACTAAATCTGGTTGTTGGGATTTGTTGATAAATCTTGATTGATTTGATGCCACGTGTCCAACCATCATTATGCTACGAGCCGTCGAGACACGGAGGAAACTGATCTTCTGCCACGTGTCCTAACCGCGAACCACAGGGACAGGGTGTCTTGACAGAGACGCATGAGGATGGCTTCTCAGGATTTGAACCGCATGAAGGTGGCAACCGCATAGGTGTGGCCTCTAAAATCTGAGCCGTATGAGGGTAGTTTCCAACTGAACCGCATAAGGCTGGCCACGTGTAGGCTGTATTGGCGTGGCCTCTCAGCATTTGAGCCGCATGGAGATGGTCTCCATGATCCAAGCCGCATGAGAGTAGCGGTCGTATGGTGGTAGCTTCTCAGGATTTGAGCCGCATGAAGATGGCCCCATGATCCGAGCCGCATGAGAGTAGCAGCCGCATGGTGGTGGCCTCCACCTGAACTGCATACGGCTGGCCATGTGTCAAAGCCGTATGGAAGACTTTGGGATTTGATGGATCGTGCCAGCTATAGAGATTTTTTTCGTTTCCCTAGGAGCAAGCCTTTATGTCAGAGTCATCATTGTAGCTTTATGTCAGAGCTGTCAGTTCACCTTTCTGTCAGAGCTGCCTTGTTGTGTCAGAGCATTAAATAAGGCTGCTGCTTAATGGCCAGCTGTAGAGGCGAGCCGCATAAGGCCACGTGGCTTTTTTACTCGAGCCGCATGGCTATGTTGGCGTCTTTTGAGCCGCATAAAACTCCTGAGCCGCATGAAGCTCTGAGAGATTCTTTGAACCGTATTAGACTCCATCTGTTTTGAACCGCATGGATTTTCCTGTTCTTTTCCATGCTTCTACAGTAACCATGGTTGCCAACATGGTGTCGGTCCAATTCGGCAGCTTCCCTCCAACGAAGACTCAAGATGGCGTAGTACCCATCCCCCGGGCAACAATGGAGGTCACTAATCGTCCACATCCCCGAGACCAGACGACTGGGCTGGTGCCCCTCACCACGTCAAGAGAGGAGGTCATGTGGATCCACCCGGACTTGGTGCCTGAAGTAACTCAGTCAGCATCATCCCATACTGGCAAGAAGAAGGGCGTGAAGACTAAGTCCTGCCACACAATCTCAGCCGGTATTGAAGAAGCAACAGCTGTCGTTACCCGGTCCGGTGCACAATCTCAACCCATATCGGGTAACTCGGCTGAAGAACGTCAGCCGGCCACTGCTGATGCCCCAGGACCTTCTCACCCTCCGCCGGTCGACAAGCCTAAGCCAAAGGAGACCCGCTTCGATAAGCCGCTCCGTAAAGACGCACCTGAGGGGCTGGAGAGGCCTTACAATTTTGACATCCTGGCACAATTGGCCAACACACCAGCCAAATTATAATTATATGAGGTCTTGAGAATCTCCAAGGATGTTCGCGTCGTACTGAGCGAAGCACTCCAGAATGCCGACGCTTATTTGGCTCAGGTCAAGCTTATAAGGGAGAGCTCGCCAGCGGATCTCCAGGACAGCGTGTACATGTGCAAATGCCCAACATCGTGTTCACTTTGCAGGATATGCTCATCAAGACCAACCTGTACGATCGACCTATGTATTACACTGGATACGTCGGCGACATCATGGTGGATCAGATGCACATTGATCCCGGTTCTTCAATAAGCATTATTCTAAAGAGCTTGCTCCACCTCATGCGCATCCCTATGCATCGGCTGACACCTACCAGCACCGCCATCAGCGGTTTTAATTCAGGAAGAAGCTATCCTATTGGGTAGATTTGCCTGAAATGCCAAATTGGTGACCTTCAGTCGGAAGTGACTTACTATATCATAGGCGCAGATACGTCCTACAACATTCTCCTGGGGCGTCCGTGGATACACGATTATATGATTGTGCCCTCCATATTGTACCAGTGTTTCAAATATGTCGACAAGCACGACTTCATAAAAACGGAATTCGCCGACATCGAACCCTTCAAAGGGGTCGAATCCTACTATTCGGATTCCTGCTTGTACGAGAAATCGAAAGGGCACCTGATCAAAGAGGATGCTCAAGAGCAGACAGAGGCTACAATGGGTTCAGAAGAACCTCTGAAGATCCATCTCCAGGCCCACAAACCAGACAGAACTGCACCTCTTATAGCCACTCTGCGTAAAGAAGCAACCAGTCTACCGGTGAACACTGCACAAAAGAAGCAGATGGTTATCCGACTTCCAAGGTCTAGCCAAGGGCCGAGCCCCACCAAGGAGCCACTAACAATCAGGCTACCGAGAGCCGGCCAACAACAATCAGAGAAGATCAATCCTTCTATTAAACTGATGGTTATTCGTTTCCCCAGGACAAATCGACAGCCAAGCGCTAAGCCAGGGACCGCTAGTGAGCCAACGACTCCACATCCAGCATCAAACGCTAAGCCAGGGACCGCTAGTGCGCCAACGACCCCACGTTCAACACCACTAGTGGGACCCTTGACGATCAAGCTGCCCAGCTCATCCTTCCAATCTTCGTTAATGCAGGGGGTGGCTGAAGAGGAGTTAGATCTAGCAAAATATGTGGCTACAAACACTGATGTTCCTTCTGCTGATGATATAATCCCACCAGAGAAGATACCATAATTTATCAATAAAGGGCTATCTTGGAACTACCTCGAGCTTAACAAGCTTCGTATAATGTATGCTATGGAATACGGTATGGCCATCAACTTACACACACAAGTGACAAATGTCTATACCACGAACCAACTTACTCCCGTGGAAGGCGCTTGCTTCATAGTCGAGGGAGAGGACCATCCAATCATCTTCGGTCGAAAGAATGGTCAACAGTCCTTCAGGCCAGAAGAAGTCGATCTTGAACCCGACACCGGAAGACTGCCGCTTTATCTGTATAGCTCCCGATCCAAGTACCTCATACAAAAACAGGGGTATGATATGGAGGCTACGCCATGCTTGAACTACGGCACCGGTCGGCGATTACCTTTACAATTGCCAGTCCAGGCTAGAAAACTACAGGATTATTACAGCAAGACCAGACGTGGTCTAGGCTATGTTACACCTGCAACAACTCCTGAGAGCTTAGATGAGGAATGCGAATGGCATTCACATTCGATTGGATCACCCACTTCTGATTCAGATGTCAGCATCGGGGACGTACTCAGGCAAGCTTGGTCGGTCAACATGGCATTTGCTGATGCCTACGAAGAAGATGAAGACGTACCCGAACTTCTCGAGTTAGAGCCTTGGGTCCAACAGCTAGATGTGCAATAGAAGAAGCATTTCGAACAAAGAGATCCCCTACTGAAGATGAGGTCATGCAAGTTGACCTAGGTGATAAATCCTCTTCAAAGCCAATCTTCGTCAGCAAAAGTCTGACAGACGGAGAGCGGAAGTCGCTATTGCAACTCGTCAGAGAGTATATTGACGTGTTCGCTTGGAGCTATGAAGACATGTCAGGGCTAAACCGCGAGGTTGCACTCCATAAGCTCAACATTCATTCGGACGCAAAGCCGGTCAAGCAACAGCAAAGACGGTTCCGTCCAGACATCATGAATTCTATCGAAGCTGAGGTCAACAAACTAATAGCCAGCGGCTTCACCCGTGAGGAACAACACCCAGACTGGGTAGCCAACATAGTACCGGTCCTCAAGAAGAATGGGAAGATACGAATTTGCATCGACTTCTGGAATCTGAATGAAGCATGTCCTAAAGATGAGTTCTCTCTTCCTATTACAGACATAATGATTGACAACACATGTGGCTTTGAGCGCATGTCGTTCATGGATGGCTTCTCAGGATACAACCAAATCAAGATGTTTCCTGACGATAAAAAGCATACATCATTTTGAACGCCGATTGGCATGTACCGTTACACAGTCATGCCCTTTGGTTTAAAGAATGCCGGCGCCATATATCAACGAGCTATGAGTGTCATCTTCAGAGATCACCTGCGTAAGTGGAAAGTTACGTCGACGACATCGCTGTCAAAAGCCGCTCTAACGAAGATCATATGTACGATCTGAGGACAATATTCGACCTGATGCGAGCACACAACTTGAAGATGAATCCCACCAAATCATTCTTGGGCGTATCCAGCAGAAAATTCTTGGATTTTATTATTACCGCCCAGGGAATCCATATAGACCATGAGAAGATGAAGGCAATCATGGAGATGGGTCTCCCGAGAAATCTTCGAGAACTCAGAGGCCTTTAAGGAAGGCTAGCTTATATCAGGAGGTTTATCTCTAACCTCTCCGGGCAATGTCAACCATTCACAAACCTCATGAAGAAAGGCTTCTCCTTCGTATGGGATGAGGAGTGCCAACGTGCCTTTGACAACATTAAAGAATATCTGTCGAACCCTCCAGTCCTGGTGGCCCCGGTCGTTGGAAAGCCGTTTTTGCTTTATGTACGAGTGATTGAGCATTCTTTCGGTGCTCTACTAGCACACAACAATAATATTGGGTATGAACAAGCTATCTATTACCTCAGCCGAATGATGATAGGACCTGAGTATAGATACACCATCGTGGAGAAGGAGTGTCTCGCTTTGGTGTTCGCAATTCAGAAGATACGACACTATGTTACAGGACAGACCATTTATGTTATATCACGAGTCAACCCCCTCAGGGTCCTCATGACCAAACTAGGTGCACTCAGCTCTCGCCTCGCTACCTTGGCGATATTATTGTCTCCCTACGACATGATCTTCATCCCACAGAAGGCTGTTAAAGGTCAAGCTCTAACAGACTTTTTAGCTGCTCAACCAAGTTCGGAGGCAACCAGAATATATGAAGAGATTTCAGACGAGGTTGCCAATTCAAATATGGCATCCCATGATACTGTATGGCGAATGTTCTTCGATGGTGCTTCAAGAACCGGGCCCAAGGGCAATATTGTCGTTGTGGTCGGAGTGGTACTGATTTCTCTCTATAGATTGGTGATCAATCGGGCATACTCCCTCACGGAACCTTGTTCAAACAATGTGGCTGAGTACAATGCCTTGATTATCGGCCTCCGACTTGCAAAAGAACTGGAGGTAGAGTACCTGGAAGCATATGGCGATTCACAGTTAATCGTTAATCAGATCCGGGGTTTTAATAAAGTTCGCCATGAAGACATGATTCTTTATCATCAAATAGCAATCACCATCATTAGGTCCCTGAAAGATTCTTCATATAACATGTTCCCAGACTCTGAAATATTGAAGCTGATGCCTTAGCAGATCTTGCCGCTTCTCTGGCAGTTCCAAATCATACTCATCATTTGGTCGACGTAATAGGCCATGAATTGGTTTGTCCTAAGAACAACGTTCAATTTGCTGTTAGTTATTCTGTCCTGATGGTCGACGAGACACAGGACTGGAGACTCCTATTTATTGACTTCGTAGTCTATGGTATCTTGCCGGAAATCCCGAAATAAGCCACTTCTATCAGAAGACGTTCTCTTAGATTCTTCTATGATACAGAGACAAAAATGTTGTATCGGCGATCCTATGATGGATTACTGCTCTGGTGTTTGTCAGATACAGAAGCAAAAGAAGCCGTACGCGAAGCTCACGATGGCGTTTGTGGGGCCCATCAACCTGGTCCAAAATTACAAGACCACCTTCGCCGGATGGGCTATTACTGGCCTACGATAGTAGCAGATGCGATAGACTATGCAAGAAAGTGAAAAGCTTGTCAGGTCCACGCGAATTTTATACATTAATCATTCAAATTTCTACATCCGATGGTGGCATCCTGTGTAGGAACGAAATCGCAAAGCAGAATACTCTAGAGGGTGGGGGGGTGAATAGAGTAGGCAGCAGAATATTGCTAATTAAAAATCTCGTTAGTAGTTAGGTCACAGATATAAAAATAATCACAAAGTAAAGGACAGTAATGAAAAGTGATCAGAAGGCAAACAGAAACACCGAGATTTATATTGGTTTCCCTCTTGTGAGGACTACTCCAGTCGGAAGAACTCTAGCTTCCAGTTGAATCCACTATTGGAAAATTTCGCAAGTTTTCATACGAAGTCCTTGCAAATTCTAAAGACGCGAGCTTTGATACCAAGAACTCGACCAACTTTAATTGTGAAGAGTTGTTTCATCAATCAAGCCTCTGATTACAATCGCTCTAAAACTTCTAGACCGTATCGTACTGGCAAATCGACTAGCGGATTGTAACTGGCTTGGGATTTGAAATTATAAGCTTTTGAGAACTCTTTGGAGAAAATGTAAGCTTTAGAAGAGAAGAGATTGAACATGAATTGGTGTTTTGAAATGATCGAAATCCTTCTCTATTTATAGTTTTTTCCAAAGACAAAACTCTGACAGAATTCAGGCAGAATTCGGACAGAACTCTTAGTAACAAATCGCAACTGAAGGGTGACCACTTCAAAATCAAACGTTCACATAACGTTCAACTTGGCCGAACTCTGGCCGAGTTCTGCTAGGGTTCTGCTAGTTGATTTTGAGAAAAATTATTTTGGCTTTTTGAAAAGTCCTTCAGAAGCTTTTTGTAAAAAGGATGTTTTTCAAAACATAGGTCATTTTTAAAAGTATAGGGTGATTTTGAAAAATGATTCCAGACAGCCTATTTGCCAGTACGACTTGGTGTACAATGTATTCCTAGACTCAATAAAATGAAAAATTATATTGCTTTGGAGAAAATACATTCTGAATGGCAAACAGCTTCGGAACAGCTTCGATCGTGAACATAGTAGATATCTATTGTTGAGCAGTGTCCAAAACGTCGTAGGTAAACATCTGAATTGCCTTGCATTTATATCGAGACAGAGTTTGATCAATTATTAAAATCAGGTTTGACCATGACCAATGGGCCAACGATCTCTCCTATTTTGATAATTGACAAACCTTGCCGATATAACATCTAAGTATGGATCAATTCAAAAATGTGTGATACCAGAGAAAACAAAAATTGTTCATAACCTGCATTCATGAAGATGTTAGATCCTATTTCTCCCCCGTTGTCACTTAGCAAAATAATTGTAAAAGAGAAAGCTCTCCCGTAATAAATGCATAAGTAACAAACAATAAAGAAACACAAGAAATATATATAAAACAGTCACCACATACATGGTATAAGAAAGATTATATAAACAACACAGGCATGGTATTTGTCACAGGCAGTTCATATGGAAGCATAAAAAGAGAGATAATGCTATAATAAAGCTGAAACAAATAAAATGCTGAATAATAAACTAAATGAAACATATGCCAAATTGAGGCATAATAAAACCATGTCTATAAAGAGTCACAGATAATAACTAAAATAAAGAGTGCTGATAATATCTTGGAATGTCGGAGCATTTCCAAGTAAACATAAAAGAAAAATATCAGTCTTAATCTGTAACATCTCAAAAATTATCATCCTTATCATCATCGTCATCGGCTGCAGCGCCAGCATATTCAGATAGACCAGCTCCAGAAGTATGAGGAGTGGCACCAGAAGTATGATACCAATCGTAAGCGTTCCCTGGCTGAAACAGAGAGTGGACCACCTCATCATCAATGCGGTAACCAGAAATAGAAGGGTCTCGAGGTAGAGAGCTAGCTGAGTGACCCGTCTGCGCAAATCTCAGATCGGTGAAGGAGTTGGCAATTGTCTGGAACCGAGTCACGTTACGAAACTCATGTTCCCTGGAAGTGTCAACATAGAATGACTACAGATCTGATAGGTGCTGATGAATACCCTTAAATGTCATAGGGTAGGACTGAGGAGGACCAGGTGCTGTGGAAGTAAGTTCAGGAGGAGCAGGTGCAGTAGGTGGAGGAACAGTGATAATATTGCGACGAAAAAGTTTGAGAAACTTGGGCTCAGGGTCCAGAGCATAAGTGGATAGGTCAATGTCAAATCTCTGAAAGTTGCGTGGGATGATCATCGCATAAGAGAGGTTGCGGTCTCTTCCACGACATCTACCCATCATCTGAATGATAGTCTTAGGGGCAGAAAAAGAAATCCCCTTATGAATGTGATATAGAGCAGAAAGCTCAAGTATAGTGATATCATCTTTGGAAGTGGATTTTGGAAGTTAAGTGGAATAGATGATGCGATGTAATTCATAATTAAACAAGTTCAAGTTATTGGCCTTGAACTTTCTAGGACGAGCACGTGCGGGCACATAAAGCTCATTCTTGAAACTAGCGAGAGTCGTACCATCGGGGAAATCGAAATCAGTGATGTCATTGAGCGGGGCACCTTCTTTTGGAATACCAAGGATTTTCGCTAACGTTTTATCAGTAAACTCGATATCTATCCCTCTGACGCGTGTTCTCGCGATAAAAATGTCTAACACGAAATAACAATAAAATAATCTAATGGCATTAGTAGCTATAGGGTATTATAAAGAAACAAATTGTTTTAATCCTAATGCCTCAAAGTAAGGACGGTGGTCGGTACAAATAGTACGTATAATAAAATTGGCATACCACAATAGGGCTTGGTTGGGAGTTTTAAAGTAAAACTCGTCCGATGCACCATCATCCGATTGGACTAGAGAAAAGAGGGAATCCGTATGCGGATCTGAAGACGATGCTTCTTCACTGGCATTAGTCTTCTTCCTCTTGAAAGGATTGAATCCCTTAGGCATTCTATCCTAAAATCTAGAAACCCTAACAATTGGAAAGTGGAGGAGAGAAGGATTATACCTTCCGAGAATTGGATATGTTGTAGAGGACGAAATTCTCCGTACGAATCCAAAGTTTGGACGAAGATCTCCACGCGGATTGGAAGAACAAAGGTGGAGAAGTGCTAGGATTTTGGGCCGCTACTACTACTGTTTGATGTAGTTTGGAAGAATAAAGAAGATGGGGGTGCCACCCCCATTTCCTGTATTACGTATTTATGCTCGTATTTGATTTTGGCACGTATTTTTATTTTCTCGACTTGCGGATTTTGGTTTCTCGTAAATGGGTTTTGGACCATGGCTTGGTTTTATTTTGTGGAAGTTGGTTTGGTTTGGTTCATCATGAGTGGAACACTTTATCCTACACCCTACCTTCAACACAACACACCCACCCTCATTATATCTCCACCAACTTTTTCTCTCTCCTCTTTACTCTCCATTAACTTCTCCATCTTCTTCCTTCTTCCACACAACTCCCCAACCCATAGGCAAGTGCACCTTGCCATCAAATAAGTACCACTTTTTATTTGTCCATTAGCTATATTAGGCTATGGAGAACAACTTTAGAACTTGACATTTTGTGATTTGGAGTTTCCTTTGTTCTAGATCTAGGTTTTTACTATTTTCAGATTTACATGGTTTTGATCTATTTAACTTTGATTTTTGTATGTTTTGATGCTTCCATGTGGAAGAGAATTTGATTTTACTCAAGTTAGAACTTTGAAAATCTAGATTTGGTTTTGTTTTGGCTAAGTTATGAAGATTTGAAGTTTTTGATGTTCTTGAGGAGTTCATCTCAGCCTTGGTGCAGGCTCTCGGCCAGTGCTCTTTAGCACCTGACTGTTTGCGCACCCCGGCCTGTGCTCTTTAGCGCATGACCGATTACGCGCAGGCTCAGCCAGTGCTTTGCGCTGCGCTGGATTGCGCTGGCGCAAGCTAGCCATGCGCAATCCAGCTATGCGCAAAGTAACTCCTGCGCAAACCGCCCCTGCACAATCGACCATTGCGCAATCCACCCCTGCGCAATCCTCCTGTGCGTAATCCATCTGCTGCGCCATCCACTCCTGCGCAGTTGGTACCCTGCGTAGCTCACTCCTGCGCAGTTGGTACCCTGCGCAGCTCACCCTGCGCAGTTGGCCTCCCGGCGCACTTGACTCCTGCGCAATCCAACCCCCTGACCCCTTGCGCAAACCATTGGCTCTTGGAGATTTGGTTTTATTTTCTTTAAGCCTGGCTCTTCTATAGTCCTATATATATTGATATTGTATTAGATATTTTACGCCCATTTTATATCCTTACGCCTTTTGTCATGAACTTGATTTTACTTAATATATTTGGAATGTCTATTGTACATGGCATGGTATGACAAGGAACTAGCATAACACGACAGTGACCCGTATTGGTGCACTCCTGACATGACCAACCTGACTTGATAGTGGCCCGTCGTGGCGCACTCCTAACAAGCACCCTGACATGATTTATCTTGATAACTTGATAGTGGCCCGTGGCGGCGCACTCCTGACTTGACTTGACTTGATAACTTGACTTGCCTTGACACCGTGGGTGTTCCTGCTTGCTTGCTTGTACAATCCACTTGTCTTGTCTTGCATCATGTCTAGGACGTGACTTCCTGGGTACCACGGCCAGGGACTCGCGCTAAACTGGATTAGGCTAATGATTAGATCAAACTAGAACATGGAGAATTCCCAGTCACAGGCAATCTCGTTATCTGGACGCTTTAATGGACTTGTAGCTTGCCGACGAGTAGAGCACATTTCCAGCACACTGTCATTGTTGCACCCTCTAAGTCACCTAAGGGTACATTTGTCTCCCGGGCAATGTACCCACCTATAACTCTCAACCCGCGGAAGGATAACCGGATGGTCTGCAGGGCTTGGGACTGGGAGTTTCTCACTTGCATCTTGTTAGTAATTAAGACTTGTGATAACCCTAGTTAGTTAAAGTAGTAAGCCGTAGTACTTGCTTGGCCGATTATGAATGGATGGTGTCCAGCCTTGTCTAAGTCTTGTCTAGCTCCAGTACCTGCTATCTCCTGAGCATGTTTGTTTTACTTATCTTAACGATAAATGGGTAGAGACAGTGAGCTATTCAGGCGAAGGGGTACAATCCCGGTCCTTGTTTGGTTTAAGGATTGTAACCTGGCTCCCGGAATGGTTCCACGTCCCTAGTCGTTTATCGCCCTGTGTACTTTACTACTTGTACTTTCTTTTATTCTTTATGTTCTGATATGCTGGCTTTTGTTCTTATTGGTGGCCTCCTTTGTGGCACTTGCTCTTTCTGGGGTTTGATCCAGCTGGTTTTGTGTGGCCAGATTTTGGAGCAGCTCCCGAGGATCTACCGAGCTTCCAGCCCAATGGTGACAACTAGACGGAACCCGGGCCAAGAGTGGGTTTTCCTTTTTGTTTCACCCACTTATATGTAAATTTATTCTTTTGAGGCGTTTAGCCGACGAGCACCTGTTAGCTCGATGCACATTTACTTACTGTCTGCCTACGGGCTGTAAACATGATTAATAAATCCTAGGGTTAATCATGTATGACTGAACTCTTGCTAGTCCCATCATTTTGTACGACTAGCTTCATGATCATCCAATATGTAATATTTGGGACGCCTTATATATATATATATATTTGATGCTCTAATATCTTGTAACTCTGTTAATTGCTTGAGATTGAGACAATAGGCTTGACCTTAAGAGACTGCTGGCTTGTAGTAAACCCTCATATCTAGACAGCCGTGACCGTATAGTTGAGATGTATTCTATTTCAATATACGTAGCTGGCTATGTCTGCCCCCGCTCTCCAGTATTCTGGTTCTGGGGCGTGACATGGTTTAAGTGGTGGCCCATGCAGGTCTTGTCAATCAAGAAATGTGAGGGTTTACCGAATAGATGTCTCAATCAATATTCGCCCTTGATCTCTGCTCGTATCTTCAAATCCCTGAGATTCTTGACCTGATCACATGCTTGTATCATTGATCTGTCCTGGTCCTTTCCTTACTGTTTCCTATGTCGTCGTCTTCAGCGGTATTACTCCCGGACCTGCCAACCAGCCAGAGGAAGCTCGACAAGCACCCCAGCGCCAGGAAGATCAAGCTCAGCACTCTGGAGTAGCCTCCCGAGTTATGCTTTCCGGAGGCTCAGAACCTCCAGTTCAGGCAGCTCCGCCCGTTCAACCAGCTAGACTGGATGAGGGACCTTTGGTAGGGCTTATCAGAGAACTGCTTGCATCCCAAGATCGTCGAGGCGACGCCTTGTACCAGGAAGTTCATGATGCACTAAACCGAGGAGGTCCCCAAGGGAATCAGGCGGCTAACAGTTTCAAGCGCTTGAAACCTTCCCTTCTTTGACGGCAGTGAAGATGCGATTGCCGCGGACGCTTGGCTTCAGGATACCGAGGTGGTCCTGGAAGCAGTTAGGACACCTGAGAATGAGAAGGTGGCGGTGGTACGCTTATAGTTGTTAGACTTGGCTCACGATTGGTGGGCAGCTCAGGCCATGGGATTAGCAGCGCCAGTCACTTGGGCGACGTTCAGAGAAAGGTTCCAGACGAAGTACTTCGATGCGGTGGCACGGTACGACCTGCAGACGAGATTCACCAACTTGAAGCAAGGAGGCAGGACGGTCGATGGCTATGCGACCGAGTTTTCCAGGCTGAGTAGGTTCGCCCCCACCTTGGTGGCAACCGAATTCGATAGGGCCCAGCGGTTCCAGCAGGGACTGCATTTAGAGATATTATTGGCTGTGGAGCAGTTCGAGCACAAGACGTTCGATGCAGTGTTGAAGGCAGCAAGGAGGCATGAGTATACCTCCCGGAGAATTATAGACAGGACTGGAGGCAGGAAGCGGTCCCACAACCAGATGCACCAATCTTCAGCTCCAGCCCCGGCAGCTAGGGGTATAACCATTGGGACTCCGAGGCGGGCGGCCTCAGTGACGTCGGTTCAGCATTCGACCCCGACGTACCCGCAGCAGCAGAAGCAGAAGCAGTCTTCCGCGGTGGGATGTTCTCATTGCGGAAAGCCGGGCCATGTAGTGGCAGAGTGTCGTAGGGCACAGGGATTGTGCCTGGCTTGTGGAGGAGCAGACCACCAGATAGGGACCTGCCCGAATAGGGGAGGTCCATCATCATCCAACCTTTCTAGTTCTTCGGTGAGAGGACCAGCCCCAGTTCCAGTCCAGCAGCAGCAGCAACAGCAGTACCCGAGGCCATTGTTGCCTCAGGCCCAGGCCTTTCAGCAGCAGAACCAGCAGCAGTTCACCCAGGCTCCAGCACAGAACCGACAGAGGGGTTTCCAACAGAGGGGACCCGCAGCTAGAGGTCAGGCTATGATGATGACCATGGAAGAAGAAGTTGCACCAGGTGAGGTAGTGGCAGGTACTATTCTCGTCAACACCTTTCCAGCATCTGTATTATTTGATTCTGGTGCATCGCATTCATTTATGTCTGCACGATTCGCGACACAGATAGGATTGGAGCCCGAGTCATTATCAGTGAGGCTCAATATACTTACTGGTAATGGTCTTGTGGGAGTAGATCGAGTATTTTCCTCGTGTCGGATCGTAGTTAGCGGTAGAGAGTTCCCCGCTAGGCTCATAGAGTTCCCTATGGCAGACTATGATGTAGTCCTAGGCATGGATTGGTTGAGGAACCATTATGCTAGGATAGACTGCCATGTTGGCAGAGTTGTCTTTAGTATTCCCGGAGAGCCAGAGTTTTTATTTTCCAGAGGCACAGTAGAGCCATCTCCTCCAGTATTGCGGATGGCAGTAGCAGCAGTGCAGTTGCCCCGGATAGTTGAAGAGTTTCCAGATGTCTTCCCAGAAGAACTTCCAGAGATGCCACCAGAGCGGAAGATCGAGTTCACCATCGACTTGATTCCCGGGACAGCACCAGTATCAGAGCGAGTCTACAGAATGGCGCCTTCAGAGTTGGAGATTTTGTACAAGATGATTGAAGAACTCAGGACCAAAGGATTCATTCGTGCAAGTGGATCGTCTTGGGGGGCCCCGATGCTACTTGTAAAAAAGAAGGATGGTACGTCCAGGCTATGTGTTGATTACCGTACCTTGAACTCAGTGACAATCAAGAACAGATACCCTCTCCCGAGGATAGATGACTTGTTTGATCAACTCAAGGGGGCTTCAGTTTTCTCGAAGATAGACTTGCGGTCAGGATACCACCAGATCAGAGTCAGAGAGCAGGACATCCCGAAGACGGCATTCAGATCTAGGTACGGGCATTGGGAGTTTCTAGTTATGCCCTTTGGAGCGACCAATGCGCCGACAGTATTCACGGACCTCATGAACCGTATTTTTATGCCTTACTTGGATCAGTTTGTGATAGTGTTCCTTGATGACATCCTGGTCTACAGCAAGAGTGAAGCAGAGCACGAGCAGCATCTCAGAATTGTCCTCCAGATTCTCAGAGAGCACCAGTTGTACGCCAAGTTAAGTAAATGCGAGTTCTGGCTTGATCGCATTTCTTACTTAGGTCACATCATTACCAGAGGCGGAGTAGAAGTGGATCCCCAGAAGATTATGGCTATCGAGGCATGGCCAGTACCCAGCTCAGTGGCAGAAGTTCACAGCTTTCTTGGATTGGCCGGCTACTACCGGCGGTTCGTCTCTGATTTTGTAAGGATTTCAGCGCCGATGACCCAGTTGACCCGCAAGGATGTACCATTCATTTGGACAGCAGAATGTCAAGAATCATTTGAGAAGTTGAAGCGAGGTTTGATAACGGCTCCCATTTTTACCCTTCCAGATGGGACCGGAGGATTCACAGTTTATTGCGACGCTTCAGGCAGAGGATTGGGATGTGTTTTGATGCAGCATGGGAAGGTAATTGCTTATGCGTCATGTCAACTCCGTGATCATGAGAAGAATTACCCGACCCACGACCTGGAGCTAGCAGCAGTAGTATTTGCACTTAAGTTGTGGAGGCACTACTTATACGGAGATAGAGTGGAGATTTTCACAGATCACAAGAGCCTGAAGTATGTTTTCACCCAGAAGGACCTTAACATGCGGCAGAGAAGATGGCTCGAGCTACTGGTGGACTACGATATGGATTTACAGTATCATCCAGGGAAGGCCAACGTTGTAGCAGATGCGTTGAGCCGGAGAGCCAGAGTTTATTTCCTGACGGCACAACCAGAGCTATTGGCGGATCTTCAGAAGATGGGAGTTGAAGTTGTTCTTCCTTCCAATGTGGCCTTGATGGCCAGCCTACAGATTCAGTCCACCATAGTTGAGAGGATCCGGACCGTACAGTTAACAGATTCCAAGATTCAGCGGCTCAGAGCAGAGTGCGAGGCAGGAAGAAGGCCAGAGTTATGTATTCATGAGGATGGTACACATCGAAACGGCACGCGTCTTTGTGTACCCAGTGGAGATATCAGACAGGAAGTCATGGCAGAGGCTCACAGTTCGCAGTATTCCATCCATCCAGACGGCACGAAGATGTACAGAGATATTCGTCAACACTTTTGGTGGAATGGTATAAAGAGAGAGATAGCCCGGTATGTCTCTCGATGTTTGGTTTGCCAACAGGTCAAGGCTGAACATCAGAGGCCAGCTGGACTTCTTTAACCTTTACCGATCCCAGAATGGAAATGGGAGCACATAACCATGGATTTCGTGACTGGGTTACCCAGATCTCCGACGGGCAGAGATGCTATTTGGGTCATTGTGGACAGGCTTACCAAGGTGGCACACTTTCTTCCATTTAGAGTTGGACAGTCGACGGCACAGCTAGCAGAGATGTATCTCAGGCAGATCGTCAGACTTCACGGAGTGCCAGTCAGCATAGTATCAGACAGGGATACGAGATTTACATCGCACTTCTGGCGCAGTCTTCATCAAAGTTTGGGGACTCGTCTCAAGTTCAGCTCAGCGTATCATCCGCAGACAGATGGGCAGTCAGAGCGTACTATACAAACTCTCGAAGATATGTTGCGGTCGTGTACCCTTGACTTTGGTGGTTCGTAGGAGGATCACCTGTACCTGGTGGAATTCTCGTACAACAATAGTTTCCAGGCCAGTATCCAGATGGCACCCTTCGAGGCTCTGTATGGTAGGAAGTGCAGATCCCCGTTAGCATGGGACGATATCGGAGAGAGGCAGATGCTCGGTCCAAAACTGATTTCTCAGACGGTTGAAGTGGTCAGGAGAGTCAGAGATCACCTCCGAGTTGCTCAGGATCGCCAGCGCCATTGGGCCAATACTCATCGGCGTCCCTTAGAATTTGCCGTCGGCGACCATGTATTCCTTAGGATCTCGCCTACCCGCGGTGTCATTCGTTTTGGCGTACGGGGAAAGCTTAGTCCTAGGTATATAGGGCCGTTCGATATTCTGGAGCGAGTAGGCGATGTGTCCTATCGTCTCGCTCTTCCGCCGTCGCTAAGTGAGGTACATGATGTATTCCATGTATCCCAATTAAGACGGTACATCCCGGACCCGAGCCATATCCTAGATCATTCAGAATTGGTTGTTGGTACCAACCTTTCGTATGAGGAGAGGCCCGTGTCTATTTTGGACCGGAGGGAAAAGACGCTCAAGAACAAGACTATTAACTTAGTTCGTGTTGCTTGGGGTCATCACTCTCTAGGTGAGTCAACGTGGGAGCGTGAGGACGACATCCGATTACGATATCCCTACCTGTTTGACTCGTGAGGTATAATGTCTTTCTTATGCCTTACGCTTTTCCTTCCTTGCTTGCATTGTATGATTGTATGATTGAACTGCTTAACGTAGCTTGCCTGTGCTTAGTATAGCTTGTCGTGGCAATCTCTAGCTCCTTGATTAAATTCCGAGGACGGAATTCTTTGAAGGTGGGTAGAGTTGTCACCCCCATTTCCTGTATTACGTATTTATGCTCGTATTTGATTTTGGCACGTATTTTTATTTTCTCGACTTGCGGATTTTGGTTTCTCGTAAATGGGTTTTGGACCATGGCTTGGTTTTATTTTGTGGAAGTTGGTTTGGTTTGGTTTATCATGAGTGGAACACTTTATCCTACACCCTACCTTCAACACAATACACCCACCCTCATTATATCTCCACCAACTTTTTCTCTCTCCTCTTTACTCTCCATTAACTTTTCCATCTTCTTCCTTCTTCCACACAACTCCCCAACCCATAGGCAAGTGCACCTTGCCATCAAATAAGCACCACTTTTTATTTGTCCATTAGCTAGATTAGGCCATGGAGAACAACTTTAGAACTTGACATTTTGTGATTTGGAGTTTCCTTTGTTCTAGATCTAGGTTTTTACTATTTTCGGATTTACATGGTTTTGATCTATTTAACTTTGATTTTTGTATGTTTTGATGCTTCCAGGTGGAAGAGAATTCGATTTTACTCAAGTTAGAACTTTGAAAATCTAGATTTGGTTTTGTTTTGGCTAAGTTATAAAGATTTGAAGTTTTTGATGTTCTTGAGGAGTTCATCTCAGCCTTGGTGCAGGCTCTCGGCCAGTGCTCTTTAGCACCTGACTGTTTGCGCACCCCGGCCTGTGCTCTTTAGCGCATGGCCGATTGCGCGCAGGCTCAGCCAGTGCTTTGCGCTATGCTGGATTACGCTGGCGCAAGCTAGCCATGCGCAATCCAGCTATGCGCAAAGTAACTCCTGCGCAAACCGCCCCTGCGCAATCGACCATTGCGCAATCCACCCCTGCGCAATCCTCCTGTGCGCAATCCATCTGCTGCGCCATCCACTCCTGCGCAGTTGGTACCCTGCGTAGCTCACTCCTGCGCAGTTGGTACCCTGCGCAGCTCACCCTGCGCAGTTGGCCTCCCAGCGCACTTGACTCCTGCGCAATCCAACCCCCTGACCCCTTGCGCAAACCATTGGCTCTTGGAGATTTGGTTTTATTTTCTTTAAGCCTGGCTCTTCTATAGTCCTATATATATTGATATTGTATTAGATATTTTACGCCCATTTTATATCCTTACGCCTTTTGTCATGAACTTGATTTACTTAATATATTTGGAATGTCTATTGTACATGGCATGGTATGACAAGGAACTAGCATAACACGACAGTGACCCGTATTGGTGCACTCCTGACATGACCAACCTGACTTGATAGTGGCCCGTCGTGGCGCACTCCTAACAAGCACCCTGACATGATTTATCTTGATAACTTGATAGTGGCCCGTGGCGGCGCACTCCTGACTTGACTTGACTTGATAACTTGACTTGCCTTGACACCGTGGGTGTTCCTGCTTGCTTGCTTGTACAATCCACTTGTCTTGTCTTGCATCATGTCTAGGACGTGACTTCCTGGGTACCACGGCCAGGGACTCGCGCTAAACTGGATTAGGCTAATGATTAGATCAAACTAGAACATGGAGAATTCCCAGTCACAGGCAATCTCGTTATCTGGGCGCTTTAATGGACTTGTAGCTTGCCGACGAGTAGAGCACATTTCCAGCACACTGTCATGTGTTGCACCCTCTAAGTCACCTAAGGGTACATTTGTCTCCCGGATAATGTACCCACCTACAACTCTCAACCCGCGGAAGGATAACCGGATGGTCTGCAGGGCTTGGGACTGGGAGTTTCTCACTTGCATCTTGTTAGTAATTAAGGCTTGTGATAACCCTAGTTAGTTAAAGTAGTAAGCCGTAGTACTTGCTTGGCCGATTGTGAATGGATGGTGTCCAGCCTTGTCTAAGTCTTGTCTAGCTCCAGTACCTGCTATCTCCTGAGCATGTTTGTTTTACTTATCTTAACGATAAATGGGTAGAGACAGTGAGCTATTCAGGCGAAGGGGTACAATCCCGGTCCTTGTTTGGTTTAAGGATTGTAACCTGGCTCCCGGAATGGTTCCACGTCCCTAGTCGTTTATCGCCCTGTGTACTTTACTACTTGTACTTTCTTTTATTCTTTATGTTCTGATATGCTGGCTTTTGTTCTTATTGGTGGCCTCCTTTGTGGCACTTGCTCTTTCTGGGGTTTGACCCAGCTGGTTTTGTGTGGCCAGATTTCGGAGCAGCTCCCGAGGATCTACCGAGCTTCCAGCCCAATGGTGACAACTAGACGGAACCCGGGCCAAGAGTGGGTTTTCCTTTTTGTTTCACCCACTTATATGTAAATTTATTCTTTTGAGGCGTTTAGCCGACGGGCACCTGTTAGCTCGATGCACATTTACTTACTGTCTGCCTACGGGCTGTAAACATGATTAACAAATCCTAGGGTTGATCATGTATGACTGAACTCTTGCTAGTCCCATCATTTTGTACGACTAGCTTCACGATCATCCAATATATAATATTTGGGACGCCTTATATATATATATTTGATGCTCTAATATCTTGTAACTCTGTTAATTGCTTGAGATTGAGACAATAGGCTTGACCTTAAGAGACTGCTGGCTTGTAGTAAACCCTCATATCTAGACAGCCGTGACCGTATAGTTGAGATGTATTCTATTTCAATATACGTAGCTGGCTATGTCTGCCCCCGCTCTCCAGTATTCTGGTTCTGGGGCGTGACAGGGGGCCTCGGGTTCTGGCTGGTACATATATATACCCAGCCGAACGCTGGCCGAATTCGGACCGAACTCGGGCCGAATTTGCCAAGGGTTGCCTGACTATATATGTGTAAGAAAATTAACAATGGGCCACATATTTTTCATTAATTCGTTTCAAATGTTTGATTCAGAGTTTAGGAATTTTAAATCTCAAAATAATATAATTAATATTATTTTATAAATTAATATTCTTTAATCAGCATCTGTCTCAGATTAGCTGTAGGAGTACTGTCCCAGCTAATAGAGGTTCACCGGGGAACTCTTAAGTACCTCTTCGCTTCGACCGTAGTCGTAGTGACAGACATACTCTTTTTAGGCTTGTCTCAAAAACATTTTTTGAGTATCGAATAAATTAATAAAACAAAATTAATTAATATTATTGATATCTAAAATTCCTAATTCTCGACGTAAATAATTGAAACGATCTTCCGCTAGAGGTTTTGTGAGTATGTCAGCTAATTGATTCTGTGTGTCTATGTATACAAGGTCTATATCTCCAATTTGTTGATGATCTCTAAGAAAGTGATGTCTAATCTCGATATGTTTAGTACGAGAGTGACATACTGGATTCTTAGTCAAATTAATAGAACTAGTGTTATCACAGAAAATAGGTATATGTGTAAAATACAATCCATAGTCTTCTAAAGTTTGTTTCATCCACAAAATTTGTGCACAACAACGTTCTGCGGCGATATACTCACCTCGGTTGTTGATAATGCAACAAAATTTTGCTTCTTACTGAACCAAGAGACTAGAGCTTTTCTTAGGAAATGACATGTGCTGCTAGTGCTTTTTCTATCTACTTTGCATCCGGCAAAATTAGCATCAGAATAACCGGTCAGGTCAAACGACGTGGTTTTGGGATACCATAAGCCGACAGAAGAAGTGCCTTTAAGGTATCGGCAGATACGCTTAACTGCGCACAGATGTGATTCCTTAGGATTAGCTCGAAAGCGTGCACATAGACAAATACTAAACATAATGTCTGGTTGACTAGCAGTTAAATATAGTAAGCTACCGATCATACCTCGATACTTACGTATGTCGACAGGTTTGCCTTGTTCATCAATATCAAGCTTGGTTGAAGTCGCCATTGGAGTGCTAAGTGGCTTTTCTGTTTCCATGTCGAACTTTTTTAATAGATCCTTTGCGTACTTTGCTTGATTTATGAACGTCCCATTATTAGTTTGTTTGACTTGCAGTCCGAGAAAGAATTTTAGCTCTCCCATCATGCTCATCTCAAACTCATTCTGCATACACTTTAAAAATTCTTGACAAAGAGATTCATCAGTAGATCCAAAAATAATATCATCTATATAGACTTGAATCAAAAGAATATTATTATTGAAAGATTTTATAAATGATGTAGTGTCAACCTTTCCCTTTAAAAAACCGTTATCAATTAGAAAAGAACTTAGATGATCGTACCAAGCACGAGGGGCTTGTTTCAAACCGTATAAGGCTTTCTTCAAGTTGAAAACATATTCAGAAAATTTGAAATCAGAAAAACCGGGAGGTTGAGCTACATAAACTTCTTCTTTTATAAAACCATTTGAAAATGCGCTTTTGACATCCATTTGAAATAACTTAAAATTATGAAAACATGTAAATGCACGTAACATGTGAATGGATTCTAATCTCGCAACTGGGGCATAAGTCTTATCGTAGTCGATACCTTCTTGTTGATTGTATCCTTGAGCTACAAGTCGAGCCTTATTACGAGTCACTAAACCATTTTCGTTTATTTTATTTTGGAATACCCATCGGGTGCCAATGATCGGATGATCAATGGGCTTGGGAACAAATTCTCAAACTTGATTCCGTTCGAATTAGGTTAATTCCTCTTGCATAGTATCTAACCAAAAATTATCACTACATGCTTCATCAATATTTTTGGGTTCAAACTGCGAAACAAAAGCAACACAGGAAGCTATATCTTTATTCGAGGAACGAGTACTTACACCTTTGGTAATCTCACCAATTACCAAGTCATTTGGATGATTAGCCAAGAATCTCATCTCTTTTGGTGTAGTCTCAAGATTGCTAGTTCCGGTTTCTTTGCTTGGAGGTTCATCTGATGCCTGATGTGATGGTTCTGCATCTTTATGTGAAGGTTTTACAGTAGCTGTACTTGGTGTGAGTATGTCTTCATTGTCATCATCGTCTAAGTGTTGATTTAGCTCATCAAACTTGAAATTGATAGATTCTTCGATGATCATGGTTCTTTTGTTGAAGTCTCTGTATCCTTTGCTCTTTGCTGCATAACCTAAAAATATACCTTCATCGCCCTTTTCATCAAATTTACTCAAACTATCTTTAGTATTAAAAATAAAACATTTACAACCAAAGATCTTAAAATATGAAACATTTGGTGTTCTATCAAACCATAGTTCATAGGGAGTCTTCTTCGATATAGGTCGAATTAGAACCCTATTGAGAATATAGCACGTTGTATTAACAACTTCAGCCCATAAGTATCTAGGTAGACTAAACTGATTTAACATTACTCTAGCCATTTCAGATAGAGTTCTGTTCTTACGTTCTACAACTCCATTTTGTTGCGGAGTCCTAGGGCAAGATAATTCATGCAGAAAACCGTGTGTGTCACAAAATTGCTTAAATTCTGCATTCTCAAATTTGCCGCCATGATCACCACGAATGCGAGTAATCATGAACCCTTTTTCATTCTGTACTTTCTTGCAAAAGTTGACGAATTTTGATAATGCATCGCTCTTATGTGCAAGAAAATAAACCCATGTATATCTAAAAAAATCATCTACAATAACAAATGCATATAACTTACCACCTAGACTAGCAATTCTACTTGGTCCAAATAAGTCCATATGCAACAGTTGTAAAGGTCTAGTGGTACTTACAGCGTTCTTGGATTTGAATACGGATTTGGTAGCTTTGTTCTTTTCACATTCACTACGTACCGTATCCTTCTTGAAAGAAATATCCGGTAAGCCGCGTACCAACTTCTTTGTAGATAGTCTTGAAATTGTATCCATATTTGCATGACCGAGTATCATATGCCATAGTTGACTCTCAACGCTTTTGGCCATCAAATATCTACCTGCTTTGTTAGCATCTTCTAACAAATAAAAAACATATATGTTGTCTTCCCTAATACCTTCAAATATAGTACTACCATTTGAACTATCAACTATAGTACATTTATCTTTTACGAAGTTAATACCATAACCGTGATCAGCTAAATGGCTTATGCTGAGCAGATTATGTTTTAACTCGGTAACTAGACAAACATCTTTAATCACTGGATAGGGAGCATTACCAATGTCACCGATACCGATTATGTACCCTCTTAAATTATTACCAAAGGAGACGTATCCTTCTTTATTCCTCTTCGACAGTGTTGTGAATAATGAAGCGTCACCGGTCATGTTCCGTGAGCAACCGCTGTCGAGGATCCATTTGCTCCTAGCATGTGAAGGGCATCCCATCTACAAAACAATTTGGAGATAAAACTCTTGGTACCCATTTCTTGTAGGGTCCTGACTGGTTAGTTTTTGTTATCCATGCATTAACCTTTAAATCTACTAACTTTCTGATTCTACATGCAGAAGATATATGACCAATGAGGCCACAATAATGACATTTAGCATGTTGAGTGTTGAAAGTAGTGTGAGGTGCATGATTGGTAGGTTTTGGTTTTTTAGTATAGAAGAATGCATGCCTATTAGTCTTCTTGGGCATAGTTTTGGTATGGTTTGGTCTGACAGTGTTGGGCGTGTTTCGATGATTCGGTAATTGACACGTGTTAGAATAGGAAGCAGCAACTTCAGGCCATTTTCCTAAACTAATTTCCAACTTTTTGGAAGTGTCATATAATCTAGTACAGTCAGATATGAGTAATTTTAATCTGACCTGTGCACACTGGAGACTCTTTCTCTCCTTAGATAGGTCTTCCTTTAACTGGATAATAGTTTGGTCTTTTTTTCGGATTGTTTAACAGTCTTGTGTAACAACAACTTAATAGAAAAAAGCTCACCAGACTCATTTGAAGAGTCATTATTCCTAACATGATCTAGTAGGTCGGTAAGTCTTCCTATTTCACCTTTGTACTCTTTGAGTACCTTCTTAGAGATTTTATATTTACTATACAGTTTCCTGTAATCATTTAGCAGGTCACTGAAAGCCTCTCCTAGTTGCTCAAAGGTAAAATCATCATAAGGGTCTAATAGAGGATTAGTGATTACCTGATCGCAAGCCATCAAGCATACAACGTCATCTGATTGTTCGTCTTCTGAGTCGTTGGCTTCACTTTCATGCCATATGCTTGTGTTGGCGTACTTCCTTGATGTAGATTTCTTCAGGTAGCCTTTGTAATATTTGCTGCTTTTCTTTGATAATAATGCTGTTGGACAGTCTTTCTTCATGTGTCCTGTCTTCTTGCATCCGTAGCAAATAGGATCTTCCTCGTTGTTGTTGTTACTGTCTTTTGTTCTCCTGTTAAATCTCATGAACTTCTTGAATTTTCTTACCAGAAGAGCTTGATCTTCAGAGTCGGAGTCGTTGTCATCACAATCTTCTTCGACAGTTCTTCTATGTTGAGCCTTGAGAGCGATCGACTTCTCTGACTTCTCCTTTGGTGTAGCATCTTCAAATTCTTGAAGTTCTAACTCGTGAGAAAGTAGCTTACCCATGAGTGTTTCAAGAGACATTGTTGAGAGGTCATTCCCTTCAATGATTGTTGTAGCCTTTGGAATCTAGTTCTTTATAAGAGCTCGTAGAAGTTTGCGAATCTTCTCATGGTTACTGTAATCCTTGCCTAGTGAAGACAGCGGATTTACAATATCCAAGAATCTTGTAAACATCTGAGTGACTGATTCACTTGGCTTTATTTTCATTGCCTCGTACTCCTGAGTAAGTCTGCTGACCTTTGACTCCTTGACTTGTGTTGTTCCTTTGTGGGTTACTTCGAGAAATTTCCACACTTCATTTGATGTTGTACAAGTAGATACCCTGTTGAATTCAGTTCTGTCTAAAGCACAAAATAAAGCGTTAATAACACGTGCGTCATGACTGGCCTTTTTCTTTTCCTCTTCTGTATATTTGTCATGGGCTTTTTCAACTAAAATACCATCAACATTAATACGAGGGGGCTTTTTATAGCCATCAATAACTATAGACCATAAGTCAAAATCAAGAGATTTCAAAAAGAAACTCATACGTGTTTTCTAATAAGTGTAATTAGTGTCGTCAAATAGTGGAGGTCTGTTTGTGGCTTGGCCTTCACTTGTGAAATTCACAGTTGTCATGTGTAATGCTGTGATCTATATAACAATTGAATATAACTGCAATTTTTCCTTGCTTTACCTGTATAACCCGCTCTGATACCGATTGTAGGAACAATTGGGATTAGAATATAATACCTGTAGATGGAGAGCCTGCTCTGATACCAATTGTAGGAACGAAAACGTAAAGCAGAATACTCTAGAGGGGGGTGAATAGAGTAGGCAGCGGAATATTGCTAATTAAAAATCTCGTTAGCAGTTAGATCACAGATATAAAAATAATTACAAAGTAAATGACAGTAATAAAAAGTGATCAGAAGGCAAACGCAAACATCGTGATTTATATTGGTTTTCCTCTTGTGTGGACTAGTCTAGTCGGAAGAACTCTAGCTTCCAGTTGAATCCACTATTGGAAAATTCTGCAAGTTTTCATGCGAAGTCCTTGCAACTTCTACAGACGCGAGCTTTGGTACGAAGAACTCGACCAACTTCAATTGTGAAGAGTTGTTTCTTCAATCAAGCTTCTGATTACAACCGCTCTGAAACTTCTAGACCGTACCACACTGGAAAATCTACTAGAGAATTTCAACTGGCTTGGGATTTGAAAATGTAAGCTTTTGAGATCTCTTTAGAGAAAATGTAAGCTTTAGAAGAGAAGAGATTGAAAGTGAATTGGTGTTTTGAATTGATCGAAATCCTTCTCTATTTATTGTTTTTCCAAAGACAGAACTCTGACAGAATTCGAACAGAACCCTTAGTAACAAACCGCAACTGAAGGGTGACCAAGTTCAAAATCAAACGTTCACATAACGTTCAACTTAGCCGAACTCTGGCCGAACTCTGGCCGAGTTCTGCTAGGGTTCTGTCGGTTGATTTTGAGAAAAATTATTTTGGCTTTTTGAAAAGTCCTTCAGAAGCTTTTTGTAAAAAGGATATTTTTCAAAACATAGGTCATTTTTAAAAGTATAGGGTGATTTTGAAAAACGGTTCCAGACAGCCTATTTGCCAGTATGACTTGGTGTACAATGTATTCCTAGACTCAATAAAATAAAAAATTACATTGTTTTGAAGGAAATACATTCTGAATGGCAAACAGCTTCGGAACAGCTTTGGTCGTGAACATAGTAGATATCCATTGTTGAGCAGTATCCAAAACGTCCTAGGTAAACATCTGAATTGCCTTGCATTTATATCGAGATAGAGTTTGATCAATTATTAAAATCAGGTTTGATCATGACCAATGGGCCAACATCCTGGCCATTCGAAGGATGGAGAATGGACATCATTGGCCCAATCACTCCATCTTCGTCGAGAGGACACCGCTTCATACTCGCAATTACCGACTACTTCTCCAAATGGGCGGAAGCTCTTCCCCTTGCAGAAGTGAAGACATCAAAATTGATCAACTTCGTCAAGCATCACGTCATCTATCGCTTTGGACTACTGTAGAAGCATGAAAAAAGACAAGGAAAGCCCATACGGCTCAAAACAGAAGGAGCCTCATACGGCTCATAAGTCCTTCAGGATCCCATACGGCTCACAAACAGAAGGAGCCTCATGCAGCTCCAAAAGTCCTTCATGCGGCTTGGATGGCTCCACGCCACGTGGCCTCACGCTGTCCGATCCTACAACTGGCCATAAAGCAGCAGCTTAAATTAATTACTCTGATGGCAGCCCTGACAATGACAGCTCTGACAAATGACAGCTCTGACATAAAAGTCGAAATAATGACTCTGACAGGATGGCGTGTTCCTACGGAAAAGAAGAAAATCTTTTATAGCTGGCACGATCTGTCAAATCCAAAGCTCCCTATGCGGCTTCCATTCCTATACGGCTGCCACTCCTATGCGGCTGTCATTCCTATGCGGTTGCTCTCTTCATGCAGTTGCTCTCTTCATGTGACTGCCATCTTCGTGCGGCTGCTTCCTTCATGCGGCTGCCCCCTTCATACGACAGCCACCTTCATGCGGCTACCTCCTTCATGCGGCTGCCACCTTCATGCAGCTGTCTCCTTCATGAGGCTGCCATCCCCACGCGGCTATCCCCCTCATGCGGTCGCCATCCTCATGCGGCTACTACCTTCATGCGTCTAGGAGTATGGAGGGCCACCCATATGCGGTTCATTTAGAGACCGCATTCATGCGGCTCTGTTAGAACGTCCCACTTACGACAGTTGAGACACGTGGCAGTCCTCATGACAGTTGATACACGTGGCGATCCTCATGACAGTTGAGACACGTGACTGTCTTATCCCCTCGGAGTTATGGTTGCTCGCACATCATAACAACCAGATTTAGTATAATCACCATAATTACTCGGATCAAATCAGATTTGTTGTAATTAAGCAAATTGAACACGTGGCGGGAGATCCGAGCTTGTCATGACAAATTATGAAGATTTATTGCAATCAGTAGTAATTGCCCATACGAATTTGGCACAATTAAGAATTAACTGCCCAGATGTGAAATAATCAAGATTAATGGTCCAGATGATTGGCCGCCGACTTTTCAAGGTGGGAATCATTGCAAACCCTAATGATCACACCCCTACTTATATAAATAGCAAGGTGCCATTACCTTGCAAAAAAGAGGAGAAAAAGAGGAAGAGAATTCCAGAGAGAAAGAGATTCTCTCCACCCGGCTGGACGCACAGAGAGACAAAGGCATGCACAGAAGAGTCTTCCCACACATCCCGAGAGCATTTCTTCATCAGAGTCAATGCTACGTCCGATCGTCCAAGGTGTAAGGCAGAGCTGCCATCGCTTTTTCGAGCCTCTATCGTCACCCCCTAGAATCAAAAATAAATAATCGTACTTAGATTGCTGTACCTAGGTTTTCATTCCTAGGCTTTCTTTGTACGAGCGAGCTTGTATTGTGAGTCTAAGTTCAGTCCTCCTATAAAATTGTTCTGTACTTTTACAATCAAGAGCAAACACGATGGCGACTCTGCAGGGGACTAACTTCTCCACGGCTGAGGAGTTGGTGATGCAATCGGATGCAGCCAAACTTGGCTCCACTCAACAAATGCTGGTCGTCCGGTTCGACCAGCAGGCGTTTGAAGAAATGCTCTACGACGGGAGCGCTGGCCCGGTCCAGCGCCGAGCCCGCACGAAGAAGGCCCGCAGGGAGTGGAGGCCCAAATCATTCGCTCCTTCCCAAGCTCTCGAAGAAGTACTCTATGTTGCTCAAGATGGCATAGAAGCCTCGCAGGCAACCACACTTCAGACTGTAGAGGACTCTGTTGTCCCCAAGTCCGGCAGAAGAAAACACTATGATGCTGGACTTGCAGGGGCAAAGAGGAACTCTATACGGTCCAAGCCGCATAAAGGCGCCAGCCGCATGGAGAAGGCTCATGCGGCCGCAACTGCCAATCGTATGGAGAAAACTCATGCGGCCACAAAAGTCAGCCGCATACAGAAAGCCCATGCGGCCAGAACTGCCAGCCGACTGCAGGAAGCCTGCACGACCATGACTTCCAACCGCATCCCGGAGGTTCATGCGACCACCGCTTCTAGCCGCATACAGAAGGCTCCTACGGCTACAAAGGATAGCTGCATGCAGACATCCTGTACGGCCACTGATCCCAGCCGCATACCATTTGTGCCATGCAGCTCACGGTCAGTCTTCGATCGCCTCTCAGGCAATCCTGACCCCAGATGCTCTCATATGCCAATCTCCGTGGACTCTTCCTACTATGCACTCTCAGGTGCTTGAAGGAAGAAGTCTTGGGCAGTGCGGGTTTTCCATTCCAGGTCCGGATGGAGGACTTGTTTTCTCACTCGGGTGGGTCTCACATTCTTCTGCGAGAAGCAAGGTGGAGGATATAGTAAACCAATTCACATGCCAAAGAGAGGAATCCCGCAAGGGTGATTACGGAACCTTCTAAGTCCTATCATTTCATTCGGCAAGCTCAGTCGGCTGTCCCAACTTTTGACTACCAGGGCGTCCCACTGACTATTACGCGGGCCCCTGATGGAAAGTTGTATAAAACTATCCGTGTCCAGACCCCGACGGCCAACGAACGGAATAGTTATCAAGAATCTCCCTACAAGGATCAGGGGCAAGTATTCGTACTACCCACACATCAGGGAGCAGGCAGGAGGCCAACACACTCATGGGCTCAGAACTCCCGGGCCCACAAAACAGGTGACTTGCGTAACGTGATTCTTCACAAACGCAAGGAAAGAGACGAAGATTTGTTATGCAGAGAGTCCTGTCAGGGACATCAATTCACCCAAGTTATTGTCAACTGCTACTGCAGCAAGGCAGCAGTACAAGAAGACCGGCGGTCCGTCTTCCAATGGCTGCAACACCCAAGCTCAGAAGACGAGGCGCTTCTCGTCGCCTCATACAATTCTGCTCTGAAGATTCCTGGCAGCGGTAGAGGAAAGAAAACAAATGTCTCCAGTCCGAAAATCTCTACCGGTGTAACCAAGAAACTCTCTTCTAAACGGTTGTCTACCACCTTTACAGGAGGAGTTTACCAAGGTACCCACTCAAAAACAAAATCTGCCACACTTGGAGATTCGTCGTCCACATCTCTGGGAGGCACTGGAGCCGGGGGTAGCACTCCCCCAAATATCTATGACAATCCGGTGTTCCAAGAAGATGATCCAGAGGAAACGATCCACCCAACAGATGCAGCAGATCCCGACGTCCCCCAGGACGTCCACAACTCTCAAGATGAGGCGAGCTCTGAAGCTGGGGTACCACTCCTTTTGAGTCCGAACCAGAGGAGAACATTCCCACGTACCCTAACGATTTCTCTGTACAAGGGTATGACTCAGAGGGCACATCCTCCACCGTTCCTTCCATCTCTCCTCACATGAGGACGGTGTTCATGACGGATAACAACCAAGATGGTTCCAGTGATCGCCAACGCATCGACACTCTGGAAGCCATACCGCATGCCTTGGTCAAGTCCGTGGACGAGATCAATGTGGCCCTTCCAACTCTGCAAGGAAGGACGCCTGGCCAAACAAGCTTGGGTCCTGCGATCAATGCAGATTCGAATTCAGCTGCACCAAACCCGGGTGATAATCCTCCTGAAATATCAGCTCCCACCGCTACAGACGAGGCCAGGAAGGCAAGAAAGGAGGCCCAGGAGCTCCGGGCCATGTTCTACGCCCGAAAAAAACTGCCAAGACCTCAGGATACGACAACCGTATCCTGCTGCATGGAGAGATGTTCCCTTCCCACCAAGATATAAACTATTCAACATCAATCCGTATGATGGGAAGATATTTGTAAGAAGGTACATCACCTACTTCGAGGTCACAACCGACCATCTGCCTCATGACGATGCCATCCTTACACGATTGTTCATCGGGGCACTGGAGGGGGTCGCCTTCGACTGGTACCACAACTTGTCGGACAACTGTATCCATTCTTTTATCGGCTTCAAACGTATGTTTCTGGGGAGGTTCTACAAGGTAGGACAAGACGTGACAATGTCTACCCTCATGGACGTTGTTCAGGAAGAAAAGGAGTTGACAAGGAACTATATCGAGCGGTTTCGCCAGACCGCGATGAAGTTGCCTTCCGGTAACCCTGATTCCTCCTTAATTGAAATTTGCCAAAAGAGGCTACTTCCCACGATTAGCCTCTGGATGGGCGAAAGTCAGTTTAAAGATTTGAAGACATTCATTATCAGCGCCACTAGCGCAGAAGACAAATTGAAGAAAGCTCGCCAATTGGGATTGCACATCTCAGAAGGAGAGGACAAGGGCAAATGCCCTAGCACCAACAGCAACAATGGTGGTAATCCCTCCAACAATCGAGACAACAAGGGCAAACAAGCTGTGGTGGCCGACACAGTGTCGAAGCCTGAACTGAAGCCAGTAGAGAAGCAGTGGCCTCAGATGACCTATTCCTTCGAGGACGGCCATGTCAAGACCATCTTGGACATGCTCATACAAGGAGGTCAAATTCAGCTCCCTCCTCCAAGGCATGAACCTCGACCTGCAGAAATGGAGAACCCCAAGTACTGCCACTACCATCGCTATGTCCACCATGCTACACATGACTGCTACCAACTGAAGTGATACATCCAGCATCTCATCGATTCTAAGGCCCTGGCCATTGATTTCAAAGAGGTGACCGTAGCAGCCAACATGGTGTCAGTACAATTCGACAACTTCCCTCTGACAAAGACTCAAGGTGGAGTAGTACCCGTCCCTAGATCAAAGATGGAGGTCACCAACCTTCCACCTCCTCGAGACCAAGCTGCTGGTCTAGTGCACCTTACCACATCACGGAGAAAGATCATGTGGGTCCATCCGGACTTGGTACCTGAGCTGACTCAGTCCGTACCTCCCTCCACCAGCAAGAAGAAGAATGGGAAAGTCAAATCATGTCGCACAATCTCGGCAGAGGTCAAAAAAGCTACTGATGTTGTTACCCGCTCTGGCGCACAAACCCAGCCTCCATCGGGTAAATCGGCTGAAGACCATCAGCCGACAGTTGCTGATGCTCCAGGACCTTCGCAGCCTTCGACGACCGACAAGCCTAGGCCAAAGGAGACTCGCTTCGACAAACCGCTCCGAAGGGAGATGCCTCATGGGCTGGAGAGGCCATACAACTTTGACATCCTGGCACAATTGGCCAACACACCGGCCAAATTATCGCTATACGAACTCCTGAGACTCTCCAAGGACGTTTGCGTCGCACTAAGCGAGGCACTTCAGAATGCCGATGCATATCTTGATCAATCCAATCTCACTGGGGAAAGCTCGCCTGCAGATCTCCAGGACAGCGCTTGCACAGGCGCAATGCGCAACATCGTCTTTACTCCGCAGGATATGCTTATCAAGACCAACCTTCACGATCGCCCTCTGTATTACACTGGGTACATTGGCGATGTCAAGGTGGATCGGATGCATACTGATCTCGACTCTTCCATAAGCATCATCTCGAAGTGCCTACTACATCATCTGCGCATCCCAATGCATCGCCTAACGCCAAAAAGCACCGCCATCAGCGGTTTCAATTCAGGCAGAAGCTATCCGATCGGGAAGATTCGTTTGAAGTGCCAAATCGGCGACCTTCAGTCAGAAGTGACCTGTTATGTCATAGATGCGGATACTTCCTATAATATTCTCCTGGGGCGTCCTTGGATACACGATTACATGATCGTGCCCTCCATACTGCACCAGTGCTTCAAGTACGTCGATAAGCACGGCTTCGTGAGGACAGAATTTGCCAACATCGATCCCTTCAAAGGGGTCGAATCCTACTACTCAGACTCATGCTTGTATGAGAAGTCAAAAAAGCATCTCGCCGAAGGAGATACTCAAGCTCAAACTGAGGCAGCAACTGGATCAGAAGAACCTCTGACGATCCACCTCCAAGCCACAAACCTGGCATAACTGCGCCCCTTACAGCCACTCTGCGTAAGGACGCAATTAGCCTCTCTGCATATGAGGAATAAATGACAATCTGACTGCCAAGGTCTGGCCAAGCACCAAGACCCACGACAGAGCCACTGTCAATCAAGCTGCCTAAAGCTAGCCAGCAACAAACAGAGGAGCTCAATCCCTCTGTCAGGCCGATGACAATTCGTCTTCCTAGAATGAATCGGCAGCCGAGCGCTAAGCCGGGGACTGCTAGCCAGCTAACAAATCCTCGCCCAACATCGAGCACCAAGCTGGGGGTGGCTAGTATGCCAATGACTCCACGTTCTGCTCCATCCGTAGAGCCCCTGATGATCAAACTGCCTAAGTCATCCTCTCAGTCTTCATTTACACAGGGGATAGCTGAAGAAGAGTCAGAACTGGCCAAGTATGTGGCTGCTTACACTGATGTGCCATTCGTAGATGATGTAATTCTACTGGAAAAGATACCTTACTTCATCAATAAAGGGCTATCTTTGAACTGCCTCGAGCTTAATAAGCTTTATACAATGTATGCTATATGACATGGTATAGGAACCCACCTGTACACACAGGTGACAAATGTCTACACCGTGAACCAACTTACTCCAGTGGAAGACGCTTACCGTATAATCGAGGGAGAGGATCATCCAATCATCTTCGGCCGGAAGAATTACCTACGACCCTTTAGTGTAGAAGAGGTTGATCTCGAACCTGACATCGGGAGATTGCCCCTTTATTTGTATAGTTCCCAATCCAAGTACCTCATGCAAAAACAAAGATATGATCTGGAAACTACACCAGGCTTAAACTACGGTACTGGACGGCGGTTACCCTTACAATTGTCGGTCCCGGCTGGTAAACCACGAGACTATTACAACAAAACCAGATGTGGGCTAGGTTATGTTACACCAGCAATGACCTCTGAAAGCTCAGACGAGGAATGCGACTGGCATTCACACTCAACCGGATCATCCACTTCCGATTCGAATGTTAGCATCGGGGACGTATTCAGGCAAGTCTTGTCCGTAAATATGGTATTTGCCGACGCCTACGAAGAAGATGAAGACATTCCTGGACTTTTTGAGTTAGAGCCGTGGGCACAACAACTAGATGTGCAGTGGAAGAAGCGGTTCGAACAAAGAGAGCCTTCCACCGAGGATGAGGTTGTACAAGTCGATCTCGGTGATGAGTGTTCTCCAAAGCCCATCTTCGTCAGCAAGAATCTGACAGACGAAGAGCTAGAATCACTACTACAACTCGTCAGAGAATACATCGAATTGTTCGTCTGGAGCTACGAAGATATGCCAGGACTGAACCCCGAGGTTGAACTTCACAAGCTCAACATCCGTCCGGACGCAAAATCGGTCAAGCAACAGCAACGACGGTTCTGTCCCGATGTCATGAACGCCATTGAAGCTGAGGTCAACAAACTGATATCCAGCGGCTTCATCCGTGAGGAACAACATCCAGACTGGATCACCAATATAGTACCAGTCCTCAAGAAAAGTAGAAAGATTCGAATTTGCATCGATTTTCGCAATCTGAATGAGGCGTGTCCTAAGGATGAGTTCCCTCTCCCTATCACAGACATCATGATCGACAACACCTGCGGCTTTGAGCTCATGTCATTTATGGATGGTTTCTCGGGATACAACCAAATCAAGATGTTCCCTGATGACGAAAAGCATACATCATTCCGAACACCAATTGGCACATACTGCTACACAGTCATGCCTTTCGGTTTAAAGAACGCTGGCGCCACCTATCAAAGAGCTATGAGCATCATCTTTAGAGACCACCTGCGCAAGACAGTGGAATGCTACGTCGACGACATCGCCGTCAAAAGCCGCTCTAAGGAAGATCATCTGTATGATCTGAGGACAGTGTTCGACCTGATACGAACGCACAATTTGAAAATAAATCCCAAAAATCATTCTTGGGCGTATCCAGCGGGAAGTTCTTGGGTTTCATCATCACCTCCCAGGGTATCCACGTAGACCCTGAGAAGACGAAGGCAATCATGGAGATGGGTCCCCCAAAAAATCTCTGTGAACTCCGAGGACTTCAAGGGAGACTAGCCTACATCAGGAGGTTTATCTCCAACCTCTCCGGACGATGTCAGCCATTCACCCACCTCATAAAGAAGGGCATTTCATTCGTACGGGATGAAGAATTCCAGCACGCCTTCGACAGTATCAAAGAATATCTGACGAACCCTCCTGTCCTGGTAGTTCCGGTTGCTGGAAGACCATTCCTGCTCTATGTACGAGCGATGGAACATTCTCTCGGTGCTCTGTTAGCACAAAATAACGAGGCAGGCCATAAGCAAGCTATATATTACCTCAGTCAAATGATGATGGGGCCGGAGCATCGATACACTGCCGTAGAGAAAGAGTACCTTGCTCTGGTTTTCGCCATTCAGAAGGCCCGACACTACGTCACGGGACAAACCATCTATGTCATATCAAAAGTCAACCCCCTCAAGGTCCTCATGACTAAACCAGGTGCACTCAGCTCTCGCCTCGCTACCTGGGCGATATTACTGTCCCCTACCACATGATCTTCGTCCCGTAAAAGGCTGTTAAAGGTCAAGCTCTGGCAGACTTTTTAGCAGCTTATCCAGGTTCGGAGTCAACCAAAATAGACGAAGAGATTCCAAACGAGGTTGCTAATTCAAATGTGACCTCCCATGATACCATATGGCGAATGTTCTTCGACGGCGCTTCTAGAACTGGGCCCAAGGGCAACATCGTCGTTGGAGTCAGAGTAGTGCTAATTTCTTCCACCGGACTGGTGATCAATCGAGCTTATTCCCTCACGGAGCCCTGTTCAAACAATGTGGCCAAGTACAATGCTTTGGTCATTGTCCTCCGACTTGCAAAAGAGCTGGGGTAGAGTACCTTGAAGCATACGGTGATTCACAGTTAATCGTCAATCAAATCCGGGGCTCATACGAAGTGCGTCATTAAGACATGATCCCCTATCACAAAATAACGATTGACATCATCTCATTCTTGGAAGGGTTCTTCGTAGAATATGTTCCCAGGCTCCAGAACATTGAAGTCGATGCCCTAGTAGGCCTCGCTGCTTTCTTAGCAGTTCTGAATTAAGCTCATCATCTGGTTGACATCATAGGCCGTGAGTCAGTCTGTCCCAGGAATAATGTTCAATGTGTTGAGAGTTACACCGCGCTGACAGTCGACGAAGCACCAGACTGGAGACAACCATTCATTGACTTCGTAGTCTACGACATCCTGCTAGAGAATTCGAAGGAAGCCACTTCTATCAGAAGACATTCCCTCAGATTCTTCTACGATATAGAGACGAAAATGCTATATTGGCGATCATACGATGGATTGCTGCTTCGATGTCTGTCAAATACAGAAGCTAAAGAAGCCGTACGTGAAGCTCATGATGGCATCTATTGGGCCCATCAGCCTGGTCCGAAACTACAAGATCGCTTTCGCCGAATGGGCTATTACTGGCCCACGATGGTTGCAGATGTAATAGACTATGCACAAAAATGCAAATCCTGTCAAGTCCATGCAGATTTTATCCACCAGCCATCCGAGTTTCTACATCCGATGGTGGCATCCTGGCCATTCGAAGCATGGAGAATGGACATCATTGGTCCGATCACTCTACCTTCGTCCCGAGGACACCGCTTCATACTCGTAATCACAGATTACTTTCCAAATGGACGGAGGCTATTCCGCTGGCAGAAGTCAAGACTTCAAACGTGATCAGCTTTCTCAAGCATCACGTCATTTATCGCTTTGGACTGCCCCGAAGGATCATCCACGACAATGGTCCGCAGTTCGCAAGCCATGCCTTCTATCGGTTTTGCGATAAATACTGAATCCAAAATATTGCTTCAATACCATATAACCCGACGGCTAATGGTCTAGCTGAAGCATTCAACAAGACAATCATCAAGCTTCTCAAGAAGTTCGTGTCATCAAACAAATGCGAATGGAATAAAAAGCTCGGCGAATGCTTATGGGCGTACCGTACTACGGTACGGACTGCCACCGGGAATACATTATTCTCTCTAGTATACGAAAGTGAGGCAATTCTCCCACTGGAGACTCGAATCCCCTCACTCCGTGTCACTTTCACCTATCGATTGACAACAAATGATAATCTCCATCGCCGACTGCAAGAGTTGGAGGCCCTAGATAAGAAGAGTCTGTTAGCTCAACAACGATTCGAGCTATACCAAGCGCGTATCTCTGGAACCTTCAACAAAAAGGTTAAACTCAGAACATTCCAAGTGGGCGATCTCGTTCTGTTAGTTCGGAGGCCGATGGTTATGACTCACAAAACCGTCGGCAAGTTCCAGCCAAAGAGGAAAGGCCCGTTCATCATCGATGCTGTATTCTCCAATGGAGCTTACCGCCTCGTAAAACAAAATAGAGTCTTGCTCATATTGCCCATCAACGGCAAGTTCTTAAAGAAGTATTACGTCTGAAATGACATCTGCCAGGGTATTCAGTTATGTATCCTGTGGTACCGCTGAATTCACACCCCGACTACAAATCTTCCAAAATAATAAGTTATCTACCCTGTGGTACCGCTGAACTCACATTCCGACTACAAATTCCCCAAATTGTCGAGTTACGTACCCTCTAGTACCGCTGAACTCATATTCCAAATCCAAATATCCCTGATTGATGGGTTATCTACCCCCTGGTACCACTGAACTCACATTCCGACTCCAAATCTCCTAGATTATTGAGTTATGTACCCGCAAGTACCGCTAAACTCACATCCTGGTCACTACAGAAGAATCTATATTGCATTATTTAGGTAGTAAGTCATGTATGATCATACCTCTGAAGTTTTCTCCTAAGAAGAGCTCCCTCCTTATGATCCAATACTCGCACTTCCAGTGCACAAAAAGGGTAACAGATCCACAAATTCTCCAAAACAACCACGTCGACGTTACCTTTGAGTTGTTTCCCTTCCATCAAAAACAAACCGCCCCTCACATAGAACATCCACGTCCTCATTACCTCTGAGTTGTTCTATGTACCCTTCATGGAGCCCACTCCTGCCATGTCCTCATTACCTCTAAGTAGGAAGGCTCCATCGAAGAAACCCTCATATTTAACATATCCTCATTACCTCTGAGTAAGTATGTTGGTTCTCTCTCGACTTATTATCCGTACCAAAAAAAACCCCAGGGTACGCAAAGGATAATAGGCCCACAAATGTCCTCTGTTGACCAAAAATGTCCTCAGTTGACCACAAATGTTCCCAGGTGACCACAAATGTTCCCAGGTGACCACAAATGTCCTCTGTTGACTACAAATTTCTCATCATGCCCCGGGAGCCCAGCTGCTCCATGGCATTCTTTCTTCCGATACCGGGAACTTCCATGGCCACCTCACTGTAGAATTTTCTAAGTATCCCCATCAAACTTGTTATCCGTACCTAAAACCAAGGTAAGCCAGGGGTAACAAGTCCATAAATAGTCCCCCAGTGGGGCGAATACCACAACACCACAAACGCAATAAGCAATACAAATAAAGGGTAGAATAAAGCATACTCTTTCATTTGAAAGTTAAAAGTACTACATGTTCTGGGGATCACGTCCCCCTCAAGAAAGGAAAGAAACAAAAACGAAAGAAAAAAAAGAAGCCGACTATGGTTCGGCGATACACAATTCCATGAGACGATCCCTCAGCAAGACAGTCGACCACTCAAATCCCTGTCTGGCCCGACGCTCGGCCTCCTGAGCTAGCCGCTCCCCGTCTTCTAGGTGCGCATGCGCCCGCCAGCCATCCTCGAGCTTCTTCAAAGCACGCTCCTGACCAGCAGAAGCTCGGGAGACCTTTTCGGCCTCATGGACGATCAGCTCTTTATCCGCACGGGAAGCTTCAAGCTCAGACTCCAAGAAGACCAGCTTTCTCTAGAGTTCGAGGATCTGCTCCCTTGTATCAGTTATTCTGCGAGAGACGGCCGCTTCCCGAGCTATGCAATCCTCGCTCCTATGGCTCAGCTGATCATATCGAAGAGATAGGTCGTCGAGGTCCTTCATTATAGCCGGCTTGGACTTATCTCGTGTAGCCCTTACCTTCTCCAGGACAGTGGTAAGGAAGCCCCGCTCCTGATCTATTGCTGCAGACAGATCAGCTTGCCACAACACTTGAAACTGGGCCACGAGCTGATCAGCCTCTAACAATTTAGGTTCCAGAAGTGCTGCTATTCCTGCCCTACGAGGGAGGGCATTAAGAATATCAATTTGGCCTCGTGCACATTGTCGGGCCAAAGAAAAGGGGTCCCCCGCTCCACAGCTGCTTCGACCCCTCTCTTCAAGTGGCGGTAGAAACTGTCAACTACATCCTGCGATGCCTCATCTAGAACTTTCGTAGAGGATGGCGTCAGAGGAAGTGTAGCTGGCAGTGTCGAAGGAGATACGCCAGAACCTGCCGCCCCTGCCACCAGAAAAACAAATTTTGAACGAAAAGACACATGGACAGCAACTAACTCCTCCTCCGCGGCTCGAAGAACCTGGATACTCGGCAAGACGGAGAGGTCGACCCCCGAAGCCACATGAGCAGAGGAGAACGCATGAACCATTGCTTCCTGCCCCGGTTGCGTCGTCGTTTGATCTCCCGAACTCGAGCCAGCAGGAGGCCCTTCAATATAAGTCAGAAAAGGACGGGGCACACTCTCTCCCGCCAGATCCCCGCTGGTAGAGCCTTCCCTGATAATATCCGTCATTGGCAGTGAAGAGGCAGGACCTGTATGTCCAGAGCAACCATCAATCAGCAAAACCCGAAGGATGTGATGATAGAGCAAATGGGCCTCCTCACTAGTCAAAGTTTGGCTTATCTTACCAGGGGAGGGTTGTGGAGGCTGAGGCTCGCTCGCAGCCGCCATAGTCCCCTCACCAGTAACCTCCAAGACGAATTCAGCTGGCTCTTCTGCCCCAGCCGCCCCTGAAGGAGATACGACTGAATCAGTGTCACCCTGCTAAAATTCAACGATCTCGGGGATGGGTTCAGCGGAGCCCCCGTCGCCCTGCGTCGAGGCCTCAACAATGTAAGATCCCTCAGCCGCCGCCGAGAGGGCCCCGGCAGAAGTAATCTCGATACACATGCCACTAATTAAAGTATTCATGGCCGGATTGACTTCAGAAACAGTGCCGATTCTCGAGAGCCCGACTCTTCTGACGCCTGCAGGAGGAAAGGAAAATGATTAAAATCAAAGTTCAGGAGAAAGGAAGAACTGAATAAAGATAGTAGTAACTCGATTTACCTCCGAAGCGGGGTCGACGTCCTCGCTTCTCTCCTTTATAGTTAGCTTGCGACGTCTGACCGTAGCCCGTTTCCGGGAGTAAGGAATACCGCCAACAGGGGAGATTTGCCTGCAACTTTTCCGTACAGGACCAGGTGCAACAGGCGGCTGATCCACCACCATCTCATTTGGCACGACAGGTGGCTGATCCGCTACTATCTCATCTGACATAACATGCGGCTGATCTGCCCCAACATCTTCCACCGGAGGGGAAGAGTTATCTGCATCGTGCTCGTCATTCTCTTCGTCTATATTTGTGGACTCCGAGTCAGGCATAGGAATCGCATTCGCCCTCCTTTTCCTCGTCTTAGACCCTTTGGGCTTCTCCGCTAAGCCGGTACCCACAATGAAGCTGGTACTCGGGTCAAAATTAACGGGAGGCTTGCTCGCTGTAACATGGTATAGGGCCGCCATATACAAAATATCCCATGGCTCATCACCGTGAGGAACCGAAAAGGTGGTTCGGGTATGAACCGTGTCGTAATAATGCCATGCCCTGATACCATCCAAGACGCTCCCTTCAAAGCCCAAACAAGAGCTGGGACTGTTGAAGAACAGCTGGCTATATCCGAACTAGCGGGAGAACCTGCTGGGCAAGTAGGGCTCCAGGTAGACGTTGTTGCGGTTACGATATACTAGGTACGCTGGACGGATATTACGCAGCCAAATGAGTATTTTCTCGGGCATGAGGAGAGGATGTTCGGTACCATCAACATGAACGCCCCTCACTTCTTCAGCAGTAAAATAAGGAACAGACATAAAAAAGTCGTATCCATCCACTCTCGCCAGCGCTCTCCGACAGGCTGGCATGGTGCTGTACTCCCAGGGCTGATGGTGGAATCAAAAATGAAAGCGTCATCAGCCGTAACGCCATCTTCTGCTCCAGGCCTCATCAAAGACCGGTTGTGCATTAACAGCCACCCCATCAGATAATGGTATGGCAGCTCTATGCGCTCAAAATCCATCACCGTGTCACGGGCGATGACCTTGGAAAAAAGGCACGAAGACCATGGTGTATGCTGCACACCATGGCCTGAAGAAGAGCCAGCTTGGCCCCAAAGACCAGCTTTACGGCATGGAGTATAAAATGGCGACTGATGCTCTCAATAGAACCTGCCCCTCTGGAGACTACACAGTTCTGTAGCCACATCATCAGGAATCCCGCCAAAAGCCCCTTCTCCGACAGTCGCTGAGTACCATGATAAAAATAACTAAAGGAGTCGGTCTTACTCCTAAATGTGTCGCCCGTGGACCTCGATCTCTTGGCAGTTGACGCCAGGTTTTGTACCTCCTCATGAGTTTGAGGATCTCGGGAAGAAACCTGGCCCGAGGTGCCTAGTGTGAAAAGGTATGAGACCCAGGTCGTGGTATGGGGAATCCTCCCTTCCGAGCTACCATCCTTCTTGATAGCCGTCTGGTGACAAGTACTGTGGTGACATAACAATTCCCGATACACGGCAACAAAGCCTGGGAACTGCCGATCCAAATCCTCGAGCTCTTTGCTCGTAGGGGTGTACACTTCAAAGACTTCTTCCCCCCAGGGTAACTTGGAAATAACGTACATCTCATGGAGGGCAAGTCCTAGCTCCCCTCCGAGCGTGAAGAAGGTTCCCATCCTCCGGTTGTACATCTCCACGAGAGCCATGAATAACGGCTTGTTTATGGGTAGACCATGACAGGTGCCCCTGTAGGTTCTAAAAAATCAAGTTACATCCATCAAAAAAGCAATGAAAATCAAATTGTGCACCCTTCAAATGAACTGCGCAGGAGACAGATTGCGCAATAACTCAACTACGCACGCTGAACTGCACACCCATCCGAGTGCGCTAGCTAACGTGGCAACGTCATCATTACCTGACACAAAATCAGATCTTCTGACAACTGACAGCCCGAAGAACGAGAAAACTGTTCGTTTCTTGTGCCACGCCGCCATGACAGCTGTCTAGCGCGGTCCAACTGCCAAAAGCCAGCACAGTCTGACAGCTCAACTTCAGCACAATTCGAGTCTTAGCACAACCCATTGGAAGCGCAATCTGAAGCTAGCGCAGTTCAAGCAGCACAATCCATCAAGATAACTGACAATTTACACGTGGCCTACATGCCATCAATTGCTCACCACGTGGCAACCGTCTATACACGACCAAGCGTATTTCAATCAAACAATGCCATGCATCTCATACAGTTGGCCCACGATCGAGTAACTGCCAGCGCAACTGGTAGTATGCGCAGTCCAGTGCCTGCACAATCCAATCTGTGCAATCCAGAAATAACTACTAATTAGTTATTTTCCAGAACTCTATAAATAGAGTTTTAAGTCCTTCATTAAGAAGATCAGATCATTCAAGATCATCACCAGAGATCAGGAGTTCTTGCCAAAGTGCTGCTGCATTCTTCAGAGGCTACCGTCTTCAAAGTTCACATCGTCCAAAGGATAAAGCGATCGACTTCAGATCGGATTTCTATAGTTATACTTTTCTAGAATTCAATTGTAATCTTCTTACAAAGTTTGAGAAATAAAGAACACTTTTGTTTTTGCAAACAAAATGGCGACTCTGCTGGGGACGACTTTCTCCTCCGACGAGGAAGTGACAACTCAATGTAACATTGCGTCTACCGAAAAGACGCAGAAGACGCTGGTTGTAAAGGTCAACCAGACGGCCTACGAGGCGATGATCAACTCTGGGACTACTCGGCGCACTGTAACTTCTGCCAAGAGCAAAGTCTGTTCAGTATGGACTCTAAAGTCCTCTGCACAATCCTCTACACAATCCTTTGTACAGTCTGCTGTGTCTGCTCCAAAAACTGCTGTGCAGTCTGCTGCCTCTACTGCCCATACGCAGTATACTGCTCCTCTTGCCAGTGCACAAACCACTTCTTATGCTGCTCTGGCAAAGTACAAGACTCCTCTTCGCCTGGAGCAGTTGGCTGCAACTCTTCCTGCGCAGTCTACCACTCATCAACCAGAATACAACTCAAGCACTCTGAAGTCAAGACTCCTGCTGCGCAAGCTACAGTATCTGTGGCCAAAAGGCTATCTGTCAAAACTTCTTATGCGCAATCAGCCAATGCGCCTACTGCCACTTCAACCCCTGCGCAAACTGTGCCAGCGCAGTCTAAGAGGGATAGTCTTTTGGCTAATCTCCCTTCTTCTCACAGCAAGGGGAAAAACTTTGCTCTTTTTTCTAAGCACCCTGTTGCTCCAGCGTAATCCACTGGGGGTAGTCTGTTGACTATTTCTCCTCCTCCTCAGAACAAAGGAAAAGGTCCGTTGGTCTTTTCTCAAACTTCTTCGTTCCACGACTTGGAAGACAACAGAGGGAAACGCTCTTTAGCCAACCCTTCTTCACAAAACAAAGAAAAAGGTCCTTTGGTCTTTTCTCAGTCTTCCTCGGTTTTTACCGAAGAAGATCAATCTGAACGTGCCTCGGCACCAATAAGTACAAGAACTCTCTCAAACAAGATTTCTTCTTCCCTCCTTGCAAATGGGAAGTGTACTGATTAAAGAGGTATTCTGCCTACTCCGGTAGCAGAATTCCAAGATCTCCCAACTCTCAGGATATCCCGCTCAAAACAGGGAAAATTACTGGTGTCTCAGACAGAAACCCCTGGGGGTAAATTTACTGATCTAAGGACTTATCTCAATAGACCAGTTTCTATAAAACGCAAACAGCCAATACCGAAGATCAACCAGCATCAGAGGCAAACTTCCAAGATGAAGAATCCTGACACCTATGCTAATGAAATGAGTACATCTCTCTATACTCATGGGACAAAACATTTGAAGAACCGGAACCATATTCCGAATATAGTCAAAGAACATATCCCTTAGACTTCTTCTCGTCCCGTCATTGTTCCTGATCACCGAGAACACCTCAAGCAAAAACGGGAAAATATCTCAACACCTCCAGTTCAACCACTTGAACATCATTGTAATCATAAGGTTGTCATCAAGTGCTATTGTCAAACAACAAAACGATCTGTCTTCGATCGTTTGAATTTTGCAACGTCTGAACCAATGTCAGAAGATGAAGACGAAGTGTTATATGCTTCTGTCAAGATGGCTTCTCGAGACACTGGGGGTAGAAAGTGCTCCAAGCACGGTAAGCCTCGCAAGCCTAGCAAGCGGTATTTAGATCTACTCCAAGAATCTTCTGTAGGAGTATTTCGACATACCAGATTCCGAAGCCGAGATACAATCGGTCAAAGGAATCTTCTCTAAGATCCTTCCGGTCATCTCCCTCTTTCTCACTCAGGAGATGATTCTTTCTCTAATTATGATGCATACAACGAAAGTTCTGAACAGACAGTGTCCTCCACTGTACCTAGAGAAGTGACAGCTTATGTTGTCACTGAAGACCCAAATGCTTCTAGTTCGGCTAGTCAAGAACAACGAATAGCTGCACTAGAAGACAAGATGAAGACCATGGCTGAAATGGTTATAAGTATGCATTCTATCATCGTGGCCCAATATACAGTACCACCGACTGTACTTGCTGCAGATCCTGAGATCATAGCATCGTCGATGCCTGTCAATACAGGGCTGGGGGTAGTATCTCCTCAAATACCCCCTGTACATATTCAACCTACACCCAGTCAGTCAGGTGCTGGAGGTAGTGCTTACCACGCTGTTCCTCCCCCTAACACTCTAATTCAGCCTGCTCCTTCTTCATCATTGGAAGATGCTAATGAAGCTGTCAAACTCTTGCACACTCAATTCGAGGCTTTCAAAGAGAAGGATAATTTACAGAGATTGAGAATTAAGAAACCTTATCCTATTGAATGGAAGGAAGTTCTGTTTCCTCCTAAGTACAAGATTCCAACAATCACCCTGTTTAATGGCAGCACTTCTCCTAGTCAGTTCATTAACCACTTTGAGGTAATGACTGTCCAACTTCAGCCAAATGATGCTCTTCTTACCAGGGTATTCGTCGACTGTTTAGCCGGTGTGGCATACGATTGGTACAGAAGCTTGCCTGATGGCTGTATTACCTCTTTCTCGGGTTTCAAATAGATCTTCTTGGAACGATTCTATGAGGGGATCAACGACATGACCATGTCAGCCCTTAATAAAATCAAACAAAGACATAATGAAATCGCTGAGAGTTTCATTGAAATATTCTGCCAAGAAGCTTTAAAGATACCTCCTAGGACTCCGGCCGCTGTAACTATAGACACCTGCAAGGCAAATCTTTTGCCTATTATCAGCATATAGACGGAGTCAAGTCAGTTTCAAGACTGGCCATCCTTCATTGTCAATGCTAAAGCAGCTGAAGTTAGTACTGACAAGTTCAAGTAGCTAGGGGTACACATGTCTAATCCCGACCGGGACGAACACCCGATATTGAGTAGCGGTAATCGCCAGAACAACCGTAAGGGAAAAGAGACTTTGAATATCAACTTGAAGAACAAAGAATCTCTGGCGGTCAACTTAGCTCCACCTACGTCCACTTCTACTCCTTCTGCACCTCTACCAAGAGAACCTCATCCGAAAGTAGAGTACTCCTTTGACGAGAATGACACCGTGAGCATCTTTGATTGCTTGATCAAAAGCAATAAGCTCCAACTCCCAGACCCGAAGAAGCCTGATGAGGTCGGTAAGACTGATCATCCCAAATATTCTATCTATCACAGGTTCATTGGGCATCCCACTCGAGCATGTTATGTGGTCAAAGGGAAGATTCAAGAGCTAGTCAATGATGGTGTTGTCACTCTACAGCAAGACAAGAAGACGGTTACCGCAAACATGGTCTCAGTACAGTTCGGTAACTTCCCTCCAAAGATGGTACAGCATGGTGTCATCCCTATCCCCAAGGCCACTCTTGAGATCGAGAATCTCCCTCCTCCACGAAGTGAAGGTCTTGTCCCCTTATCTCTTGACAATGGTGAGATTATGTGGATCCACCCGGATCTTGCTTCTGACTTCGAAGCTCCTTCCAAGAAGAAAGAACGCTCCAAGAGTAGAACAAAGATCTGTAATATGGTATCTTTTGACCCCATAGTTGAAGAGAAAATCCTATTGGTTACCAAATCAGGGAAAGCCTACTTACGGGAAGTTCCTGAAAATGAAAAAAAAACCTTCTTCTTCTTCTGAGTCCGCTCCAATGCAACCTGTTTCCACTGAGGACATTCTTTCTACGTCCTCACCGGTTGTAGAACCTACTCATCCCAAGCCGACAGCAGCCGACAAAGGCAAACAACAAGTCCACTTCGACAAGCCTTTGAAGAAGTCATCTCCTTATAGACTTGAGAAGCCATATAACTTTGATATCTTGGATCAACTAGCCAATACACCGGCTAGGCTGTTAATCTTCGAGCTCTTGCATCTCTCCAAAGAAACTCAAGAAACTCTGAGTGAAGATCTAATGCAGGCAGAAACCTGTCTAACCCTTCTAAAGAAGCCGAAGGCAGAGCCTGTCTCTTACCTCCATTGTTATAGTGTGTTGGAGTTAATTCCAAACTTTACCTTCACACAGGATGATATGCTGATGGAAGACAATAGGCATGACCATCCTATATACTATATAGGATATGTCGACTCAATAAAAGTCGATCGTATTCTGATAGATTCAGGGTCAGCACTCAGCATCATGCCAAAGACAATGCTAGATGCACTGAAGATCCCAGTACATAGTCTTTCTAGCACAATCACCACCATCCTAGGGTTCAACCAAGGAAGAAGTGAACCTCTGGGCAAGATTTGCCTAAAACTCTAAATAGGCAATCTTCGCACAAAGGTGACCTTCTACATCATAGACAACCATGGTTGTTCTTACAATGCTCTTTTGGGGAGACCATTCTTACATGAGCATAACATTGTTCCTTCGACTCTCCATCAATGTTTCAAATATGTTGATGACAATGGAGAGGTTCAAAAAGAGGTTGCGGATCTCTATCCTTTCAAAGGTGTCGAAGCATATTGTAACGATGCTCGCATGTATAAGGATGAGTTCATGAAGGTAGTACTGGCTCTGGACACTAAAGAAGAACAAGAAGCAGTGCCTAATGACACCCTCATCATACCTGTCAAAGGGCGTGTTTCTCATCCTCAATCCTCCAAACCATTGGCTATTCACTTGCCAGTCCAGAAACAACCAACTGATGGTGGTCAAGATCAAAGGGAGCTCACCTCTTCTGAGCCACTTGTTATCGACCTACGTCGTAATAAGGATAAAAGGCAGCTTACCTCTTCTGAGCCACTTATTATTGATTTATCTCGTAACAAGGATAAAAAGGAGCTCACCTCCTATGAGCCACTTGTTATTGACCTTCGTCGTAGCAAGCCTTCTCCACGTTCTTTTTCTCCCCCTCTTGTAATCAATCTGACCAAGCCTGCTAAGGCTAAAGGTCCTGTTGTAAATACAGATGTACAAATCAATGAAAAAGCATCTCTTTTCAAGTATACCGATGTCATTTATCATGCTAAGTTCTATTTGAATATGTTAGATAGCTTTCAGTCATTTACAATGGGAGTTGTACAGTCTCTTCAATCAGAAGTCTTACTCGAACACCCAGATGATTCATATTTTGTTGTCCCTTCTCAAAAGAGAGGCGAGAGTCCAATACTTTTTAGTAAAGGACCAGAACAAAAATTCAGTTATACAGATAGCAAAAATAACGATATGGGACGTCTCCAACTTCGTCGTTATAGTCAACAATCAAAAGACATCATCCGAAAGATGGGTTATGACTTCAAGAATGGCCTCAACTATAGTAAGGGTAGAAGAACTCCTATCCGTACGGCTGTTCCGAAAGGAAAATCAGAGATGTACTATAGCAGGACAAAAAGAGGTCTTGGATATGCTTCACCTCCGGTATTATCCCCAGCAGTCTTCGAATCCGATAGTGAGGAGCGCTCTTACTCTTCTGATTTAAGATCATAGGATTCTGACACCAGCATCGGTCAAGTTCATCGATTGATCGTATCTTCTAACATGGTCTCCGCTGAACTTCCAGAAGGCTATGACGAGGATTTGAAGAAAATCCTGAAACAGATCCTTGGGCTCAACGAATGGATACCCAATGGGAACTCCGATTCGAACAACGAGAACCTCCTACCGAAGATCAATTGGTTCAAATTGATATAGGAGAAAGCGGGTCCCCTCGTCCAATATTCATCAGCAAGAACCTTTCAGAGGCAGATAAGCAAGAATTAATTCTTCTTATTCAAGAATACATTGATGTCTTTGCCTGGAGCTATGAAGACATGCCAGGTCTAGATCCCAAAGTTGCTACTAACAAATTGAATATCTTGCCTAATACAAAACCAGTCAAACAGCAACAACGGTGCTTCAAGCCAGAAATGATGGACGCAATCGACGATGAAGTCAAGAAGCTCATCGCTTGTGGCTTTATCCGAGAAGAACAACATCCAGATTGGGTAGCCAATGTCGTCCCAGTCTTGAAGAAAACCAAAAAAGTTCGAGTTTGCATCGACTTTCGGGATCTTAATAAAGCCTGTCCAAAAGATGAATTTCCTCTCTCTATCACGGACGTCATGATTGACAACACCTGTGGGTTCGAGCGAATATCTTTCAAGGATGGATTCTCCGGATACAATCAGATTCAGATGAATCTTGAAGATGAAAAACACACTTCTTTCCGCACTCCTCGCGGAGTCTACTGCTATACCGTAATGCCATTTGGTCTCAAGAACGCTGGCACAACTTACCAACGAGCAATAAGTACCATCTTTCGATATCATCTTTGCTAGACTGTCGAATGCTACGTCGACGATATTGCTGTTAAAAGTCGTCTAAAGAAAGATCACATCCAAGACTTGAGAACTATCTTCAATTTGATGCGCCAACATCAACTCAAAATGAATCCCACCAAGTCATTCTTGGGTGTCTCTAGTGGTAAATTTCTCGGCTTCGTCATTACCTGTAAAGGTATATATGTGGATCCCGAGAAGATCAAAGCCATTCAAGAGATGCGTCCTCCACGCAACCTAAAAAAGCTACGAGGATTCCAATGTCGACTTGCGTACATCAGGTGATTCATTTCGAATCTGTCTGGACGTTGCAGACCATTTACTCAGCTAATGAAGAAAAGTGTATCTTTCATTTGGACCGAAGAATGTCAACGAGCATTTGATGACATAAAGCGATATCTCATGAACCCGCCAGTCTTGGTACCACCGATCTCAGGCATACCATTCTTAATGTATGTCCGTGCTGTGGATCATTCATTGGGTGCTTTACTTGCCCAAAAGAATAAAGAAGATCACGAACAGGCCATCTATTATCTCAATCGTACTATGATTGGTACTGAACACCATTATAGTCCGGTCGAAAAAGAATACTTAGCTCTTATGTTCGCTGTTCAAAAGATGAGGCATTACATCATTGGCCAAACTATTCACGTCATATCCCGAGTTAATCCTCTTCGGGTACTGATGAAGAAGCCTAGCACACTCAATTCTCGACTGGCTACATGGACCATTCTGCTAGCCCAATATGACATGGTATATGTTTCACAAAAATCTGTTAAAGGTCAAGCACTGGCGGATTTCTTAGCATCTCATCCTGTTCCAGAGACATCCAAACTTTATGATGAAATTCCAGACGAGACATTAGAATCAAATATGATTTCCGACGAATTTCTTACTTGGCGACTATTCTTTGACGGTGCATCCAGGATTGGACCCAATGGTGCCACTGTTGTAGGAGTTGGAGTTGTTCTTATTTCTCCAGACGAGTCAACTATTCAAAGAGCCTACTCCCTAGATGAACCTTGCTCCAACAACGTAGCAGAATACAATACTCTACTCATTGGCCTTCAATTAGCTAAACAACTAGACGTCGAATATCTTGAAGTTTATGGTAACTCCAAGCTGGTTGTTAACCAGGTTAGAGGAACCTATTAAGTTCGCCATCAAGATCTAGTGCCTTACTATGAAGCGATAATCAATATGGCTACATCATTCAAAGCCTTCTTCATCGAATATGTCCGCCGAGCTTGCAATACTGAAGCAGATGCTTTGGCTAATCTTGCAGTAGTCTTAGCCATCCCTATCAAAAGACAGCAGGTGGTGGTTGTCTCTAATCGGGAATTGTTCCGCATCGAAAACAATCGTAATATTGAGTTCAGTAATCTTACTGAAGCCAATATTATCAGTGAAGATTGGAGAGCTCCTTTCATCAACTTCGTAGTTCATGATATACTTCCTGAAGATCCCAAGGAAGCTACGAGTATTCGTCGGCGGTTTCTGCGATTTTACTACAATCAGACCACCAAAACCCTTTACCGGCGGACTTATGACGGCCTACTCTTGCGCTGTCTTGCTGGTGATAAAGCAAAGCAAGTATTACATGAAGCTCACGACGGTGTCTGCGGCGCACATCAACCCGGTCCTAAGCTACAGGATCGCATCCGACGAATGGGTTACTATTGGCCCTCTATGGTATCTGATGCCATTGAATATACAAGGAAATGTCGAGCTTGTCAAATCCATGCAGATTTCATTAACCAACCATCAGAATTCCTTCATCTGACTGCTGCTTCCTGTCCTTTTGAAGCCTGGGGCATGGATATTATAGGTCCCATCAATCCTCTTTCTTTTAGGGGACATTGGTTCATACTAGCAATAACCGACTACTTCTCCAAATGGGCCGAAGCTATACCCTTGGCTAAAGTCATGACCAGCAGTGTCATCAACTTCATCAAACATCATATCATCTATAGATTTGGTGTACCTCGACGAATCATTCATGACAATGGACCTCAGTTTATCAGTCAAAAATTTACAAGGTTCTGTGACGATCATCGGATTGATAATGTCGCTTCGACAGCTTACAATTCTGCTGCTAATGGCTTGGCTGAAGCTTTCAACAAGACTATCATCAAGCTCCTCAAGAAGTTCGTGTCTACTAACAAACGAAACTGGAGTAAAAAGCTTGGAGAATGTCTATGGGCCTACCGTACTATGGCCCACAACCCTACAGGCTGTACACCATTCTCTTTGGTGTATGGCTGTGAAGCAGTTCTACCCCTGAAACTTCAATTAACGTCTTTAAGGATTTCTATTGCCAACGAGCTCACTACAGAGAACAACGACCTTCTTCGACTCCAAGAATTAGAAGCGCTCGACGAGAAAAGGTTATTGGCTCAACAGCATATTGAGCTATAACAAGCCCGCATCTCAAAGACCTTCAATCGCAAAGTTAAGGTTAGAGCTTTTCAGAAAGGAGAGCTCGTTCTAACCATCAGACGTCCTATGACTATGACTCACATGAGCAAGGGCAAGTTCGATGTGAAGTGGGAAGGGCCTTACATTGTGAGCAAAGTCTTTTCAAATGGAGCCTATTAACTCTCAGAGCTAGAGGTCGAGTTGCAATGATGCATATCAATGGCAAATTTCTAAAAAATACTATGTATGAATGTAACAGGAATTTCATGTAAATATGATCAGACAGTTCATAAATAAAGTTTAATTTTATTTCATCATGAATGACATTACATAATATCAAGGACGAGAATCACTATCTTCCTTTTTATAGACAGGACGAGGACCACTACTGTCCTTCTCAAAAACATAATCAGCAAAAGAGCCAAGAACATCCTTGCTCGAGCCCACCAGGAATTTGCAAGCAGCCATCCTCATGGCCTCTTCTTCCTCTGTCGTCCCTGGTTCAAGAAGGAAGTCCAAGATATCCCTTGGCGGTTTGGGTGCAGACGAACCTTCACCTGCCTCTATCTGCTTTGGCTGGGCCGGCTCGATTGGATGTTCTTCAGTGCCCGCTTCAACCATCGGGGCGATCTCAGCCTTCTTGGATGCATATCCAGACGACATCTTTGGGTTAAAAAGTGAAAGTGATCATTCCATCTGATTTTCTGTTCTAATTATAGACTAAGATTCGTGAGACAATAAAGCGACACATTTATCCGACGGTTCGCCCCTTCATTACATTCATTCGACGGTTCGCCCGTTCATGACATTCATCCGACGGTTCGCCCGTTCATCACATTCATCTGACGGTTCGCCCGTTCACTACATTCATCTGACGGTTCGCCCATTCACTATATTCATCTAACGGTTCACCCGTTCATTACATTCATTCGACGGTTCGCCCGTTCATTACATTCGTTTGACGGTTCGCCCGTTCATTTTATCTACTTGACGGTTCATCCGTTCATTCCATTCATTTGACGGTCCATCCGTTCATCCTGACGATTCATTTCGTTCACACCTTTTGACGATTCATCCATTTCGTTCATATCAGCAACTTGTCATGTATTTGTTATCTTTGATTAAGTTGTCTACTAAAATAATGATATTAAATAAATTATATTCTGCCATGTCCATATTACCTCTGAGCAGATATAATGAATATAATTATTTTCTAAATCAAGAAATATATCATGTCTCGGACCTCTGAATATATTTTCTATCGCTATTATCTATATCCAAATGAGATATGCAATAAATAATAGAGCCACAAAGAGAATGTCTTTTTATTGATCAAAATTAAAAGGCATTACAAAACGACATGTCACAAAACAGAAGATACAAAAATTCTTTCTATTCGACTGGTGGGGTCATCAAACTCGCCATCTGCTACTTTAAAGTTTGAAGTCGCTCCTCACGAGAATCTATCACCCGCCTCCTAGCTTCCTCCATTCCAGACTTATCATCAAAAGTCGGCAAGGTTACTAGTCTGCGGGAGATTTCAGCTTGATGAGTTGTGACATACTCATTTCTTTCCTGGATCAGGGCGTCCAGTTGCTGAACTGTAGCTCGATGTTGTGTGGCCTCATCTTCCAGAGCAAGCTGAACAAGTCTCAACTCTTCTTGAAGACGGGTAGATTATGCTTTTAGCTCAGTAACTTTCTTTTTCTTCTCCTCAGCAGCAGATGCTTTTATCTCTATTTGAGAGTTATACTCTGAAGACTTGGCAGCGAAAGTATCCAAGAAAATCTGGAAATCAACTTTTGCAACTGCAGCCTCTTGAGACATCCTCTCAAACTCAGCATGTACTAAGGATTCCACCTCTCCCCGATTAAGATCCTTATAGATCTTAACTGATTCTTCTAGCTCATCCAGTATGTGTTCAAGGTAAGCAGCTTGCGCTTCATCACCTTGACTCCGGATGGCAGCTATCAGATAAGAGGTTGGACCCCTAATAGTTATGAAACCAACATCTTCTTTCCCCATTACCCTTTCTACTAAGGGTCCTAGTGAATTGAAGAAAAGGTTGGTGAAGGAACCGATTATGAATCTGTTAGTAGCTATGGCACCAGGTGTAGCAGCTACTCCCAAGAACGTCGAAGCAGCAGGTGCCTGTACAGATGGATATTCAGCTTCTTGCACGTGAATGGAGGTCTCTTTGGATAAAGGAGCCATGGTAGCGCTAGTCGCCCCTCCCAGATGTACCTTTACGAAATCAAACAAACACTATCAGTTGGCTATCATTAGCAACTATCGAGAAGGATCTAAAGTAAGAGCAATCTTACCATTGCTGGGTCCAGTAATAAGTTTGTCATCTGCTGACACGGGTTGCAACCTCGCAGAAGTAGCTTCAGATATTACTGCCTGGCTACTACCCGCTTCGGAGCCGCCTAAAAAATGTCTGCTACTGCTGGCTATCGCCTTTATTGGCACTATATCAGTATATATGGGAGGAATTGGAGAATATTCAATTTCTGTATGGATAAAATTTTAGATGTCAGCCATTTAATCTATGAAAAGAAGATTGATAATATTATTCAATACCTTTGGGATCAGCAACAGTAACTTCCTCAGGTGCTACTTCCTTGACCGTATTCTTCTCTGGGGATACATGTATATTAGCTCCTCTTCTGGATTCAGAGTATCATCAATAGCCTCTGTTGATGTATCTTCATCACTCGTACTTTCTTCTGGTGCTTCTTCGCTATTAGTTGCGGCAATCGGATCCACATCATAATGGAGGCCGAAGTCGCAATCATTCAGAGCATCGATCATTAATCGATCTTCTTCATCACAAAGTGTTCTCGGTGTAGCTGGAAGCTGGGTAGTCTCTACTGCAAGTGTAGAAGATCGCAACACTTCATCCTCTTTCTCCATGACTTCCTCCCTGGTCTCTACAACATCATCCCTCCTCTCTGGACTGAAAGCTTCTTGTCTAGGCTCAGGGACAGGTGTAGGAGACGACATTGTGATTCCGGCGACAGCACTTGCCACGACCGATGACAGGATAGGTCTTGGAGGACTAGCCACTTTCCTTCTGACAACTATCTTCTTTCTGCATAGAGGTCTCTCCAGACTCTCTACATCTACAATATTTTCTTATCTTTGAATAGAGGTCGGGGTCATCGCCTCTTCTCTCTGAATTGACTCGGCTTGCTGCCGAGATTGCGACCGGGTAGTAACCCTTTCCGATAATTCCAAGACAAGCTTCTTCTTAGCAATTGGAGAAGAAGGTTATTCTATCCTTCTTTTCTTCTCTTTGGCTGGAGATTTGACAACCTTCAAGGAGATACGCAGTGGCTCGTTGACTTCTTCAGGGAAGTTGGCTTCCCTCGAAGCTTCCAACGGTGCATCGGCCGGCTCACGCTCTTCATCATTGCCAGGAGCCGACATAACAGATGCTCCCTTCTTTAATCGGGCCGTTGTCGCAAAGCTGTCTGCGAGACTGAAGTTCTCGACAAAGGTATTCGCTGATGTATAGAAAATTGAATATGTATACAGCATCCGAGGACCATGATCGCTCTTCATCGGCATCGAGAATGTTGTTCTTGTGTCTCGAGCATTATAGTAAGCCCAAGCCCGGGCTCCTTCAATCAGATAACCTTTTCCTTGTAGGCACGTGATGGCGTTGCCTACATGAAATTGGTCATAGCCGAATTGGCACGCAAAACGGCTGGGAAGATAGGGCTCCAAATAATATTCGTCTTCAAATCTGTAGACCAGGTGTGACGGCCGGATTGTCCTCAGCTAATCAAAAACTGCATGACCCAAAGGCTGCCTCCCAGAGTCGACCATATTTGAAGACATGTGCTCGTAGCCAGCTGGAGGGGAAACACAATAGAAGTTCCATCCCTTTCCGAGATTCAGAGTGCGTTTGCAATCTCTTAAACTGGAGTATATCCACTTGCTCTTGGAGAATCTCCTCAAGAAGCTGCCGCTTACCGCTCCCATATCGGGATTCATCAGGGTAGGATACTGCAGAAGCAGCCATCCGAATAGATATGTATATGGTAGCTCTAGCCGAGGAAAGCTTCCTTTCTCGCCTTTTCCTTTGAGCATCGAATCGACAAAAAGGCAGAGGCCAGCGTTCACTCTGCAAGTCATTGCTGACAATAGATCCATCCGATAGCCGAAGACTAAGTGGACGGTAGCAAATAGTACGCCTCGATGAAAGCGATCGACGGCGCTGGCTCCAGGGACGACGAATCATCGAAGCAAGTAGTTGAGGAAACCCGCCAGCTGGGCTTCCTTTGACATGGGCATATAGCCCATCCTCATGAAACTTTCAATAATGTCTCCTGTCTTGAAAGGAGGATATTGAAGATCATCATCGATCTTGATATCCATCTCCTTGTTCTCCTCCATCAACCCTATCACTTCGCTGCTGCTAAGTGGTTTGAAGAAGTTGAGTTTGCAATTATCGTGCTCCTTGGTCTTCTTCTCCATAATGTGGTTGAGAAAGAGATATGGCAACCATTTCGTCGAGTAGCAGGTACCTGATGAACCACTCTTGTAATACAAGGAACAAATTTTGTAGTGGCACAACAGCTCTTCAAAGACGGCCACCATGTCTACATTCTCGTGACGAAGTTTGTCCAACTCATCATTGGTTGGGACAAATTCCTCATAAGGGATATTCCCCATTGGCAGGCTCGAGATGTACTTCATCTCGTGAAGAGCCAATCTGATCTCTCCACAGGGCGTCATAAAAGTCCCTGTTCTGTAGTTGTACCTCTCTGCCAATACAAGGAATAGGTGAGGATTGGGGTGGAAGCCGTAAACGGTAGAGTACACCGGTTGGTACAGCTCAATCTCCTTGAGCTTCTCTTCGAATTGAGCCAATATCCAATTGGCTATACAGTTCCATCTCTTGTTATCCGGATTAACAAGACCTGTCAATCGGATATCTTGGTCTGGATATCTTCCCTCAACCTTCGCAAACTCGTTTGCGAATATCGGCATTCTAACTGGTAGCAGCAGGGAGGAGTTTTCCGGTAGAATGCAGCCGGGTTTCAATCCTCTGAGTAGGGAGCTGTGACGCTCAGAGGAACTGTAAAACATGTCCTTGTTGTTTGGCCCCTTCTTCACACAAATGTTCCCCGTTCGGGCTTGCTGAAGAGGAGTTATATCCCATTCCATCCTTCTGGGATAGCCCACAAAAGCATAGCGAGATAGGGGAAGGCATCTGGAAATCTCCGGTAGAAGTATCCTTTTCTCGCCTCTTTGGAAAAGTCTCTGTTCAACTCAAGGCCAGGGCTGAGAACTCTTGTCAAGAGCCTCACCGAACAGAAATAGAGGCTTCTTATGAATAATGGCGTCAGCAGTTTGCAGAGGCTGCCCGTTCATCAGGCTCAGCAATGTTTCATTGTCTTGTGCTGTTACGATGGCTTGTCGAGACGACGGCAGGGCATACTGAGGAAATATCACGTTGGAAAGATCCTCCTTGAACTCAGGTTCAGCCAAAGTCCCTGCAAAGACCTCATAATTAGGGTCTTCCCTGAGGTTAACTGCATCAAACAAAGAGACAAAATTTAGTACATACAAAATCAAAGAGTCTGTTCAAAAGATCAGCAAATTGCGCAGTATTAGATTGCGCTATGTGCAAAGCATAAGATTGCACTAATGCAACCTACATGCATAAAATATCCAGTTGCGCCAACACATCCACTTGCACAAGACATCAGGTTGCGCTAACCTACTTGCGCAAGGCATCAGTTTGCGCTGGCTCAACAGACTTGTGCAAATCGATAGATTGCGCTGAACATCTGCCAGCGCTTTTCAATCGATTGTGCAAGAATATAGTTTTCATAAAAATAAAAACTATTGTGTTTGTGCAACCAGAACCCTAAACAGGGTGGCGCAATACCATCAAATCTCTAAAAAGAGAGAGGTATGAAGGTTCAAAAATGTCAAGAACCCTAAAAAGGGTTTTGATCTAGTTCATAATCTACCTAGTAGTGCTGGGTGGCCAACTTCATGGCAAGAGATTCGGGGCACAACCCGAGTCGAAGACTCAGCCGGAGCCTTGCCTTTCTCTGTTGCAGTTCGCTTGGGAGCCATCACTATCGTCGAGATGAAAGAGAAGTAGTCAGAGAAGATAAGCTCTTGTCTCTTGAGAACAGTCGAAAACAAGTAAATAATGAAAGACAGAAGAATGGAAACTATTTATAGTTTTTTAAAAGTAACGGTCACCTCAGATTGCGTCGAAAAATTAGGAGCTGATTCCTCCAAACGCGCAGTCAAAGCGCAACTTGATTTTTAGATCGAAATTCAAAGTATTTCGAAACTTTGAATATTTTCAAATTTCAAAAACTTTGAAGGGGGTCTTGTAGGTCCTAAAAATAAAGTTGCACCCATCAAAAAAGTAATAAAAATCAAATTGCGCACCCTTCAAATGAACTGCGCAGGAGACAGATTGTGCAACAACTCAACTGCGCAAGTTGAACTGTGCACCCATCCGAGCGCGCTAGCTGACGTGGCAACGTCATCATTACCTGACACAAAATCAGATCTTCTGACAACTAACAGCCCGAGGAACGAGGAAACTGTTCGTTTCTTGTGCCACGCCGCCATGATAGGTGTCTAGCGCGGTCCAACTGCCAAAAGCCAGCGCAGTCTGACAGCTCAACTTCAGCGCAATCCGAGTCTTAGCGTAACCCATTGGAAGCGCAGTCTAAAGCTAGCGCAGTTCAAGCAGTACAATCCATCAAGATAACTAACAATTTACACGTGGCCTACATGCCATCAATTGCTCACCACGTAGCAACCGTTTGTACACGACCAAGCACATTTCAATCAAACAATGCCACGCGTCTCATACAGTTGGCCCACGATCGAGTAATTGACAGCGCAACTGTGACGCCCCAGTCCCAAAATACGTAGGACTAGGAACGTAGACATGCCAGCCGTATAATAAATATACGTAAGCTATAAAATGCAATAGAACCACAACTAATCTCATCCACACAAAATAAATGAATAGAAGATGTCATATAATGAGAATAAATTTGTCTTGATATAATATGTTGGGCGGAGACAAATCTACTACCAACAAAATACGAAAAGTACATAGAAAATGAAATAAGGGACGAGCGAAGCGAAGACGATCCAAGTGCAATCATCCTCGAAGATCACGGCTAGAGATAGAACACCTACGAAAGACAAGAGCACACACATGGAGAGATAACCAGGTCCTCAGAGGGACGTAACAAGACACATAATATCATGCCATATAAACTGAATAAATATCGCTCAAATAAATAAGTCAATTGAATTTATAACATGGTCCAATACGCACCTACTGAACGAGCGTACCATCCTCCCAACCAAACAAGGACAGGAGATGGTAAACTAATTCACGGTGACGTATCTTTCCATGCTAAGAATCTAATATGGTATCCGGACCCCAACAAGGTTCAATACCTTCTCATCGAAGTAGTAAGTCACACCTACAACCAAACAAGGACAAGATGTGACGAACTAATCCGCGACAAGTTATTATTCCAAGCCACGGTCAGATACAAGTACCCAAACCAAAAGTACTCGTACCTAACGGATAAGGTAGCCTACTGTTTTAAGTGAAATGTAGTTAAGAACAATCCTTCCTACGCATGGGCCCTGGCTGAATAGGATCGGCATAGTCCCCCTTGGGCACCAGAAGCCCCATCAGTAAGAGCATGACGTTCCGCAGAATCGTCAATGGCCGTCAGTAATCATGGGTCATCAACCCCGTATCTCCAGCATAGAGTCCGGGTCACAAGGAAAGTGCATCGAAGCCCATACGCTAAGGAATTGTCCTCCCCGCCTAATGCCTACTGTGTCATATCCACAACACAAACCACTATAACCGCTAAGTTAAACTAGCATGCAACCTCTATTAGCGGTTATTCCTATCGTACGGCTTGTACGTACTGGTGGCCAGCCAATCACGCACTTCCGAGTTCTATATGCGACACACAACTTCGTGGTACAGTGTGTCAAGGCCAATGAATGCAACACACATGGTGGTCCCTTAAATCTAGGTTTAATTTGTAAAAAAAATAATACATAGCAGGAAATATAAAAGAACAATAAGTTCTAACAGTTATGCCATGTATCACAGTTTATTTTGCATAAAGAAAATAAATAATGCATAAAATATGAGCTAAAATAATTAAACAGCGAATGGCAATGTGTCTTGCCTGGTAGAGCGCCTGGTGTGCTGCGATAATCAATGTGGCACGAACTGCAACTTCGGTGCAACAACTATACAAGGTGACCTCGGATGGTGACACTGACAGTTCCATTGGGTCCAGAAGGGTCAAGTTAGTTAGGGTGGACATAAGGTAGTCTCGAAATGGGCGAAAGAATAGGAACAACAGGACTTGGATACGGACAGGAGAGAAATTAAAGAAATAATGGATAAGTAAATATTTATATATATACGGGTTTTAGAAAATATTTATAATTCCTAAAACTAGTTTTCATAAGTCAAAATAAGTATAAGAAAAATACTCACAGTCAAGAAAAATCATTTTTGGATAAAATACTAAGTTCGTCAAAAATTTGATATTGGATAGGAGCAATATTTTTATTAGTAAAAATAATATTTGATAAATTCTTGAGAGTCACAAAATTTATTTCTATAGCAAAACTATAATTTGCCTAGTAGTAAATACTTACAACCATATTGCAATTTATAATCTATAGCCCAACACTTATTTAAAAAAGCCAACTAAAAATCCACTTAAATAATCCAACTGAATAAAATTCAAAATTAAAATAACACTAAACTAAAAATAAAATAAAAATAATAATAATAACTTTAATAATAATAATAATAATAACTATAATAATAATAATAATAATAATAATAATAATAATAATAATAATAATAATAATAATAACTATAATGGTAACAGTAAAATATTAAAGCACTACTATAGTTAGCAATCAATATAATATAATATTATTAATAATAATAATAATAAATAAAAATAAAAATAGTAACAACCAAAGCTTCCTCGGGAAGCAACAAGGAAGCAAAAAAACAAAACTGATACATGTTCTGTGCTTCTCGGGAAGTAGGAACAAAACAATAAAAACACAATAAAAAAAAACCCAGAGGTAAAACTGTTAGAATCAGTGAGAGAGAGAGAGAAAGAAGAATGCGACTGAGAGAGAGATCGAGAGACAGAGGGTGCTGGGAAGGAGAGGAGAGTGGTGAAGGTGAGGTGGAGCGACGAGCGGCAGTCGGCCGGAGAGGGGTCGGCCTCCGATGTGGGCTGCTCCAGAGAGAGCTCGAGAAGGGTGAAAGGAGAGGGGTGCGGGCTCAGGCGCTCAGATGCGGCGGGAGTGGAGTCGCGGCGCTGACGGCGTCGCCGGGCCGGTGAGGACGGACGGTGAGGGTTTCGGAGATCGGCGGAAGAGAGGGTGGATCGGAGGTCGGCGGCTCGGTCGGGCGGGTTTTGGGAGCTCGAAGTCGTCGGCGGCGGCAAGCCGGAGGCGGCGCTGTAGAGGAGATGGAGATGAAGGGGGCGGTCGGAGAGGAAGTGGCCGGTTGAGGGGCGCGGTGGCTCCAGGCGGCGGGACTCAGGAAAAAGGAAGACGGGGCTGTGCGGTGTCGGCTCGACGGAGACGTGGAGCAGTGGCGGACGCGGGTGGCGTTGGCACGGCGAGCGGAGGGAAGAGGGTTTTCGGGGGTTCGCCGGACGCGGTGGAGCTCACGGCGAGGAGGGTTTTGTGTCGAGCGGGCGGACGTCTGCTCCGACGCAGTATCGACGGCGGTGCTCGCCGCGTCGGGTCGTGCGGATCTGGGAGGAGGAAGGCGGACGGGCTCGCCGGGTCGGGGTCGACGGCAGGTGAGTGGTGGTGGTTGTTTAAATTTCTTTTGTTTTGGGGGTTTGGTCGGTCGTATATGGAGACGGCCTGGTGGTGGTGATGGTAGTTCTTGGGTTTGCTGGTGGTTGTGGCTGGGCTGTCGTGGAGGAGTAGGATGGATCTGGCTTTGGTCGGAGTAATCTGGTGGGATGGTTGTGTGCGGGGAATTTGGTGGTTCGACAAGAAGGCGGCACCGGTCAGGACGTCGAGAAGAGATGGTGGTTGGGTGATGAAGATGGTCGGGTGTATCGTGGTCTGATGTTCGAAATATAGGGAGGAAGTTGGGGTCTGTCAAAATTATAATTAGGGTTAGGGTTTAGATTTGGGGATTAGGGATTTGATTGTGTCGTGTCGGGTGTGTCCGACACGCCAGGGACGTAGGTTCGGATCTGTCGAACCCGGGGTGGAGAAATGTATTTGTACAATGAACATATAGTGGATGGGATACGGACACGGTCATGGACACGATGCACTCATTTCTTTGGTAGAAAATTTGTGGAAGGATAGAAATTCATGGAGGAGTACCTGCCTATTTATAGGATGTGGGAATTCCCATTAGGATAGGATTATGATCTTTTTAAAACCCAAAGTAGATAATTAAATAGATATAAAGCCAATCAAATCAAATCCAAATCCAATTACAATCCTATTTAAATTATATTCCTTTAGTTTAAAATCAATCAAATAAATTAAATTTCGAATATTTAACTATTTAAATAAATCCAAAAATCAAAGCAAGATTTAAATGGCCACAATGACTTCCAAATATATTTTTCAAAATATCAATAATAATAATTTCGAAAATCATAATTATATTTAAATACCTTTTTTAAATAATAAAATATTTATATTAATAAATCTAGAAAATTATATTTTTATTTAAAATAGACCAATAAATAATTACGAAATATATGCAAAAATATTCTTTACATAATTAGGCTTTTCTAGTATACAAAAATATTATTTATTATTAATAACTGCAATAAACGAAAGACTTTTTATAAATACAATAAATAAAATACTCACTTGGAAACTTTGGTACGATAGCAAAATAATTATTATGTATATTATTTTGAAATGATAGAAAATATTTTTCTAAAATATGTACGCTCGCACATATTCGCACTCGTCGAGCAAATTCGAAAAACAAACTTTCGTACACGACGTGCAATACGACTACGTAACGTACAATACAAAATTTTAAATCAGTATCAAATTTAATAAATAATAAAAAAATAGTAAAAATTTTAGGGGTTTTACATCCTACCCAACTTAAAAGAATTTCGTCCTCGAAATTAAGAATTCGTAGGGGGGTGAGAAGACACAAGGGGGTATCAATGGGGAACAATCAATAAGGCTCAACAAAATCATGTCGTAAGAGGTCGCGATCTAGATCATTGAATGAGGGTCATAGTAGGGTCGAGAAGAAGGACGAGGAGTTTAGGATGAAGTTATAGCAACATCGAGTGAGAATGGTCATAGTCGATAGGAAGGTTAGAAGAAGTTTTAGTATAACGCTTTCGTCCTCCTAAAATAGGTGAAGACGAAAGCAATATAGAGTTCGAAGTAGGCGTTATCGAATACGAATACGTGATTCAAAGATGATCAAATAATTTCAAAGGAATTATCAAGGCAGTCGTGGACGGGATTCTAAAGGACAAGTTTAGCTATGTCCCCATCCACGTAGAACAATAGATAAAGCGAACCAAAGTGCACTTGGTTGATCAGACCATCATGCACCAGTTCTGATTAGACAATATGTTAGTGAGAGGCCGCTCAATAGCATAAGTCATGAACAAACTCGATAAATGGATGAGTTTGCAAAACTAGATTATAGTTGCAACATTATTGTCACGCCCCAGAACCAGAATACTGGAGAGCGGGGGCAGACATAGCCAGCTACGTATAATGAAATGGAATCCATCCCACCATACGGTCACGGCTGTCTAGATATGTGAGGGTTTATCTACAAGCCATCAGTCTCTTAAGGTCATAAATTATCCTATTGTCTCAATCTCAACCAACTAATAATAATCACAAGATATCAGATCACCAAATATACAATTGTAAAGCGTCCCAAACATTACATATTCAGATGATCATAAAGCTAGTCGTACAAAATGTAAGGGACTAGCAAGAGTTAAGTCATACATGATCAACCTCGAGTTGCCAATCATGATTACAGCCCGTAGGCAGACAGAAGTAAAGTGCATCGAGCTAACAAGTGCTTGTCGGCTAAACGTCTCAAAGAATAATGTACAATAGAGTGGGAGAACAAAAGAAACCCACTCGTTGCCCTGGTTACGCCTGGCGGTCACCATCGGACTGGAAGGCAGGTAGATCCTTTGCTGCTGCTCCGGTATCTGGCCATACAAAACCAGCTGGGTCAGACCCCAGAAAGAGCAAGTGCCACAAAGGAGGCTTCACTTAAGAACTAAAGCCAGCAAATTAGCACAATAATATAATTACATAATAAGAGACAATAATTTAAGAAAAAGCATGATAGGTGAATATAAAAGATAATCTTGTATAGAATTGATAAAAGACAGAACATATGGAAAAGCATGACAGGATCATATACGATGAGATAACCATGGGACTATTCAGATAACCAGGTTACAACCCGTAAACCAAACAAGGACCGAGGTTGTAACCCTTCATCTGAACAGAACTTGGTTTCTCCTACCATTTATCGGCAAAGTAAATATTAGAAATATGGTCATGCAATTATTCATGATATAGAATTAAGATAAAGTACGAGTAATCATGTCATGTCAAAAATTGTACAGGATCAGGACGAGACAAAGCTGGACTAGACTCCATCCAATCAATCACGGCCAAGCAATAAATACGGCTTGCTACTTTAACTAACTAGGGTTATCATAGGCCTAGTTACTAGCAAGATGCAATGAGAATTCCAAGTCCGGTTACCTGTTTGTTACTACCTGAGTGATCCCAGCAAGAAAGGAAAAAGATAGCAGGATATAGCAGACACACTGTAGTAAGATACATGTGTCCTAAGGTACCACACTCGACGGCGGGCTGGAAGTGCGCTCATCTCGACGGATAGCAACAAATCCCATGCATATATATATAAGGTCGGGACCAAAGGGGCAACAGGTAACTGGGAAATTCTCCATGAACTATTTGATCAATCTAGTCATTAACCTAGCCAGATTCAGTATAAATTCCTGACCGTGGTACTCAGGGATCATGCCCTAGACATGATACAAGACACAACCGGACTAGTAGTCTATACAAGCACAATCATCCACGGTGTCCAGGCTAAGAAGTTGATTTGTCAAGAGTGCACCACGACGGACCACTATCATTATCATTATTACTTACCAAGAGTGCGCCACGACGGGCCACTATCAAATATTATCGAGGTACTTGTCAAGAGTGCACCACTACGGGTTACTGCCGTGTCATGTGTAGCAGGTCAAGTTATCAGGTCAAATTATCAAGTCAAGAGCGTACCACGGCGGGCCACTATCAAGCATGTCATGATCAATTATCATTCTAAACATAATCAATAAATTCAGGATTATCAAGTTCATAACAAAAGGCGTAAGGATATAAAATGGGTGCAAAAATCATAAAAAGGGGAATATGGGGACATAATGCGCCCAAGGGGGGAGAAAGGGGTACTATGGCCAACAAGTGGCATTAGTCAAGTTGCGCCAGGGTAACAGGTTGCGCCAAGGCAAGTAGGGTCAGGTCCAGTTGCGCCTAAACATCAGGTTGCGCCTGAGTCAGACTGCGTTCAAGTCAGGCTACGCTCAAGTCAGGCTGCGCTCAAGTCAGGCTACGCTCAAGTCAGGCTACGCTCAAGTCAGGCTACGCTCAAGACATACGTCTCCAAAAGGCAGCGTATGGACTCCATACGACTCCTCTTCAAGGCAGTGTATGTACTCCATACGACTCCTCTTCAAGGCAGCGTATGAGGTCCATACGACTCCTTATCACCCAAGTGAGCGTATGCAAGACATACGCCTCCCAAAGGCAATGTATGAGTCAGACTGCGCTGTGCTAAAGAGCACGCGCAACTCAGTGGCGCAAGCTAAAAAGCTCGCGCACACTGCTCACTGTCTTCTCCAAATCAGCAAGAACTCCATGGCTTGAACCTAAAGCTTCAAAAGTCTATAACTTGGTCAAAACAAGTCCAAATCCAACTTTTCAAAGGTCAAAATTGGGTAGAATAAAATTCTCTACAACATGGAACCATTAAAACTTGAAAACAAAGAAGCTTGATAGATCAAAACCACCAAAATCTGAAAATAACTAATTTCTAGATCTATAAAAATTAAAGCCTCAAAATGGAAAATGACAAGTTCTAATGTATCTTAGAAACATGAGGAGAAGCTAATGGAACAATAAAAATGGGCTCTCTTGTGGAAGCAAGTTGCACTTGCCTAAGGGGTGTTGGTGTTGTGTAGTGGAAGGAAGAAGAAGAAGATGGAGAAATAAATGAGAGAATAATGAGGAGAGAGAAGGTTGGTGGAGATATTATAAGGGTGGGTTGTGTTGTGTTGAGGGTGGAGTATAGGTTAAAGTGTTTCATGCATATTAAACTAAACCAAACCAATTCTCCTCCACAAAATAAAACCAAGTCATGTCAGACACCCATTCATGAGAAACCAAAAATCTGCAAGTCGAGAAAATAAAATACATGCCAAAATCCAACTTCGAGTATAATTACGAAATACGGGAAACGGGGGTGACAATTAGTCAAAGTGGTATAAACATAGGCACGAGATATTTAGATTAAAAAAATGTAGAATGATTCTAAGTCATACAGTTGTCCTATAGTCTTCTTGTCTATGTCCTTGGTTGGCTAGACGGGTTAGGTCCTCTAGATTCTAGGATATAAATAAGCTTGCTAATATAGGTCACCAGGTCAAAGGGGTTGCTAGGTCATAAGGTAGTCTACCCAACTTAAAGAATTAAACTAATGGTGTTTTGGGACAACTAACTAGTAGGGTCAATCTCTAACAAGCACGAAGGGAAGATAAGAATAGGGATAGAAGAAAGCAAGCAAGATGCAATTGATGAGTCAAACGGTAGATAAATCAAGGAAAGAGGTCAAGTATGTGGATGAGATCCTAGACTTCTAATCCTATACGCAGGCTTGCTTGGTACGGTAAAGTAACCAAACAATTTATCTTGACCTGCATGGGCCACCACAAAAACATATAATGCCCCAGTCCCAAAATACGTAGGACTAGGAACGTAGACATGCCAGCCGTATAATAAATATACGTAAGCTGTAAAATGCAGTAGAACCACAACTAATCTCATCCACACAAAATAAATGAATAGAAGATGTCATATAATGAGAATAAATTTGTCTTGATACAATATGTTGGGCGGAGACAAATCCACTACCAACAAAATAAGAAAAGTATATAGAAAATGAAATGAGGGGCGAACGAAGCGAAGACGATCCAAGTACAATCATCCTCGAAGTCACGGCTAGAGATAGAACACCTGCGAAAGACAAGAGCACACACCTGAAGAGATAACCAGGTCCTCAGAGGGACGTAACAAGACACATAATATCATGCCATATAAACTGAATAAATATCGCTCAAATAAATAAGTCAATTGAATTTATAACATGGTCCAATACGCACCTACTGAACGAGCGTACCATCCCCCCAACCAAACAAGGACAGGAAATGGTAAACTAATTCACGATGACGTATCTTTCCATGCTAAGAATCTAATATGGTATCCGAGCCCCAACAAGGTTCAATACCTTCTCATCGAAGTAGTAAGTCACACCTACAACCAAACAAGGACAAGATGTGACGAACTAATCCGCGACAATTATTATTCCAAGCCACGGTCAGATACAAGTACCCAAACCAAAAGTACTCGTACCTAACGGATAAGGTAGCCTACCGTTCTAAGTGAAATATAGTTAAGAACAATCCTTCCTATGCATGGGCCCTGGCTGAATAGGATCGACATAGTCCCCTTTGGGCACTAGAGGCCCCAGTAAGAGCATGACATTCCGCAGAATCGTCAGTGGCCATCAGTAATCATGGGTCATCAACCCCGTATCTCCAGCGGAGAGTCCGGGTCACAAGGAAAGTGCAACGAAGCCCATACGCTAAGGAATTGTCCTCCCCGCCCAATGCCTTCTGTGTCGTATCCACAACACAAACCACTATAACCACTAAGTCAAACTAGCATGCAACCTCTATTAGCGGTTATTCCTATCGCACGGCTTGTACGTACTAGTGGCCAGCCAATCACGTACTTCCGTGTTCTACATGCAACACACAACTTTGTGGTACAGCGTGTCAAGGCCAATGAATGCAACACACATGGTGGTCCCTTAAATCTAGGTTTAATTTGTAAGAAAAATAATACATAGCAAAAAATATAAAAGAACAGTAAGTTCTAACAGTTATGCCATGTATCACAGTTTATTTTGCATAAAAAAAATAAATAATGCATGAAATATGAGCTAAAATAATTAAACAGCGAATGACAAGGTATCTTGCCTGGTAGAGCGCCTGGTGTGCTGCGATAATCAATGTGGCACGAACTGCAACTTCGGTTCAACAACTATACAAGGTGACCTCGGATGGTGACACTGACAGTTCCATTGGGTCCAGAAGGGTCAAGTTAGTTAGGGTGGACATAAGATAGTCTCGAAATGGGCGAAGGAATAGGAACAACAGGACTTGGATACGGACATGAGAGAAATTAAAGAAATAATGGATAAGTAAATATTTATATATATACAGGTTTTAGAAAATATTTATAATTCCTAAAACTAGTTTTCATAAGTCAAAATAAGTATAAGAAAAATACTCACAGTCAAGAAAAATCATTTTTGGATAAAATACTAAGTTCGTCAAAAATTTGATATTAGATAGGAGCTATATTTTTATTAGTAAAAATAATATTTGATAAATTCTTGAGAGTCACAAAATTTATTTCTATAGCAAAACTATAATTTGCCTAGTAGTAAATACTTACAACCATATTGCAATTTATAATCTATAGCCCAACACTTATTTACAAAAGCCAACTAAAAATCGACTTAAATAATCCAACTGAATAAAATTCAAAATTAAAATAACACTAAAATAAAAATAAAATAAAAATAATAATAATAACTTTAATAATAATAATAATAATAACTATAATAATAATAATAATAACTATAATGGTAACAGTAAAATATTAAAGCACTACTATAGTTAGCAATCAATATAATATAATATTATTAATAATAATAATAAATAAAAATAAAAATAGTAACAACCAAAGCTTCCTCGGGAAGCAACAAGGAAGCAAAAAAACAAAACTGATACATGTTCTGTGCTTCTCGGGAAGTAGGAACAAAACAATAAAAACATAATAAAAAAAACCCAGAGGTAAAACTGTTAGAATCAGTGAGAGAGAGAGAGAAAGAAGAATGTGACTGAGAGAGAGATCGAGAGAGAGAGGGTGCTGGGAAGGAGAGGAGAGTGGTGAAGGTGAGGTGGAGCGACGAGCGGCAGTCGGTCGGAGAGGGGTCGGCCTCCGGCGTGGGCTGCTCCGGAGAGAGCTCGAGAAGGGTGAAAGGAGAGGGGTGCGGGCTCAGGCGCTCAGACGCGGCGGGAGTGGAGTCGCGGCGCTGACGGCGTCACCGGGCCGGTGAGGACGGGCGGTGAGGGTTTCGGAGATCGACGGAAGAGAGGGTGGATCGGAGGTCGGCGGCTCGGTCGGGCGGGTTTTGGGAGCTCGAAGTCGTCGGCGGCGGCAAGCTGGAGACGGCGCTGCAGAGGAGATGGAGATGAAGGGGGCGGTCGGAGAGGAAGCTGCCGGTTGAGGGGCGCGGTGGCTCCAGGCGGCGGGACTCGAGAAAAAGAAAGACGGGGCTGTGCGGTGCCGGCTCGACGGAGACGTGGAGCAGTGGCGGATGCGGGTGGCGTTGGCACGACGAGCGGAGGGAAGAGGGTTTTCGGGGGTTCGCCGGATGCGGTGGCACGGCAATGAGGGTTTTGTGTCGAGCGGGCGAACGTCTGCTCCGACGCAGTGTCGACGGCGGTGCTCGACGCGTCGGGTCGCGCGCATCTGGGAGGAGGAAGGCGAACGGGCTCGCCGGGTCGGGGTCGACGGCAGGTGAGTGGTGGTAGTTGTTTAAATTTCTTTTGTTTTGGGGGTTTGGTCGATCGTATATGGAGACGGCCTGGTGGTGGTGATAGTAGTTCTTGGGTTTACTGGCGGTTGTGGCTGGGCTGTCGAGGAGGAGTAGGATGGATATGGCTTTAGTCGGAGTAATCTGGTGGGATGGTTGTGTGCGAGGAATTTGGTGGTTCGACAAGAAGGCGGCACCGGTCAGGTCGTCGGGAAGAGATGGTGGTTGGATGATGAAGATGGTCGGGTGTATCGTGGTCTGATGTTCGGAAAATAGGGAGGAAGTTGGGGTCCGTCCAAATTATAATTAGGTTAGGGTTTAGATTTGGGGATTAGGGATTTGATTGTGTCGTGTCGGGTGTGTCCGACACGACGGGGACGGAGGTTCGGATCTGTCGAACCCGGGGTGGAGAAATGTATTTGTACAATGAACATATAGTGGATGGGATACAGACACGGTCATGGACACGATGCACTCACTTCTATGGTGGAAAATTTGTGGAAGGATAGAAATTCATGGAGGTGTACCTGCCTATTTATAGGATGTGGAAATTCCCATTAGGATAGGATTATGATCTATTTAAAACCCAAAGTAGATAATTAAATAGATATAAAGCCAATCAAATCAAATCCAAATCCAATTACAATCCTATTTAAATTATATTCCTTTAGTTTAAAATCAATCAAATAAATCAAATTTCGAATATTTAACTATTTAAATAAATCCAAAAATTAAAGCAAGATTTAAATGGCCACAATGACTTCCAAATATATTTTTCAAAATACCAATAATAATAATTTCAAAAATCATAATTATATTTAAATACCTTTTTTAAATAATAAAATATTTATATTAATAAATCTAGAAAATTATATTTTTATTTAAAATAGACCAATAAATATTTACGAAATGTATGCAAAAATATTCTTTACATAATTAGGCTTTTCTAGTATACAAAAATATTATTTATTATTAATAACTGCTATAAATGAAAGACTTTTTATAAATACAATAAATAAAATACTAACTTGGAAACTTTGGTACGATAGAAAAATAATTATTATGTATATTATTTTGAAATGATAGAAAATATTTTTCTAAAATATGTACGCTCGCACATATTCGCACTCGTCGAGCAAATTCGAAAAACGAACTTTCGTACACAACGTGCAATACGACTACGTGACGTACAATACAAAATTTTAAATCAGTATCAAATTTAATAAATAATAAAAAAATTAGTAGAAATTTTAGGGTTTTACAGCAACTAGTAGTCTGCGCAGTCCAGTGCCTGCGCAATCTAATCTGCGCAATCTAGAAATAACTACTAATTAGTTGTTTTTCAGAACTCTATAAATAGAGTTTCAAGTCCTTCATTAAGCAGATCAGATCATTCAAGATCATCACCAGAGATCAGGAGTTCTTGCCAAAGTGCTGCTGTATTCTTCAGAGACTACCGTCTTCAAAGTTTACATCGTCCAAGGGATAAAGCGATCGTCTTCAGATCGGATTCCTATAGTTGTACTTTCCCAGAATTCAATTATAATCTTCTTACAAAGTTTGTGAAATAATGAACACTTATGTTTTTGCAAACAGCCCCGAATGGCGTGGTAGAGGCCGATCTTACGCAGGAAAGCCTCATACTTCCGCAGAATCCACGTGGTCAAGTTGCCCCATGCAGGGTTAGGGTTTATCCAGTTCAGCAACGCCAACCGGCCGACGGGATAGGACCCTTTCCGATCAAGCTGGTTCAAGAAGGTATCAGCCTGAGAGAATGTAAAATTGGGACCCGATACGTTAATGAAGGTACCCGGAGCCAGTCCCATCACGTACCGACTGACCGGTTCCCTTTCCGCATACGCTGACCCTAAATTCCTATTGTAATGGATGTTTACCACAAACATCCCAGACTTGCTTGGAGTCAAGTAGTCTACCATCTTTCTGTCTAACGGTAACATGTTGAACCATGACAGAGGGAAATGACGCTCTATCGGAGGGATATGGATCTCCACCCCGTCAAGAGTAAAGTCCCAGCTCTCGGATATATCCAGCAACCAGGTGTTCTTTAAAGACAAAGCATCCCCAAAGAGGAACGCAGGCTTTAGGTATTCTCCCTCCAATTGCCCCGAGTTCATCATGGCGCAGTGAAAGTGAAATGACTATTTCTTGATAGAATTCAGCCTCTCCAAAGGCTCTTTTGGAAGCTAGTTCGTCACATACTCGACTATGTGGTCATATCGATAGCCCATATCCGATTGGGCGCGACCGACCAGAGGCTCTTCGGCTGCATTAACTGGCAGATTTACTAAAGAAGGAAAAAAGAAACAAATTAAAAGATGGCTAAAACAAAACTACTAAGTGCTTTGGCTTACACGAGCTTATGCGGCTCTAGTTAAAGACGAGCTTATGCGTCTCTATTCAAAGACGAGCTTATGCGATTCTGATTTAAAAGAAATCATGCGGCTCTGTTCAAACATGAGCTTATGCGGTACTGATTAGCGTAAGCTTATGCAGCTCTGTTTAGCGTGGGCTTATGCGGTTCTACTTAGCGGAGCATTATGTGGCTCACTTCAGCGGAGCTTATGCGGCTCGGTTCAGCACAGCCTTATGCGGCCCAGTCCAGACGAACTTATACGGTCCTGTTTGAGGGGGCTTCATGCGGTTCGATTCAGAGGGATTTATGCGGCTTTGTTCGAAGGGTCATTATGCGGTTCCGTTTGTGAAGCATTTATGTGGCCACTAGACAAACTTCCATGCGGCTCGGACATGGGGTATACCCCCATGCGGCTCGAACGTGGGACATACTTACAGCCCATATAATTTGAACAGTCCGATGAAGACGAGGGATACATTAAAAGCTTGTGTATAAAGCATGCAACAGAGCCGTCTTTATTAAGGTTTTGAAGTATATGATATGCCCAAACCCTTACCAGCAATGGTGGGGTGAACGTCGGGGTAAACTTTAGGTGCCGGGGCTGACGAAGAAGCCACTCCCTTATCCTTTGCCGCAGCCTTGGAAGACTTGGTGGCCATTGTTGATTGATGAGCGGAGAAGGAAGACGAAGACATCAATTTAGGACAAGAAGAGTTGAAGATGAGAGAAAGTAAAGAAGTCTCTCCGTTCCACAAACCCTCTTATTTATAGGCAGACGAATGGGGGGCTCATGAACCGACGGACGCTTCGATCCGCGTGCTGCATAAAAACAAAACTGACTCATCGGTCATCGAGGAAAATCTAGATATTTAAAACCGACCCTTGGGATCCTGCCCCAAAAGGTGACTTTAAATCCAAAGCAAATCAAGAGCAATTAATAAGGCGCACACGTGGCAGGAGACGCACACGTGGCAGAGAGACTATGCGGCCAGACTTTCACTCCCCGATCCTGGAATACGAATTTTAATACGTAAACCGATAAATTGTATTTATCTTATATTTATACTATATTTATTATGCTGTGTTTCTTCATGCATTTCTCAAAAATATTTGACAAAATATTATTTCCTAATTTATCTTCTGCATTTGGGCCTACAGTTTTGGCTCATTTGGGTAACCTATTTTTGGTTCACCCATGGTTCATCATGAACCCTTTGGTTCATCATGAACCCATGGGTCCCAGATCTTTATAAACTTATCTCATTCTCTCTCCTCTCATTTTACTTCCTCTCATTTACTTCCTCCACCAACCAAGGCAAGTACCAACTTGCTCAAGAGATGGATCAATAATTTTGTCAATGATTTCTTACAAAACTATTTGCCAAAACATGTTCTTCTCCTCAATCTATACTAGTTTAGAACTTGGAAATTTTTATTTTGAAGCTTTAATTTTTGTAGATCTAGGTCTTAATCATTTTCGAATTTTGTATGGTTTGATCTACTTTAGTTGGATTTTATGGGTTTTTGATGCTTCCATGTGGAAGAGCATTCAGTTTCACCCAAGTTGGAACTTTGGAAATCTGGATTTAGAGTTCGGATGGCCAAGTTATGATGCTTTGAAGTTTGGGTTCTGTCATAGTGTTCTTGCTGTTTGGAGAAGACAGTGAACAGTGTGCTCCTGTTGAGCACGCTTCCTGTTGGAAGCGTGTCTCTCCCTGAGCCCGCGTGACTTTTCACGCAGCTCTCTCTCCCTGAGCTCGCGTGACTTTTCATGCAGCTCTCTCCCTGAGCCTGCGTGACTTTTCACGCAGCTCTCTCCCTGAGCCTGCGTGACTTTTCACGCAGCTCTCTCTCCCTGAGCCTGCGTGACTTTTCACGCAGCTCTCTCTCCCTGAGCCTGCGTGACTTTTCATGCAGCTCTCTCCCTGAGCCTGCGTGTCTTTTCACGCAGCTCTCTCCCTGAGCCTGCGTGACTTTTCACGCAGCTCTCTCCCTGAGCCTGCGTGACTTTTCACGCAGCTCTCTCCCTGAGCCTGCGTGACTTTTCACGCAGCTCTCTCCCTGAGCCTGCGTGACTTTTTACGCTGCCTTGAGTGAGCCTGCGTGACTTTTTACCCCTTGAGCGTGCGTGCTTTTGTGCGTACGCTTTTGATATTTTATTAGATATTATATGCCCATTTTATATCCTTACGCCTTTTGTCCCGAGCATGATATGAGCACTAATGTGACCCCGAAGAACAAAGTGTTCCTTCCTGATACATGTACCTGAATGTCCCAGTTCTTGTTCATGCTCGACAAATGACTCGTAACTCCACGTGGCGTATTTGCAATGATGCATTACACTAAGGAGGATAGAACATGTTGACATACTGATTGACATGGATCCTCTTTGGGGTACTCGTACTAAAGTACGACTTTAGGAGGATAATCATGCAGGCCACAGCATGTGAGTCCAAGATTTCATATAGGATTAAATTAGGCAACTAAACATACTAGATGCATGGAGAGGGCAAAATCCCGAGATCGTGTTACACCAGCCGCCTTGAGATAATGTCTTGACGCGCCGGCTGGTCTCCATGGATACTGTGTCATCCGCAACGAGCGGATGACTGTATCCGATTAATTCCTGCTATATATTATATGTTTTAGCAAGGTGGCCTTACGAGGGACCTGTGCTCAATCATACCTGTCTACGCGAACCCCTGGGTTGGCTAGCCTTGCTGGAAAGATACGATCTGAGGATTTCCTATTAACATGATACGAGGATAACCTCGTCCCACTAGAAACTCGTAGACTTGATTGGCCGTGAAAACGACTTGCTTATATCCTATTGCCTTTCGTGAATAACTGAGGGAAATGGACTGTCATGGTACGTGATCCAACCCATGTTCTTGTTTGATTGTTGGGTTGGTTATCGTATTATGACAGGCTGTGGACCAAAGTTATGAACGGAAGACTTATTCTGGTTGTGAAGTGCTACTTCTGTGAATGACTGAGGAACATGGTCTATCATGGTACATGATCCAACCCATGTTCTTGTTTGATTGTTGGGTTGGTTATTGTGCTACGATAGGCTATCGACCGAAGTCACGATCAGGAGGTTTTATTGTTTATACCCTTTAACTTATGTGAAAGTTATAGAGTACGACACGTCCCGACTCCATGCGGCACCTTTTGTCCTTGTTTGGTTGTAAGGGTGCCATATGGGTTCGAGGATGTTGCGCTATCCTATAATAGTAGCATAAGTATTACTATTATCAATCATTCTATTTAACTGGGTTTTTAATCTTAACTCTTGTGCCTCTTTGGCGGTACTTGCTATTCGGGGCTGACCCCGCTGGTTTTGTTTGGCCAGATTCCGTAGCAGAGCCTGAGGACACGATCTTCATCCCTGACATCCATTGTGCATACTAGGAGCATGGCGGTTCGGGGACTCGAGTGGGTTTTTTCTCCACCACTCCTGCTTATACTTTTGCGGCGTTTAGCCACCGGCACCTGTTAGCCGGATTACTTGATATTTTGTGTCAGTACATCATTGTAATTAAACAGACTGCAGCTGTGTATAATTTTGTACTCCTGGCTCTCCGAGATAGCTAAATTATAAAGCTAGTCTCTCATGATCATTTTGATGAAGCGTTGGGGACGCCTTACTGCTTTATCTTTAATGTTCATTTATTTGCTGATGTGATTTGATTGATTGAGACATAGCACTCTGTGGGACCATAGGAGACTTGATTGTAGCATGTACCCCCTAGTCTCTCGACAGCCACGATCGCCGTATGACGTTACGTACCTCATATGGAGTAGCTGGCCTAGTCCGTCTCCGTATTTCGGTACTGGGGCGTGACACAGACAGTCCATGCGGCTATGAAGTCCATGCGGCTAAGAAATCCATGCGGTCAGAATATCCTCTGCGGCCAGAAGAGCTTATATATAGCCATGCTTCTTATTCAAAGTATTTTAATTTTGCAAATTGAAAACTTTGAAGGAGGTCTTGTAGAAGCATGGAAAAAGACAAGGAAAGCCCATGCGTCTCAAAACAGAAGGAGCCTCATGCGGCTCATAAGTCCTTTAGGATCCCATACGGCTCACAAACAGAAGGAGCCTCATGCAGCTCCAAAAGTCCTTCATACGGCTCGGATGGCTCCACGCCACGTGTCCTCACGCTGTCTGATCCGACAACTGGCCATAAAGCAGCGGCTTGAATTAATTACTCTAACGACAGCCCTGACAATGACAGCTCTGACAAATGACAGCTCTGACATAAAAGTCGAAATGATGACTCTGACATGATGGTATGTTCCTAGGGAAAAAAGAAAATCTTTTATAGCTGGCATGATCCGTCAAGTCCAAAGCTCACTATGCGGCTGCCATTCCTATGCGGCTGCCACTCCTATGCGACTGTCATTCCTATACGGTTGCTCTCTTTATGCGGTTGCTCTCTTCATGTGGCTGCCATCTTCGTGCAGTTGCTTCCTTCATGCAGCTATCCCCTTCATGCGACAGCTACCTTCGTACGGCTACCTCCTTCATGCGGCTTCCAGCTTCATGCGGCTGCCTCCTTCATGCGGCTGCTACCTTCATACGGCTAGGAGTGAGGGGGGCCACCCATATGTGGTTCATTTAGAGATCACTTCCATACGGCTCTGTCAGGACATCCCACTCACGACAGTTGAGACACGTGGCAGTCCTCATGACAGTTGATACACGTGTCGATCCTCATGACAGTTGAGACACGTGGCTGTCTTATCCCCTCGGAGTTATGGCTACTCGTAAATCATAACAACCAGATTTAGTGCAATCACCATAATTACTCGGATCAAATCTAATTTGTTGTAATTAAGCAAATTGAACATGTGGCGGAAGATCCGAGCTTGTCATGACAAATTATGAAGATTTATTACAATCAGCAGTAATTGCCCATACGGATTTGTCGCAATCAAGAATTAACTGCCCAGATGTGATATAATCAAGATTAATGGTCCAGATAATTGGCCGTCGACTTTTCAAGGGGGAGAATCATTACAAACCCTAATAGTCACACCCCGACTTCTATAAATAGAAAGGTGACATTTCCTTGTAAAAAAAAAGAGAAGAAAAAGAGGAGGAGAATTCCAGAGAGAAAGAGATTCTCTCTACCCGACTGGATGCAGAGAGAGACAAAGGCACGCACAGAAGAGTCTTCCCACACATCCCGAGAGCATTTCTTTATCAGAGTCAAGGCTACGTCCGATCGTCCAAGGAGTAAGGCAGAGCTGCCGTCGCTTTCCCGAGCCTCTATCGTCACCCTCCAGAATCAAAAATAAACAATCGTACTTAGATTGCTGTACCTAGGTTTTTATTCCTATGCTTTCTTTGTACGAGCGAGTTTGTATTGTGAGTCTGAGTTCAGTCCTCCTATAAAATTGTTCTGTACTTTTATAATCAATGGCAAACAACTACCTCGGAGGATCATCCACGACAATGGTCCGCAGTTTGCGAGCCACGCCTTCTATCGATTTTGTGACAAACATCGAATTCAGAATGTTGCTTCAACATCGTACAACCCGGCGGCTAATGGTCTGGCTGAAGCATTCAACAAAACCATAATCAAGCTGATCAAGAAGTTCGTGTCCTCAAACAAACACGACTGGAATGAAAAGCTTAGCGAATGCTTATGGGCGTACCATACTACAGTCCTGACGGCCACTGGGAACACGCCATTCTCTTTGGTGTACGGAAGTGAGGCAGTTCTCCCATTGGAAACTCAAATCCCCTCGCTCCGTGTCGCCCTCACTTACCGACTCACGTCAGATGATAACTACCGCCATCGGCTACAGGAATTGGAGGCCTTAGATGAGAGCGTCTGCTAGCTCAACAACGAATCAAGTTTTATTAAGCACGCATCTCTGTAGCCTTCAACAAAAAATTCAAATTGAGAACATTCCAAGTGGGCGATCTCATTTTGGCAGTTCGAAGGCCGATGGTTATGACTCACAAAACCGCCGACAAGTTTCAACCCAAATGGGAAGGCCCATTTATCATTGAGGCTGCATCTCCAATGGTGCATACTTCCTCGTAAAGCAAAACGAAGACTTGCTCATGATGCCCATCAACGGCAAGTTCCTGAAAAAATATGTCTAAATGACACCCTCCAAATCAACCGGATTGTTGAGTTATGTACCCTTAAGTACCGTTGAACTTACACTCTGGTCACTCCAAATGAATCCATATCGCATCTTCTGGGTAGTAAGTCATGGATGATCATACCTCTGAACTTCCTTCCTAAAAGGGCATCTTCCTCATAATCTATTACCCGCGCTTTCAGTGCATAAAAAAGGGTAACAGGTCCACAAAATTCCTGAAACAACCACGTCGATGTCACCTCTGAGTTGTTTCTCTTATATCACAAACAAATCACCCCTTACGTAGAACTTTTACGTCCATATTACCTCTGAGTTGTTCTATGTACCCTTCATTGAGTCCACTCCTGCCACGTCCTTATTACCTCAGAGTAGGAAGACTCCGTTGCAAAACTATCACGTCCTCATTACCTCTGAGTAAGTATGTTGGTTTTCTTTCAACTTATTATCCGTACCCAAAATCAGGGTACGCCAAGGGTAATAGGCCCACAAATGTCCACAGTTGACCACAAATGTCCACAGTTGACCACAAATGTCCACAGTTGACCACAAATGTCCGCAACAGACTACAAATGTTGTACTAGGTCCTCTAGTACATGTGCCTCTTTTCTCACCTTCACATTTCTCTGAAGCTCAGCTGTTCCATGGCATTCATTCGCCCAATACCAAGAACTTCCATGTCCGCCTTACCACGGAGTCATTCTAGGTGTCTCTATCGAGCTTATTATCCATCCCTAAAACCAAGGTATGCCAAGGGTAATAGGTCCACAGAAAGTCTTCCAGTGGAGCAAGTACCATAACACCAAAAGTATTATACGAACACAACAGATACCACAAATAAAGGATGATGTAAACATACTCATTTATTTTAAAATCAAAAAGTGTGACATTGTCTTGGGACCACGTCCCTGTTTATAAAAATGGAGAGACATAATAATAAAGAAGAAAAAATTCGATCATGGCTCGGCGATGCACAATTCTCTGAGACGGTCCTTCAGCTTGGTCGTCGACCGCTCAATCCTCAGTGTGGCTCGGCGCTCAGCCTCTTGAGTCAATTTCTCTGCATCCTTCAGATGCGCATGTGGCTGCTAACCGTCTTCAAGTTTCTTCAGTACACGCTCCAAGGCAGCAGAGGTTCGGGTGACCTGGTCGGTTTCCCAGAAAATTAGCTTCTTATCTTTGCGGGAAGCCTGGAGCTCAGATTCTAAAGAAGCCAATTTCCTCTGAAGCTGGAGGATCTGCTCGTTGGTATCGGCTATCCCACGAGATGTGGCCTCTTCCCGAACGATACAGTCCTCTTCTCTGCAGCTTAGTTGATCATACTTCAGAGACAGATCATGAAGGTCCTTCACTATAGCAGGCTTGGACGTATCCCATATCGTCCTTATCTTTTCCATGGTTGTTATAAGGAAAGCGCGCTCCTAATCTATTGCAAAAGATATATCGACTTACCGCAGTCCTTTAAACTGAGCCACGAGCTGATCAACTTCTATTAATTTGGGCTCCAAGAACTCGACCATCCCTGCCCCGCCGGGGAGTGTTCTGAGGAGTTCAATCTGACCACGGGCACATTAACGAGCAAATGCAAAAGATGTCCAACCTCTCCAGGACAGCTTCGACCCCTCATTTCAGATGGCGGTAGAAACTATCAATCATGTCCTTTGACGATTCATCCAGAACTTCTGAAGAAGACGGTGTCAAAGAAAGAGTAGCTGGCACAGTCGAAGATGGTTGTGAAGAAGATGCACCAGAGCTTGAGGCCCCTATCACTAAGGATACAAGTTTCGAGCGATAGGACGCCAGAATAGTAGTCATCTCCTCCTCCGCAGCCCGAAGGATTCGAAGACTGGGCAGTACAGAAAGGTCAACCTCTGGTGATAGAGTTACGTTAACCGAGGAGGGTGCAGGGACCATTTCTTCCTGCCCCGGCAGTTCTACTACGTCTCCTCCTGAACTCGACCCGGCAAGAGGTCCCTCGATAGTAGTTGGAGGAGGAGGAGGCATACTTCCTTCCACCGGATCCCCTTTGGTGACTTCTCCCCCGATGATGTCCGTCGTTGACAGCGAAGGAGCAGGACCTGTATGTCCGGAGCAACCATCGATCAACTTAACCCAAAGGATATGAAGATAGAGCAAATGAACCTCCTCACTAGTCAAGACATAACATAGCTTACCAGGGAAGGGTTGCTGAAGCTGAGGCTCACTCACAGCCACCGTATCCTCCTCAACGGCGACATCTGAGCTACTTGCAGCCACCTCCTCTGCCCCAGCTGCCTCGAAGGTGGGTACAACTGGGTCGGTATTAACCGGCTGAGGTTCAGCAACCTCGAGGACTGGTTCAATAGAGCCCACATCGCCCCGGGTTGAGATGTCAGCAGCAGGAGGAACCTCAGCCGTCGCCGGGACGACCGTGGTGGAAGTAAGCTCGGCAGTCATAGCACTAATTAAAGCGGCTATGGCCGGGTCAACCTCAGAGGCGGTAGCCGGCTCTGAAGAGTTCACTTCTCCTGACGCCTACAAAGAAAAGGAAAATTATCAGATTATATTTCAGAAAAAGAAGAATTAAAAAGATGGTCGTAACTCAATTCACCTCCGAAACGGCTTTGGCGTCCTCACTTCTCTCCCTAATGCTCGGCCTGCGAGGCTTGACCACGGCCCATTTTTGGGAGTAAATTATGCCGCCGGCAGAGGATTCATGCCTGCTTCATTTTTGTGAAAGACTAGGCGCAACAGGGGGCTGATCTGCCACCAAATCATCCGCAGGAGGAAGAGACAAGTTATCAGGGTCATCCTCTTTGTCCACGTTGATAGACTCCAAGTCAGATACATCAACTGTCCTCCCCTTCTTGGACCTTGGCTTCTCCTCCAAGCCAGTACCAACAATAAAGCTGGTACTTGGGTCAAAATCTTTTGGGGGCTTATTCACCATAACATGGTACAAGGCCGCCATGTATAAAATATGTCCCAACTCGTTAGCATCGGAAACAGAGAAGGTGGCACAGGTGTGAACCGTGCTATAGTAGTGCCAAGCCCGGATGCCATCGAGAACGCTACCCTCAAAACCCAGACAGGAGCTGGGATTGTCCAAAAACATTTGACTGTACCCAAATTGCTGGAAGAATTGGCTGGGTAAGTAAGGCTCCAAAAAGACGGAGTTACAGTTACGATACACCAGATCTGCAGGACGGATGTTCTGCAACCAGAGGGATGTGTAGTACGGATGTTCTGCAACCAGAGGAGCATCTTCTCGGGCAAGAATTTGGGAGACACAGCACCATCAAGATGCATGTCTCTTACTTTTTTATCAGTAAAATGAGGAACAGACACAAAAAAGGAGTATATGTCCACTCATGCCAGCGTCGTCCGACAGGCTGGCTTGGTAGTGTACTCCCAGGGCATACACCGGTACTGGAAGATGAAGGCATCATCAGCAGTCACGTCATCCTCTGGACTAGGCCTCATCAAAGACTGGTAATGCATCAACAGCCACCCCATCAGATAATGGTAGGGCAGCTCGATTCGTTCAAAGTCTTTCATCGTATCGCGAGCAATGACTTTGGACGAGAAGGCGCGGAGGCCATAATATATGTTGCATACCATGACAGGAAGTAGAGTTAGTCTGGCCCCAAAGACTAGCTTCACCGCAGGAAGGATCAGGTTACGGCTGATTCTCGCAATAGCACCAGCCCCTCCCGAAACTACACAGTTCCGCAGCCATATCATCAGAAATCCCGCCAGGAAAGCCTTATCAGACATCTTCTGGGTATCTTGATAAAAGTAATTAAAGGTGTCAGATTGGCTCCCAAATCTGTCATCCGTGGTCTTCACCCTCTTGGCAGTCAACACCTAGTTCTGCACCTCCTCCAGATTTGAGGACTTCGGGGGGAAACCCGGCCTAAGGCGCCTAGCTCAAAAAGATAGCTAAGCCAGGTCTTGGTATGAGGAAGGTTCCCTTCCGAGCTATCGTTCTTCTACTTTGACATCTGCTGGCACGTACTATGGTGGCATAGTAGTTTTCGATAAACAGCCACAAAACCCGGGAACCGTTGCTCCAATTCCTCGAATTCTTTGTTCATAGGGGTATACGCTTCAAAAACTTTATCTCCCAAATGCAGCTTAGAGACTTCACATATCTCGTAGAGAGCGAGTCCCATCTCCCCTCCAGGTGTAATAAAGGTCCCCGTATAACAGTTGTACATCTCAAGAAGAGCCATGAACAGCTTCTTGTTTATGGACAGACCATAACAAGTGTCCTGCATGGCATGATAAAGACCAATCTCGAGCAGGAGATCCTTGTATGTCCGCAAGATCCACGAGGTCAAGTTGATCAATAAAGGGGTGGGGTTCATCCAGTTCAGCAGCGACAGCCGACCAGTGGGGTAGGACCCCTTTTTAGCAATCTGGTTCATAAAAGTGTCAGCTTGGGAGAACCAGAATTTGGGACCTTACATATTTATGAAACTGCCCGGGGCCAACCCCATCACAAAGCGGTTGATCTGTATCTTGCTTGCAACTACCGACCTCGATGTTTTATTATAGTGAATATCACCCACGAACATCCCCTGCTGGCTCAGGGTTATGGAGTGTAACACCCAGTTTTTCAGAAGAGGGTAATTTTGAAATTTTGTAATTATAATTATTGTTTAATGGTATTTATTTCATGTTATGATTTTTAGTGATTTTTAATTATTTTTAAACTATTTAAATTCATGACTTATGATTTGGTGTCTTGCTAGTGTTCATTTCCAGACTGAGGGGTATTTTAGTCATTTTTATAATTTTAAGAATTTTTTTGGGATTATTATTTATTAAATAAAATTTATTATTATTAATTAAAATTTATGGGAATTTTTAGAATTTATTTTGGATTTATTTGGACTGGTTTGATTTTGGTCAGTTTTGACTCTTGTAGACTAACCTAGGAACTAACCATAGTTAGTTGAGCTTGGTTAGGTCAAGTGACCCTAGTCTAACCTAGTGTGACTCAAGTTAGTGGTTAGTGATTTATAGAACTAGAATTAGAATGTTAGAAATCATTTGATTTGGTGAATGGCTTGTGGTTTCACAAGTCATTATTGTGACTTAGCTAGATTGGACTCAAACCTAGCTCAACCCTAACCCAAGGCCAAGTGATCAGCCACATAGCTGAACCTAGGGAATCCCCCCCTATTTAATCCCTCCTAGTTTTTAGGGCTACCCTCTTTTAGGGTTCTAGCTATTTTTCTAAGGAGAAGGTGAGTTGCATCTTTCAAAAATCATAACAAATCCAAATTAACTCCTTTTCCCTTCAAACCAATTCCATTAGAACCTAAATTTCTCCCCCTTGCTGCTGGAATTTATTATTGTGCAGGAAAAAGCAATTTGGGGGACTTTGGGGCTTGAGGAAATTCTCCCATTTAAAGACTTTTCTAGTCTTTGTGCATCTATAGGTATAACCTCCATTTCTCCATTAAATTCCTGTTTTAAATCATGTTAGGGAAGCCCTAGCCCTACCTCTACTGTAGGACAGCCTAAACCTAGGTTTTGGATTCGTTTCGTGTCCGTATCGGACACGTATCAGCCTAGCATTCTAGGTGTTCGACCTATTGCCTGTGAGAACTCGATTTTGTTGTTTTTGATTTCTGTTTGAATAGGTTGGTAGATCATGGTGTGCTCTTCAACTTTCATGAAGGGACCTTGGCCTTTTTGTGTCCGTGTCGGGTGCAATCTGGTCTGGACACGCGTGCGTGTACTGGGCTTGGGCCTGTGCATTTCCCCTGCTACCCGTGGCCTCGTGCTCGAGGCACAGGCCATGTGGTGAGCTGAGTTTTGGCGTGGAGCTTGGGGCAGTGTCTGACACGACACCCCCCAAGTCTCGTGTCGCGAGGGAGCGTGTCGGGTGCGTGCGGACACGCACACTGGTCACGCTGGCTGTGTTAGTCTGTGCATTCCAGTTTGAGGGATACTCTGTGTGGTTCGAGTTAAATATTTTAAATCATGGTTTAAATAATAATTAAGATCCTAATGTATAGTATTTAGTGTATGAATATTTTTTACATACTTTAGTTAGGTTTTTATGGATGGTTTTGGATTCGTATGGCAATGTGTATTGTTTTTTTTTCTGATACTCAAGTATACTGTCACTGTTAGGTTCAAGTCCATAAATTCCCAGTTTTACTTTGATTGTTCAAACAAATTGGATCCCTACATATCTTAATATCAGTTAATTTAGTGTTTGCATGGAAATTGGATGGTTTGGTTTTGAAAATGAGATTTTGGCCTAAGGAGTAGAGGCAATGTATGCTAATACATAATGTTGCTGTCAATTTTTCATTCCCAGTTTTGTTAAGAGAAATGAACTTGTAAATCCTTTTAATTCCATGTTTTAAAGCTAATGTTGCTGTTAGATTCCATGTTCTTAAATTGCAAAATCATGTATAACCTGTGGGGTGACTTCCCAGTTTGGTATCATCAGTTAAAAACCTGGAAATGATCTCAAAATTGCTCTTTCACTCTTAACTGTTTAGTATAGGTAGAATGTATAACCTGGGTGATTTTTCCAGTTTTGGCAAACCTGAGATTTACTAAGTTATGGTGTAAACTTGTGCATTGATTTGGGTAATATGGAGACCATGAACTGATTTCCTGCAAACACTCTTAGACACACACTTTTCCTTTGTGCACTGCCTATTCCTGCATACTTTTAGACATACTTTAGCACTGTTTGATAGCCATGAACTGATTCCTGCATTTGTGTGACAGTTTCACACACACTTGTTCCTGTACAAAGTATTTCCTGCACACATTCTCCTTACTGTCACACCCTTAATTCCTACACCTTATATTGTTGGCTGGTGTATTTTCCACACACCTATATACACATTTCCTCCTCACTGTGATTTCCTGCATTCCTCACTATTCCTGCATTGTAGACTAGTCCACACACCTTTCACTCTTCACTGATACTTAATTCTTGCATGATTCCTGCACTTGCCTGTACACACACTAGTTCACTAATTGATCACTGCCTTGCTATTACCTGCATACTCTTTGACACACACTCTCTTTGTCACACACACATGCTTTTCTCCCTATATTCATATCTGTGTATATATTATATATGTAGGAACATGATACATGTATATTTATATAGGTAATTATGTGTCTAATGTATAGGTTATACTATATATATCTAAGAGTCTTATATATATGAATGTGTGTATACCATGTTTTATATATAAGTATATATGTGGGGTTTACATATAGATAGCCACATGTATATATATATATATATATATATATATATATATATATATACTAAAAAAAAAAAAAAAAAATATATATATATATATATATATACTATGTGATTGTCATGTGTAGACCTAGATGCCATATAGATGGTGTGATGATTGGTTGACTTGTGTTATATAGGTTGTAAGGACTTGGTATGCTAGCATAGGCTAGTTTAGCATTATTTAGACTAGTATGGACTAGCTAGGCCTAGAATAGACTATCTAGACTTGTTAGACCTAGTTTGACCATGATTGACCTAGTTTGACTTCTAGGGTTGACCAAAGTTGACCAAGAGTTGACTTTGGCCTAGATTGACCTAGAATCATGTAGAATGCATAGTAGGACTCCATGTTACTATTTTGGACTTGTTGTGACTTGTGCTGTTCTGTTTAGGAGCCAGACACCACTCCTTGGACAGTACGATTCATATCGGACACTCAGATACAGGCGAGTACATTCTCTGATCATTTCATATCCTGCTTAGAATTATTACCTGCAGTAGATTACTTTACTTGTACTGTCACGTTGGTCACACGGATTGGTACTATATGGATCTCTACATGCGATGTTATCCCCCTCGGGAGCATCGGGTACATTGTGCTTGTGCGTTTCACTTACATCATGTACTCCTGTGCTTTCATTACATGTGCACTCCTGTGAATCTTGTACTCTCATGTTCACGGAGCCCCCATATATACTATCATGTGCACCCTATATGGGCCCCCATGTGATATCCTGTGCAATAACATAACCTGTTTAGATCCTTGTGTATTGATTGGGGATACGGGGGAGTGCTAGTAGTCGTGTGAACAATTCCTTGTAGTGTAGATTCCTGTGCACCTCGACATCCTGTGCAAATCTGTCCTGTTCACATGTGCTATCTCGTACTCTGACTCACTAGCCACTGTTAGTTCTCTATGTATAGTAGATATCCTATTACAGCTCTTCCTGTTTTATATACTGTTTTTCTTTCAGTACCTGTATCTTACCTTACTGCATGTTCATATTTTCTAACCTGCTATGAATTGTTGAGATGTACTGTGCTCGCTCCTGTCCTGACTGGACCTGTTGAAAATATTACAGAGGATGAGGAGAAGGCTGGCCTAGACACCTATTATGGGGCAGTACTGGATGACACCTGTGAGCTGGACCCTCAGGAGGATCCAGCAGTAGCTGAGGACTTTCCTCCGACTGCCTAGACTAGATAGTTAGGCTTTTATCTTTATGTAGTTGGACATATTTTAGCTAGACTTTTATGTGGAGATCAGTTTTGTATATATTCTTTATCTGAGACTTGTACTGCTGGGATTATCTTAGACTATGGTTTTATCTATTTCATTTCCTTGAGTTCTATTCATATCGTGCTATATCTTCCTTAGTTGTGATTGAGTTTCTTTTGCTATGTCACCCCCATTCGGGGAGTATAAACTGCTAGTTATATAATTGTTAGATGTTGTGACCTAGGACAGCGTTCTACCGTCGACTCTGCGGCGTAGGCTGGGCGTTGTTACGTTCTCGTACCCTCACAGTGGGTGCGGGTCGTGATACGTTTTTAGTGGTGGCCCATGCAGGTCTCGACTAGAAGTGTAGTGGTACTCGAACTAGAGTATCGCTGCAGCCTGCTATAGGATATAGGATATAAAATTTTAAGGTTACTCAATCACTTTAGGAAAATTCCTTTTATTGCCATCTAAATCCTTTTGTCAGCTGATCCTTTGAATTATAATTGTCCGCCTTTGTTATTTCGCTTCTTTCTCAGAAATTGATACTCTTGTCTGTCTATCTTCAGGATGGTAGAGACTCGTGCACAGTGTGCCGTTCCTGAGGATGCTATAGAGGGGACTGCTACCTCTCAGCCAGCACGGCGAGGCCAGGAGACTGCAGCTCTTGCCACCTCAGCTCGTGTGGAGACCTCGGCAGCCGCAGCAGGGGACATGCACCCACCGGTTCGGAGGCAGGACCCGGTTATCCCAGAGGATCCTTACCAGCAGCCACCTCCAGGGACGATAGACGCAGTGCAGCTGCTAGCCTTCTTCAGGCAGTATATGGAGGGCCAGCAGGGATAGCAGCAGAGGCAGACGGCAGAGCTCACTCGAGGCATTGAGCTGGCAGTGACAGCAGTAGAGAGACTAGTGGCTCAGCCCGCAGCAGCCCCGCAGCCTCACCAGCCGCGGGAGAAGGGTATTCAGGACTTCCAGAAGATGCACCCCAGAGACTTCCGGGGGACGGAGGGCATCTTGTATGCCGATGAGTGGATCGAGCATATGGAGGAGATCTTTAGGCTGACTGAGATTCCGACTAGGCTTCAGATTGAGGCGGCGGCCAGTATGATGCAGGACCTGGCCCGCACTTGGTACCAGACAGACCCGAGGGTCGGCACGCCAGGGCAGACTTGGGCAGCTTTCAAGGAGCTGTTCAAGAAAAAGTTCTTCCCAGAGGCAGCTGTAGGAGCCCTCGAGACTCAGTTCGAGGCCCTAGTCCAGGGGAGTCAGTCTGTGGAGGAGTATGCAGGAGAGTTCTGCCGCCTGGGCAGATTTGTAGAGGACTTGTCGGAGGCGACGAAGGCCCAGAGATTCCGGAAGGGTTTGGTGAAGGAAGTCAAATCCTACACCAAGAACGCCCGCAGTACTACATTTGAGGAGATACTGGTGGACGCACTAGCTGCAGAGGATGACCTTGAGCTTAGGCTCAAGAGAGGGAAAGACCCAGCTGGGGGCAGCAGCAGCAGCGGAGGCCAGGCCAAGAGGCCTCACTTTCAGCACTAGCAGCCGAGGCATTTCAGCCGCTGCCGATTCAGCAGCAGTTCCAGCATCAGGCACCCAGGCAGACAGTCAGTTGCCCCTTCTGTAAGAAGCTAGGGCATGGATGGAATGAGTGCAGGAAGAGGCTCGGGAAGTGCCTTTTCTGCGGAGCAGCAGATCACCAGATGAGGGATTGTCCTAGGTCTGTGGGACGAACAGCTCAGGGAGGAGGAGCCGGAGCAGCAGCAGGCCAGCAGCGGGGACCAGCCCTGCCGACTCAACAGCAGAGGTTCGTCCAGCACCAGCAGCAGGCCAGGGGAGGCCAGTAAGGACGAGCTTACGCCATGACACTTGAGGATGCTCAGGCAGTAGGAGAGGTGCTAGCAGGTTCTGATCTTCTCGATTCCATTCTACCTTGTCTCATTATACCTATCCTGAAATTATATTCCATCTATTTATATCTGTTTCCTCATTGTTGATAAGTTTGATCTGGTGATTCGTTATGTTTGTTTTTCTTCTGAGAAAATCATATGGGCTAGGTCACCTCAGTTATGGGATCTAGAATCTTGATGGTCGTGTTAGTTGGCATAGTGAGGACATATAGTCAGATTTTGGATGTATTTTTCGGGTATGGGAATTTAAGGTTTTCGCCGTCGCATGCGACAATACGAAAATTTTAAATACCATGAACCTAAGGATACGTACCTTAGTCAAGGACTCTGTGATTATCGTAGCCATGCTCACTAGCACGACGAAGATTCTGAGTATCATGATTTTGGACAGACGCATATGACTATCTGACGGTATGTTTGAGACTTTGATTGTGGGGTGTATGACCTAGAAGGACTACTACCATTTTAATTTCGAGGACGAAATTTTTGTAAGGTGGGTAGGATTGTAACACCCAGTTTTTCAGAAGAGGGTAATTTTGAAATTTTGTAATTATAATTATTGTTTAATGGTATTTATTTCATGTTATGATTTTTAGTGATTTTTAATTATTTTTAAACTATTTAAATTCATGACTTATGATTTGGTGTCTTGCTAGTGTTCATTTCCAGACTGAGGGGTATTTTAGTCATTTTTATAATTTTAAGAATTTTTTTGGGATTATTATTTATTAAATAAAATTTATTATTATTAATTAGAATTTATGGGAATTTTTAGAATTTATTTTGGATTTATTTGGACTGGTTTGATTTTGGTCAGTTTTGACTCTTGTAGACTAACCTAGGAACTAACCATAGTTAGTTGAGCTTGGTTAGGTCAAGTGACCCTAGTCTAACCTAGTGTGACTCAAGTTAGTGGTTAGTGATTCATAGAACTAGAATTAGAATGTTAGAAATCATTTGATTTGGTGAATGGCTTGTGGTTTCACAAGTCATTATTGTGACTTAGCTAGATTGGACTCAAACCTAGCTCAACCCTAACCCAAGGCCAAGTGATCAGCCAAATAGCTGAACCTAGGGAATCCCCCCTATTTAATCCCTCCTAGTTTTTAGGGCTAGCCTCTTTTAGGGTTCTAGCTATTTTTCTAAGGAGAAGGTGAGTTGCATCTTTCAAAAATTATAACAAATCCAAATTAACTCCTTTTCCCTTCAAACCAATTCCATTAGAACCTAAATTTCTCCCCCTTGCTGTTGGAATTTATTATTGTGCAGGAAAAAGCAATTTGGGGGACTTTGGGGCTTGAGGAAATTCTCCCATTTAAAGACTTTTCTAGTCTTTGTGCATCTATAGGGATAACCTCCATTTCTCCATTAAATTCCTGTTTTAAATCATGTTAGGGAAGCCCTAGCCCTACCTCTACTGTAGGACAGCCTAAACCTAGGTTTTGGATTCGTTTCGTGTCCGTATCGGACACGTATCAACCTAGCATTCTAGGTGTTCGACCTATTGCCTGTGAGAACTCGATTTTGTTGTTTTTGATTTCTGTTTGAATAGGTTGGTAGATCGTGGTGTGCTCTTCAACTTTCATGAAGGGACCTTGGCCTTTTTGTGTCCGTGTCGGGTACAATCTGGTCTGGACACGCGTGCGTGTATTGGGCTTGGGCCTGTGCATTTCCCCTGCTACCCGTGGCCTCGTGCTCGAGGCACAGGCCACGTGGTGAGCTGAGTTTTGGCGTGGAGCTTGGGGCAGTGTCTGACACGACACCCCCCAAGTCTCGTGTCGCGAGGGAGCGTGTCGGGTGCGTGCGGACACGCGCACTGGTCACGCTGGCTGTGTTAGTCTGTGCATTCCAGTTTGAGGGATACTCTGTGTGGTTCGAGTTAAATATTTTAAATCATGGTTTAAATAATAATTAAGATCCTAATGTATAGTATTTAGTGTATGAATATTGTTTACATACTTTAGTTAGGTTTTTATGGATGGTTTTGGATTCGTATGGCAATGTGTATTGTTTTTTTTTCTGATACTCAAGTATACTGTCACTGTTAGGTTCAAGTCCATAAATTTCCAGTTTTACTTTGATTGTTCAAACAAATTGGATCCCTACATATCTTAATATCAGTTAATTTAGTGTTTGCATGGAAATTGGATGGTTTGGTTTTGAAAATGAGATTTTGGCCTAAGGAGTAGAGGCATTGTATGCTAATACATAATGTTGCTGTCAATTTTTCATTCCCAGTTTTGTTAAGAGAAATGAACTTGCAAATCCTTTTAATTCCATGTTTTAAAGCTAATGTTGCTGTTAGATTCCATGTTCTTAAATTGCAAAATCATGTATAACCTGTGGAGTGACTTCCCAGTTTGGTATCATCAGTTAAAAACCTGGAAATGATCTCAAAATTGCTCTTTCACTCTTAACTGTTTAGTATAGGTAGAATGTATAACCTGGGTGATTTTTCCAGTTTTGGCAAACCTGAGATTTACTAAGTTATGGTGTAAACTTGTGCATTGATTTGGGTAATATGGAGACCATGAACTGATTTCCTGCAAACACTCTTAGACACACACTTTTCCTTTGTGCACTGCCTATTCCTGCATACTTTTAGACATACTTTAGCACTGTTTGATAGCCATGAACTGATTCCTGCGTTTGTGTGACAGTTTCACACACACTTGTTCCTGTACAAAGTATTTCCTGCACACATTCTCCTTACTGTCACACCCTTAATTCCTGCACCTTACATTGTTGGCTGGTGTATTTTCCACACACCTATATACACATTTCCTCCTCACTGTGATTTTCTGCATTCCTCACTATTCCTGCATTGTAGACTAGTCCACACACCTTTCACTCTTCACTGATACTTAATTCTTGCATGATTCCTGCACTTGCCTGTACACACACTAGTTCACTAATTGATCACTGCCTTGCTATTACCTGCATACTCTTTGACACACACTCTCTTTGTCACACACACATGCTTTTCTCCCTATATTCATATCTGTGTATATATTATATATGTAGGAACATGATACATGTATATTTATATAGGTAATTATGTGTCTAATGTATAGGTTATACTATATATCTAAGAGTCTTATATATATGAATGTGTGTATACCATGTTTTATATATAAGTATATATGTGGGGTTTACATATAGATAGCCACATGTATATATATATATATATATATATATATATATATATATATATATATATATATATATATATATATATATATATATATACTAAAAAAAAAAAAAAAAAAATATATATATATATATATATATATATACTATGTGATTGTCATGTGTAGACCTAGATGCCATATAGATGGTGTGATGATTGGTTGACTTGTGTTATATAGGTTGTAAGGACTTGGTATGCTAGCATAGGCTAGTTTAGCATTATTTAGACTAGTATGGACTAGCTAGGCCTAGAATAGACTATCTAGACTTGTTAGACCTAGTTTGACCATGATTGACCTAGTTTGACTTCTAGGGTTGACCAAAGTTGACCAAGAGTTGACTTTGGCCTAGATTGACCTAGAATCATGTAGAATGCATAGTAGGACTCCATGTTACTATTTTGGACTTGTTGTGACTTGTGCTGTTCTGTTTAGGAGCCAGACACCACTCCTTGGACAGTACGATTCATATCGGACACTCAGATACAGGCGAGTACATTCTCTGATCATTTCATATCCTGCTTAGAATTATTACCTGCAGTAGATTACTTTACTTGTACTGTCACGTTGGTCACACGGATTGGTACTATATGGATCTCTACATGCGATGTTATCCCCCTCGGGAGCATCGGGTACATTGTGCTTGTGCGTTTCACTTACATCATGTACTCCTGTGCTTTCATTACATGTGCACTCCTGTGAATCTTGTACTCTCATGTTCACGGAGCCCCCATGTATACTATCATGTGCACCCTATATGGGCCCCCATGTGATATCCTGTGCAATAACATAACCTGTTTAGATCCTTGTGTATTGATTGGGGATACGGGAGAGTGCTAGTAGTCGTGTGAACAATTCCTTGTAGTGTAGATTCCTGTGCACCTCGACATCCTGTGCAAATCTGTCCTGTTCACATGTGCTATCTCGTACTCTGACTCACTAGCCACTGTTAGTTCTCTATGTATAGTAGATATCATATTACAGCTCTTTCTGTTTTACATACTGTTTTTCTTTCAGTACCTGTATCTTACCTTACTGCATGTTCATATTTTCTAACCTGCTATGAATTGTTGAGATGTACTGTGCTCGCTCCTGTCCTGACTGGACCTGTTGAAAATGTTACAGAGGATGAGGAGGAGGCTGGCCTAGACACCTATTATGGGGCAGCACTGGATGACACCTGTGAGCTGGACCCTCAGGAGGATCCAGCAGTAGCTGAGGACTTTTCCCCGACTGCCTAGACTAGATAGTTAGGCTTTTATCTTTATGTAGTTGGACATGTTTTAGCTAGACTTTTATGTGGAGATCAGTTTTGTATATATTCTTTATCTGAGACTTGTACTGCTGGGATTATCTTAGACTATGGTTTTATCTATTTCATTTCCTCGAGTTCTATTCATATCGTGCTATATCTTCCTTAGTTGTGATTGAGTTTCTTTTGCTATGTCACCCCCATTCGGGGAGTATAAACTGCTAGTTATATAATTGTTAGATGTTGTGACCTAGGACAGCGTTCTACCGCCGACTCTGCGGCGTAGGCTGGGCGTTGTTACGTTCTCGTACCCTCACAGTGGGTGCGGGTCGTGACATGGAGTCTGCCATTTTCCTGTCAATCGGCAATATATTGAACCAAGACAGCGGGAAGTGACGCTCCATCTGAGGAAAATGGATCGCCATCTCGTTGGAAGAAAAACTCTAACTTTCAGATATATCTAGAAAACTGGAGTTCTTCACAGTTAGGGCATCCCCAAAGAGAAACGCAGGCTTCAGATGTGTGCCCCTAGTTTCCCCGAGTTCATCATGCCCGAGAGAAAGAAGAAGGATTGGCTTCTGATATCCCTCAGCCTGCCCTCAGGTTAATCTTTAGTGATTTGGGCTGACACATAATCGACTACATGGTCGAACCTTACACCCACAGCAGATTAAGATTGACCAACCAGAAGCTCTCCCGAAGGATTGATCGACAACTTCACCGAAAAAGAAAAAAAAAGAAGTCAGAAGATAGCCAGAGAAAACCACTTAATATTTTCTGAGCTTATGCGGCTCAGTTAGGTGGGTTTTCATGCAGCCCAGTTCATAAGGTGCTTATGCCGTCATGAGACGTTTCTCATGCGGCTCAGTCGTGAGACGTTTCTCATGCGGCTCGGTTGTGAGACGTCTCTCATACGGCTCGGTCGTGAGACGTCTCTCATGCGGCTCGGCCATGAAGCAGCTCTCATGCGGCTCGATCATGAAGAAACCCTCATGCGGCTTGGTCATGAAGCATCTCTCATGCGGCTCCGTCATGAGACATCTTTCATGTGGCTCGGCCGTGAAGCATCTCTCATGCGGCTCAGTCATGAGACATCTTTCATGCGGCTCGGACATGAAGCATTGTAACCCCTCTTTTCAGAATTTTGCTAATATTTTTATTTATTTATTTGAATTAAATGGTGATTTTTAGAGTTTTATAAATAATTATTTAATTAATTATTATGGTAAATGATTTTAGCCATGATTGAGTTTTGGAGTACAAGGCGGTTAGAAATCATGGCACGGATAGCATGGTCGTGTGCCTTGACTAGTGTATTAGTCCTGGTAGGGAAGGCCAAGCCATAGTGATGTCCTAACTAGGAAAACCAGGCCAAGTTGCGACTCAGCCCTTACCGAAGTTTTATTTATTTATTATTTATATTATTGAGTTTTTAGGGAAAACCGGTTATACCATTTTAGCTCGGACTGGACCGAACTGAGCCCAAGCCCATATAGTCATGCGACATGTCCAATGACATTCGTGTTGATAGAATTTTGGTATGAGGGTGTTGTATTTCGTGTTAATGATTTAATGAATATTTTCTAAAATATTCGTTAATTTAAATATTGTAAATATCATCATTGGTAGAAAATGGGTCCTGGTACATTTTGGGATTTTTAGACAGTATATAATGGTATATACACCATTATTGATTTATTATATTTTGTTATTAATATTATTATTATTTATTTTTATTATCAATATTACTGAGGTCATTATTATATAATAATATTATTATTATTATAGGTTATATTTATATCGTTATTAAATAAATGTTATTAATATCTTCATATTTATATAATTAGACTCTACACTAGAAAGAGATGCTATTGGGATTTATTTAGATTTTAGGGGTATTATCATATAAGTATGTATATGAACTAATAGATACATATTTATATGACAAGCTATATACATATAGGAATAGATATATTAATAATAAAATTATTGAACTGATAACTCCCCAAATCAGCCCAGGGCTAGGTGAGCCCGAACTCCCCCCACAGGCCCGCTCTGCCAGGCCCACGGCCTATTAACCCAAAAGCCCAGCTATCCCTCTTAAATTCTCCAACAGAACCTAACCGAGCGGAGGAGCTCGTATTCACAGCTGAGAAAGGGAAACGCATACAAAAAAAACTCTAAAACCCTAAGTCCCCAACTACGCCCCAGCCTTCCCCTTTCCTGGGTGCATCCCCGCACGTGTGCGCACGGCGGAGAGCCACCGCCGGCACGACGAGGCCGACGGTCACGCGCGAACCAGCGCGTCAAGCAGAGGATCAGCAACAACAGCTTCGCTGTGAGGTATGTCTCTTCGTAGAGTGATTTTTTCGTATCTAATCAATCAAATTGTGAATCGTTTAGTCCACTGGATAGACACCATAACCGCCTCGAAACTCTTGTAATTAGATTTCGTATAGGATGCACGACCAGTCCTTGAGATAAACACGAAGTCGGGCAAAAACCTGTAAAAAACAGGACCCAGAGTTAATCTAAAACCCCAACTTAGAAGGCAGTTAGTGGCCAACCCATTAACAGATTTTGAAAACTATTTGATGTCAGGCCTAGACTACCTATAGGGCTTGGAATCCCTTTTTGTAGAATCAGATTTCGTCGACTGTGCGTCGAGAAATCGGATTCCCAAATTGGCAAAAAACCCGTTTTTAAAATATTAAAATAATTGAAAAACTCTTCGATACGACGTACGTCCCGCCAATCCGGGCGACGTGGTCGCAAACCGAAAGCATCGAAAGATGCGTAACGGCTTCGTGGACGTGTGGGCTTTGACGGAATTCAAATTGGTCGTGTGTGCGCGACGAATTTGATGCGTATTCGTCGAAATTCATCGTATCGGCCTCTGTGCAAATTTTCCAATTACTTTGTGCACGCTCGTCAGATCGAGATTAAACTTACGCCAGCAGGACCATATCATTTTTTTGGTCCTATATGCCAAGTTTTGTTCGATTCTGAGACAGTTGATTGGATCGCCGTTTTGCGGGCCCCACGGTCCGAGTTAACGGGCAATTTTGTTCACGGCCTGCCGGAATCCAACTTAGGACATACGGTTGGGTTCGTATCATCAAAATGAATCCGTAGACATGTAGTTTAATGACTTTAGAGACCATTGACTCTAACACACTTTTTGGTGAAAAGCGGGTCCAACGGCGGACACTGTTTTGACCCGAAATTACCGTTTTGCCTCTGTGTCCAGAATTGGACTTAAGGACAGGCAATCCTAGCTAATTTGACTATTCTGAGAACATTGGTAATGTTTATTTCAGCTTTCAGGGACTGTTGTATGAGTTTTGACTATTGTGGCATACTGACTTGTTTGGATCATCGTTTTCACCGGCAAAGGACCACAGGCGAGTACAGTTTATTGTTTGTTTTTAGTATTGATCTTTACTATGCATCAGTGTTTAGTCGATATATATGTGATTTTAGTTTTATGTTGATTTTGTTCCTTGTTGTGTCGGGAGGGTGAAGTACCAACGATGTGTGATCTGACCTTAGACAGTGTAGACAGTGTAGACAGTTATTTATTATTGCAAAGATGAAAGTATAGACAGTAATTTGTTATTACAAAGTAGACAGTATAAACAGTAATTTATTATTGAAAAGTAGACAGTGTAAACAGTGATTTCTTTATTATATTATTCAATATAGACAGTGTAACTTTATACAATGTAGACAGTGTAACTTTAGACAGTGTAGACAGTGTAACTTTAGACAGTGTAGATAGTGTCGTGTAATTGTCCCGAGACCGATCACATATCAAAGGTATTTCAGTCAGTCGGTGAGTATTGTCTTTATTTACTGTTTTTCTTTGTTTAGTTTTATTTGTCTTTGTGTTATTTTACAAATCATATGTCTAAAGGCTAACCTCTGTCGTATAGTCATTTTCATATATTGGAACTGCATTCAGTGAATTGTACTCGTTCTATTCCTGACTAAAAACCAATATTTTTCAGGTTTGCCGTGGATTCACTTAGCATGGGGAGTTCGGGTGTACTTGCAGACAAGAGCCTAGAAACTAGCTAGATAGCGGAGTTGTAGTCATTCCAATATTTGTACAAGTTTTTATTTTTCTGCAAATGTAAAACTTGTGATCATTATAAATTAAATTAATTATGTGAATGAGCATTATTTGTGATTTTGATCTTCATGGCCGTGACAGCGTTCTACTGCCGATACTGCGGCGTAGGCTGACAGAGGCGTGTAAACCGATTGACAACACTTCGGGTTTCGTACTGCCTAAAAGATAATGGCGACTCTTGGAATTCTATCCCCTTTCATGTAAAAGACCGCTCCGAATCATCAAACTAAATCTAAAATTTAATGCCGACTCTGAGGATTCTATCCAAAAGACGGCTTTAAATTATCAAAGCAAATCAAAAATAATTAATGGGACGCCTACGTGGTACGAGATCAGTATGCGGCCAGAGAAGCCTATGCGTCATGAAAAGCTTATGCGGACATACCTATGCTTCTTATTCAAAGTATTTCAATTTTACAAATTGAAAACTTTGAAGGGGGTCTTGTAGAAGCATGGATTTTTTATGTGGCCCAAAAGCAATATGGAAGCTTCATGCGGCTCAAAACCTGGGGAGTTTTATGCGGCTCAAAATCACTGGGAGCTTCATGCGGCTCAAAAAGCTTCATACGACCCATAAATAGCAGGAAACCTTATGCGGTTCGAAATCAGCCTAAACAGCTGGCCATAATTACTCTGACATAAAGGCGACAGCTCTGACAGAGATGATGGCTCTAACATAAATCGTCATGCTATCTGGCACAGTTCACAAATTCCAAATAAGATTCTTTATGCGGATCGCCTATGCGACCTTCATGCGGCTCAGTCATGAGACAACTCTCATACGGCTCGAGCATGGATAATCTCTCATGCGGCTCGGTTATGAGACGTTATTCATGTGGCTCGGTCATGAGACGTCCTTCATGCGGCTCGGTCATGAGACACTCTTTATGCGGCTCGGCTATGGGACAGTCCTTCATGCGTCTCAGCCAGGATACATCCTTCATGCGGCTCGGTTATGGGACAGTCCTTCATGGGCTCATCCAGGATGCATCATTCATGCGGCTCGCCACAGAGTAGCAGTTGAGACGCGTGGCAGAAATTGACTAAGTCTTAACAGTTCGGATTTAGTACAACAAACAGATCATGAACAATCTTAACCAATTCCCAGCTGCCCACTTTTCAAGGCACAGTTACAAGGATGTAGCCCAAAATTAGCTACGTAGCTGTACACCCCATTACTTATGAATTCCTATAAATAGCAAGGTACTATTTCCTTGCATACACACAGACACACAGAGAGATATACACACCCGGGCAGAGAGAGAGCATTTCTTCACCGGAGCCGAGGTTGCTTTCGATCGTCCAAGGAGTAAGGCAGAGTTGACTGCACTTTCCCGAGCCTCTACCGTCACCCCCCAGAATCTAAACTAAACAATTGTACTTAGATTGCTTTTCCTAGGTTTTTTTCATAGGCGCAGTTTTATACAAGCGAGTTTGTAATTGTGAGTCAAAGTTCAGTCCTCCTATAAAACTGTTCTGTTCTACGACAATCAATGGAAAACAGCGATGACAGGACAGCAGCGCACTGTCGTTACTTATTTAAATTATCGAGACTGTGGGTTCACTGCAGCCAGCAGCGCTCTGGCGTGTCATAACCCCTAAGTTGAAATAATTTCAAGTAAGCGTGGGTGATTGAACATTATCAAAATTATGTCTTGGTCGTCTTATTTCATCCTTGAGTTGTTATGTCAAGATTAGATAGAGTTGATAGGGTATTCGTTACCGCAACATAGCTTGAGTTGTGGAACTAAGGGCTTAATGCAGCTAGCTGTACACTGGCGAGGCATATATTCTCGATAAAATGACTTTCATTATATTTACAAGTTTCGAATACTATAGAGACTACGTCTTATTGGCATATAACTATTAAGTTTTCTAATAGATTTGTGCTTACTCCTAGTCACAATTTTCTCAATACACCGGTAATTCTTCCTTCCTTTCTTATCCCTCTATTTTTAGATTGTCATCTTTTAATGAAACTTCGACAGGGTTCCTAAGCTTATTTAGATTTTGATTCTAAACTCGTGCCTAAATAATTGTGGATAAATATCTTATGCATATCGAAACAATTTTTTCATCCTTGAACAATTTTGATCATGACTAGACTCCTTTAATTATATTTCGATCAAGTCAATTCGTATCCTTTCCTAGGTTTGATTCTATGATCATACCTACACAATCGTTCGTGTTAGAACAATTTCAATTGGATCATCCTTAAATACTTTTGATCACGACCAAACTATTTGATTCTATTTCGATCGTGTCAATTCGCCTGTCATCCTAGAATTCAATTCCACGATCATGTCTAAATAATTTTGTTTAACTAGTTATTCGTACCAAGATGATTTCAATTTTGATCGACCTTAAACCATTTTATCAAGACTAAATCATAGCTAAAGTTATACATTCGTTCCAACTACGGTCATGACTATTTTGATCATGATCATGCTCGTGCCAACTTCTTATTTTCACCATACTTGGATGACTTGCACGATTAGCCTTGATCATGACTGCACCTTAAATTCGACTAAAATCCTTTTTAGATTTCATTAAGAACTTGGTCATTTCTTAAAAATCTATTAATGACTCAACCATGCTGACCATAGATTGGTCGTGCCTAACCATTTCAATCATGACCGTTCTTAAAAATGTTTGGTTGTCAACTAGACCATTTGACCGAATATTGATCATGCCAAATCACACTCTCCTTTTGTCTATTATCTTTATCATTTTGAGCATATCCATGGTTACGCGTGAATAATTAGATCATGAATCATATCACTCCCTTGATTATACCATTCGTCGTTTTAATCGTATCAATTAAAATTTGGTTTCTTGATTATTCTTCATATTCGTGCCTAATCGTGCTCTTTGAAATTTTGAAGACAAAATATTCTAATGTGGGTAGAATTGTAAACCCATATCCCTGCTTTCAAACGTTTTATTTTATTTTATTTTAATAAATCTTTAGAAAATAGAATTATTTGTAACCACTATCAAATATATTTTGATGACAACAAAATTTTTGTCAAACTATTTTGGATTAGAATTTATAAATTATCGTTTAAATTATTTGCTAATATTAATTATCAATTAAATTCATTTTGTTATATTATAATTACTTTGATTCAGTCTTGGACTAACAAAGATATATACTGTTTAAATAATATATACCATATTTTCCAAGTCATTTGATAAACATATTATTCATTTAAATTTTTATTGTATTATATTTAGATTCGATCAAATGCACTTTCAATATTTTAATAAAACCTTGAATTATTTTTAAAATCATTATGGATTCATTTTGATTTGATAAGCCCAATATTTATTTAAATCTTAGAAAGATTTTATCATCCGAGTCCTTAAATTCGAGGAAGAATCATTCTAGAGTGGGTAGGTCGTAAGCCCACATTTCGTTTTCTTACATTCTCTATTTAGTTTATTTTAGTTTAATTATTTTCCAAATGGGAAAATAATTTTTATTCTATTTCTATTTTACATATTTTGAAAAAAAATATGAGAGATTTGCAACATTTTAGAAGAGATTTTATTCATAGATTATTTGAATTACTATTTTATCAAGAGTTACGTTAAATTCAAATTACTACTATATTATTTTAGAAGATATTGTACTCGTCGAAAATATACAGCTGTAAGTATCTAAATTGTTCTTAATAATATTTTGACTATTGATTTTAATACAAGAATTATTTAAAGTAATAGGTATTATTTTAGACAATATTTTATGATTGATTTGGAGTATGATTTAGTCAAATCCCTATTTCCCAAAACCACCCCAACCATCCAAATCCCTATCCCTAATTCCAAAAATAAATTCCACACCCATAACCCTAGATTCCCTTTTTCGGATTCTTAGAAAATTTTATTCATCTTATTTATTCACATACTTTCTTTGCCGGGGTTGAAGGCAGATTTCGTCGATACTTTGTTTGTGATTATTTTCCTTAGCAAACTTGCTTCAAAATTAAAAATTAAGAGCATTTTAGGACTTTTAGAGTTTCAAACACTTTCTTTCTATTTTATTTATTTTATTCAATCAATTTATTTTGACATAAATTTCTACTACCTCTCACCAACCTACCAAGTCTGAATACCCTGGTATTCCTTAAATTCGAGGACGAATTTATTTTTAAGGTGGGTAGATTTGTAGCTCCCCTGCCCAAATTTTTTTTAAATATTTTTATATATTATTTATTTCATTTAAATATGATTTTTAGAATTTTATAAATAATTAATTAGTTAATTATTATAGTAGATGACTTTAGCCATGGTTGAGTTTTGGAGTACAAGACGACTAGGAATCATGGCACGGATAGTGCAGCGGCGTGCCTTGACTATTGTATTAGCCATAGTAGGGATGGCCAAGCCATAAGTGTGTCCCAACTAGGAAAACCAGCCCAAGTTGCGACTTGACCTCTATAAAGAATTTAATTAAGTTATTTATTAATTTAATGACTTGTAGAAGACCCGGTTGTGTTGATTTAGCTAGGACAAGACCCGAACCGAAACCGAGCCCTTGTAATCTTGTAGTGAGGCCAAAGACGTCCATGTAGACCTATATATTGCATTTATTAATTTTGATTGTCCAAATAGGCATTTCATATATAAAGAATTTATATTATATATATAATATATATTTTATTGTTATTAAATTTATATTCTATTTTAGAAATAGGATGAACACCATATTTAGTTACCCTTGCGCAGTTGGCAATATCTAGGCTATACCTGTAATTTCAAGTACACCTATCATTGAATTACTGTATTTTGTTCTCCTATATTTTGTATTATTATTTTTAAGACAAATTATGTGTATATATACGCAAATAATTATTATTGGTTATCTCTATTTTTGATAATAAATATATTTTATATCGGTGTACATATTGTTATAATACCCTATACTAGGAAGATTTAATATTATGATTTTTCATAAAAAATTGGAAGTATTATATATATATATATATATATATATATATATATATATATATATATAAATATATATATATATTATATATATATATATATATATATATATATATATATATATATATATATATATATATATATATATATATATATTTAAGGAGAACCTTTTAATGAATGAAAGCCTACTACTGCTCGGATCCCACAAGCGAGAACCGGGCCAAAAGACAAACAGGAAACAATGAAACTAACAAAAGAAAACAACAGAGCGCGCTGCCCAACGGAAGACGCGGGGCCCGAGACACTCCAAAATTCAAACGTTCAAACAGCAAACACGCAACCCGGAGAAAAAGAGGGGAGGGGGGCACGTGGCAGCCCTACGCGCGTCCCGAGGGGGACTGATCCTGGCACAGTGCTCGAAGGGGGCGCGTCCCGAGGGAGCAACCCACGTGCAAGCCGACGGGGGGAGCGCTGCCCACGACGAGTCCACGGCGAGTCCACGGCGGTTGGGACGGAGGGAGACGGCGGAGGGGAGTGCCGGCCAACGGAAGGAGGAGGGCACGGCGAGCAGTCACGACGCCGGAGAGGCCACGGCAGGCCACTACACCGGGCCCAAGGGTGGGTGGCTTTCCCACTGCCCGAGGAGGGACCCGCAATCCAAAGCAGCGCACTGCACGAGGAGGGCACGATGTCCAAGGCGGGCGTGCAGTCCAGGGGAGGGGAGGGGCCGGGGCCAGCGCGGCTCCCACGCGGACCGGAGCAGAGGGAGCTCCGACGAGGGGTCGTCGATTAGAGCAGTCGACGAGCAGGGGCTCCGGCGAGGGGTCGTCGAGCAGGGTTCGACGACCGGAGGAGCGCCGAAGGGGCGATCCCAGGAGGGATCGGGGGCGGCTGAGGGGAGGAAGAGGGGGTCTTGGTCGCCGGCGGGCAGAGGGGGGGAGGGGGGGCGGCCGGCCAAGGAGAGGGGGGCCCTACCCCCGCTAGGGTGGTTCTCCGGCAGTGACGGAGAGAGCGTCGGAGGCCTTCACAAATGGCGAGGCGAGGAGGGGACCGCGCTGACGCAGGAAGCGAGAGGCTGGCCGGCGCCGGCGACTGCGTGGCCACACGAGCCCACGACGGAGGAAAAGAGGAGAGCGCCACCGCCGACGAGTGAGGCGGTTCCGGCGCCATGGAGAGGGCTGGACCGCCATGTGGGGCTACGGCGGTGAGGGAGGAAACCGGCGCAGGGGGGGCCGGGCCGCCGGGAGATGCAGCCGGGGGGCTGACGGAGGACGGAGGAAGGGCGGGAACGCCACGAAGGGCTACTACCTGGCCGCCAGGGAAGAGAGAGGGGGGGGCACTTCCTGGCCGCCGGGTGGGGGAGGGGACGGGTGGACGGCCATCGCCGGAGGAAGACGGAGGGCGGGGGTCATCCCAGGTCCGCCGGAGGGCACAGCCGGAGGGCGAATGGATGACGTGGCCGAGTAAGGCCACCGCAGGGGGCGGGCGAGGGGGGGCGCACCGGAGCGGAGAGAGGCTGGCCTGGCGAAAGGCCCGAGCCCGGCGGAGGGATGGCCGGAGGGGGGCCGTGGGGGGCGGGCGGAGGGCATGGCCGCCTACGCCGAGCCCGACGTCGCCGAGGACGGTGGCGACGTGGCCGCGGAGAGTCGACCTGGCTGAACCCGGACAACCACGGTGGGGGGCCTCCCTGGCAGAGCCCGGACAACCACGGTGGGGGGTTCCAAACGGGTCCCGGCCGTCCAGGGGGGAGGGGAAGCCTCCGGAGGGGACGAACACCGCGAGGGGCGCCACCGGGCCGAGCAGCCCGAGCGGCCAGCCCAGCCACCAGACCCCCAGCGGGGAGGTGGGCGGAGAGACGAGGAGCGGGGCAGACGCCTTCTTCCTGCGAGCCCGATCCATTTATATCTATCATATATATATATATATATATATATATATATATATATATATATATATATATGTGAGTTGTGTATATATATAAATATATATAATATCATAATAGGATATATTGTATAAATTATTGTATGTACTTATTGCATTTATGTATATAGATATGGTACACATGTATATATATAATTGTATATATATATAGGTATATACGTATATATTTATACCCACACATATACATATATATTAGAATAAATAAGAAAACCACACCCAAACAAATTCTCCACAAGCAAAGCCCAAACCAATTAGCAATCCCAGCCCAACTAAAGCACCCCAGACCCGAGCCCATCTTCCTGAAGCCAAGCCGAGCGATTTTTCATATATGTATATATAAACATAACAGAGAAACCGAGAAAGATCGGAAGAATACTCATCCAAAAACCCAAACCCTAACTCGAAGACACGTCCCTGGAGGCCTCGACTGTGCGCGCCACCCTGCGCATCACCACCATGTGCCACCGCGAGCCGCTGTCGCCGGTCGGCCAGGCGCGAGAACCAGCCTGCGAGCGGACACAACAGCAGTAGCATGCAGCCTTGGGTTGATTTCGCAGTGACAATTTGTCGCGTAAATTCGATCATTTTTCGATCATCCTTCGCAGGTTTGTCGACAACCCTACCAACTTCATATTCCAATAAATAGATCAGGATAGAACCTATTACAAATCCATGGAAAATCGAACCAAAGTTCGGTAAAAACCTGTTCGAAAATAGGACAAATAACAGTCCATATATCTACATTTGAAGATCAATTCTGATCGATCTAATGCCAGATTAGAAATTCTACTTGAACACAATTATAGAAAACATATAGGGCTCCAAAACCCAATTCGTAGAAGTCGATTTTATCGACTACGTGTCGAGAAATCGAATCCCAAAGTTTACCAAAAACCTGTTTTAAAAATAATAAAATTCTTCGATACGACGTACGTCCTACCAATCCGGGAGACGTGGTCATGAACCAAAATCAGCGAAAGGTGCATATCAGCTTTGTGGACGTGTGGGCTTTGATAGAATTTAAATTGGTTGCGTGTGCGCAACGAATTTGATGCGTATCCGTCGAAATTTACCGTATCGGCCTCTGTGCAAATTTCATAATTAATTTGTGTGCGTTCATCAGATCGAGACGAAACTTACGCCAACAGGACCATATCATTTTTCTGGTTTTGTATGCCAAGTTTGGTCCGATTCTGAGATAGTTGACCGGATCGCCATTTTGTGGACCCCACGGTCCGACTCTACGGGCGATTTTGTGTACGGCTCGCCGGAATCCAATTTTGGACATACAGTTGGGTTCGTATCAGAAAACCAAACCTGTTGACATATAGTTTGATCACTTTAGAGACCATAGACTTTGGCACGCTTTTCGGTACAAAGCGGGTCCAATGACGGACACTGTTTTGACCCGAAATTATCGTTTTGCTCCTGTATCCAGAATTGGACTTAAGGACAGGCAGTTCTAGCTAATTTGACTATTCTGAAAATGCTGGTAATGTTTTTTTCAGCATCCGGAGACTTCTGTATGTGTTGACTGTTGTGGCTCACTGAGTGGTATAGTATTATCGGTTTTACCAGCACTGGACCTCAGGCGAGTACATCTCTGATAGTTTTTATATCTGATTATCTCTATGAATCATGTACGTAGTAGTGTTTTACATTGATATTCCATTAGTTCTTGATACAATGTTACACAAGATAGTAGTTATGGATTTTTTACATGTTGTTCGTGACTAATCTATTATCGGGTTCGTGACCTGTTCGGATCCATGAGTACTGGTCGGACGGGGAAATACTCTAGACATGTAAATAAACCCAAATTATTCGTGGCCAATAGCAGTCACACACTTCATGTGCGGCGTGCCGGATCTTATTTGTGCCTAATAGTAGTCGAACATTTTATGTACGGGGCACCGAATTTACCCTTAGTTGTTTACATGTCGAAGTAGTATTTCAACTCACTAGATAGGTACAGTGTCTGGTTCTACAGTATATATTACTGGCTACAGGTCTTCTCTGTTTTAGTACTCACTTGCCTTGTTCACCATGTTCAATTTCTGTCATGATTCTAAACTTGTCTTTTCGTCGTGTATTTCATTATTATTTACGGGTTTATGGATTTTGTCATTTATTGAATCTGTTATGAGATTGTACTCATTCCATTCCTGACTAGAAACCAATATTTTTTAGGTTAGCCGCGATCACTCTTAGCCTTGGGAAGGCTTGGGTATGCTGAGGTCAACCTAGATAGTTGAATTAGCTGTCTTTTCTATTTTTGAGACATTGTATATTCTATCCAATATGAAGTTGTGAAACCATGTAAATTGTAAACTTGATTTAATAATGTGAATGAGCAATAAATATATATTTTGTGATTTTGAGCATATTGGCCATGACAGCATTCTACCGCCGACTCTGCGGCGTAGGCTTGCTTGGACACGTCTCGTATCCGAAAAGCGGGTACGGATCGTGACAGGTGCAGTGCACAGTTGCCACGCCAGATAATACATGTTCTTGAACTTATCTTGGCTAAATCCATAAAATGTTTCCAAGCTAACTTTTTGTGAAGTACAAGAGAAGAGGTCAATCAAATGCATATTATGTGGTTCAAGTAGAATTAGAGAAACGTATGTAACCATGATACCATCATCTGAAATCCTACCTCGCCATTATTTCTCTGGCTGCAAAGACTCTTGATTCCGTAATATAAGGATATATATACTTTCTCGAACTTTTCCTGGACCCATCCATGAGGCATTTCCAACAATTTACCGAAAATGAATGAGAAGAATTACTCAAGAGGTCAATAGGGAAGAGTTTATTCAATTCATAGGAAAGATGGAACACAAAGGCAATCACGTCGAGAAAGAAGATGATGTGAGAGCAATCATGTTGGGGAGTCCTACAGAACCTATAATCTTAGTTGTGGATGTATCATCAAATCTTATTTCTTAATTTGTCACAGTCTTGTAGTAGTACACCTATCCTAAGTACCACTACGACTTCGTATGCTTACAAAGACGAGACCTGCATGGGCTACCACAAAAATATGTCACGAACCGCACCCGAATATTCGGGCACAATTACGTAGGCCACACCCAACCTCCGCAACAGTATCGGTGGTAGAACGTTGTCAAGTACTAGTAAATATCTACAACATCTAAATGATCTATAATAAGAATACGTACTCAAATCACATGTGACTAAGGTAGATATGAATAAGGAAGATAATAGTAACTCTATATCAAACAGAAACTACAAATGATCATACATAACATAATTGTATAGGAGACAAATCTGATAACAAAAACACAAATCTAGATAAGGAATAATAGCCTAGAGCTCCCAGGAGACAACTCATGGTCTATGGTATATCGAGATCTGTCTCAGCTAGCATCGTCATGTAGTCCTAGAATGTGGGGCATAGCAACTCCTAAAATTTTGGTTATCCAGTCAGGATTGGAGCGAAGTACAACCCAATAGTAGTTCCAATTAATTGACAAAAACTATAAAGTAGTGATAAAGAAAATGCTATATATGATGAAGAACAAAACTGATGCAATAAAAGTAACGAAAAGAGACAGGCAATATAATCTATAGTTCGTAATTAGTACGAGCAAGAAATAAAGGGAAACTATAATATTAGGGGTAGAGTAATGTAACCTATGAACTGAATATAAAACTATAATATACAATATGTTTTGAGATACCAAATAGATATATGATCGGCTTGGGGGATTCAATGATTTACACTAAGGAAAGCTAGCTCAACCATACGTGAAGTGCATGATTAGCTAGTAGCCGATGATTTACACTACTTACCGATAGTTCTTAATCACATACCTAACTAGTATTTCCCCCGCCCCAACTGATATGATGGATCCAAATATGACACATTACTAGCCAATGTATCCAATGTTATCCAATATTCTAGTGTTATGCAATAATATCCAATATTATCCAATACCAACGAGAACAGTATCTGATACCATTGCAATGAGTTAAGGTAACATCTCATGACTGAAGATCCAATAACAATACCAATCCGTGTACCATCGTGTCAAGAATCATAAGTAACATTTCTAAATACTTGAATTATAGTAGTAATCAAATAATAAAAAATATCAGAGAATGTACTCGCCTGCGGTCCTGACCAACAAATGTGAATGGAGGCCCAAAGTGGAATCACAAACACCTAAATATGAGATTCTAAAGTTAACTAATGCTTTAGTATGTTAAACAAAGATACCTAAAATAAAATATGCATTCTAGGTCAACTATAGGTCAATACTAGGTCTTTGTGGTCAAACTAGGTCAATTGCAATTTCAGTGATGTGAGATCACTGGAATCGACTGATCTCAGTTTCGACGCACGGATTCCTAGATACGAACATGAATAGGAATTAATTATAATTAAGGGTGATACATAAGGAAAAATCTATAGACATCGTTGGATGATGAAACAAACATCACCAAAATGTCCGGAATGGTCAAATTAGCTAGAATAGACTACCAATAAGTCTAATTTGGACACAAGGACAAAATGGTAATTTCGAGTCAAAATGATGTTCATCGTTGGACCCACTTTGCACCGAAAAATGTGTAAAACCCCTAAATTTTTGGAAATATTTTTTTTTTGCTTGTTATTTAAAAAGACTTAAAAATGAATTTATTCAATTTATAATTTTTTTATAATTATTAAAAATGACCTTAGCCATTGTTGAGTTTTGGAGCACAAGACGACCATGAATTTTGTAACCCCTCTTCCCAAAATCTTGAGAATATTTTATTTTAGTTATTAAATATGTATAGGTAGCAACCTTAAAGTCCATATACTAGTTAATGGTTATGTTTGGTGGGCCTAAAACCCTACCCAATGTGAGCCATGCCCACACCAAAGTTTTTCTAAGCCAATACCTATATAATAAAATGCTCTGGCCTTGTGACCATATGTATAGTTATAAAATGGTATATTTTTAGGCTTTATACCATTTATAGGTAATGGATAATTCTGCATGCTTGGTATAAACCAAATTATCTAACATCCTAATTATAACAAGAGTTGACCAATGCACAACCTTGTTTATCTCTAGAGCCCTTTAGTTACACTACTACCTTTACTCACACATAGACCCAAGAGGAGCCGACCCATATCATTTTCCCAAAATTTACTAGGCCTATGCCCAAGCCCAACCAGGCTAGCCGAATACTTCCCATGTATATATAAACACATCATACGGGAAAAACCCTAACACTCAATGCAGCCATCACTTTATTTTATTGCCTCCTTCTTCTCATTCCCCAGGCTAAGCACCGCCACCACCATGGCCATCACTAAGTTTGACCTCACCAACATGAAAAGCGGCCGTCGTTCACACGCTATTACGGTTCGCCTCCATGCGCGAGCCTGGCTAGAATAGAGCATGCCACGTGTACCCACATCTGCAGTGTAGACCATCCGGCCGAACCAGCACAACAACTCTTTCATGTCTCGTCTTTGATCCCTTGCAAGCCCAACTACCACACTGCCCCTGGATGCATTTCTCGTCCGAGCTCGTACGACACCTCGTCGAGATGCCGCTAGACAATATTCTTCTTGCTGCTGTGTTAAATATGGGCTAGACAATATTCTTCTTGCTAAAGATACTTTAGCTTGGAAGCTGCTTACCCATCAAGTACACTTGCATGAGAATTGATTGCCAGCAAGAAGAAGTTTGGCTTTTGATACTAAAGTATAGGTAATTTCTATAAACCACCCTCCTTTTCATATTATTTTAATAGTGAACCATTAGAATAGTTAATTTATAAATATATAGAGGGAGGAATTAGAGTGCAGTACTTTACATAAGGAGAGAAGAAATTCTCCCTCTTACAGCACAACATTATTGAAGTGGTATTTTGTATTTACACCCTTCTAATGTTCTCTATCTACATCTAACCCCCCATCTTCCTATTAATCTCAACTAATTAATATTTCATTTAAGAAAAGACTAGATTCTTTATTTCTATTTCCAAGGTATCATGATGGCATCAGTTTCTACAGCATCATGTAGCATTAGAATAGATACTTACACATACGCCCCGATATTTGACTTTAGACATCATATTCCATAAATTGATAAATTACAGGCTTAACCAATATTTAACTAGGAACCTAGTTAATTAGTCATATAGTACAATCAATATACTATTATGTAAGTAGAGTAACTAATTGCAGATTAAAGAAGAGTCCTCTTTCATCCTGTGCAAACGTTTTAATATAGGTAATTTACTCATTAGACCCTTCAAAAATATATAATTACAATTCTATTCTAAAACAAAAATTCTATATCCAAATTATTTCAATTACTTTATGTATGTTTGACAGATCGAGATAAAACATGCACCAACAGGACTGTCCCATTTTTTTGGTCCTGTATGCCAAGTTTGGTCCGAATCTGAGACAGTTGATCGGATCGCCGTTTTGCGGGCCCTACGGTCCGTCTCAACTGGCGATTTTATGCACGGCCTATCGCAATCCAAAATTGGACATACCATTGGGTTCGTATCATCAAAACGAATTCGTAGACATGTAGTTTGACGACTTTAGAGACCGTTGACTGTGGCACACTTTTCGGTGCAAGGCGGGTCCAACGGCGGACACCATTTGACCCAAAATTACTGTTTTGCCCTTCTGTCCAGAATTGGACTTAAGGACAGGCAATCCTAGCTAATTTGACTATTCTGAGAACATTGTAATGTCTATTTCAGCATCTGGAGACTGTTGTACGGGTTTTGACTTTTGTGGCACACTGAGTCGTTTGGACTATCGGTTTCACCAGCAAAGGACCACAAGCGAGTACAGTTTATTATTTGTTTTCAGTATTGATCTTTACTATGCATCAGTGTTTAGTCGATAGATATGTGATTTCAGTTTTATGTTGATTTTATTCTTTGTTGTGTCGGGAGGGTGAAGTACCAACGATGTGTGATCTGACATTAGACCGTGTAGACTGTGATTATTATTGCTTTAGACCGTGTAGATCGTGATTATTATTGCTTTAGACCGTGTAGACCGTGATTATTATTGCTTTATACAGTGTATACCATGATCATTATTGCTTTTTACAGTGTAGGTAATATTTTATTATTACTTTATACAATGTAGACCGTGTAACTTTATACAGTGTAGACCGTGTAACTTTAGACAGTGTAGACCGCGTCGCATAATTATTCCGAGACCGATCACATATCAAAGGTACTTCAGTCAGTCAGTCAGTGAGTATTTTATTATATTTCATTTTCTGTTTAGTTTTACTCTGTCTTTCTTCATTTATTGTATAAATCATATGTCTAAAGGCTAACCTCTGTAGTATAGTCATTTTCATATATTAAAACTGCATTCAGTGAATTGTACTCGTTCCATTCCTGACTGGAAACCAATTTTTTCATGTTAGCCGTGGATTCACTTAGCATTGGGAGATACGGGTGTACTTACAGACGGAAAGCCTAGAGACTAGCTAGATAGATGAGTTGTAGTCATTACAATATTTGTACGAGTTTATATTTTTCTGCAAATGTAAAACTTGTGAATATTGTAAGTTAAATTAGTTTTATGAATAAGCATTATTTTATTTATTTGGATCATCTTGGCCGTGACAGCGTTCTACTGCCGACTCTGCGGCGTAGCTTGGATACATCTCGTATCCGAAAAAAAAGGGTGCGGGTCATAACAAAATTTGGCATGGAAGATGTAGCAGTGTGCCTTGACTAGTGAACTAGCCATGCCATGGGAGACCTAGCCATAGTTTTGTCCAAACAAGGAAAACCAGGCCAAGTTGTGCATTAACTCATTTAAATTATTTTTATTTAGATATTATTTTATATATTGATTTTTGAATGACCCGGTTTGTCCAATTCAGCCCAAACTGGGTCTGAACCAAATTTAAGCCCATATAGGCATGTAGTCTGACCAAGGTGGCCATGTAGACATATTTTATGTACTTAGAAATATTTTCTAAATTATTTTAGAATTTTATGTACAATTTCTAATTATTTGTACAATTATTGGTATATTATTTTTAAAAATAATGTTTCATAAAATTTGTACAAATTTTTGTGGGCCCAAATCAAGGTGTGTAGTATAAGTTCACCAGAACCACCATTTAATTATTTTATTATTTATTTTTATTTAATGTTATGTTTTGTTGAAATTAAATAGACATATTTGTTACCATTGGATGATATTACTATTTGTTGGCTTCTTATTGGCAATTGAACTTGTATATATATATAAAGGCATTTAAATGCAATATATATATATATATATATATATATATATATATATATATATATATATATATATATAAATAGATAATATTAACTTTTATTTTATATTATGGAGATTTTATGGTGAGTATTAGATATATGCAAATATATATATATATAATTATGGTCGGTCCCACTAGGGAACCGACCACCATAGCAAGCTCCCAGCAACAGCAGCATCATGCTGCTCACGAATCATAAGAGGCCGACCCCCCTATATCAACTTACGCAACAGCAGTTATGGCCGAACCCATTCTCCCCTCCTTATATATATATATATATATATATATATATATATATATATATATATATATATATATATATATATATATATATATATATATATATATCTTCAAATCCAAAAACCCTAATTTTCTTTCCTCCTTTCTTCCTCCTCTCTCCTCCGTACCACCCTCGGCCAACCCTTCCCTCCAAGAGCACAGCCGCAGCTCGGCCTCGCAACCGCAGTGACGGAAACGACAACAACAACAACAGTAATAATGTAGTAAGGTACCCATCTTCTCTCTTCCTTTTCTTCAATCTCGGTCGATCATTTTTGATCTACGAATTGCTACGGATAGGTGACTGTAGAAGCATGGAAAAGAACAAGAAAAAGCCCATGCGGCTCAGATAGAAAGTGCCTCATGCGGCTCAAGAATCCATTAGAAATTCATGCAGTTCAAAAGTCCTTTAGAGCCTTATGCGGCTTGGAAAGCTCCATGCGGCTCAGGAAGGAACCACATGGCCCAAAGCAGTTCGCCTCTATAGCTGGCCATAAAGCAACTGCCTCATTAATTGCCCTGACGGCAGCTCTGACAGAAAGGTGAAGTGACAACTTTGACATAAAGCTGAAATGATAGCTCTGACATGATGGCGTGCTCGAAGGGAAAAGAAGAAAATCTTTTATATAGCTGGCTTGATCCGCCAAGTCCAAAAGCTCCCTATGCGGCTGCCACCCCTATGCGGTTGCCATCTTCATGCGGCTGCCATCTTCATGCGGCTACCTCATTCATGCGGCTTCCCTCTTCATGTGGCTGTCTCCTTCATGCGGCTACCACCTTCATACGGCTGCCTCCTTCATGCGGCTTCCACCTTCATGCGGCTGCCTCCTTTATGCGGCTGCCTCCGGCATGCGGCTGCCACCTTCATGCTGTTGCCACCTTCATGCGGCTGCCTCCTTCATGCGGCCGCCACCCTCATACGACTGCTACCTTCATGCGGCTTGGATCGTTGGGGCCACCCGTATGTAGTTCACTTAGAGACTGCACTCATGCGGCTCTGTCAGGACGTCCCACTCACGACAGTTGAGACACGTGGCGGTCCTCATGACAGTTGAGACACGTGGTGGTCCTCATGATAGTTGAGACACGTGGCTGTCTTATCCCCTCGAAGTTATGGCTGCTAGCAAATCATAATAACCCAGATTTGTTACAATCATCATAATTACCCGGATCAAATCAAATTTATCGCAATCGAGCAGATTGAACACGTGGCGAAAGATCCGAGCTTGTCATGACAAACCATGAAGATTCGTGGCAATCAGCATTAATTGCCCATACGGATTTGGCGCAATCAAAATTAACTGCCCAGATTTGATGCAATCAAGATTAATGGTCCAGATTATTGGCCACCGACTTTTCAAGGGGCAATCATTGCAAACCCTAATGACCACACCCCCACTTCTATAAATAGCAAGGTGTCATTCCCTTGCAAACCCTGGAGAGAAAAGAACGGAGAATTCCAGAGAGAGAGACCCCCGGCTGGACACACAGAGAGAAAAAGGCACGCACAGAAGAGTCTCCCCACATATTCCGAGAGCATTTCTTCATCAGAGCCAAGGCTACGTCCGATCGTCCAAGGAGTAAGGCAGAGCTGCCGTCGATTTCCCGAGCCTCTACCGTCACCCCCAGAATCAAAAATAAACAAACGTACATAGATTGCTGTACCTAGGTTTTTATTCCTAGGCTTTCTTTGTACGAGCGAGTTTGTATTGTGAGTCTAAATTCAGTCCTCCTATAAAATTGTTCGATACTTTTACATTCAATAGCAAACACGATGGCGACTCTTCTAGGGACTAACTTCTCCATGGCTGAAGAGTTGGTGACGCAATCGGACGCAGCAAAACTTGGCTCCACTCAATAAATACTGGTCGCCTGGTTCGACCAACAGGCGTTTAAAGAAATGCTCTCCGACGGGAGTGCTGGCACTGTCCAGCGGCGAGCCCGCACAAAGAAGGCCCGCAGGGAGTGGAGGCCCAAATCATTCGCTCCTCCCCAAACTCTCGAAGAAGAACTCTCTGTTGCTCAAGATGGCGGAGAAAACTCTCATGCGGCCCCACTTCAGGCCATAGAGGACTCTGCTGTCCCCAAGTCCAGCAGAAGAAAACACTATGATGCTTGACTTGCAGGGGCAAAGAGGAACTCTATGCGGTCCAAGCCGCATAAGGGTGCCAGCCGCATGGAGAAGGTTCATACGGCCGTAACTGCCAGCCGGATGGAGAAGACTCATGCGGCCACAGAAGTCAGCCTCATGCAGAAAGCCCATGCGGCCAAAATTGCCAGCCGCATACAGGTAGCCTGTACGGTCACGACTTCCAGCCGCATCCCGAAGGTTCATGCGGCCACCGCTCCTAGCCGCATACAGAAGGGTCATGCGGCCACACATGCCAGCCAAATACAGACACCCTGTACGGCCACCAAACCCAGCCGTATACCATCTGCTCCATGCGGCTCACGGTCAGTCTTCGACGGCCTCTCAAGCGATCCGGACCCCAGATGCTCTCATGTGCCAATCTTCGTGGACTCTTCCTACTATGAAATCTCGGTGCTAGAGGAAAGATGTCTCGGTCAGCGCGGGCTCGTCGAGCTCAATCGGCTGTCCCAACTTCTGACTATCAGGGCGTCCTGCTTACTATTATGCGGCCCCTGATGGAAAGTTGTACAGAACTACCCGTGTCCAGCCTCCGGCGGCCAACGAACGGGATAGTTATCAAGAATCTCCCAATAATGATCAGGGGCAAGTACTCGTACTACCCCCACATCAGGGAGCAGGCAGGATGCCAACACACTCATGTGCTCAGAACTCCCGGGCCCACAAAATGGGTGACTTGCGTAACGTGATTCTTCACAAACGTAAGAAAAGAGACGAAGATTTGGTGTGCAGAGAGTCCTGTCAGGGACATCAATGCACCCAAGTCATTGTCAACTGCTGCAATAAGGAGGCAGTACAAAAAAACTGGCAGTCCATCTTCCAACGGCTGCAACACCCAAACTCAGAAGACGAGACGATTCTCGTCGCCTCCTACAATTCTGCTCTGAAGATTCCTGGCAGCGGGAAAGGGAAAAAAACAAATGTTTGCAGTCCAAAAATCTCAACCGGCGTAACCAAGAGACTCTCTTCTAAGCGGTTGTCTACCACCGTTACAGGAGGAGTCTACCAAGGTACCCACTCAAAGACGAAATCTGCCACACTTGGAGATTCGTCGTCTACATCTCTGGGAGGCATTGGAATCGGGGGTAGCACTCCTCCAAATATCTACGATAATCCGGGGTTCCAAGAAGATAATCCAGAGAAAACGGTTCACCCAACAGATGCAGCAGATCCCGATGTCCTTGAGGACGTCCACAACTCTCAAGACGAAGCAAGCTCTGAAGCTGGGGGTACCACTCCTTCTGAGTCCGAACCGGAGGAGAACATTCCCACATACCCTGATGACTTCACTGTACAGGGGTACGACTCAGAGGGCGCATACCCCACCGTTCCTTCCATCTCTCCTCATATAAAGACGGTGTTTATGACGGACAACAACCAAGACGGTCCCAGTGATCGCCAACGCATCGACACCCTGGAGGCCATACTTTTTACCTTGGTCAAATCCGTAGACAAAATCAAAGCGGCTCTCCCAACTCTGCAAGGAAGAACACTTGGCCAAACAAACATGGGACCCGCGGCCAATGCGGACTCGAACTCAGCCGCACCAAACATGGGTGATAATCCTCCTGAAATATCGGCCCCCACCGCTGCAAGCGAGGCCAGGAAGGCAAGAAAAGAGGTCCAGGAGCTCCGTGCCATGTTACATGCCCGAGAAAACTGCCAAGACCTCAGGATACGACAACCGTATCCTGCTGCGTGGAGAGATGTTCCCTTCCCACCAAGATATAAACCATTTAACATCAATCCATATGATGGGAAGACATCTGCAAGCAGGTATATCACCTACTTCAAAGTCACAACCGACCATCTGCCTCATGACGACGCCATCCTTACACGGTTGTTCATCGAGGCACTGGAGGGGGTTGCCTTCGACTAGTACCGCAACTTGCCGGACAACTGCATCCATTCTTTTACTGGCTTCAAATGTATGTTCCTGGAGAGGTTCTATGATGTAGGATAAGACGTGACAATGTCCACCCTCATGGACGTTGTCCAGGGAGAAAATGAGCTGACAAGGAACTATATCGAGCGGTTTCGTCAAACCGCGATGAAGTTGCCTTCCGGTAACCCTGATTCCTCCTTAATTGAAATTTGCCAAAAGGGCTGCTTCCCACAATCAGCCTCTGGATGGGCGAAAGTAAGTTTAAGGATTGGAAGACGTTCATCATCAGTGTCACTAGCGCAGAAGACAAGTTAAAGAAAGCTCGCCAACTGGGATTGCACGTCTCAAAAGGAGAAGACAAGGGCAAGCGCCCTAACACCAACAGCAACAATGGTGGTAACCCCTCCAACAATTAAGACAACAAAGGCAAACAAGCTATGGTGGCCGACAAAGCTCTGAAGACTGAACCGAAGCCGACAGAGAAGCAGTGGCCTCAGATGACCTATTCCTTCGAGGACGACCATGTCAAGCCCATCTTGGACATGCTCATACAAGGAGGTCGAATTCATCTCCCTCCTCCAAGGTGTGAACCTCATCCTGCAGAGATGGGAAGCCCCAAGTACTGCTACTACTACCGCTATGTCCACCATGTTACGCAAGACTGCTACCAACTGAAGCGATACATCCAGCATCTCATCGATTCCAAGGCCTTAGCCATCGATTTCGAAGAGGTGACCGTAGCAGCCAACATAGTATCATTACAATTCGGCAGCTTCCCTCCGACAAAGATTCAAGATTGAGTAGTGCCCATCCCCAGAGCAATGATGGAGGTCTCTAACCTTCCACCTCCCCGAGACCAGGCTGTTGGTCTAGTGCCCCTTACCACATCACGAAGAGGTCATGTGGGTCCATCTAGACTTGGCACCTGAAGTAACTCAGTCCGTACCTCCCTCCAACAGTAAGAAGAAGAGTAAGAAAGTCAAATCATGTCGTACAATATCGGAAGAGGTCGAAGAAGCTATGGCTATTGTCACCCGGTCAGGTGCACAATCCCAACCCACACCGGGTAATTCGGCCGAAGATAATCAGTCGACAGCTGCTGATGTTCCAGGACCTTCGCAGCCTTCAACGATCGACAAGCCTAGGCCGAAGGAGACTCACTTTGACAAGCCGCTCCGAAGAGAGACGCCTCATGGGCTGGAGAGGCCCTACAACTTTGACATCTTGGCGTAATTGGCTAACACACCGGCAAAATTGTTGCTATACGAGCTCCTGAGGCTCTCCAAAGATGTTCGCGTCGCACTGAACGAGGCACTCCAGAATACCGACGCATATCTGGCTCAGTCCAATCTCACTGGGGAAAGCCTACGTGCAGATCTCCAGGACAGCGCTTGCACAGGCGTAATGCCCAACATCGTCTTTACTCTGCAGGATATGCTTATCAAGACCAACCTGCACGATCGCCCTTTGTATTATACTGGGTATATTGGCGATGTCAAGGTGGACCGGATGCATATTGATCCCGGTTCTTCCATAAGCATCATCCTGAAGAGCCTACTACACCATCTGCGCATCCCAATGCATCGCCTGATGCCGACAAGTACCGCCATCAGCGGTTTTAATTCAGACAGAAGCTATCCGATCAGGAAGATTCGCTTGAAGTGCCAAATCGGCGACCTTTAGTCAGAATTGATCTGTTATGTCATAGATGCGGACACTTCCTACAACATTCTCCTAGGACGTCCTTAGATACACGATTACATGATCGTGCCCTCCAAACTGCACCAGTACTTCAAGTACGTCGACAAGCACGGCTTCGTGAGGATAGAATTTACCGACATCGATCCCTTTAAAGGGGTCGAATCCTACTATTCAGATTCATGCTTGTACGAGAAGTCGAAAAAGCATCTTGCCGAAGGAGATACTCAAGCTCAAACTGAGGTGGCAACTGGATCAGAAGAACCGCTGACAATCCATCTCCAAGCCCGCAAACCTGGCAGAACTACACCCCTTACGGCCACTCTGCGTAAGGATGCAATCAGCCTCTCTGCACAAGAAGGGCAGATGATAATCCGACTGCCAAGGTCTGGCCAAGCGCCAAGACCCACGACAGAGCTACTGACAATCAGGCTGCCTAGAGCTAACCAGCAACAAACATGGGAGCTCAATCCCTCTGATAAGCCGATGACGATTCGTCTCCCCAGAATGAATTAGCAGCCGAGCACTAAGCAAGGGACTGCTAGCCAGCCAACAACTCCCCGCTCAGCACTGAGCACCAAATTGAGGGTGGCTAGTATGCCAACGACACCACGTTCTGCCCCACCCATGGAGCCCCTGATGATTAAGCTGCCCAAGTCATCCTCTCAGTCTTCATTTACACAGGCGGTGGCTAAAGAAGAGTCAGAACTGGCCAAGTATGTGGCTGCTCACACCGATGTTCCATCCGTAGATGATGTAATCCTACTGGAAAAGGTACCTTACTTCATCAATAAAGGGCTATCTTTGAATTATTTTGAGCTTAATAAGCTTTATACATTGTATGCTATGGAACACGGTATAGGCACCCACCTGCACACACAAGTGACAAATGTCTACACCGTAAACCAACTCACTCCAGTGGAAGACGCTTACCGTATAATCGAGGTAGAGGATCATCCAATCATCTTCGGTCGGAAGAATGTTCCACAACCCTTCAGGATAGAAGAAGTTGATCTCGAATCCGACACCGGGAGACTGCCCCTTTATCTGTATAGCTTCCGATCCAAGTACCTTATGCATAAACAGGGGTATGATCTGGAAATTACACCAGGTTTGAACTACGGCACTGGACGACGATTACCCTTATAATTTTCGGTCCCGGCTGGGAAACCACGAGATTATTACAAGAAAACTAGATGTGGGCTAGGTTATGTTACACCAGCAACGACCCCTAAAAGCTTAGACGAGGAATGCGATTGGCATTCACACTCAACCGGATCACCCACTTCCTGTAGAAGCATGGAAAAGAATAAAAAAAGATCCATACGGCCAGGGAGCCCCATGCGGCTCAGAGAGTTTATGTGGCTCAAGGATCTATGCGGCTCAAGCGTCCATACGGCTCAAATAAGTTCCATACGGCTCAGAGAGGAGCCACGTGGCCTGCAAACAGCTCTTTCGTTTGTCCTTTACTGCATTAAATGCCTTGACGGCTGACAGCTCTGACAAGGTGACAGTTCTGACACAAAGATACAATTATGACTCCGTCATAATGGCAGACTCCTAGGGAAACGAAGAAAATCTCTGACACGATCCCTCGAGATCTAGAAACTGTCATACGGCCTTGACACGTGGACAGTTGCACGCGGCTCGAGCAGAGATCACCCCATGCGGCTCAGGCCGAAGCTATCCCATGCGGCTCAGACCGAAGCTATCCCATGCGGCTCAAGCGGAGGCTGCCCCATGCGGCTCACGAAGACTATCCCCATGCGGCTCACGAAGACTATCTCCATACGGTTCACGAAGAAGGCACCCATCATGCGGTCACCTACACTTATGTGGCTCAGATCATCACTATGAGGTTCAAATGTTCAAGGGGCCACTCTCAAGCAGCCTTGACACATGGCCAGTCTTATGCGGCTCAATGAGGAGCAACCTTCCTACGGCTCAGATTTCTGCAGTGGCTCATGGTTAAGACACGTAGCATGATAGCGGGACACGTGGCATCAAATCGATCGAGATCCCTCAAAAAATCCTAATAAAATATTGGGATCAAATCAGATCATTTGTACTAAAGCAAATTAATAACACGTGGCAGGAAATCCGAGATTGGCATGATAAATCAGGAGGATTTATGTCAATCATCATTAATTACCCACAAAAGATTTGATACAATCACATGTATTGCTCAAATCTCTTATATTCAAGATGAACGGCCCAGATCCAGCGATCCTTAGCCGCCGACTTTTAAGAATGGGCAATCATTGCAAACCCTAATTGTGAGCACCCTGAATTTCGAGCTTTTTTTTTCTGATTGTTTAGTTTCAATAAATAATTTATTCTGTTTATTTATCTGTAAATGTGCTTTTCCGTGCCTTTGATATTTGGAGTATAAGGGATGTTCAACTCTAGAAACCTTCTTCACGAGTTTTGTAGTGGACAGGATTGCCTTCATGATGGTATATAGTATCCCATCCAAACTTGTTCCCTTGTACTCTTTTTGCTTCACACAACTTCGGGTCGATTTATACCATTGGATTATTAATTATTTTTCCCACTCTTTTCCTTGATCATTTTTAGCACGTTACCGTGACTTTTAATTTGGGAGCACAAGACCAGTCATTTTCTTGAAACCAACTTATCATCCATGATCTACTCGAGACACTCTTCACCCTTGACCTTCGTGTCCCACTCATACACGTCATTTTGTGCTCCATTTGCTTCACACAACTTTTCTGACACGTGACCCGATTTTATTTCACCCCACGGTGTCACATTTATCTTCCAACTTGATTTGTGGGAACCCTGTCGACCAAAACTTGTCAGCCCCAATTATGGACATGGCCCACATTGAGCCTACTACCCGCACGATACTTGTGTCTCATTTATTGGAATCCCCATGTGCTACTTATTTGCTCATGATCATCAACACCTATTTTTTATTCGATCATTTTGCCATGTCGGATTTAGACCCAATCCGGCTCCACCAAGTCCAGCCAGCTTCACGTTACTCTCCATCACAATCACGCTCAGCCTTATTTCCCTTGAAAAATATCAAGTACTCTTCTACCTATTTTTTATATTTAATAGAAATTTTCTATTGATATTAAATTCCATGGAATGACCAAATTCCCTACATATTAATCCTAGCCATTGGATCCTCCAAATAAATCCTAGCCCTCTATCCCTACGGCAGCCAACACAACACCCCTCCTCTCATGTGGCCGGCCGTAACTCCTAGGAACAGTTTCTCTCTCTAATTTCCCACTCTCAAAACAATTATTATCTCTCTCTCTTCATAAATTATTCACATCATTTTAACACCACAACAAAACACCAACACCAGCAGCAACAAAACACCACCACCACCATTGCACTCCCACACACCCGACGTCCTCCCCGGCCGAGCGCCGTCGACCATCACCCTGGCGAGCTCAGCCCCGGCCACCTCTCCTCCTTCTTCCTCCTCCTCTTCAATATCATCACCACCACCGATCACCTTACCACCACCATCAACATCTCGACCACTACCTCCTTAGCCACCGCACCACCACCACTATCCCGCCGTGGCCTCGCCGCCCTCGCCGCACCTCCGCCGTGCAGCCTCGCGTGCAGCCCCGCATGCAGCCCCACGCGCAGCGGGGGCAGCAGCCGGCCGGGAGCCGCAGGACGCGCGCGTACGGGCGGTGCAGCGCCGCCACCGGTCGTACTCCGGCGTGGCCGACCCCCTCCACGGGTGCGCCCCACCCCGACAAACTTTTCCATGGCGGCCACCGTCCTCCGGGACGTACCGTCGAGGCGATTCGTGCGTTTCGCACGAAGTTCCGTCGTGACGTGCGCGGGAACGATCCAGATTTTGCGTTTTGTCGTAGCGACTTTGCACACGTTTTTCCGAGAATCCGACCGTTAGATCGGTGATTTCTTTGCTCCGTTACAATCTCGGTATATCCACCTTCACTCCTGTCAATTTTCATCCGTTAATTTTATCGTTTGATACATCAAAATCGGCCACCAAGTTGACCGTTTAAATTGTATTAATTTTGGACAGTTTTACGGGGTCAACTTCGTCAACTTGTATCTCCTCCCCCGCAGCTCCATTTGGCGTGCTACCTGTTCCTGTGCGAAGTTGGTATAACCCTCTTACTACCCCTCCAGTTTCGTTTCATTGGTGAGCTTGTTTGATTGGTTGAATTCGACGCCAAAGTTGGCCGTCCGAAATCCTAATTTCCAACTTGTAAAATTCTATTTTTGAACATGGAACTCCGGATTTCATTTCTGACAACACCATTAGACTTGTGGCGTCGTTCTGGCATGTTTTCATATAAAATTTGTTAGATTTGGAGGACGTGGGCCCTGGCACGTTTTTCGGTACAAAATGGGTCCCACAGTCCGGGTCAACGAGATTTTTTGACGCCGGCTCATCGAAATCCAATTCCGGATATACCGTTGAGTTTGTATCGTCATTCTGGACTCGTTGACATATAATTTCCTAGGTTTTGGTGGACATTGGATCTGGTACGCATTTCGGTGCAAGTCGGATACCAATATTCGGGTCAACAGGTCATTTTGAGATCGGCTCATCGGAATCCAATTCCGAATATACCGTTGAGTTTGTATCGTCATTTTGGACTCGTTGACATGTAGTTTGCTGAGTTTTGAGAACTTTGGCTCCGGCACACATTTCCGTGCAAATCGAAATTCTAAGTTCTGGTCAACGAACCAAATTGAGATCGGGTCAACGGAATTCAATTCTGGAGATACCGTTGGGTTCGTATCGTCATTCTGGTTTCGTGGACATATAATTTTCTATATTTTATAGACTTGTTTTCTTGCACATTTTTCGGTGCAAAACGGCTCCGACACGGATACCGTTTTGACCCAAAATTACCTTTTTGCCCTTGTGTCCAAATTGGACCGATGGGTAGGCTATCCTAGCTGATTTGACTATTCTGGACACGTTGGCGATGTTTATTTCATCATCCGATAATGTTTGTTGATAATTTCTCTGAGTTTAACCTTTTTATAATTAATTAATAATTAATTCTTATAATGTTCGTATTTCGGGATTAGTACAACGAAACTGAGCTCAGTCAATTCCAGTGATCTTACATCGCTGAAATTGACAAGATGGATACGTGGATCACTATAATAAGATTATCAACTTTACTGTTGATCTTCTTATCTCGATTTGCGTGTCATAAGTTTCGACGTACGAATAACGAAGTACACTTTATATCTTTAATAATTAGACTAGAATTGACCCTGTTTGACCAGAGTTGACCAGTTGATCCAAAGTCAACTGTAAGTCAACACTTGACCTAGTTTGACTAGATTATTGGCCGGAGTCGACCTCGAGTTGTTTTGACTTAGAAGAACCTAGGATAATATAGATTGCTTGCAGAGATTCATTTATTACAACTCGAACACCTTGTAACCTGTGTTGCTTTAAATAGGACTCTGTGGCTTCAGTTGGACCCCCTATACTTATCAGCTGTTCATGTTATCAGGCGAGTACATTCTCTGATCATTTCATATCCTGCTTAGAATTATTTCCTACATTAAATTACTTTACTTATACTGTCACGTTGGTCACACGGATTGGTACTATATGGATCCCTTCTTGAGATGTTATCCTTAGGGAGCATCGGGTACTACATATTCTGTGCGTTTCACTTACAGGGCGTATCACTATGCTTCACTGGTTCTTTGATCAATTGTGACATATACTCTTATGATCACAGAGTCTCCTAGAATCTCTTATCCCATTTACTGGGTATCCTAGAATCTCCTAGAATCCCCATTTATGGGACATCCATGTATCACCCTTCGGGGGCCTTTGCATGGAATCATAACATAACCTAGTTGGATCCTTGTGTATTGATTGGGGGTACGGGGGAGTAGAAGTAGACATGTGAATAATACCCAAGTAGTATCTTATCAGAATCTTTTCCATAGTGTCTTATCAGAATCTCCTATGCCATTTACATGTCTATATTGTACTCTGACTCACTAGCTACTGTTAGTCTCTATTTATAGTAGATATTTCTATTACAGCTCTCTCTCTATTTACATATAGCATTTCTTTCAGTACATGTATCTTACTTTACTGTATGATTATATTTTCTAACCTGCTATGAACTGTTGAGATGTACTGTGCTCGCTCCTGTCCTGACTGGACCTGTTGATAAATTTTACAGATAGCATGGAGGTTGCCTGCTAGCCTAGAGTAGACACAGTAGAGGTCATATAGATAGCTAGGATTTTGCTCTGTTTATTTTCAGTTGTCTTGAGTTGTATTTATGGATTTCTGTATTTGAGTTTTGAGATGTATTTCTGGATTGCGTATCTTAGACACTTAGACTTCTATCTGCTGTATTTCTTTTGGATTTCATGTTTTATCTATCTTCCATTATGCTCTACCCTAGATGTGATTGAGTTTATATTCTGCTATGTCACCCCCATTCGGGGAGTATAAACTGCTTATCCTTATACTGTTAGATGCATGAGACCGAGGACAACGTTCTATCGTCGACACTGCGGCGTAGGCTGAGCATTGTTACGTTCTCGTGCCCTTACTCTATGGTGCGGGTCGTGACACTAATGATGCCCCCCACTCTTATAAATAGCAAGGTGTCATTCCCTTGCGAAGGAGGAGAATCTCGGATAAAAAAAAGAGAGACACAGAGAGCCAGAGAGCTAGAGAGAGAATATACAGAGATCAAAAGGAGGGCATTTCTTCATCAACGCCGAGCAGTTCTTCTATAGAGCCAAAGCTGTACCCGATCGTCCAAGGAGTAAGGCAGAGCTGTCGTCGCTTTCACGAGCCTCTACCGTCACCCCTCAGAATCTAAAATAAACAATTGTACTTAGATTGCTGTACCTAGGTTCTTGTCCCTAGGCTTTCTTTGTACAAGTGAGTTTGTATTGTGAGTCTAAGTTCAGTCCTCCGATAATTGTTCTGTTCTTTTACAATCAATGGCAAACACGATGGCGACTCTGCTGGAGACAAACTTCTCCACGGCTGAGGAGTTGGTGATGCAATCGGATGCAGCCAAACTTGGCTCCACGCAACAGAAGATGGTCGCCCACTTCGACCAACAGGCGTTTGAAGAAATACTCTCCGAGGGAAGCACTGGCCCGGTCCAGAAGCGAACCTGCACAAAGAAAGCTCGCAGCGAGTGGAGGCCAAAATTATTTGCTCCTCCCCAAGCTCTGGACGGAGTACTCTCTGCTGCCCAAAACGGCGAAGGCGACTCTCGCGCAGCCCCACTTCGAGCTATAGAGGACTCTGCTATCCCCAAGTCTGGCAGAGGAAAGCACTATGATGCTGGACTTGCAGGGGCAAAGAGTGATTCTATGTGCTCTAGGAAGAAATCGAACAAGGGTACTAGCCGCAAGACGAAGACTCATGCGGCCAAGATTGTCAGCCGCATGAATGATGACCATGCGGCTAAGACTGCTAACCAAGGGCATAATACTTATGCGGCCAGGATTTCTAGCCGCATGGAGAACACTCAGGCGGTCAGGACTTCCAGCCGCATGGAGAAGACCTATGCGGCTACGATAGCCAGCCGCATGAAGATTATGGATTCCACCCGCATGACGCCTACTCCACGCGGCTCTGTCTTCGACCGCCTCTCCTATGGTCCTGATCTCTTGTACTCCTAAGAAGACATGTCTGATTCTCTCCAGCACCACTTAGACTCTTCCTACTATGTGCCCTCACGCACTAGAGTAAAGAAGTCTAGGGCAGCACGAGCTTGGCAAGCTCGGTCCGCTGATCCGACCTCTGACCATCCGAGCGTCCCATACACTGTTATACGGGCCTCTGATGGGAAGTTGTACAAATCCACTCGAGTCCAGCCCCCGGCGGCAAACGGACAGAGAGGTTCCCAAAAATCTCCAAAAATCCAGGGAGCAAACATGGTAGATCCAGACCCATCTGACTTGCGTGAGGCCATCATCCACAAACGCAAGGAAAGAGAAGGTGCCTTGGGGTGCAAAGAGTCCTCTCACGGACGTCACTGCAACCAAATCATCGTCAACTGTTGTTACAATAATGTGACGATACGAGAAGACCGGCAGTCCGTCTTCCAAAGACTGCAACAACCATGTTCAGAAGATGAGGCACTTCCCGTCGTCTCCTGCAACTCTGCTCAGAAAATCTCTACCGATGGCAGAGGGAAGAAGACAAATGTTTCCAGCCCGAAGATTTCAACCACTATGACTAAAAGACTGTCGTCTAAGCGGGTACCCACCACCGGAGTTTTCCAAGGTACCCGTTCTAAGACGAAATTTGCTACAGTTGGAAATTCATCGTCCACGCCATTGGGGGTTGCTGGGACTGGGGGTAGCACTCCTCCGAACCTCCACGACAATCCGATGTTCCAAGAAGACAAGCCGGAGGAAACAACTCTCCCATCAGATACAGTAAATCTCGACGTCCACGACTCCCAAGATGAAGCAAACTCTGAGGCTGGGGGTACTATCCCTTCTGAGTCCGAACTAGACAAGAAAATTCCCATATACCCAGATGACTTCTCGCTACAGGGGTATGATTCAGAGGGCACTTCCTCCACCGTTTCGTCGATCTCTCCTCATGTAAAGACGGTGTTCATGACGGACAGCAGCCAAGGTGGTTCCAGTGATCGCCAACGCATCGACACTCTGGAGGCCATACTACATGGCTTGGTCAAATCTGTAGACATGATCAAAGTGGCCCTTCCAACTCTGTAAGGAGGGACGCCTGGCCAAACAAGCACGGGTCCCGCGGTCAATGTGGACTCGAATTCAGCGGTACCGAATCCGGGTAACAATCCTCTTGAAGTAACGGCCCCCACTGCTGTGGATGAGGCCCGAGAAGCGAGACGAGAGGTCCAAGAGCTCCGAGTCATGTTTCACGCTCGAGAGAACTCTCAAGACTTTAGAATACGACAACCGTACCCTGCTGCATGGAGGGATGTCCCCTTCCCGCCAAGATATAAGCCGTTCAACATCAACCCGTATGATGGCAAGACCTCCGTAAGTCGGTACATTACTTACTTCGAGGTCACCAACGACCATCTGCCCCATGACGATCCTCACACGATTATTCATTGGGGCATTGGAAGGAGTCGCCTTCGACTGGTATCGCAACCTGCCAGACAACTGCATCCACTCCTTCGTCGGCTTCAAACGTATATTTTTGGAGAGAATCTACGAAGTAGGGCAGGACATCACAATGTCCACCCTCATGGACGTCGACTAAGGGGAGAAAGAGCTGACAAGGAACTATATCGAGCGGTTTCGCCAAAAGAGACTGCTTCCAACAATCAGCCTCTGGATGGGCGAAAGTCAATTCAAGGACTGTAAGACATTTATCATCAGTGCCACAAGTGCCGAAGAACGATTGAAGAAGGCCCGCCAACTGGGGTTGCACATCTCAGACGGAGAGAACAAGGGCAAGCATCCTAATACCAACAACGACAATGGGGGTAGCCCCTCCAACAATCGGGACAGCAGGGGTAAGCAGGCTATGGTGGCCGACACAGCCAATAAACCTGAGTCAAAACCGGCAGACAAACAATGGCCGCAAATCACTTACTCCTTCGAAGACGGTCACGTCAAGCCCATCTTGGACATGCTCATATAAGGAGACAGAATTCAGCTTCCTCCACCAAGACGGGAACCTCGGCCGGCAGAAATGGAGAACCCAAAGTACCGCCATTACCACCGCTACGTCCACCATGCTACACACGACTGCTACCAACTAAAATGGTACATCCAAAATCTCATCGATTCGAACGCTCTGGCCATCGATTTCGAGGAGGTAACTGTAGCAGCCAATATGGTGTCAGTGCAATTTGGCAGCTTCTCTCCAACGGAAACTCAAGACGGTGTGGTCTCCATCCCTCTGGCGACAATGGAGATTGCTAATCTTTCACCCCCCCGAGATCAGGCTGCTGGTCTAGTGCCCCTCACCACATCACGAGAGGAGGTCATGTGGGTCCATCCAGACTTGGTATCTGAAGTGACTCAGTCCACACTATCTTCCATTCGCAAGAAGAAGAGCAGGAAAGTCAGATCCTGCCGCACAATCTCGGCAGATATCGAAGAAGTCACAGCTGTCGTTACTCGGTCTGGGGCACAATCCCAACCTGTGGCTGATAACTCGGCTGAAGATCATCAACCCGCTACAACTGACGCTCTGGGACCTTCTCAGCCTCCGATGACCAACAAGCCTAGGCCGAAGGAGACTCGTTTTGACAAATCCCTCCAAAAAGAGACACCACAGGGGCTGGAGAGGCCCTACAACTTCGACATCTTGGCACAATTGGCCAACACACCGACCAAGTTGTCATTATACGAGCTTCTGAGACTCTCAAAGGATGTTTGCGCGGCTTTGAGCGATGCACTCTAAAATGCCGACGCGTACCTGGCTCAGGTCAACCTTACGGGAGAGAGCCCGCCTGTAGATCTCCAAGACAGCGCTTGTACGGGAGCGATGCCCAATATTGTCTTCACTCCACAGGATATGCTCATCAAAACAAACCTGAACGATCTCCCGTTATACTACACTGGATACATCGGCGATGTAAAGGTGGATCGGATGCACATTGATCCTGGTTCTTCCATAAGCATTATCCCGAAGGGTCTGTTACATCATTTTCGTATCCCTATGCATCGCCTGACGCCTACAAGCACCGCCATCAACGGTTTCAATTCGGGCAGGAGCTACCCAATTTGGAAGATTCGTCTGAAGTGTCAAATTGGCGATCTCCAGTCGAAAGTCACCTGTTACGTCATAGATGCAGACACTTCTTACAACATCCTCCAGGGGCGCCTTTGGATACACGATTATATGATCGTGCCTTCCACACTGCACCAATGCTTCAAGTATGTCGACAAACACGGCTTCGTGAGGACAGAATTTGTCGACATCGATCCCTTCAAAGGGGTCGAATCCTACTACTCAGACTCCTGCCTGTACGAAAAATCGAAGAGGCACCTTGGTGAAGGAGATGTGCATGCTCGTAACGAGACAGCCACAGGATCAGAAGAACCCCTAACGATCCACCTCTAAGCTCGCAAACCTGGCAAGTCCGCACCCCTTACAGCCACTCTGCGTAAGGACGCAATCAGCCTCTCGGCACAAGAATAGCAAAAGATAATCTAGCTGCCAAGATCTGGCCAAGTGCCAAGACCCACAACGGAGCTACTGACAATCAGACTGCCAAGAGTCGGCAAGCCACAAACGGAGAAGCTCAATCCCTCCGACAAACAAATGACGATACGCCTTCCCAAGAAGAGTCGTCACCCCGATGCAAGGTCTGGGGCTTCTAGCGAACCAACCACTCCCCGTCCAGCATCAGGTACCAAACTGGGGGTCGCTAGTTTGCCAACGACCCCACGCTCGGCTCCACAAGCTGAACCTCTGACGATCAAGCTGCCCAGGTCGTCCTCGCAGTCTTTGTTTATACAGGGGGTAGCCGAAGAGGAACCGGAGCTAGCCAAGTATTTAGCTGCCAACACTGATGTTTCCTCCGCAGATGATGTAATCCCGCTAGAAAAGATACCTTACTTCATCAATAAAGGGCTATCTTTGAACTACCTCGAACTCAATAAGCTTTGTACAATGTATGCTATGGAACACGGTATAGGCACTCACCTACACACAGGTGACAAATGTGTACACCGCAATCCAGCTTACTCCAGTGGAAGACGCTTACCACATAATCGAGGGAGGGGACCATCCAATCATCTTCGGCCAGAAGGACGATCCACAGCCCTTCACCATAGAAGAAGTCGACCTTGAATCAGATGCCGGGAGACTGCCTCTGTATCTTTATAGCCTCCAATCCAAATATCTCATGCAAAAATAGGGGTATGATCTGGCAACTATGCCAGGCTTAAACTACGGCACTGGGCGACGATTAACTTTGAAACCACCGGTCCCGACTGGCAAACCACGGGACTACTATAGCAAAACTCGATGTGGATTAGGGTATGTCACACCCACAACGACCCCTGAAAGTTCAGTTGAAGAATGTGACTGGCATTCACATTCAACCGGGTCACCAACTTCTGACTCGGATACCAGCATCGGAGACGTATTCAGACAACTCCTGTCAGTCAACATGGCATTCGTCGACGCTTACAAAGAAGATGAAGACATTCCTGAAATCCTCGAGCTAGATCCGTGGGCCCAACAGTTGGATGCACAATGGGAAAAGAGGTTCGAACAGAGAGAACCTCCCACTGAAGATGAGGTTATACAGGTCGACCTCGGCAGCGAATCTTCTCCAAAACCAATCTTCGTCAGTAAAAGCCTAACAGACGAAGAGCGAGAATCGCTACTGTAACTTGTCAAAGAATATATTGATGTGTTCGTCTGGAGCTATGAAGACATGTCGGGGTTAAATCCCGATATTGCTCTTCACAAACTCAACATTCGGCCGGATGCAAAGCCAGTCAAGCAACAACAGCGACGCTTCCGCCCAAGCATCATGGATGCGATCGAAGCCGAAGTCAACAAACTAATAGCCAGCGGCTTCATTCATAAGGAACAACATCCGGATTGGGTTGCCAACATAGTACCAGTCCTCAAGAAGAATGAGAAGATTCGAATCTGTATCGACTTTCGCAATCTGAACGAGGCATGTCCCAAAGATGAATTCCCCCTCCCTATCACAGACATCATGATTGACAACACCTGCGACTTCGAACGTATGTCATTCATGGATGGCGTCTCAGGGTATAACCAAATCAAGATGTCTCCTGACGACGAAAAGCATACATCATTCCGAACACCGATTGGCACATACTGCTACACAATCATGCCTATCGGTTTGAAGAATGCTGGCACCACATGTCAAACGGCCATGAGTATCATCTTCAGGGATCAATTGTGGAAGTCTGTGGAGTACTATGTTGATAACATCACCGTCAAGAGTCGCTGTAAGGGAGATCACCTCCAAGATCTGAGGACGGTATTCGACCTGATACGAGCACACAACCTGAAGATGAATCCCACAAAATCTTTCTTGGGCGTATCCAGCAGAAAGTTCTTGGGTTTCATCATCACCGCCCAGGGTATCCACGTAGACCCTGAGAAGACGAAGGCAATCATGGAGATGGGTCCCCCGAAAAATCTCCGCGAACTCAGAGGCCTTCAAGGGAGACTAGCTTACATCAGGAGGTTCATTTCTAACCTCTCCGGGCGATGTCAGCCTTTCACCCATCTCATGAATAAGGGCATCTCATTCGTATAGGACAAAGAATGTCAGCGTGCCTTCGACAGCATCAAAGAATATTTGTCGAATCCGCCAGTCCTGGTGGCCCCGGTTGCCAGAAAACCATTCCTGCTCTATGTACGAGCAATGGAGCATTCCCTCGGTACTCTGCTGGCACAAAACAACGATGCAGACCATAAACAAGCCATATATTACCTCAGCCGAATGATGATTGGGCCAGAGCACCGATACACCACCGTAGAGAAGGAATACCTCGTCCTGGTGTTCGCTATTCAGAAGACGCGACACTATGTCACAGGACAAACCATACATGTGATCTCACGAGTCAACCCTCTCAGAGTCCTCATGACTAAACCAGGGGCACTCAGCTCTTGCCTCGCTACTGTAGGTCCTAAAAAATCAAGTTGTACACATCAACAAAGTCAGAAGATCAAGAAATGAATCTTTTAAATGAACTGTACAGACATCAGATTGTGCAGTATACAGATTGCGCATACTAGATTGCGCACACTACCAAGCGCGCAGGCTGATGTGGCAAATCATCATCATTACCTGACACAATCAAATCTTTCTGACAGCTGACAGCGCGAAGAACGAGGCGACTGTTCGTTTAATCGTGTAGCACGGTGCTCGAGGACAGCTGGCAGCGCAATCCATGTTGGCGCAATCCATGTTGGCGCAATCCATTCTTGCGCAGTCCAAGTCTGCGCAATCCAAAGCCAGCGTAATTCAGTTTGCGCGTTCTATCAACACAAATGATAAAATAAGCATTCATGCCATCATTTGCTCATTACGTGGCAACTGTCTATACACGATCATACGCATTTCAATCAAATGATGCCATGTGTCCAAGACAGTTGGCCCATGATCCAGCAACTGCCTGTATAGTCTACTGTTGCGCAATCCAATTGTTGTGCAATCCATCATGCACAATCCATTATAACTAAAAGTTAGTTATTTCTCAGAACTCTATAAATAGAGTTTCAAGTCTCCATTCAAGGGGATCAAGGATCAGATCAGAGATCATAGAGAGATTAGAGAGTCCAGGAGTTCTTGCCCAAATGCTGCTGTATTCTTCCGAGGCTTTTGCCTTCAACTTCCGAGGCTTTTTGCCTTTAATTCCAGAGTTGTCTTCAACTTCAGAGGCTTCGTCTTCAGAGTTCACATCGTCCAAGGGATAAATCAATCGTCATCTAGATTGGATTCCTACAGTTGTACCATTCCCAGAATTCAAATTGTAATCTTTACAAAGTTTGTATCAATAAAGTTCTACACTTTTGTTTTTGCAAACAAAATGGCGACTCTGCTGGGGACGACTTTCTCCTCCGACGAGGAAGTGACAACTCAATGTGACGTAGCGTCTATCGAAAAGACGCAGAAGATACTGGTTGTGAAGATCAACCAGACAGCCGACGAGGCCAATATCACCTCCAAGACCACTCCTCGTACTGCAACCACTTCTGCCACAAGCAAAGTGCGCCCAGTATGGGTCCCAAAGACTGCTGCACAGTCTATTGATGCTGCCAGCAAGACTCCTGCGCAGTCTGCCATCAAGACTGCTGTGCAGTCCAAGGCTTCTGTCACCAAGCCTGCTGTACAATCTGACTCTGCTACTGCTGCGTAATCTGTTGTTGCCAGTATACAGAGTACTTCATATGCTGCCTTGTCTAAGTGCAAGACTCCTATGCCTCTGACGCAATTGACTGCTAATCTGTCTGCGCAAACCAATACTCTAGCATCCAGAGTCCACCCTAAGCACTCTGTAGCAAGAACTCCTGATACGCAAACCACAGTTTCTGTGGCCAAAACCAGTGCGCCATCCATTCATACGCAAGCTACTCCTGCACAATCCAAGAGTGACAGCCTTTTGGCTAAACTCTCTTCTTCTCATGATAAAGGAAAAAGCTTTGTTCCTCCTCCCAAACACACTGTCGCTCCAAAGCAATCCACTGGAGGTAGTCCTTTGGCTATTCCTCTTCCTCCTCAAAATAAAGGAAAAGGCTCGTTGGCCTTTTCTCAAACTTCTTTGTCCCATGACTTGGAAGACAACAGAAGGAAATGCTCTTTAGCTAACCCTTCTTCACAAAACAAATGAAAAGGCCCTTTGGTCTTTTCTCAATCTTCTTCAGTTTTTACTGTAGAAGATCAATCTGAACGTGCCTCTGCACCAATCAGTACTAGAACTCTTTCAAATAAGGATTCTTCTTTCCTTCATGACAAGAGAACTTGTACTGGCCGGCCAAAGAGGTATTCTGCCTACTCCGGTAGCAGAATTCCAAGACCTCCCAACTCTCAAAATATCCCGCTCAAGACAGGAAAAACTGCTGGTGTCTCAAACAGAAACCCCTGGGGGTGAGTTTGCAGATCTAAGGACTTATCTCAACAAGCCTACTTCGGCGAAACGCAACCAACCAATGCCAAAGATCAAATATCAAAGACAAACTTCCAGGGTCAAAGATCCTGACACTTATGCCAATGAAGTGAGCACTTCCCTGTACACTCAAGGCACTAAATAGTTGAAGAATCGGAATCATGTTCCGAATATTATCAAAGAACAGATCCCTCAGAGTTTTCCTCGTCCTGCTGCTGTTCCCGATCTCCGAGAACATCTCAGACAAAAGCGGGATACTATCTCAACACCTTCAGTTCAACCATCTGATCATCATTGCGACCACAAAGTCATCATCCAATGTTGTTGTCAAACAACAAAACGATCTGTCTTCGATCGTTTGACTTTTGCTAAATCTGAAGCTATGTCAGAGGAAGACGAAGTCTTGTACACTTCTGTCAACATGACTTCCCGAGACACTGGGGGTAGAAAGTGCTCCAAGCACGGCAAACTTTGTCGACCCAGCCAGCGGTATTTGGATCTACTCCAGGAATCTTCTGAAGGAGTATTTCGACATACCCGTTCCCGAAGCCGAGATACAATCGGTCAAGGGAATCTTCCTCAAAACCCTTCGAGTTATCTTCCTACTTCTCAATCAGGAGACGACTCTTTCTCCGACTATGATGCATATTGCGAAAGTTCTGAACAGACAGTGTCTTCTACTATACCAAGAGAAGTCACGACATATGTTGTCAATAAAGATCAAGATGTTTCAACCTCAGCAAATCAAGAACAGCGAATCGCTGTACTTGAAGACAAGCTAAAGACCATGGCTGAAATGGTTGCTAGTATGCATTCTATCATAGTGGCACAACATGCCACACCACCGACTGTACCTGCTACAAGTTCGGAGATCATAGCATCTTCGATACCTGTCAATGCTGGGCTGGGGGTAGTGTCCCCTCAAATGCCTCTTGCATAAGTACAAATTCAAACTACACCCTGTCAATCAGGGGCTGGAGGTAATGCTTACAACGTTGTTCCTCCTCCTACTACTCTGACTCAACCTGCTCCTTCTTCGTCATCGAAAGACGCCAATAAAGCTGTCAAACTCTTGCGAACTCAGTTTGAAGCCTTCAAAGAGAAAGACAACTTGCAAAGGTTGGAGATCAAGCAGCCCTATCCAATTGAATAGAAGGAAGTCCCGTTCCTGCCAAAGTACAAGATCCCAATGATCTCTTTGTTTGATGGCAGCACTTCACCAAGACAATTCATCAATTACTTCGAGGTAATGACTGTTCAACTCCAACCAAATGACGCTTTTCTTACCAGAGTGTTCGTCGGTTGTTTAGCCGGCGTAGCATATGATTGGTATAGAAGTTTGCCCGATGGTTGTATCACTTCCTTCTCAGGTCTTAAACAAATCTTTCTGGAACGATTCTATGAGGGATTCAACGACATGACTATGTCGAGCCTCAACAAAATCAAACAGAAACATAATGAAACTGCTGAGAGTTTCATCGAACGGTTCCGTTGAGAAGCCTTGAAAATGCCTCCAGGGACTCCTGCTGCTGTTACTATAGACACCTATAAGGCAAATCTTTTGCCCATCATCAGCATGTGGACAGGCTTAACTCCGTTTCAAGATTGGCCATCCTTTATTGTCAACGCCAAAGCTGCGAAAGTGAGTGCTGAAAAGTTCAAGCAGTTGGGGGTACAAATGTCTAACCCCGACCGGGATGAACATCAGGCTTCAAGTGGCGGTAATCGTCAGAACAATCGCAAGAACAAGGAGACTCTGAACATCAATCTGAAAAGTAAAGAGTCTCTAGCTGTTAATGTAGCTCAGCCTACATCCACTTCCACTCCTTCTGCACCGCAACCGAGGGAACCTCGTCCGAAAGTAGAATATTCCTTCGACGAGAATGATACTGCAAGTATTTTTGATTGCTTACTCAAAAGCAACAAGATTCAGCTCCCAGATCCAAAGAAACCTGATGAAGTCGGTAAGACTGATCATCCTAAATATTGTGTCTACCACAGGTTTATTGGACATCCTACTCGAGCATGCTACGTGCTCAAGGGCAAAATTTAAGAGCTTGTCAATGCTGGTGTCGTTACTCTACAGCAAGATGAGAAGACTGTTACTGCAAACATGGTTTTGGTCCAGTTCGGTGACTTTCCTTCGCAGATGGTACAACACGGTGTCATTCCCATTCCCAAGGCTACTCTAGAGATTGAGAATCTTTCACCTCCACCAAATGAAGGTCTCGTCCCCTTGTCTCTTGACAACGGCAAAATTATGTGGATTCATCCCGATCTTGCTCCAGAGTTCAAGGTTTCCTCTTCGCCTAAGAAGAAAGGTCATTCTAAAGGCAGGACGAAGATTTGCAATATGGTGTCTTTTGACCCCATAGTTGACGAGGAAATTCTTTTAGGCACCAGATCAGGGAAAGCCTATCTGAAAGATCATTCTGAAGCTCAAGAGAATCCTGCTTCTTCTTCTGAACCTGCTCCAGCACAACCTGCTTCCACTGAAGAGATCCCTTCTACATCTTCACCAGTTGTAGTACATATTCCTCCCAAGCCAACGATGGCTGACAAAGGCAAGCAACAAGTCCGCTTTGATAAACCCCTGAAGAAATTATCTCCTACAGGACTTGAAAAGCCGTATAACTTTGATATATTGGCCCAATTAGCCAATACACCGGCTAGGCTATCAATCTTCGAGCTCTTGTGCATTTCCAAAGAGACTCGAGAGACTTTAAGTGAAGCTCTGATCCAGGCTGTAACTTGCTTAACTCTCCTCAAAAAGCCGGAATCAGTACCAGTCTCTTGCCGTCACTGTCATAGTGTCCTGGAGTTGATTCCAAACATCACTTTCACTCAGGATGATATGCTACTGGAGGATAATAGACATGATCGTCCTCTCTACTATACAGGATATGTCGAGTCAATGAAAGTCGATCGTATCTTGATAGATCCAGGGTCTGCTCTCAGCATCATGCCAAAGACGTTGTTGGATGTATTGAAGATACCAGTTCATAGTCTTTCAAGTACAATTACTACTATCTTGGGATTCAACCAAGGAAGGAGTGAACCTTTGGGTAAGATTCGCCTAAAACTCCAAATAGGCAATCTTCGCACAAAGGTGACCTTTTATATCATCGACAATCATGGTTGTTCTTATAACGCTCTTCTGGGAAGACCCTTCCTCCATGAACATAATGTTGTTCCATCGACTCTTCATCAATGCTTTAAATATGTTGATGACGAAGGACAAGTTCACAAGGAAGTTGCAGACCTTTATCCTTTCAAGGGTGTTGAAGCGTATTGCAACGACGCTCGTATGTATAAGAAAGAATTTATGAAAGTGGTATTGGCAATGGATACTGAAGAAGATCAAGAAGTAGCACCCAATGACACTCTTATCATACCTGTCAAAGGGCATGTTTCTCATCCTCAATCTTCTAAACCATTGGCTATTCACTTGCCAGTTCAGAAGAAATCGGTTGATGGCGATCAAGATAAAAGAGAGCTCGCCTCTTCTGAGCCACTTGTTATCGACTTACGTCGGAACAAGGACAAAAAGCAGCTCATTTCCTCTGAGCCACTTGTTGTTGATTTAACTCACAACAAGGAAAAAAGGGAGCTTATCTCCTCTGAGCCGCTTATCATCGACCTTCGTCGTAATAAGCCTCTTCCACGTTCTTCTTCTTCTCCTCTTGTAATTAATCTGAACAAGCCTGCTAAGACTAAAGGTTCTGCTGTAAATACGAATGTACAGATCAATGAAAAAGCATCTACTTTCCAGTATACTGATGTTATTTATCATACTAAATGCTATTTGGATATGTTAGATAGCTTCCAATCATTTACAATGGGAGTTGTACAATCTCTTCAAACAGAAGTCTCATTTGAAGATCCAGATGATTCTTACCGTATTGTCCCTTCTCGAAAGAAAGGCGAGAGTCCAATACTTTTTAGTAAAGGACCAGAACAACAATTCAGCTATACGGATGATAGCAAGAGTAACGATACAGGACGTCTCCAACTCCGTCGTTATAGTCAACAATCTAAAGACATCATCCAAAAAATGGGTTATGACTTTAAAAATGGCCTCAACTACGGTAAGGGTAGACGAACTCCTATTCGTACAGCTGTTCCAAAAGGAAAATCTGATATGTATTATAGCAAGACCAAAAGAGGTCTCGGATATGCTTCTCCTCCAATGTTATCCCCAGTAGTCTCCGACTCCGATAGCGAAGAACGCTCTAACTCTTCTGATTCCAGGTCATGGGATTCTGACATCAGCATTGGAGAAGTCCATCGTGTGATCGTATCTTCTAATATGGTCTCCGCTGAACTTCCGGAAGACTATGATGAGGATGTTGAAGAAAATCTTGAAACAGATTCTTGGGCTCAACAGATGGACAATTAGTGGGTACTCCAATTTGAACAAAGAGAACCTCCTACTGAAGATCAACTAGTTCAAGTTAATGTAGGGGAAAGCGGGTTACCTCGTCCAATCTTTATTAGCAAGAATCTTCCAGAAGCAAATAAGCAAGAGTTGATTCTTCTCATTAAAGAATACATTGATGTCTTTGCTTGGAGTTACGAAGACATGCCAGGTTTAGATCCCAAAATTGCTACTCACAAACTGAACATTCTGCCTAATGCTAAACCAGTCAAACAGCAGCAACAGCGATTCAAGCCTGAAATGATGGACGCAATCGATGATGAAGTCAAGAAGCTTATTGCTTGTGGCTTTATTCGAGAAGAACAATATCCTGATTGGGTAGCCAACGTTGTTCCAGTCCTGAAGAAAACCGACAAAGTCCGAGTCTGTATCGACTTTCGAGATCTTAATAAAGCATGTCCAAAAGATGAATTTCCTCTCCCTATTATGGACGTCATGATTGATAATACATGTGGGTTCGAGCGAATATCTTTTATGGATGGATTCTCTGGATACAATCAAATCAAGATGAATCCTGAAGATGAAAAACACACATCCTTCCGTACTCCTCGGGGAGTCTATTGCTACACAGTGATGCCATTTGGTCTCAAGAATGCTGGTACAACCTACCAACGGACTATGAGTACCATTTTCAGAGAACATCTTCGTAAAACAGTCGAATGTTATGTTGATGATATCGCTGTTAAAAGTCGTCTGAAAGAAGATCACATCCAAGATCTGAGAACTATCTTCAATCTCATGCGCCAACATCAGCTCAAGATGAATCCCACCAAGTCATTCTTGGGTGTCTCTAGTGGTAAGTTTCTCGGCTTTGTCATTACCTCTAAGGGTATACACGTGGATCCCGAGAAGATCAAAGCCATTCAAGAGATGCGTCCTCCACGCAATCTAAAAGAGCTACGAGGGTTCCAAGGTCGACTTGCGTACATCAGGAGATTCATTTCGAACTTGTCTGGACGCTGCAGACCATTCACTCAATTAATGAAGAAGGGTGTATCTTTTATCTGGACTGAAGAATGTCAACAAGCATTCGACGACATCAAACGATATCTCATGAACCCACCAGTCTTGGTGCCACCAATCTCGGGCATTCCATTCTTAATGTACGTCCGTGCTATGGACCATTCATTGGGTGCTTTACTCGCCCAAAAGAATAAAGAAGGTCATGAACAGGCTATCTACTATCTCAGTCGTACTATGATTGGTGCTGAACACCGTTATAGTCGGGTTGAAAAAGAATGTCTAGCCCTTATGTTCGCTGTTCAAAAGACAAGGCATTATATCATCGGTCAAACTATTCATGTCATATCTCGAGTTAACCCTCTTCGGGTACTCATGAAAAAGCCCAGTACACTCAATTCTCGGCTGGCTACATGGGCCATTCTTCTAGCCCAATATGACATGGTGTATGTTCCTCAAAAGTCTATCAAAGGTCAAGCGTTGGCAGATTTCTTGGCAGCTTATCCCGTACCAGAAACATCCAAGCTTTACGATGAAATTCTGGACGAGACGCTGGAAGTCAACCTGATCTCTGAAGAATTTCTGACCTGGCATCTATTCTTCGATGGTGCATCCAGAATTGGACCAAATGGTGCCATTGTAGCAGGAGTCGGAGTTGTTCTTGTTTCTCCAGATGGATTGACCATCCAAAGAGCTTACTCTCTAGATGAACCCTGTTCCAACAATTTAGCGGAGTATAATGCTCTACTCATCGGCCTTCAGTTAGCCAAGCAATTGGACATCGAATATCTCGAAGTTTACGACGACTCTAAGCTGGTTGTCAATCAGGTTAGAGGAACCTATGAAGTTCGACATCAAGATTTGGTGCCTTATTATGAAGCAGCAACCAACATGGCTACATCATTCAAAGCTTTCTTCATCGACTATGTTCATCGAGCTTGCAATACCGAAGCAGACGCCTTAGCCAACCTTGCAGCTATCTTAGCCATCCCTATCAAGAGACAACAAGTGGTAGTTATCTCCAATCGAGAATTGTTCTGCATCGAAAACAATCGTAATATTGAGTTCAGTAACTTTGTTGAAGTCAACGTTATCGATGAAGACTGGAGAACTCCTTTCATCGACTTCGTGGTTCACGACATTCTCTCCGAAGATCCTAAGGAGGCTACAAGTGTTCGACGACGATCTCTCCGATTCTACTACAATCAAACCACCAAGACTCTTTATCGGTAAACCTATGACGGTCTTATCTTGCGCTGTCTCGCTGGTGATGAGGTAAAACAAGTGTTACGTGAAGCTCACGACGGTGTCTGTGGAGCACTCAACCCGGTCCTAAACTACAAGATCGCATCCGACGAATGGGTTACTACTGGCCCTCTATGGTATCAGACGCCATCGAATATGCAAGGAAATGCCGAGCCTGTCAAATCTATGCAGATTTTATTCATCAACCGTCAGACTTTCTTCATCCGACTGCTGCTTCCTGGCCTTTTGAAGCTTGGGGCATGGACATCATAGGACCCATCAATCCTCCTTCTTCTAGAGAACATCGGTTTATACTAGCAATAATCGATTACTTCTCCAAATGGACCGAAGCTATACCTCTGGCTAAAGTTAAGACTAGCAGTGTCATCAACTTTGTCAAACACCATGTCATCTACAGATTTGGTGTACCTCGACGAATCATCCACGACAACGGACCTTAATTTATCAGTCAGAAGTTCACCAGATTCTGCGATGATCACCGAATTGACAATGTCGCTTCTACAGCCTACAATCCTGCTGCTAATGGATTAGCTGAAGCTTTCAATAAAACCATTATCAAGCTCCTCAAGAAGTTTGTATCCACTAACAAACGGAATTGGAGTAAAAAACTTGGTGAATGTCTATGGGCCTACCGAACTACGGTCCGCAACCCTACAGGCTTTACACCTTTCTCTTTGGTGTATGGCTGTGAAGCTGTTCTTCCTCTGGAACTTCAAATTCCTTCTTTAAGGATTGTCATTGCTAATGAGCTCACTACAGAGAATAATGATCTTCTTCGACTTCAAGAGTTGGAAGCACTTGATTTGAAGCGGTTAATGGCTCAACAACATTTTGAGTTATACCAAGCTCGTATTTCTATGACTTTCAACCGTAAAGTTAAGGTCAGAGCCTTTCAACAAGGAGAACTTATTCTAACAGTCAAACGTCCTATGACTATGACTCATATGAGCAAAGGCAAATTCGACGCGAAGTGGGAAGGTCCCTACGTTGTGAGCAAAGTCTTCTCAAATGGAGCTTATCAACTCTCAGAAGTGGATGGACGAGTTGCTATGATGCCTATCAATGGCAAGTTCCTTAAAAAGTATTATGTATAAATGTAAATGATTGTAAATCATCAGACAAGTTCAAGTTCATAAATAAAATTCAAATTTTATTTCATCATAAATGATAGTACATGATATTAAGGAAGGTCACTATCATCCTTCTCTACATTTGGACACGGATTACTGCCGTCCTTTTCAAAAACACGGCCAGCAAAAGAGCCGAGAACCTCCTTGCTGGAACCCATCAGGAACTTGCAAGCGGTCATCCTCATGGCTTTCTCTTCTTCAGTCCTTCCTGGTTCAAGCAGAAAGTCCAGGATGTCTCGCGGTGGCTTGGGTGCAGACGAACCTTCGCCTGCTTCTGTCTCCTTTGGCTGAACTGGATCGACAGGACATTCTTCAGTGCCCTTCTCAACCTTCGGGGCAAGTTCAGCCTTCTTGGATGCATCTCCAGATGACATTTTTATGTTGAAAAGTGAAAGTGCTCATTCCTGTCAGATTTCTGTTCTATTTATATGCAGAGATTCCTCAAACAACGAAGCGACACATTCACCCGACGGTTCGCCCGTTCATTACTACCTGACGGTTCATCCGTTCATTCATTATCACCCGACGGTTTGCCCGTTCATTATCACCTGATGGTTTATCCGTTCATTCAATTTACTTAACGGTTCGTCCGTTCATTACATTCATTCGATGGTTCATCCATTCACATTCATTCGATGGTTCATCCGTTCATTTACCATCCGACGGTTCGTCCGTTCATTATCATCCGACGGTTCACCCGTTCATTCATCATTATCTGACGGTTCACCCGTTCATTCATCATCACTTGACGGTTCATCCGTTCATTATCATCTATTTTAACGGTTTGTCCGTTCATTCCATCATTTGACGATTTTCCCGTTCATCTCACATACACTGACGATTCATCATCGTTCATCATCCACATCAGCAACTTATCGTTTCGATTAAGTTGTCAATTAAGATAATAATATTCGATATATTCTGCCACGTCCATGTTACCTCTGAGCAGATATAATGAATATAATTATTTTCTACAAATTCATCAAGAAATATATCATGTCTTGCACCTCTGAATATATTTTCTATCTCTATTATTTATATCTGAACAAGATATACAACAAATAATGGAGCCACAGCAAAAATGTCTTTTATTAATCAAAATATGAGACATTACAAAAACATATGTACTACAAAAGACATAAAGATACAAAATGTTCTACTAAGACGGAGGTATTATCAGATTATCAATCTGCTGCTTTAGAGTCTGCAGCCGTTCTTCACGAGTGGACATCATCCTCCTTCTGGCCTCTTCCATCCCGGTTTCTTCATTAAAAATGGGTATGGTCACCGTTCGACGAGTAATCTCGGCATCATTAGCTGCCACGTACTCATCCCTCTCCTGAATCAGAGCATTGAATTGTTGGACTGCAACCTGATGATCAGTAACTTCATCTTCTAACTCCTTCTGGAGACAAGCAATCTCTGTCCTCAGCTCAGCAGCTCTCTTCTCTTTTCTCTCAGCCATCAAGGTCACTGATTCCAGCTTGGAGTTATATTCAGCAGATTTTATGGAGTAAGCTTCCAAGAGATTCTGAAGATTCACCCTTTCAATATCAGCTACTTGAGCCATTCGTTCGAACTCTGCCTGCACTAGAGACTCCACTTCCTCTTTGTTGAGCTCCTTATAATTCTTTATGGAGATTTCTAGCTCATTCAGTATATGGTCGAGGAGAGTGGCCTTAGCCTCGTCACCTTGCTCCCTTATAGCCTTCACCAAGAAAGAGGTCGGACCTCTAACTGTATAAAAATCAGCATCTTCTTTGTTCATCATTTTATTGACCAAAGGTCCCAAGGACTCAAAGAAGCACTTAGTAAATGATTGGATGACCTGCTGATTAATTGCTAGAGTACCAGGAGTCGCAGCTACTCCTGTTAATGACGAGGCAGCTGGGTGTTCAATCTCTCGCATATGAACAGCAGGCTCTTTGAATAAAGGAGCCAGAGTGGAGCTGGTTGCCCCTCCTGGTTGTTCCTCTGCAAAAGTAAAATTGTCATTTTGCCGGTCGTTTGCTAATGACCAAGAAGATCAAAAATGAAAACAGTTTTACCTTGGTTCGATCCAGCAATGAGCCTATCCTCCGCAGGAATAGACTCTAGCTGAGCAGAAGTAGCTTCAGCCACAACGGCATGGCAACTGCCCGCTTCAGAGCCACAAGATAAGTGATGACCGCTACCAGCAATCATCGTCGTTACAGGCATTATGTCTGTGCACGGCGGAGGTGCTGGAAAAGTCTCAAGATCTGTAGAAAATACAAATAAAGATGTTAGCTATCCATCTATTTAAAAAGAGGAGATTGCTAATTTCATTTTATACCTTGAAGATCAGTGGCGGGAGTTTCCTCCGGGGTTGCTCCTTCATCTGCTGCTTTTTCTGGAGATGTCTCTATCTCAACATCCTCGTCAGGATTCAAATTATCAGCGGCAGTTTCTGGAGATGCCTCTACCTCAACATCCTTTTTAGGATCTAAAGTATCATCGGCAATATTAGGAGACATACGCTCTTCGTCATCCCTGTCTGGATCTTGCATATCTTCATCAATATTCTCAGATGAAGAGCTTTCCTCATCTTCACCTTCTTCCGGTGCATTCCCACTGGCGGTTGCAGCAGTTTGATCAATATAATCCTCTAACAGGTCGTAGTCACAATCTTCTAGAGCCGCAATCACTTCACGATCCTCCTCTTCACGGAGGGTCCTAGGTGTAGGGAGAAGTTGATTGGTCTCCACAGCAGGTGGAGGGGATCGGGCTGCATCATGTTCTTCTTCTCTGGGCTCGTCGGCCTCATTTCTCAGGTTCATTTCTTCCCTTTGCTCAAATTCTTCTCTTTGTTCTGAACTGTGAGTTTTATGACCAGACTCAGGAATGGTAGTGGGAGATGACATGGTGATTCACGCTGTAGCATCTGCCACGATCGAAGACAAAACTTGACTTCTACGGACCAACCTTTTCTTTCTGTGTAGAGGTCCTTCAGGACTCTCTATATTTATTGTCTCGACTTGTCTTTATACAGAAGTCGGTGTGGTGGCTTCTTTTTGAATTGTCTCGATCAGTTGCTGAGATTGAGATCTAGTGGTAATCTTTTCAGAGGAATGATCTAAGACCAGTCTCTTCTTTGCTGCTGGAGCGGGAGGCTCCTCTCTTCTCCTCTTCTTGGCTGGAGATTTACCTACCTTCAAAGAAATACACAATGCTGCGTTTACCTCTTCAGGGAACATAATGTCCCATGAAGCTTCTAGAGGTGCATCTACTGGTTCATGTACATCATCATTTCCTGGGAGCGACATGACGACTCCTCCTTTCTTCAATCTTGTTGTAGACGCGAAGCTATCCGTAAGATTGAAATTCTCAGCAAAGGTGTTTGAAGATGTATAGAATACTGAGTATGTAAATAGCATCCGAGGGCCATGATTGCTATTTACTGGCATCGAGAACGTTACTTTCGTATCTCGAGCATTATAATAAGCCCAAGCTCGGGCCCCATCTATCAAGAAACCCTTTCCTTGAAGGCATGTGATGGTATTTCCCACGTGGAATTGGTCGTACCCGAACTGCCGAGCAAATCGACTGGGGAGATATGGCTCTAAAAAATATTATTCTTCAAACCGATACACTAAATGGGACAGTCGAATTGTCTTCAACCACTCAAAAGCTGCACGGCTCAAAGGTTGCATCTTCGAGTCAATCATATTTGTCGGCATTTGTTCATATCCAGCAGGAGGAGGAGTGCAACAAAAGTTCCATCCTTTGCTCAGGTTCAGAGCATATCTACAATCTCTCAGAGAAGTGTATTTCCACTTACTATGAGAGTATCTCCGCAAAAAGCTGCCATCGACTGGTCCCATGCCGGGGTCCATCAAAGTAGGATGGTGAAGAAGCAACCACCCGAATAGATATGTATACGGCAATTCTAGCTGAGGAAATTCTTTTTCTCCTTTAGCTTTCAACATCAGATCAACGTATAGACGGAGACTGGCATTCAACTTACAAGTCATCGCTGATAAAAGATCCATCTTATAGCCGAAGACTAATCTTACGGTGGCAAAAAGAACACCACGATGGAAGCGGTCTACTGCACTGGATCCTGGGACTACGAACCGACATAGCCAATATGTCAAAAATCCCGCCAGTTGGGCTTCTTTTGACATGAATCTATATCCCATTCTCAAGTAACTTTCAAGAGTGTCTCCTTTCTTTAAAGGAGGGCATTGATGATCATCCTTCATCTCTTCATCAAAATTGCCACTTTCTTCCATCAGTTTCACCACTTCTGTACTGCTCAATGGTCTAAAGAAGTCAGGATATCATCTATCATGTTCCTTGGTCTTCGTTTCTTTAATGTGGTTAAGGAACAGATAAGGCAACCATTTTGAGGAATAGAAGGTATTTGATGTAGCACTTTTGTAAAACAGAGAACAGATTTTATAATGACATAGTAGTTCTTCGAAGACTGCTACCATGTCTGCGTTCTCTTTTCGAAGATTGTCCAACTCATCATTAGTTAGGACAAATTCCTCATATGGGGCATCCTCCATTGGCAAGTAAGAGATGTACTGCATCTCGTTAAGTGCAAACCCGATCTCTCCGCCAGGAGTCATGAAAGTCCCTGTTCTATAATTGTATCTTTCTGCTAGAGCCAAGAACAGTTACGAGTTAGGGGCAAAACCATAAACAGTGGCATGCACTACTTCGTACAAATTGATTTACTGAAGTTTGTTTTCAAACTTGGTCAAAATCCAATTTGCTATACAGTTCCACCTCTTAAAATCTGGATTCACCAGTCCAGTCAATCTGAGGTCCTGCTCTGGGTACTTCCCTTCGACCTTCGCAAACTCGTTCGCAAATATTGGAGTTCTGACGGGCAATAACAAGGAAGAATTCTTCGGCAGAATACAACCGGGTTTCAAACCTCTTAACAAGACATTGTATCGTTCTGAGGAGCTGTAGAACATGTCCTTCTTATTCGGCCCCTTCTTCACAAAAATCTTTCCTGGACGGGCATCTTGGAAAGGTGTAAGGTTCCATTCCATCTTCCTCTGATAGCTCGTATGAGCATACCGGGATAAGGGGAGGCAGCGGGAAACATCTGGTATCGAGAATATCCTATTCTCTTGATGGACAATCCTTTCTTCCATCCTTGGCCTCGGTTGAGAGCTTTTCTCAAAAGCAACGCCGAACAAGAATAATGGTTTTTTGTGAATGACAGCGTCTGCTGACTCCAGAGGACATTCATCAAACATAGCAGAGTCTCATTATCTTGGGATATCAAAATAGCCTGACGGGAGGTTGGCAGATCATATTGAAGATAGTGCACATGAGATAGGTCCTCTTTGTATTCTGACTCTGAAAGGGTCCCTACAAAGTCCTTATATCCGGGATCTTCTCTAGTATTAACTGCATCAGACAGAGAAAACAAAAATTCAGTACAAGTCAAGTCAAAAATTCTGTCATCAGACTGCACAACATCAGATTGTGCAATATCAGATTGTACAATAATCAGATTGCGCAAACAAACAGTCATCAGTTTGCGCTGGCAGTCCCGCGCAAATCAGCAAATTGCGCTGACTTTTGCAAGCACAGTTCAACCGATTGCGCAGAGAGTCGTCCTTCATAAAAATGAAGAACGAACTGATTTGTGCAACCAGAACCCTAAAAAGGGTGGCGCAGTATGATCACATCTCTAAAAAGATATGGATTCTGAAGGAACAGTGAAATCAAAACTCTAAAAAGAGTTTTTTTTAGGTCATCTACCTAACAGTGCGGGATGAGCAGTTTCGTGATGAGAAACACATCACGCAGCCCTAGCCGATGACTCGGCAGGTGCCTTGCCCTTAGCAGTGGCGGAGGATCGTCGGGGAGCCATCGAGATCGTCGGAGAAGAAAGGAAGAAAGAGCTCGGAAATTTTTCTCTCAAGTGCACGAAGAAAGCAAGTAAAGAACACTTCGAAGGAATTGAAGAGCTATTTATAGTTTTTCAAATCGAAACGGCCGCCTTAGATTGTGCCTAAAAATGGGGCTAATCCCTCAGATTGCGCAGACAGCTCACTACATGCGCAAATTGATTTCAATTTCAAAATTCAAAGTATTTCAAAATTTTGAATAAATTCAACTTTCGAAAACTTTGAAGGGGGTCTTGTAGGTCCTAAAAAATCAAGTTGCACATATCAACAAAGTCAGAAGATCAAGAAATAAATCTTTCAAATGAACTGCGTAGACATCAGATTGCGCAGTATACAGATTGCGCATACTAGATTGCGCACACTACCAAGTGCGCAAGCTGATGTGGCAAATCATCATCATTACCTGGCACAATCAAATCTTCCTGACAGCTGACAGCGCGGAGAATGAGGTGACTGTTTGTTTAATCGTGTAGCACGGCGCTCGAGGACAGCTGGCAGTGCAATCCATGTTGGCGTAATCCATTCTTGCGCAGTCCAAGTCTGCGCAATCCAAAGCTAGCGCAATTCAGTTTGCGCGTTCTATCAACACAAATGACAAAATACACGTGGCATTCATGCCATCATTTGCTCATTACGTGGCAACCGTCTATACACGATCATACGCATTTCAATCAAATGATACCATGTGTCCAAGATAGTTGGCCCATGATCCAGCAACTGCCTGCGCAGTCTACTATTGCGCAATCCAATTATTGCACAATCCATCATGCGCAGTCCAGAATAACTAAAAGTTAGTTATTTCTCAGAACTCTATAAATAGAGTTTCAAGTCTCCATTTAAGGAAATCAAGGATCAGATCAGAGATCATAGAGAGATCAGAGAGTCCAGGAGTTCTTGCCCAAGTGCTGCTGCATTCTTCTGAGGCTTTTGCCTTCAACTTCCGAGGCTTTTTGCCTTCAATTCCAGAGTTGTCTTCAACTTCAGAGGCTTCGTCTTCAGAGTTCACATCGTCCAAGGAATAAAGCAATTGTCATCTAGATTGGATTTCTACAGATGTACCATTCCCAGAATTCAAATTGTAATCTTTACAAAGTTTATATCAATAAAGTTCTACACTTTTGTTTTTACAAACAGCTACATGGGCAATAATGCTGTCCCCTTATCATATGATCTTCGTCCCACAAAAGGCTGTTAAAGGTCAAGCCCTGGCAGACTTTTTGGCTGCCCAGCCGGGCTAGGAGTCGTCAAGAATATTTGAAGAAATCCCAGATGAGGTCGCCGACTCGCATGCAACCTCTCACGATGATAGATGGCGAATGTTCTTCGACGGAGCCTCAAGTACCGGACCTAAAGGCAACATCGTCGTCAGAGTCGGGGTGGTGCTGGTCTCCCCTTCCGGATTCGTGATTAATCGTGCTTACTCTCTCACAGAGCCATGCGCTAACAATGTGGCAGAGTACAATACTTTGGTCATTGGCCCCCAACTTGTAAGAGAGCTGGGGGTAGAATATCTTGAAGCATACGGCGATTCACAGTTAATCGTCAATCAGATACGGGGCTCGTACGAAGTCCATCACGAAGACATGATCCCATATCATCAAATAGCGATCAACATTATTTCGTCATTTGAGGGGTTCTTCATCGAACATGTTCCCAGACTCCGAAATATCGAAGCCGATGCCCTAGCTGGCCTTGTCGCTTCCCTAGCGGTTTCGAACTATGCTCGCCAGTCCGTGGATGTGATAAGCAATGAACTGGTCTGTCCAAAAATAATGTTTAATTCGTGGCGAGTTATTCCGCTCAGACAATCGACGAAGTCCCAGACTGGAGACAACCATTCATTGACTTCGTAGTCTATGACATCCTGCCCGAGAATCCGAAGGAAGCCACTTCCATCAGAAGGCGTTCTCTCAGATTCTTCTACGATACAGAGACGAAAATACTGTATCGACGATCCTACGATAGGTTATTGCTTCGATGTCTGTCAAACGCAGAAGCCAAAGAAGCCGTACGCGAAGCTCATGATAGTATTTGCGGGGCCCATCAGCCTGGCCCTAAATTACAAGACCGTCTTCACCGAATGGGCTACTATTGGCCCACGATGGTAGCAGATGCGATAGACTATGCAAGAAAGTGCAAAGCTTGCCAAGTCCATGCGGACTTTATACACCAACCATCCAAATTTCTACATCCGACAGTGGTATCCTGGCCGTTCGAAGCATAGGGAATGGATATCATCGGTCCGATTACTCCACCTTTCTCCCGAGGACATCGCTTCACAATCACAGATTACTTCTCCAAATGGTCGGAAGCTGTCCCGCTTGCAGAAGTAAAGACTTCAAACGTGATCAGCTTCCTCAAGCATTACGTTATCTATCGCTTTGGACTGCCCCGAAGGATCATCTACGATAATGGTCCGCAGTTTACAAGCCACGCCTTCTATCGGTTCTGCGACAAGCACCGCATCTAGAATATTGCTTCAACGCCATAGAATCCAGCAGCGAATGGGTTGGCAGAAGCATTTAACAAAACAATCATCAAACTTCTCAAAAAGTTCGTATCATCCAACAAACGCGACTGGAATGAGAAGCTTAGTGAATGCCTATGGACATACCGTACCACAGTCCGAACGGCCACAGGGAACACACCATTCTTCCTGGTATATGGGAGTGAGACAGTTCTCCCATTGGAGACCCAAATACCCTCACTCCGTGTCGCGCTCACTTATCAATTGACGACGGATAATAACTATCGTCGCCGAATACAAGAGTTAGAGGCCTTAGATGAAAAGTGCCTCCTGGCTCAGCAACGGATCTGTTTGCCATTAAAATCTTTTAATTACAAATTTCAATACAAACAGAACAATGTTACAATATAGGACTTAGACGTAGTCCTAGGAGTACACTTTTGTTTATCTGGGTCCCTTGTGTCGATGGAGCGAGTGGTAATATGTTGACTCCGTTGACGATCTGACGACATTTATCGGTTCTCTGAAGGTTTGGATTGCTCTGGGTGCCGGAGCTTGCTGAGAGGAGGAAGACGTTGAGTGTCTGTATCTGCCTTTCTGGTTGTGCGATGTCTCTGTCTGTCTACGAATGTTCGTCTCTGTGTATGTAGGTATGGAAGAAGGAAATAATCCCTCTATTTATATAGTCTGTAGGCTGGCTGCTCATGCGCGCATATGTAGGATACGCCTGGACGCGGGGATGCCACGTAGTGATTGCTGATGGAGGCGCATGGATGATGCGCCCTGATTGAGGGGTTGAATTCTTTATACTGCTGTGGTGGTCCGATACGTAGCACAGAAGAGGATTTTTCTATTGCTGAGATCTTGGGTGAATCGAGTCAAAGGACACGTGTCATCGGCCCGTGGCTCGGAGATCTCGGATTTGGTTGGGAATGATCTGGTAGGATACGCCTGGAATTGGGTACATGAGGAGACTTTGGCTCGTAACCTTTGGGAGTCACGAACCATTCAGGGTGCGTGGCTTTTCAGGTGCATTCGAAGCTTCAGTAGTGACTTTACTTCTGTCTTTTAGGATCAGAGAGAAGTCTGGGACGCATGGCTTTTGAGGCGCATACAGAGCTTCAGTAGTGACTTTACTTCTGTCTTTAGGGATCAGAAAGAAAGTCTGAGACACATGGCTTTTGAGGCGTATACGGACTTTGGGCACATGGCCGCGGAGGTGCATGCAAGTGGTTGGGTGGCCACGTGGCTTGTAACAGTCGAAGGAAAGTAATGATGATGCTGACGTTGGCGATGCTTCGTTTTCTGAAAAAGCTGTCAACTGTCCTCGAGAGGCATGCTGCCAACTCTGTCAGACTTCAGCATTTAATATTCCTTGACAGGTGATGGACTGTCGAGTGGGCGCATCGATCGGCGTTCTACTAGGCACATGGGGCCGCATAGCAGCGCATGCTTGTGAAGCGCTTGGTGCTGAGGGGTACGTCTGTGTGATGCGCAGTCTGGCCGGTGCATCCGCTCTGCTTGACACGTCTTTTGGTACGACTGTTACATTCTTCGAGTGCTTTAAATAGCCATTTTTGACTTGGCTGAATTCGAAGCGTCAGGTTCATCCATTTAATGCAAATTTATTGCATGGAATTCGGAGAGCCATCCACTTGGCACATGGGTTTGATTTGCCTGGCCTATAAATAGTGGCATGGAGAGAGTTTGCTTCTCGTTCTCTCACGTCCTCCAGAAATTAACTTGTTTACTCGAGCACATTCTGTTGACGAGATGTTCCCGAGGGTGAAGATGCGATGCCTTGTCTTCATTGATGCACTTGAAGGTGACTGTTACATCCAAAAGTTGTAGTCGAGGGCTTCTGAGGCAGGTAGAAGGTGCCTGTTGCATCCAAAGATCGAGATGTACGAGCCTCGTCTCCGTCATGTGGGAAGAGCCGCAGATCAGAATTGCGGTGTGGCGGCTTTGGGGGCTCATTCTTCCTTCAAAATGGGTGTTGCCCATTCTGGTTGTGTTGAAAGCTGCTCCTTTAGCTGCGGTTTTGATTACGGTCTTCCTTCGCCTTTGGAGGTTCTTTCGAAGCCTCCCCTGGCCATAGGTTGGCTTACGGTGCTCTTCTCTTCCTTAGTTTGGAGAGCTCTTCCTCCAGCTAGATGGTTGATTGCCACCCTCGTTCTGCTAAATAAATGCTTCATTAGTCGAAGCATTTAGACGGCGGAGAGCCTGGCTGGAAGGGTGGCACATAACTGAGCTGCTGAAGGGATGCACATAACTGAGGATGCACATAACTGAGCTGCTGAAGGAATGCGCCCGACTGGGAGCGCATGGTGGGATACGCATGAGAGTGCATGGTGAGATACGCCTGTTCGAGAGCGCATGATGATGTTGCGCCTGGCTGTAGACTTAGGGTCTTTTCTTTTTGTAGAAGTTCTTCTTTGTACAGCCCCTTTTTAAGACATGTAATAGACTTTTATATGAAATAAAAATCTTCTTTTAATGTCTCTATTCCTGTTTTGCTGTGTCCGAGTATTTTTATCTGAACTTTCTGGCGCATGTAGTGCTTGGCGCATAGGATTTCTGATCGTGAAATTCCATGCTTCTACAAGACCTCCTTCAAAGTTTTCAAAACTTTTTTGTCAAGTTTTGGAATACTTTGAATAAGAAGCATGGTGGTTAGGGCGCATGTCTGTTCGGGCGCGTGGATACTCCGCGCATCAGTGATGGACACATGCTCCTCTCAGTAAATGCAAATGATAATGCCTCGGTAACCAAAAAGATTAATGATAATCGTTTTGGTTTTATCTGCAGTTATCTCTTCACAGTACCCGAAGCGGCGGCTGAGGTCACACTTCATCGGTTCACGCGTGCGACTGAGCCTACAAATAGGTGTGAGGAGAAGAGAGAGAGTTCTAGCCTGATTCCTCTCTTTGCTTTTGTCTTTTAGAGTTTTTCTTCGACAAAAACCCTAACTTTTTCCTTTTAAGAAATGGCTCCCAAGACTCCTCATGGCGGTGCTGGCAAGGGTAGAGGCAAAGGGAAAGAATCCGTAGAGGCTGTTACGGCTGATGTTCCCCGTCCACCTGTTGAAGTTCGGCCATCGGTAGTTGGTGAGCTTCATCATCCCGTTCCTGTATCATACATACGCCGATGCTCATGGACCTTGAATCCTGATGATGCGTCGAGGTTCCATTGCTGACGCGCATGGGTTTAAGCCCTCATGATGTGCCGAGGCTCCATTGCTGACGCGCATGGGTTTAAGCACTGAAGATGTGTCACTCCCCGTTCCCAGAATGCATATTTTTATACATGTACTACTCGAATGTATTTATTTAGTATTTATCATGTATTTATTTAATATTTATCAAGTATTATCCTGTATTTAAATTCTTTTAAATTTTATGTTAATCAATTAATCTGCTCTTTAAATTTTCATGTTAATTTATTTCTGCAATTTTATTTCTGCAATTTTATTTCTGTACTTTATTTCTTGCTCTTATTCTCTGCTTTAGCTAGGCTTTAGGTTCGAGTTCGCCTTGGTTGGATCCCCTACAACCCGACCCATTGGACCCGGCCCAACTCCCACCTACCACCCCCCTTTTCTATTTAAAGCTTACATCTCTTTCTCTCTCCTCATAAACTCACATTCTCACCATTACTCCTCTTCTTCTTCTTCATTACTCTCTCCACCTACCAACCGTAGGCAAGTACAACTTGCTCTCCATGAGAACCCATGTCTTTGTAGTTCATTTATCTTCCTCGCAAGATCCTAAGAGAGTTTAGAACTTGGCATTTTTCATTTCGTAGTCTTAATCTTTGTAGATCTAGATATGAGTTATTTTTGGAGTTTGGTAGTTTTGATCTATCAAACTTCTTTGTTTTCAAGTTTTGATGGTTCTATGTTGTAGAGAGTTTTATTCTACCCAATTTTGACCTTTAGAAAGTTGGATTTGGACTTGTTTGGACCAAGTTATGGACCTTTGAAGCTTTGGGGTACAACCATGGAGTTCTTGCTGTTTGGAGAAGACAGTGAGCAGTGCACACTAGCTTTTTAGCTTGCGTCACTGAGCTGTGCGCGCTCTTTAGCGCAGTACAGTATGGAGTCCATACGCTACCTTTTTAGGAAGCGTGTGTCTTGCATACGCTACCTTTTGGAAGCGTATGTCGTATGGAGTTCATACGCTACCTTTTGGGAGCGTATGACTTATATACGCTGACTTGAATGGTCAGGAGTCGTGTGGAGTTCATATGCTACCTTTTGGGAGCGTATGACTTACATACGCTGACTTGAATGGTCAGGAGTCGTATGGAGTTCATACGCTACCTTTTGGGAGCGTATGACTTGCATACGCTGACTTGAATGGTCAGGAGTCGTATGGAGTTCATACGCTACCTTTTGGGAGCGTATGACTTGCATACGCTCACTTGGATAGTGAGGAGTCGTATGGAGCCCATATGCTGCCTCTTTGACTTGAGCGTAGCCTGACTTGAGCGTAGCCTGACTTAAGCGTAGGCTGACATGAGCGTAGCTTACTTACCTTGGATCTTCTATAGCCCTGTATATTGATATTTTATTAGATATTTAATGTCTATTTTATATCCTTACGCCTTTTTGGCATAAACTCGATTAAATCATGATATGATAATATTGTTAATATCAATTGTTATGTGGAATGTACCTTGTGTCCCGATTGATTTTTGGGATACCCAGTATGACTGGGACTTGACCATAAGAGTTATAGACTCGACCCCCGTTTAATGCTAATTGACTTTCATGCCTTGTCACCATTGATAATAATGGTTATCTTGACTAAATTAATCATGCGTTCCTAGTCGGAACTAAGAGACTGGCTAGTCGTCTTATTGAATTAAATGAATGAGACACGTTCATGTTATGAACTATTGTAATCGACTGGCTGATCCCGAATATTGACATACATGCACATGCAGGCTTCAATCTAATTATTTATTTATTTACTTATTTATTTTCTACAAAAGAAGCATGTATACTTTATGGTCAAAGCATGATTACCGTGGTTAGATTTGATTGTTGCATTACGCTATGTAAGACCTGCAACCTAACCGCACTGGTATCGTTGTAGAGTTGTGCATATCGTACCCCGTACGAAAGTACTCATTTGAATGACCATGATCCACGGCATGGGATTTCACTCAACGTAGGGACTATTAAGTTAAATAAAATAATGATTGCATGGAGAGAATGGATTCCCGAGTTCTTACATGGCAGCCCCCTTGGGACAAGTAGTACCCGATGGGCCGGCTGGTTCCCACAGATACTGTAAAACTGCCATACAGGCAGGGATCAGTATCTGCTTATATTATTATTGTATATTGTATATTGATGACGGGCGTCCTGCTAGGACTCGTCTAATTCATGCATGGCGCACATGATTGACTGGATAGACTAGCCTTGCTGTACATAGTAAGAACTACGGAATCCCTAATTGCATAAATCCAGGATAACTTGGGACTCGCAGTAGCAAGCCGTAGTAGTTGATTGGCCGTTCAAGATAATTTGTTTGTGTACTGTACCTACTCTGTTACCTAACTGGGATGATCAGAATGTCAGGACATGACGGGCCAACTTCTGTCCTTGTTTGGTTGGGAGGTTGGTTCGAAGTGTCGTGATGTGATGTGAATCCTAGTAGCAAGCAGAGATTTATTAGTATTATTCTCTTATATTACTGGTTTTAGTTCTCATGTCGTGCTTCCTTGTGGTACTTGCTATTAGAGGTCTAACCTCTCTGGTTTTGCATGGCCAGATTCAGAGCCGGTTCCCGAGGACTCAGCTTACTTCTACCTCCAAGATGGTCAACACTAGAGGGATGATCGCAGGAGGACTCGAGTGGGTTTCTTACTTCCCCGCTTGTTTTGTCACTTACTTTATACTTAGCCATTTGGCACCGACATGTTAGTCGGATTGTCTTGTACTTACCTTTACATAATTATAATTAAAGTCAGGCTGTAGCTGATAACAATTGTGTATATTTTGCTACATCAATCTGGCTATGTTTTGTAAAGCCAGATATCAAGAACATTTTGACAGAGCGTTTGGGACGCCTTACTGCTTTATCTCACATGTTCTCTATTTCTGTTTCTTATTTGAATGATTGAGACAATAGATGTGTAATGACCATAGTAAGACTTTTATGTAGTATGCACCCCCTCGTCTGGTTAGACAGCATTGATCGTATTATACGGTATTCATCTACCCGTAATACGTAGCTGGCTGAGTCATTCCCCCGCTCTCCAGTATTCTGGTTCTGGGGCGTGACAAGATGCGCCAAAGCTTTACTGCTGATGCACATGGGTTTAAGCCCAGATGATACACTGAAGCTTTACTGCTGATGCGCATGATGCACCGAAGCTCCTTTTTAGATGTGCATGAGCCTGATGCGCTCTTGATGAGAACGAGGCTTAGATTCTTTTGTTGTTTGTAACATCGCTAAATTTTTGCCTTCTTTGTTTGAACACCAGTGTCGATGACTGTCCCACTCCTGAATGAGGTGCTTCTGGATGCTGCCCTCTGCCAGATGGGAGTAGATTACGATGAGGAGGTGATAAATCCTGTTCGAACTGCTATCATGCTGGATCAGTCTCCCGAAAGAATGACTCAAATCCGGAAACAACCGCATGGGTTCCTCAAGCGAATGATGGAGCGTGGCATTTTGAAATCTGCCACTGATAAATTGACTTTCCTGAAGCCCGAGTTTTTGTTTGGAGACCGCCTTACTTCTATTGAAGCAAAGGTGTTGAAGGTCAAGAAAGATTAGTTTTTTACAGCAAGAGGAGTGCATATGACCGTTAAGCAGCTTGAACGTCAATGGCCTTTGACGGCCTTCTGTCGTCTTGCTTGCAAGAGGAGGATGTCTTGGGAATTAACCCCATCCCAGGGAGGAGCGGTAGCAGGTATCCTCAAGATCGACTCTACCTCCGATCAAAGGGATACTTTGGCCGCCGTGCGGTCTGGGCCATCTTTCACCTGGCGGACTCTACATCCTGGGAGCATTTACAGTGATGTTCCCCTCAATACATTTGCTTTTGGCACTTCAACTTTTGCCAATCGCATGCTGTTGATGGAGCGATCGTACCCGAAAGGTGAATTTTGGGTAGAGGGTTGGTGTCATTACGTTGCCAAATGGGACAAGCTGACACTCTAGATGCTGTCACGGTTTCAAACCGAACTCCAAGAGATGGGGCTGACTGTCTCGATCCGTGCTACTCAGGCAGGTGTTTACATCAACCGACATATGTTCCTCGCGCTCCTGGAGATGTTTAACACCCAGACTGGGACTTTCTTTACCCCGGTGGGGGAGCTGGGACTCGTACTTCATGAAATATACGAAGTGTCAAGACTCCCTTGGGGGTCAGAACCTTATGAGGAATACTTTCCGACCAACGAGAAGTTCCAAGTCCTGGGGGACAAAGCTGAAGAAATGATGGCCGTCTTCAAGGAAGTGGCGAGTCATCATTACTATATGCAGAAGAGGGATAAGAGCGGGTCGCAACCTCATGTGTCCGCCTGGAGGGATTACGTCTTCAAGCAAGACAAGGAGGATCCCTCTCGATTTATCACTCCGCCAGCGCTTTTCCGTAGCGAAGTGCTCTCCGAAATGAGCAGGTTAGGTGAGAAGAATCCCCGAGAAAACGAGGATTGGGAGTCGGATGAACGCTCCTGTAGCTATTTCTGGCACCATACTCATCGGTTGTCGTCGAAAGCAGTATTAGCTGCATATCTGATGGTTTGGCTTCGGGATTACGTCTTCTCGGGCTGGTCAGGCTCCGTAGAGAGGGTGACCGGGAACTTAATCCTGCCAGCAGTGAAGTTGGTTTTCGGCCGACGCCTGGCTCTACTCCCTGCGATGGTGTGTAACCTGCTGCGAGGTTTACGGGAGTTTGCAGGAAACGTAGTTCACGATCGCGGTAGGAATGACAACTTTCTGCGTGCCGAACTGCCATTTCACTATCTGATGGGGTGGTTAATTTTACACCATCCAAATGTAATGAGTCCGGGTTCGGAAGAAGACCATAGGGCCGAAGATGCATTCCTTTGCCGTTTCCACCAGAGGAGCTGGTTGCATTCTGGCATTCCTATTTACAGGAAGGTTTTATCCTGACTTCAGGGGTGGAAGATCACCAAAGTAGGTCCTGTCTTTTTGGGTTTTGAGGCCGGTGAAGACTTGATGGATTCGGGTGAAGATGCCACCACTCTTCCTCCATGGGGATTCCGCTGGTTGCAAAGTATCCGGCCGTCCCATCTGGTGTACCAGAACAGGAACCAGTGCTACCTGGAACCGTATTTACTGAGCCGTTTTTCACGGCAATTCGGCTATGCTCAATTAATGTTGGATAATCCCAGTATTACCCTGGGGTATGCTGGGAGCTTGCTGGATGGTGCACGAGCTTGGCATTACAATAATGTCGGATGTACCGGAGCTCGCTTTACGTTGCCTGTCCAGAATCTACGACCGCCGATTCTTTTCTCAGCCGGCAAATTTTACTGTGTTATGGCTGCCATGCCTCCCGGATATGATAGGGAGACCAGTCTTGTTGTAGGCACCCCGTTAGCGGTGACCGGGAACACATCGGTGAGGGTTCGATCGTACCATCCGCCAGAGGTGGGTCATCGAGGTGCCCCTGCCGCATCCCCAGAGGGTCAGGCCGAACCTTCGGTTGATCAACCAAAACGACGTGCGGATACCGAGGCTGGCTCTTCTGCGTCAAAGAGGCAGAAGAAGGCATCGTCACTGACTGTGTCGTCGAACTCGACATTTACGGAGGTAAGGGTGTCCCATATAACCCCATTCAGGATCCACATTTCGTGTGACTTATGCTTTCCTTTTGTAGGAGCCACTCAAAAGAAGACCCAGTACTCCCAAGTCTGGTGGCAGAAGGCCAAAGGTGATGGCGGGTTCATCTGAAGAGCGCATTCCGCCGATTATGATGTCTCCCATGAAGGAGAATCCAGATGATGTCGTTGTTGTGAAGACTCCGGCATCTCCAGATTATGTTAGGAGGGAGACTGAGGATGTAGCAGCTTCCGGGATAGTGCAAGCCGCCATGGGGGCCTCGGACGTTGAGGGTCCTGTGGACACGGGGCTTCCTGATGATGAAGTGGGGTGGAGTTCGTCGTCTTCGAAAGACGTTCCTCCAGAGATGCATGAGTCTGTTACGGGGGCAACAGGCATGATTGCAACAGAGGAGAGGGTTGATTCCCCTCCTTGTCATGATGTGGGGAGGTCGGCCGTAGCGTTGTCGAGCACTACCCCAGGCTCAGCAATGAAAGCTGAGGTGGCTGCCAACCGGGAGGTGGCGACATATTTGGTCTCCGTGGAGGGATTCGATGATGAGGGGAAGACTTGTCTGCCGAGTCCGACCCCAGAAGACGCGCCCTGCCAGGAAACGGGAGCTGATCCGGTTAGCGTGCCAGAGGAAGGCTCCGCGTTGGTTATAGATCGCACCTCGGTGGTGGAGGAGGCAGCTCCGGATGCTGATAGTCCCTTTGAGCCAGGAAAGGGCAAGGGCTTGCTGATGCAAGAGCCCTCTGTTGCTTCTTCGACTTGGGGGACGATATCGACACCTCACCCAACTCCTTCTGCACTCTTGGCATCTGGCGCTGGTAGCGGAATTCAAGTTCCTGGTACGGGAGAGTCTGCTGAGGTTGATGTTCAAACCACGCAGAATGAGATCGACGGGTCTTCTTCAGGTCCGCCATCCAGGGTAACTCCTCCAACTCCTGCCATGACACCACAAGTGTTGGCGGATGCGGATGAGTATGTTAAATTCATCGTTGAGGCAGTGTACAAGATGCTGCAGAAGGGTGTGTCGACAGTGATGAACACCAATGGGAGTTTCGCGATGGCAAAATCCATGGCACTTCCACACATCAACCTGATACGTCTCCACAGGGCCATGATCATATGGCCGAGATTCTGGAGGCCTCGGTGACTGAGCTGGATCAACTGCTTTTCGAGTTTCAGCGTATCCAGCGGAATGATCTTTCCGCCCTGATAGACGCGGAAAAGGAGAAGCTGATTGCTGAAATTGAGTCCTCTTATCAGGCCACCGTGGGTGTCTGGGAGCACGAAGTGGCTGAGACTCGTGTCACGACCCGCACCCACTGTTGGGGTACGAGAACGTAACAATGCCCAGCCTACGCCGCAGTGTCGGCGGTAGAACGTTGTCCTAGGTCTCAAAGCATCTAACAGTATAAGACTAAACAGTTTATACTCTCCGAATGGGGGTGACATAGCAGATACAGTCTCAATCACATCTAAGGTAGAGCATGATAAGGATAGATAAAACATGAAATCCAAAAGAGATACAGCAGAGAGAAATCTAAGTGTCTAAGATACACAAACCCAGAAATACATCTCAAATCTCAAAGTACAGTAATCCTTAAAGTAAATACAACTCTAGACAATGAAATAACTATCTAAACAACCTCTAATGTGTCTCCTCTAGGCTAGCAGGCAACCTCCAGGCTATCTGTAAAATTTATCAACAGGTCCAGTCAGGACAGGAGCGAGCACAATACATCTCAACAGTTCATAGCAGGTTAGAAAATATAATCATGAAGTAAAGTAAGATACAGGTACTGAATGAAATGCAGTATGTAAACAGAGAGAGAGAGCTGTAATAGAAATATCTACTATAAATAAAGACTAACAGTGGCTAGTGAGTCAGAGTACAATATAGACATGTAAATGGAATAGGAGATTCTGATGCTACACTATGGAAGAGATTCTGATGCTACACTACTTGGATAGTATTCACATGTCTATTTCTACTCCCCCGTACCCCCAATCAATACACAAGGATCCAACCAGGTTATGTTATAATTCCATGCAAAGGCCCCCAAAGGGTGATACATGGATGTCCCATAAATGGGGATTCTAGGAGATTCTAGGATACCCAGTAAATAGGATAAGAGATTCTAGGAGACTCTGTGATCATAAGAGTATATGTCACAAGTGATCAAAGAACCAGTGAAGCATAGTGATACACCATGTAAGTGAAACGCACAGAACATGAAGTACCCGATGCTCCCTAAGGATAACATCTCAATAAGGGATCTATTTAGTACCAATCCGTGTGACCAACGTGACAGTACAAGTAAAGTAACTTAATGCAGGAAATAATTCTAAGCAGGATATGAAATGATCAGAGAATGTACTCGCCTGATAACCTGAACAGCTGATAAGTATAGGGGGTCCAACTGAAGCCACAGAGTCCTATTTAAAGCAACACAGGTTACAAGGTGTTCAAGTTGTAATAAATGAATCTCTATAAACAATCTATTTTATCCTAGGTTTTCTAAGTCAAATTAACACTAGGTCAACTCCGGTCAATAATCTAGTCAAACTAGATCAAGTGTTGACTTACAGTTGACTTTCGGTCAACTGGTCAACTCTGGTCAAATAGGGTCAATTCTAGTCTAATTAGTAAAGATATAAAATGTACTTTGTTATTCGTACGTCGAAACTTACGACACGCAAATCGAGATAAGAAGATCAATGGTAAGGTTGATAATCTTATTATAGTGATCCACGTGTTCATCTTGTCAATTTTAGCGATGTGAGATCACTGGAATTGACTGATCTCAGTTTCGTTGTACTAATCCCAAAATACGAACATTATAAGAATTAATTATTAATTAATTATAAAAAGGTTAAACTCTGAGAAATTATCAACAAACATTGTCGGACGATGAAATAAACATCGCCAACGTGTTAAGAATGGTCAAATTAGCTAGGATAGCCTACCCATCCGTCCAATTTGGACACAAGGGCAAAAAGGTAATTTCGGGTCAAAACGGTGTCCATGTCGGAGCCGTTTTGCACCAAAAAACGTGCAAGAAAATAATTCTATAAAATATAACAATTTATATGTCCACGAAACCAAAATGACGATACGAACCCAACTGTATCTCCAGAATTGGATTCCGTTGACTCGATCTCAATTTGGTCCGTTGACCAGAACTTTGAATTTCGGTTTGCACGATAATGCGTGTCGGAGCCAAAGTTCTCAAAACTCAGCAAACTATATGTCAACGAGTCCAGAATGGCGATACGAACTCAACGGTATATCCGGAATTGGATTCCGATGAGCCGATCTCAAAATGACCCGTTGACCCAGATATTGGTATCCGACTTGCACCAAAATACGTGCCGGATCCAATGTGCACCAAAATCTAGCAAATTATATGTCAACAAGTCCAGAATGATGATACGAACTCAACGACATATCCGGAATTGGATTCCGATGAGCCGGCGTCAAAAAGTCTCGTTGACCCAGAATGTGGGACCCACTTTGTACCGAAAAATGTGCCAGGGCCCATGTTCTCCAAATCTAACAAATTTTATATGAAAACATGCCAGAACGACGCCATGAGTCTAATGGTGGTCTCAGAAATAAAATCTGGTATCCCGTGTTCAAAAATAGAATTTTACAAGTTGGAAATTACGAATTCGGACGGCCAAATTTGGCGTCGAATTCAACCAATCAAACAAGCTCACAATGAAACGAAACTGGAGTGGTAGTAAGAGGGTTATACCAGCTTCGTACAGGAACTAGTAGCACGCCAAACGGAGCTGCGGAGGAGGAGGTACAAGCTGACGAAGTTGACCCCATGAAACTGTCTAAATTTAATACAATTTAAACGGTCAACTTGGTGGCCGGTTTTGATGTATCAAACGATAAAATTAACGGACGAAAATTGACATGGGTGAAGGTGGATATACCGAGATTGTGACGGAGCAAAGAAATCGCCGATCTAACGGTCGGATTTCTGGTAAAACATGTACGAAGTTGCTACGACGGAACGCGATTCCAGCCTCGTTCCCGAGCTCGTCACGACGGGACGTCGTACAAAATGCACGAATCGCCTCGACGGCGCATCCCGGAGGACGGTGGCCGTCAGGGAACTATGTGTCAAAGTTCGTCGGAGGGGGGGCTACCCACGGAGGGGGTCGCCGGGGCACGACGGCCGACGGCGGCGAGGCCAACGCGGCCAGCGTGCGTGCGGCCTGGCGTCGTGCTGCTGCCGCTGTGCTGCTGTGGCACGCACGGCGGTGCACGGGGCGGCGAGGCTTGAGCGGCCTGACGAGGTCGGCGGCGGCGCGGCCTCGACGAGGGTGGAGGTGGTGGTGGCCATGGTGATGGAGGTGGTGGCGGAATGGCTTGGTGTTGATGATGGTGATGATAGTGAAGAAGGAGGAGGAGGAGAGGTCGCCGGGGTGGACTGTGCTCGGTGGTGGAGGCCAGGGGTGGCCGGAGCCAATGCTCGGCCACGAGGAGGTTGGGAAGGTGAGGTGGTCGGGGTGTGGAGTTGTTGTTGGTTTTGTTGCTGTTGTGGTTTGTAGTTGTATAGGAAATTTTATTAGGAAGAGAGACAGAGAGAAGATGAGTGAAATTAATGAGAGGGAGAAAGAGAGAGAGAAAAAGTAGTTTGGGAGTTAGGGCCGGCCTATGTTGGCTGTGGGTGAAAGTGAGGGAAATAGGTGGTGAGGATTTAATTAGGTTATCCAATGGCTAGGATAGAATATAGGGAAAAATAGGTAATTCCAATAGGGATTTAAATCAACAGAAATTTCTATTAAATATAGAAAAATAGGTAGAAGGGTACTTGATATTTTTGGGCAAGAAAATATGAGGGTGTCACGGTGGAAGGTAGCACGAAGCTGGGCTGGACTTGGTGGAGCCGGATTAGATCAAAATCGGATGTTACGAAATAAATGAAATAAAAATAAGTGTCGATGATCAGGGGTAAATAAGTAGCACATGGGGATTCCAATAAATGGGACACGAGTGTCGGACGGGTAGTAGGCTCAATGTGGGCCATGTCCATAATTGGGGCTGATAGGTTTTGGTCGACAGGGTACCCACAAATCAACTTAGAAAATGAATATGACACCGCGGGGTGAAATAAAATCGGGTCACGTGTCAGGAAAGTTGTGCGAAGCAAATGGAGCACAAAATGCTGTGTCTGAATGGGATACGAAGGTCATGGATGACGAGCGTCTCGAGTAGATCATGCATGAGAAGTTGGTTTCAAGAAACTGACTGGTCTTGCGCTCCCAAATTAAAAGTCACAGTAACGTGCTAATAATGATCAAGGAAAAGAGTGAGAAAATTAATTAATGATCAAATGGTCTAATTCGACCCGAAGTTCTGCGAAGCAAAAAGAGTACAAGGGAACAAGTTTGAGTGGGACACTATATACCGTCATGAAGGTAATCCTGTCCACTACAAAACTCGTGAAGAAGATTTCCAAAGTTGAACATCTCTGACACTCCAAATATCAAAGGCACGGAAAAGCACACTTAAGAAAAAATAACAGAATAAATTATTTATCGAAACCAATCAATCAGAAAATAAAATAAAATAATAAAAAAATCAACCCGAAATTCAGGGTGCTCACAACTGAAGCTGCAGTGGAGCGGTTGTCTCAGTCTATGCAGGAGAAGGTAGAGTTGCGAACTGCGTTGGACGCTAGTATCGCAGAGGTTGATGCCCAGATTCACCATCTTGAGGACCAGCGGGCCCGACTCCTATTGGATGTTGAACGTGCCCAGGCTGAACATGTAGCATTCAAGAAGGAGGAAGCAGCTTTCATCCACCGGGCTCTTACTCTGGCTCAGCAGCGACAGCAGCTGGATAAGAAGCATGAGGATGACACTTCTCCAGAGGCTATAGAGACGATACATCAAGAAGCTGAACGTCGGGTCCTGGTGACTGTAGAGACTCGAGCGACAGACTTGAGGCGCCGGATTGAAGAGCTTTCAGCCAACCCTGGGAAGGTTTAGGGATTGTAGTCTCTTCTTTTTTGTGTTTTTGCAACTCTTGCTGGGGGGTGTAATCCTTTACTCATTCGAATAAAGAAATACAAAATTTTTATGATGTGTTCATTTTTGTTGTCATGAACTTGATGATTTGTGTGGACCCATTATCTTTTGCGCACCTAGGTTTTTAGGTACAGATAATAAGTTTGAGAGAACCAACATGTTTGCTCAGAGGTGATGTGGATGTGGCAAATATGGGATTCAAATGATGGAATCTTCCTACTCAGAGGTGTTATGGACGTGGTAGGTTGACTCTGGGGGATATGCGGAACAACCCAGAGGTAATGTAGACGTGAAAGTTCTGTAATCAATGTACGGCACCGCAGGGGTTGTCTGTACGGGATGTTTACTCATAGGTAATGTGGACGTGGTAAACATGATGGATAGCATAGTCTTATGGAGTGTAAGATTCCGCTTTGTAGGACGTAGGGGGACAACTCAGAGGTGATGTGGACGTGGTTGTTCTTCTACTGGAGGATGCCACGGAACAGCTGGGTTCCGAAAGCGTCTGATTTTATGGAAGTACATGTTCGAAAGATGTTAAGAGTAGTACTTCTTTAGGAACTTGCCGTTGATGGGCATCATGAACAAGTCCCCATTGGGTTAGCGAGGCGGTAAGCACTGTTTGAGTATACCGTCTCTATGATGAAAGGTCCTTCCCACTTGGGCTCGAACTTTTCTGGTGTCTTGTGAGTCAACAGTATCAGCCTCCTGACTGCCAGAACCAGGTCACCTTCTTGGAAAGTCCTTTGCTTGACCTTCTTGTTGAAAGCATGTGATATACGGGCTTGGTAGAGTTCGATGCGTTATTGAGCTAGGAGACGCTTTTCGTCAAGTGCCTCCAGTTTCCGCAGACGACGACGTTGATTGTCCTCTTCTGTGAGTTGGTTTGTGATTGCTATGCGGAGTGAGGGTATCTGGATCTCGAGAGGTAGTACCACTTCGCTTCCGTAGACCAGGAAGAATGGTGTGTTACCCGTCGGGGTCCGTACCGTTGTGCGGTAGGCCCAAAGGCATTCGTCGAGCTTTTCGTCCCAGTCGTATTTGTTGGATGATACGACCTTTTTGAGTAGCCTGATGATAGTCTTGTTGAACGCCTCAGCCAATCTGTTTGCTGCCGAATTATAGGCGGTTGAGGCCACGTTTTGAGTACGATTCTTGTCACAGAATCTGCTAAAAACATGGCTGATGAACTGAGGACCGTTATCGTAGATAATCCTTCGGGGTACCCCGAAACGGTAGATGACATGGTGCTTGATGAAGCTGATCACCCTAGAGCTCTTCACTTCCGCTAGTGGGACTGCTTCTGCCCATTTGGAGAAGTAGTCGATGATGGCTAGGATGAAGCGGTGTCCTCTCGATAAAGGAGGGGTGATTGGTCCTACAATGTCCATGCCCCAAGCTTCGAAAGGCCAAGAGGCGACTGTAGGATGTAGTGGTTCTGACGGTGTATAGATGAAGTCTGCGTGAAGCTGGTACGCATGGCACTTCTTAGCATAGTCAACAGCGTCAGCGGCCATGGTTGGCCAGTAGTAGCCCATGCGTCGCAGTCGATCCTGCAACTTAGGGCCAAGTTGATGGGCTCCGCAGGTCCTATCGTGAGCTTCTCGAAGAGCTTCGGCTGCTTCTTCGTTGGACAGACATCGCAAGAGAAGTCCATCGTTGGAGCGTCAGTATAGCATTTTAGTAGCTGTATCTTAGTAGAATCGAAGGGAGCACCTCCTGACTGAGACGGCTTCTTTTGGGTCTTCTGGGAGAATTACGTGAATAGCGAAGTCGATGAACGGAAATCTCCAGTCTCGGACATTAACACCAGCATTTGTTGACATGGCATGGGTCACTTGTGAGTATAAGTTATTTTTAGGACAGACCAAGTCTCGACCAACTACTGTGACGTAGTGTTGAGTCCCGAGGGGTGCTGCTAACGAGGCTGCAAGGATAGCCAGAGCGTCAGCCTCCAGATTTTGTAAACGAGGTACATGTTCGATGAAGAACTCGGCGAAGGTTGAAATGATGTTCAACGCAACTCCATGGTAAGGGATCAGGTCTTTATGGCGAACCTCGTATTGCCCTCTGATCTGGTTTACGACGAGTTTTGAGTTATCGTAAGCTTCCAGATGATCCACCCCCAGCTGTTGCGCCAACTGGAGTCCCATGATGAGAGCGTTGTACTCGACAACATTGTTGGAGCACGGCTTCGAAAGGGAGTAGGCGCGCTGGATGACCAACTGATCGGGAGAGACCAAGACTACCCCCACTCCTGCTATAATTTGGCCTTTGGGGCCTGTTCTTAAAGCGCCATCAAAAAACATCCGTCAGACGGAGCTTTCTTCAGTGACGTTAGATTCTTGGACCTCATCTGGGATGTCTTCATAGGGTCTGGAGGACTCCGGGATGGGGTGTGCAGCTAAAAAGTCGGCCAGAGCTTGACCCTTAACTGTTTTTTGTGGGACGAACACCATGTTGTATGGTGTTAGCAGGATCGCCCATGTAGCTAGCCGGGAGTTCAAGGATCCTGGCTTCGTCATGAGAACTCTGAGTGGATTGACTCGGGAGATGACATGAATCGTCTGGCCCGAAACATAATGGCGAGTCTTCTGGATGGCAAATACTAACGCCAAGCACTCCTTTTCAACAGGGTTGTACCGGTGTTCGGCCCCGATGAGTGTTCGACTGAGGTATAGATGGCTTGCTCATAGCCTGTATCGTTGTTCTGAGCCAGCAGAGCGCCGAGGGAGTGATCCATGGCACGGACGTAGAGGAGGAATGGTTTGCCGGCGACGGGCGCCACTAGGACTGGCGGACTCGTCAGGTAAGCTTTGATGTCGTCGAAAGCTTTTTGGCATTCCTTTGTCCAGACGTAAGAGACTCCCTTCTTCATAAGCTGAGTGAAGGGTCGATATTTTTCGGAAAGGTTTGCGATGAACCTCCGGATGTATGCCAGACGCCCCTGCAGGCCTCGAAGATCCTGGAGATTCTTCGGAGGACCCATGTCAAGGATGGCTTTGGTCTTCTCGGGATCGACATGAATGTCTTTCGCCGTGATAATAAAGCCCAAGAACTTTCCGCTAGAAACCCCTAAGAAGGATTTAGCGGGGTTCATCTTTAGTTGGTACGCCCGCATGAGATCGAAGACTGTCTTCGGGTCTTGTAGGTGATCTCCTTTGAGATGGCTCTTGACTGCGATGTCATCAACATAGCATTCGACTATCTTGCGAAGATGCTGACAGAAAATGGTGTTCATAGCACGTTGGTATGTAGCACCAGCATTTTTCAAGCCGAAGGGCATCACTGTGTAGCAGAAAATGCCCTTTGGAGTCCAAAATGACGTATGTTTTGAGTCATCGGGGAACATCTTGATCTGGTTGTAGCCCGAATACCCGTCCATGAAAGATATGCGTTCGAAGCCACATGTGTTGTCGATCATTACGTCGGTGATGGAAAGCGGAAATTCGTCCTTCGGGCAGGCGGAGTTGAGATCCCTGAAGTCGATGCAGACTCGAATCTTCCCATTCTTCTTGGTGACAGGGACAACGTTGGCCACCCAATCTGGGTGTTGTTCTTCACGGATGAAGCCGCTGGTCAAAAGTTTGTCCACCTCCTGATCGATAGCGTTCATGATGTCCGGACGAAATCGTCGCTATTGTTGTTTGATAGGCTTGGCATCGGGCAAGATATTGAGCCTATGCATCGCGATCTGAGGATCAAGTCCCGGCATGTCTTCGTAGCTCCAGGCGAAGACATCAATATATTCTTTAGCCAGTTGGATTAAAGACTCCCGGTCTTCTCCTTTTAGGCTTTTGCTGATGAAGATGGGTTTGGAAGAAGATCCATCCCCAAGGTCGATCTGCTCGACTTCGTCTTCGGTAGGGGTTCGCGTAGCTCAAAACGAGACTCCCATTGTTCTTCTAAGCGTTGCGCCCAGGGTTCTTCTTCGAAGAATTCCGGTGCTTGATCTTTGCCTTCATTTTTTTGAGGTTCAGCGGATGTCATGTTGGCTGACAGCACTCTCTTGAAGACTGAGCCGATACTGGTATCGGAATCCCAAGTTGATGCTTCAGACGAGTGAGAATGTTCTGCTTCTTCTGCCTCTGAACTCTCTGGAGTTGACGGTGGCGTGACATAGCCTATCCCCTGTCGAGTTCGATTATAGTAGTCCTGCGGCTTTCCTTTAGGTGTTGGAAGCCGGAGAGGAAGACGTCGACCCTTGCCGTAGTTCAGGCCTTTGTTGCTTTTTAGGTCGTAACCCATCTTTTGGATGAGGTACTTTGCCTTGTCCGTGTACCAATAGACTTGTATTCTGCCGGTATCTGGTTCTGGCTCGAGTGGCGGAAGGTCTTGATGACGCTCAACTTTGCCGAAAATGATGGATTCTTCGTCTCGACTCCGCGGTGGGACTACAGAACAGACCCCTTGGAACGGAACTACTCGATTTACATGATGGACAGTCGTTATTTGTGTTTGGAACGACCGTAGAGCGTTATCTAATGTATACATGGCATTCTAATGTGGAAGACTAGAATAATTAAAAGACACTCTATTATTAATGAAATACGAGATTTTATCCCGCGGGATTACATTGTCCAGAGAGGGTGCCTCTACATCAGCAGAGATATATTCCCCTAGCTTCATCTGTGAGTACTAGGATTGGATCGGGAGAATCCACCACAGTTTTGATTTCGGGGTCCGAGAGGGCTACGTGGGCCTTCTCTGGCAGCTTGGATTGCGGCGGCTTGCCCTTAAGACGCACCTTCAGAGGTGCCTCAACCGCGCCTTCGGTGATGGGTGCCTTCCCCTGTAGTTTTGCCACGAAGGGAGCCGATGTTTGAGGCGGCTTTCCCTTGAGTCGTATCTTCAAGGGAGCTTCAGGAGTAGTTGGTGCTTTCCCCGGTAGCTTGATGTTCATGGGAGGCAACTTCTGAGGCGGTTTGCCTTTGAGTCGGATCTTCAAAGGAGCGCTGGGATTTATCTCAGGCTCTATGTCCGGCTCTACTGCAGTTTCTGCCTCGTCGTCAGCATCATTGGCTTCCTCCTCGTCAGGTGATTTGTACAAGTTGGAATCAGTAAAGTAGGCTTCAACCACTTTGAAAGGGTCAATGTCCGCGAACTCCGTCCGGATGACGTCGTTCGTGGACACGTACTTCATACATTAGTGGAGTGTGGATGACACCACCATGTACTCATGCAGCCATGGACGATCAAACAGGAGGTTGTAGTTGACGTCGGCATCCACGACGTAACAAGTCACCTTAGTTCTGAGGTTACCGATATGGCACTTTAGACGTATCTTGCCCAGTGGCTCGCTTTTGCTAGCATTGAAGCCACTGATTATTGTGTTGGATGGCGCCAGTCGGTACATTGGGATACCCAGTATTAAGAGCAGCGTCTTCAGAATGATGCTGAGGGAAGATCTGGATCGATCTGAATCCGCTTCACCTTGACAGAACCGATATACCCTGTATAATATAGCGGCCTATTGTGTCGGTTGTGCTTGAGCAGCATGTCTTGTTGGGTGAAGGTTATATTGGGGATAACCTCATCGGCACAATGACAGCGCACATGCAGTTGGAAGATCTTCAGGCTGCTTGACCTGACTGATGAAGGACTCAGCATCCTTCAGGGCTTCACAGAGAGCTTTGCGAGTGTCCTTGGAAAGACGAAGGAGCTCAAACAGGGAGAGGCAGGCAGGAGTACTGGCAAGTTGTGCCAGTATGTCGAAGTTGTTGTGCTTGGCTAGCCCCGAAGCATTCTACTTTCGCAGAGGCCTGTCGAAACGAGCCTCTACATGCTTCTGCTTATTAGTTGCTGGAGGCTTGGACGGACCCCTTTCCTCTGTAGTAGGGACGGTGCAAGGAGGCAGCTCCTCGATGGCAGCTTCGTCGGGTTGGGTGTTCTGTTGTGAATGCGTTTGTACAGAAAGAGCCTCTTCTGCGGAGGAAGAGACCAGGCGGCAAGACTTGATCTTCCTGCCTTTGGTTTTGGAGGCAGAGCGTACCTCCGGCTGAGTAACCTCGGAGACGAGATCAGGGTGAACCAATAAGAAATCTTCCCGAGATATGGTGAGTGGGATGAGTCCACTCACGTTGTCACGAGTAGGTGGTAAGTTAACCACCTCCATTGCCGCCTTAGGGATGGGGACGACGCCATCTTGTGTTGTAGTTGGCGGCAAGGTGACGAACTGGAGCGACACCACGTTGGCCGAAACCATCTTCTCCTCGTAGTCGACGGAGATAACATCCGCATTGATCATGCGCTGGATGTAGTTTTTGAGGACGTAGCAGTCCTTGGTTGGATGTCCGACAAACCAATGGTAGTGACAGTACCTCGGATTGTCCACTTTTCCAATCTCGTCTGGACGCTTCGGGTCCGGCAACTTGATCTTGTCACCCTGCTTCAGTATCTCAAAGAGTTGCAGGGTGTCTTCATCGCTGAAAGAGTAAACCTCCTTTGGTCTTGGTGCAAGTGGAGGCTTCTGAGTAGGTGCTGATGCACCATTTGAGGCATTGACAGTCAATGCATGTTTTCCCTTCGTCTCTCGTCCGGGGTTGTTGGCTGCAGGCCGCTTTCCCTTGTCTTCAAAGGCGGGGAAACTGACTCCCAGAAGACGAGCATTGGCCGCCTTCTTTTCTGCGGCCTCGGCTTCGATGATCAGGGAACTCCAGTCGGGAGGAGGAGTAGAGTTGAGCCAGAGTTTGACTGCAGATAGCATATTCTTGCTGCAGGAGGAGAGGAGTGCATGTTCTGGCATGCCCGGGGGCAGTCTGAAGCAGGCCTGTCGGAAGCGTTCGATGAATACCCAAACTGTTTCCTTCTCCTTCTGGCGTATCTCTATGAGGGACGCCATTGTCATGTCCTTCCCTCCGTCGTAGAAACGATCGAGGAAAAGGCTCGTCAAATCGTCGAAGGACGATATAGAATTGACGTGGAGGCTGCAGTACCAGTCGTACGCCACTCCTTTCAGTGCGCCGACAAATATGCTGGTGAGTAGCGCATCCTCCTTCTGGAGATGTCCTATCTGAGACTGGAAATACGTCAGATAGCGACGCGAAGAGTCGATCCCGTCGTATGGCATTAGTGTTTGTGGTTTATATTTAGGAGGATAAACCACTTTATTCCATTCGAGGGGATAAGGTTGGGGGATGCCCATCTTTTGGCGCTCCTCTTGTCTCGTCTTGGACTCAAAGCGCTCGTGCAGGTCCCTGATCATCTCGACCACGTCTTTCGTGGAGCTGGGAGTCAGGAAAGGTGGTACCACTTAGAGTTGAGCATTTGAGGTCTCCGACGTTCGGGGGGCCTCACGACGATCCGTATCCAAGGATACCCGTTGAGGGGGTACACTTGACTCTCCATTGGCCCCTGGGTCGGGACCGGTAGAAGGTGTCCTGGCCAAAGCTGACCGTATCTCAAACACTGCTTGAGTCAGTATTTGCATAGAGGCAGAGAGGGTTTTGTGTCCTCTCTCCAAGGTATCCATGCGCTGGACGAGGTCCGGTAGCGGCGCAACCGAATCGGCGTCACCTCCAGTCATGTAGACTGTCATGACACGGCTGGAGTCGGATGGCTCGGTTGAGGCTTCGCTTTCAGCCTCACTCTCCTGTAGAGGAGTTGTTGTTCCCGGAGCTTCGTCTTGGATACCTCCAGCTATGTTCTTGAGGACTTTTTCGTCTTCGAGACTCGGATCCGCAGGGGCTAGGCTACCCCCAGCTAAGTTTTGGAGGACGCCTTCGTCTTCGGGAGAAGTATCTGTAAGGGCCTGACTACCCCAGTCATGTCTTGAAGGACTTCTTCATCTTCGAGATGCAGGTCCACAGGGGCTAGACGACCCCCAGCTATGTCGGGGAGGCTGACTTCGCCCTGAGGATGAAGATCGACCCCAGCGGTGCTTTGGAGGACACCCTCATCTTCGGAAAGAGGATCAACAAGGGCTTGACTACCTCCAGCTTCCTCCAAGAGCTTCTTCCTCCCCCGAGTGCCTTCGAACACTCCGGAGGACGAGACGGTCGTTTTGGATTTCCTCGGCTGGCTCTTGGATGAGGAAATGCCAGTCGTCTTTCGGACTGACGAGGAGTTGGAAATTATATTGCATGAAGCAACCTCTAGTTCTGGCTTCTCTATTGTTGACACTTTCTTCCCGAGGCGACGTCGGAGGGGTGTCGATGACTGCAGCCGCTGGAACACCGACTGTCTTGGTGGGACTGCTGACTTGCAAGAGCAGTTGATGGTGACCACAGCACAAGTGTGCCCTGTAAGGGACGCATCGTGCTTGACAATCGACTCTCCTGATCGACGCTTGTGAGTGATCACGTTACGCAGATCGTTGGAGGAGAGTGCTACCTTCGCACCCCCTTCAGGCGCATGGCAAGGCCAAGCGCCGGGGTGGTCAGGTGAATGTTGTGCCCCCTGGTCTAACACCAAACAGGTGCCCCGATCAGTGGTGGGGGAACAACATTTAAAGTGACTTGAACGGACCTCAGACGCACAACCCGAAGTGGCACGGGAGTTCAAGACCACTGGGTTTACCTTACTCGACTTGGTTGCGAACGCAACAGATGTGCCCAAGTGAGATAAGAACTTTGAAGGTTGGCTCGTTTTTGGCACAGAAGCACCTGAGTCAACCTTATACAGCTTACCATCAGCAGCGCGCATGATTATGAGCGCATGCTTCTGGCTTGCTGCTGGCATAGCACGTTTGGGACGCATGGCCCGTGCTGCCTTGGACTTCTTCGTACCAGACTGCTGGGGCGCGTAGTACTCAGAATCCAAATTCTCCTTGCCACTACAGCGAGTGAGTCTGTCAAAGACAGAGACCTTCTATGGCACATCAGAGATGATGCGCGGGGCTTTGGCTGTGCCCCTGCTCCGTCGACGTATCTTTCTCGCTTGAGAGGGAGATGGCTGGAGAATGTGGTCAGCCGCACATTTCCCCGAGAGATGCGCTGCACCGGTGGGCGCATCTTGGTTGCTGAGGACGTCAGCAGGAAGGGAAGGCTGGATCGGCGCATCCCCTTCGGTGGTGGTGCCAGAAGCGTCGACCTTGCACACCCAGACTCGGCGGGTCTTCTTTGGCTTTGGCAGCCGCTTCGAAGGACTCGCACTGCCTTCAGAGATGAACTCCTCATACGTTTGTTGATTGAGGCGTACGACCAGTGTCTTGTGGGAGGAGCCTACTTTCACATCGTCGGATTGCGACACAGCTTTCTCGGTGGAGGAGAAAGAGGTCCCCAGCAGAGTCGCCAGCTTGTTTGCCATTAAAATCTTTTGATTGCAAATTTCAATACAAACAGAACAGTGTTACAATATAGGACTTAGACGTAGTCCTAGGAGTACACTTTTGTTTATCTGGGTCCTTTGTGCCTATGGAGCGAGTGGTAATGCGTTGACTCCGTTGACGATCTGACGACGTTTATCGGTTCTCTGAAGGTTTGGATTGATCTGGATGCCAGAGCTTGCTGAGAGGAGGAAGACGTTGAGTGTCTGTATCTGCCTCTCTAGTTATGCGATGTCTCTGTCTGTCTATGAATGTTCGTCTCTGTGTGTGTGTAGGTGTGGAAGAAGGAAATGATCCCTCCATTTATATAGTCTGCAGGCTAGCTGCTCATGCACGCATATGTAGGATGCACCTGGACGCGGGGATGCCACGTGGTGATTGCTTATGGAGGCGCATGGACGATGCGCCCTGAATGAGGGGTTGAATTCTTCATACTGCTGTTGTGGGCCGGCACATAGCAGTGAAGGGGATTTTTCTGTTGCTGAGATCTTGGGTGAATCGAGTCAAAGGACATGTGTCATCGGCCCATGGCTCGGAGATCTCAGATTTGGTGGAGAATGATCTGGTAGGATGCGCCTGGGATTGGGCGCATGAGGAGACTTTAGCTCGTAACCTTTGGGAGTCACGAACCATTCAGGCCGCATGGCTTTTGAGGCACATGCGAAGCTTTAGTAGTGACTTTACTTCTGTCTTTTGGGATCAAAAAGAAGTCTGGGATGCATGGCTTTTGAGGCGCATGCAGAGCTTCAGTAGTGACTTTACTTCTGTCTTTAGGGATCAGAGAGAAAGTCTGAGACACATGGCTTTTGAGGCGCATGCAGGACTTTGGGCGCATGGCCGCGGAGGCACATGCAAGTGGTTGGGCAGCCACGTGGCTTGTAACTGCCGAAGGAAAATAATAATGATGCTGACGTTGGCGACACTTCATTTTTTGAAAAAGCTGTCAACTGTCCTCGAGAGGTGTGCTGCAAACTCTGTCAGACTTCAGCATTTAATGTTCTTCGACAGGTGATGGACTGTCGAGTGGGCGCATCGATCGGCGTTCCACTAGGCGCATGGGGTCGCATAGGGGCGCATGCTTGTGAAGCACTTGGTGCTGAGGGGCGCGTCTGTGTGATGCACGGTCTGGCCGGCGCATCCGCTCTATTTGATACATCTTTTGGTGCGACTGTTACGTTCTTCGAGTGCTTTAAATAGCCATTTTTGACTTGGCTGAATTTGAAGCGTCAGGTTCATCCATTTAATGCAAATTCATTGCACGGGATTCGGAGAGCCATCCACTTGGTGCATGGGTTTGATTTGCCTGGCCTATAAATAGTGGCATGGAGAGAGTTTGCTTCTCGTTCTCTCACGTCCTTCCGAAATGAACTTGTTTACTCGAGCACATTCTGTTGACGAGATGTTCCCGAGGGTGAAGATATGACGCCTTGTCTTCATTGATGCGCTTGAAGGTGACTGTTACATCCAAAAGTCGGAGTTGAGGGCTTCTGAGGCAGAAGGTGCCTGTTGCATCCTAAGATCGGGATGTACGAGCCTCATCTCCGTCATGTGGGAAGAGCCACAGATCGGAATTGTGGTGCTGCGGCTTTGGGGGCTCTTTCTTCCTTCAAAATGAGTGTTGCCCATTCTGGTTGTGTTGAAAGCTGCTCCTTTAGCCGCGGTTTCGATTACGGTCTTCCTTCGCCTTTGGAGGTTCTTTCGAAGCCTCCCCTGGCCACAGGTTGGCTTGCGGTGCTCTTCTCTTCCTCGATTTGGGGAGCTCTTCCTCCAGCTAGAGGGTTGATTGCCACCTTCGTTCTGCTCAATAAATGCTTCATTAGTCGAAGCATTTAGACGGCGGTGAGCCTGGCTGGAAGGGTGGCACATAACTGAGCTGCTGAAGGGATGTACATAACTGAGGATGCACATAACTGAGCTGCTGAAGGAATACGCCCGACTGGGAGCGCATGGTGGGATGTGCATGAGAGTGCATGGTGAGATGCGCCTATTCGAGAGCGCATGATGATGCTGCGCCTGGCTGTAGACTTAGGATCTTTTCTTTTTATAGAAGTTCTCCTTTGTACAGCCCCTTTTTAAGACATGTAATAGACTTTTATATGAAATAAAAATCTTCTTTTAATGTCTCTATTCATGTTTTCCTGTGTCCGAGTATTTTTGTCTGAACTTCCTGGCGCATGTAGTGTTTGGCGCATAGGATTTCTGATCAGGAAATTCCATGCTTCTACAGGATCGAGCTATACCAAGCACGCATCTCCGGAGCCTTCAACAAGAAGGTTAAAATCAGAACATTCCAAGTGGGCGATCTCATTCTGGCAGTCCGGAGGCCGATCCTCATGACTCACAAGACCGCCGGCAAGTTCCAGCCAAAATGGGAAGGTCCATTTATCATCGAGGTTGTATTCTCCAACGGTGCTTACCGCCTCGCAAAACAAAATGGAGACTTGCTTATGTTGCCCGTCAACGGCAAGTTCCTGAAGAAATATTATGTCTAAATGACATTTTCCAGATTATCGAGTTATGAACCCGTCGGTACCGCTGAACTCACACTCTCACAAAACTCCAGATTATCGAGTCATGTACCCGCTGGTACCGCTGAACTCACTTTCACAATATTCCAGATTATTGAGTTATGTACCCGCTGGTGCCGCTGAACTCACATCCACAACATTCCAGATTATTGGGTTATGTACCTGCTGGTGCCGCTGAACTCACATCCACAACATTCTAGATTGTCAAGTTATGTACCCGATGGTACCCCTGATCTTACATCCCGGTCACTCTTTCGGGGGAAAGTTATGTATGACCATACCTCTGAACTTTCTTCCTGAAGGAACTCCTTCCTCATGATCCACAACCCGCACTTCCAATGCACAAAAAGGGTAACAGATCCACAAATTTCCAAAACGGCCATGTCCTCATTACCTCTGAGTCGTTTCACTTCCGCCAAAAACAAATCACCCCTTTACATAGAACTTTCATGTCCTCATTACCTCTGAGTCGTTCTATGTACCCTCCTTCATTGAGCCTACTCCTGCCATGTCCTCATTACCTCTGAGTGGGAAGGCTCCGTCGAAGAAACCTTCATGCTTGCCATGTCCTCATTACCTCTGAGTAAGTATGATGATTTCCTTTCGATTTATTATCCGTACCCTTAACCGGAGTACGCCAAGGATAATAGGTCCATAAATATTCTCCGCTGAGTCCACTCCTGCCATGTCCTCATTACCTCTGAGTAGGAAGACTCCATGGTAAAACCTCTGTACTTGCCATGTCCTCATTACCTCTGAGTAAGTATGTTGGTCCTCTCTCGTCTTATTATCCCTACCTTGAACCAGGGTACGCCAAGGGTAATAGGCCCACAAATGTCCTCTGTTGACCATGAATATCCTCCGTTGAGTCTACTTCTGCTATGTCCTCATTACCTCTGAGTAGGAAGACTCCACGGTAAAACCCTCATACTTGCCATGTCCTCATTACCTCTGAGTAAGTATGTTGGTTCCCCTTCATCCTATTATTCGTATCCTAAGTCGGGGTACGCCAAGGATAATAGGCCCATAAATATCCTTTGCTAAGTCTCTTAGTACAGGCCCACCATTCCTCATCATGCCCCGGGAGCCCAGCTGCTCCATGGCATTCTATCTCCCGATACCCCGAACACCCACGACCACCTTACTGTGGAACTGTTCTAGGTATCCCCAATCAAACTTGTTACCCTTACCTAAAACCAAGGTATGCCAGGGGTAACAGGTCCACAGACAAGTCCCCCATGCAGGGCACACATTACCACAATACCACAGACACAACAAGCAATACAAATGAAGGGTAGAATGGAAAGTACTCTTTATTTGAAAGTCGAAAAAGCATTACATGTTTTGGGGACCACGTCCCTCTCAAAAAAAAGAAAGAGGAAAACAAAAACAAAAGAAGAAAAGGCCGACTATAGTTCGGCATTACACAACTCCAAAAGGCGGTTTCTCATCAAGGTAGTCCCTCGCTCAAGCTGCTGTCTAGCTCGGCGCTCAGCCTCCTGCGACAACTGCTCCACATCATCCAAGTGCATATATGCCTGCCAGTCATCCTCCATTTTCTTTAGGGCAAGTTCCAGATTGGCAGAAGCTCGATTAAGTCTATCAGCCTCCTGGATGGCAAGCCCCTTCTCAGTACGGGCGGCTTCGAGCTCGGACTCCAGGATGGCCAGCTTCCTCTGGAGCTCAAGGATTTGCCCCCTGGTGTCAATTACCCCGCGGGAGGTGGTCGCCTCTCGAGCTGTGTAATCTTCGCTTCTACGGCTCCATTGATCGTGTAACTGAGACAGATCACGACGGTCCTTCAGTATAGACGGCATAATCGACTCCCGAGCAAGCCTCACCTTCTTCACCGCAGTTATGAGGAAAGCGCGCTCTTGATCTATCGTCGCAGACAGATCAGCTTGTTGCAACACATAAAACTGGGCCACAAGACGATCGGTCTCTAACAGCTTAGGCTCCAAAAGCGCGGCTAACCCCGCCCCACCGGAGAGTGTTCTAAGGATATCGATTTGGCCACCGGCGCACCGACGGGCCATACAAAGGGAGTTCCCTTCTCCACGGCTGCCTCAACTCCTCTCTTCAGGTGGCGGTAAAAGCTGTCAACCACATCCTGGGATACTTCATCCAAAACTTCTGTAGAGGATGGCGTCAAGGGGAGTGTGGCTGGCAATGTGGAAGGAGTAGCATCGGAACTTGCCATCCCTGCCACCAGGGAAACAAATCTCGTGCGAAAAGATACATGGATAGCGGCTAGCTCCTCTTCCGCCGCCCGAAGAGCTTGGATACTAGACAAGGCGGAAAGATCAACCTCCGAAACCATGTTCACGGAGGAGGACACAGGAGTCATTATTCCCTGCCCAGGCTGTGCCACCACTTGAGCCCCCGAACTTGAACCAGCAGGAGGCCCTTCAATATAGGTGGAAAGAGAAGGAGGCACACGTGCTTCCACCAGATCCCCTCCGGTAGAGTCCACTCCGACAATGTCCGTCACCGGCAATAAAGGGGCGGGACCTGTACGTCCAAAGCAACCATCAATCGACGTAACCCGAAGGATATAATGATAAAGCAGGTAGGCCTCCTCACAAGTTAAGATTCGGCTTATCTTACCAGGGGAAGAGTAGGAAGGCCGCAGCTCGCTCGCGGTTGACATAGTCTCCCCGCCCGCGACTTCCAAGTTGAATTCGATTGGTCTCTCTACCCCAGCCACTCCTGAAAGGAAGCAAGCCAGTTCAGCATCATCTCGTTGAAATTATGCTGTCTCAGGGTTAGGTGCAGTAGGACCCCCATCCCCATGGGTGGAGGTCTCAGCAAGGTGGGACTCCTCGACCTCCTTCGGAAGAACCCCAGCGGAAATGATAGCGGTACACGTATCATCAACCAAAGTGGTCAGGGCCGGATCGACCTCAGTTGCCGGATCCCGAGAAACCGACTCCTCTGACGCCTACAAAGAGTAAAAGAAGATGATTAGGCCATAGTTTAGAAAAAGAAGGAAAAGGTAGTAGAAATTCAAATCACCTCAGAAACAGCGCCAACATCAGCAATAAGTAGCCTACGTCGTCTTACCGCAGCTCATTTAGTAGAGTAGGTTATGCTATCATCAGTAGACATACACCTGCTTCGCTTGCACGAAGGACCAGGCACGGCAGGTGGCTGCCTCACAACCATGTCGTCCGGTACGTTAGGTGGCTGATCCCCCACCTCCTCGTTTGAGGAATGGGACGAATCATCGACATCCTGCCCATCATCCTCTTCGCCCACCGTCGTGGACTCCGAGTCTGGCACAGGAACCGTATTCTCCTTTTTCTTCCTCTTTCTTTACCCCTCGGGCTTTTTGGCCAAGCCAGTCCCGACAATGAAGCTGGTGCTCATGTCAAAATTTACGGGAGGCTTGCTCACCGCAACATGATAGAGGGCCGCCATGTACAAAATCTCCCCTTGCGTATTAGCGTCAGAAACCGAGAAGCTAGCTCGGGTATGAGTCACATTGTAATAATGCCACGCCCTGATACCATCAAGGACACTGCCCTCATAGCCTAGGCAAGCACTAGGACAGTCAAGGAACAGCTGGCTGTACCCAAATTGGCGGGAGAACCTACTAGGCAAGTAGGGCTCCAGGTACACGTTATTACGGTAACGATATACCAGGTGCGCCGGACGAATATTGTGCAGCCAGAGAAGCATCTTTTCAGACAAGAGCAGGGGAGGTTCAATGTCGTCAACGTATACACCCCTCACTTCTCGAGCGACAAATTGAGGAAGAGACACAAAGAAGTCAGGCCCATCAACTCTCGCCAACGCCCTCCGACAGGCCGGCATGGTGTCATACTCTCAAGAGTGATGACGGTATCGGAAAAGGAAGGCGTCATCAGTAGTAACATCATCCACTGTTCCGGGCCTCATCAACGACCGGTAATACATCAATAACCACCCCATGAGATAATGGTATGGTAGCTCTATCCGCTCAAAGTCCAGGGTCGTCTCGCGAGTAATGACTTTAGACGAAAAGGCGCGGAGGCCGTGGTGTATGCTACACACCATAGCCGGAAGAAGGGCCAGTCTGACTTTGAAGACCAGCTTCACAGCCGGGAGAATGAAGTGGCGGCTGATCCTTTCAGTAGAACCTGCCCCTCCCGAGACTACGCAATTTCGTAGCCACACCATCAAGAACCCGGCCAAGAGTGCTTTCTCAGACATCTGCCGGGTACCGTAGTGGAAATAACTGAAGGAGTCAGTGCGACTCCCAAATCTATCGCGGGTGGACCTCGACATTTTGGCATTCAACATCAGGTCCTTTACCTCCGCCTGGGTTTGAGGACCTCGAGAAGAAACCCGGCCGGAAGGACGTAATTTGAAAAGATACGCGACCCAGGCCGTGGTATGGGGGGCGTTCCCTTCTGAGCTATTATTCTTCTTGATAGCAGTCTGGTGACAGATGCTATGGTGGCACAGCAGTTCACGGTACACAGCGACGAAACCCGAGAATCGTCGATCTAGATCATCGAATTCCTTGTTCGTCGGGGTGTATACTTCAAAGGCCTCGCCCCCCACGGCAGGTTAGAAACAGCATGCATTTCATGGAGAGCAAGTCCCAACTCCCCTCCGGGAGCGAAGAAAGTCCCCGTACGCCGGTTATACATCTCCAAAAGGGCCATGAACAGCGGGTTATTAATGGGCAATCCGTAACAGGTGCCCCGGATGGCGTAGTAAAGGTCAATCTCCCAAAAGAATTTCTCGTAGTTCCTCAGGATCCATGAGGAAAGATTGGCCCATGTAGGAATGGGGTTTATCCAATTCAGCAGCGACAATCTGCCCACAGGTTAAGACCCCTTGCGAGCGAGCTGATTCAGGAAGGTGTCAGCTCAAGTAAAAGTGAAGTTGGGACCAGACACGTTTATAAAAGTACCAGGAATCAGCCCCATCACACTCCGACTGACTGACTCCCTGCTCGCACATGCTGACATAATACTCATATTATAGTGGATGTTGCCCACGAACATCCCCGATTAGGTTGGAGTTAGGGAGCCCACCATTTTCCTGGTCAAGGATACCATATTAAACCACGAGAGGGGAAAATGCCGTTCCATCTCGGGAATATGGATCTCCACCCCGTCCACAGTAAAGTTCCAGTTCTCAGAAACGTCCAGCACTCGGAAGTTTTTTATGGATAAAGCATCTCCAAAGAGAAAAGCTAGTTTCAGATATTCTCCGTTCAGTCTCCCCGAATTCATCATAGTGCAAAGAAAGTGGAAAGGCTGGTTGTTGATGGCAGCCACCCTCTCTAAAGGCTCGTTGGTGGGAAACTGATCCGTCACATATCGAATTAAGCCTTCGAGCCGCACACCCACGGCAAATTGAGCTGAACCCACCAGAAGCTCTCCTGCCGGGTTGGTTGGGAGGTTCACTGGAAAAGGACAAAAGAAACAGGATTAAAAGATGGTTAAAACGAAACCACTTAAAGTTTCTCAAAAAGAAGTTCCTATGAGCCTATACGGCTCGGATCAACGAAGCCTCATGCGGCCCAATTCAGTTGGAAGTTCCATGTGACACTGATTCGATAGCTTATGCGGCTCGGTTGAACTTATGCGGTTCTATCTAGCAGAAGAGCTTATGCGGCACGACTCAGCAAAATTCTATGTGAACATATGCGGTCCCGCTCAAAGGAGGCTTCATGCGGTTCAAATCCAGAAGTACTCCTGCGGCTTAAATCTTTCTCATACGGCTCAAACATAGGGCATGCCCTATGCGGCTCGGATATGAGAGGGTCATGCGGCCCATACAACATATGCGGCTCCATCATGGTCGAGCTTGGACAGTTCAATGAAGACGAAGGATGAAGGCTTGTGCATATGTTATGCAAGAGAGCCATGGGTCCTTAGGGTTCAAAGTATTCAAATCTAATCCTTACCCTTGAAAGCAGGGTGGACAATAGGGTGCACTTCGGGCACGGCGGCCGATGAGGAAGCTGCTTTCTTGTCCTTCGCAGCAGCAGAGGCGACCTTGGAAGACTTGGGGGCCATTTTTGACGGTCGAAGAAGGGAGATAAGGAAAGACAGTGGAGACAGCAAGAGTTGGGGATGAAAGAGAAAGTAAAGAAATCCTTCCGACTGAACTCGTCCCTATTTATAAACGAAAGCAGGGCATTTCAATTCTCGTGTAACACAAAAACCGACCCTTCGATTATCGAGGCGAGCCGCCTAAAATGAAGGCCAGACTCCTGTGATTCTGCCCCGAAAAGTGGCCTTAAAACTGACAGCAGATCAACAGCATTTAATGCAAAAGATTTTTAATCATGGCAGGATGACGTGGCAAGGAGCTATGCGGCCCGAAAGCCCATGCGGCAGAGACATCCATGCGGCCAGGACATCATATGCGGCCAGAAGAATTTGTACATGGCCATGCTTCTTATTCAAAGTATTTTAATTTTGCAAATTGAAAACTTTGAAGGGGGTCTGGTAGAAGCATGAAAAAGAATAAAGAAAGATCCATGCGGCCAGGGAGCCCCATGCGGCTCAGAGAGTTTATGCGGCTCAAGGATCCATGTGGCTCAAGCGTCCATACGGCTCAAATAAGTTCCATACGGCTCAAAGAGGAGCCACGTGGCCTGCAAACAGCTCTTCCATTTGTCCTTTACTGCATTAAATGCCTTGACGGCTGACAGCTCTGACAAGGTGACAGTTCTGACAAGATACAATTATGACTCCGTTATAATGGCAGACTCCTAGTGAAACGAAGAAAATCTCTGACACGATCCCCCGAGATCCAGAAACAGTCATACGGCCTTGACACGTGGACAGTCACACGCGGCTCGAGCAGAGATCACCCCATGCGGCTCAGGCCGAAGCTATCCCATGCGGCTCAGACCGAAGCTATCCCATGCGGCTCAAGCGGAGGCTGCCCCATGCGGCTCACGAAGACTATCCCCATGCGGCTCACGAAGACTATCTCCATACGGTTCACGAAGAAGGCACCCATCATGCGGTCACCTTCACTCATGCGGCTCAGATCATCACCATGTGGTTCAAATGTTCAGGGGGGCACTCTCAAGCAGCCTAGACACGTGGCAAGTCTTATGCGGCTGAATGAGGAGCAACCTTCTTGCGGCTCAGATTTCTGTAGTGGCTCGCGGTTAAGACACGTGGCATGATAGCGGAACACGTGGCATCAAATCGATCTAGATTCTTCAACAAATCCTAATAAAATATTGGGATCAAATCAGATCATTTGCAATCAAACAAATTAATGAAACGTGGCGGGAAATCCGAGATTGGCACGACAAATCAGGAGGATTTATGTCAATCATCATTAATTACCCATAAATGATTTGATACAATCATATTTATTCCTTAAATCTCTTATATTCAAGATGAACGGCCCAGATCCAGCGATCCTTAGCCGCCGACTTTTAAGAATGGGCAATCATTGCAAACCCTAATGATGCCCCCCACTCTTATAAATAGTAAGGTGCCATTCCCTTACGAAGGAGGAGAATCTCGGATAAAAAAAGAGAGACACAGAGAGCCAGAGAGCTAGAAAGAGAATATACAGAGATCAAAAGGAGAGCATTTCTTCATCACCGTCGAGCAGTTCTTCTACAGAGCCAAGGCTGCACCCGATTGTCCAAGGAGTAAGGCAGAGCTGCCGTCGCTTTCCCGATCCTCTACCGTCACCCCCCAGAATCTAAAATAAACAATTGTACTTAGATTACTGTACCTAGGTTTTTGTTCCTAGGCTTTCTTTGTACAAGCGAGTTTGTATTGTGAGTCTAAGTTCAGTCCTCCGATAATTGTTCTATTCTTTTACAATCAATGGCAAACACTTCCGATTCAGACGTCAGCATTAGGGACATGCTCAGGCAAGTCTGGTCCGTCAATATGGCATTTGTCGACGCCTACGAAGAAGATGAAGACATTCCTGAACTTCTTGAGTTAGAGCCTTGGGCACAACAGCTAGATGCGCAATAGGAGAAGCGGTTCGAGCAAAGAGAGCCTTCCACCGAAGATGAGGTTGTGCAAATTGATCTCGGTGATGAGTCCTCTCCGAAGCCCATCTTCGTCAGCAAGAATCTGACAGACGAAGAGCGGGAATCGCTACTGCAACTCGTCAAAGAATACATCGACGTGTTCACCTGGAGCTACGAAGATATGCCAGGACTGAACCCCGAGGTTGCACTTTACAAACTCAATATTCGTCCGGACATAAAACCGGTCAAGCAACATCAACGACGGTTCCGTACCGACGTCATGAATGCCATTGAAGCTGAGGTCAACAAACAGATAGCCAGCGGCTTCATCCGCGAGGAACAGCATCCAGACTGGGTCGCTAACATAGTACCAGTCCTCAAGAAGAATGGAAATATTCAAATCTGCATCGACTTTCGCAATCTGAATGAGGCATGTCCTAAGGATGAGTTCCCCCTCCCTATCACAGACATCATGATTGACAACACCTGCGGCTTTGAGCATATGTCATTCATGGATGGTTTCTCGGGGTACAACCAAATCAAGATGTTCCCTGATGACGAAAAGCATACATCATTCCGAACACAAATTGGCACATATTACTACACAGTCATGCCTTTCGGTTTAAAGAACGCAGGCGCCACCTATCAAAGAGCTATGAGCATCATCTTTAGAGTCCACCTACGTAAGACAGTAGAATGCTACGTCGACGACATCACCGCCAAAAGCCGCTCTAAGGAAGATCATCTGCATGATCTGAGGACAGTGCTCGACCTGATGCGAGCGCACAATTTGAAGATAAAACCCACAAAATCCTTCTTGGGCGTATCCAGCGGGAAGTTCTTGGGTTTCATCATTACTTTCCAGGGTATCCACATAGACCCTGAGAATACGAAGGCAATCATGGAGATGGGTCCCCCAAGAAATCTCCGTGAACTCTGAGGCCTTCAAGGGAGGCTGGCCTACATCAGGAGGTTTATCTCTAACCTCTCCGGACGATGTCAACCATTCACCCACCTCATGAAGAAGGGCGTTTCATTCGTAGGGATGAAGAATGCCAGCGTGCCTTCGACAGCATCAAAGAATATCTAACGAACCCTCTAGTCCTGGTAGCCCCGGTTGCTGGAAGACCATTCCTGCTCTATGTACGAGCGATGGAACATTCTCTCGGTGCTCTGCTAGCACAAAAAAATGATGCAGGCCACGAGCAGGCTATATATTACCTCAGCCGAATGATGATGGGGCCGGAACACCGATATACTACCATAGAAAAGGAGTGCCTTGCTCTAGTGTTCGCCATTCAGAAGACGCGACACTACGTTAGGGGACAAACCATACACGTGATATTACGAGTCAACCCTCTCAGGGTCCTCATGACCAAACCAGGGGCACTCAGCTCTCGCCTCGCTACCTGGGCGATATTATTGTCTCCATATCACATGATCTTCATCCCACAGAAGGCTGTTAAAGGTCAAGCTCTAGCAGACATTTTAGCAGCCCATCCAGGCTCGGAAACAACCAAAATATACGAAGAGATACCAAATGAGGTCGCCAATTCAAATGGGTCTCCCATGATGCCATCTGGAGAATGTTCTTCGACGGCACTTCGAGAACTGGGCCCAAAGGCAACATCGTCGCTGGAGTCGGAGTGGTGGTGATTTCTCCCTCCGGATTGGTGATCAATCGGGCTTATTCCCTTGCAGAGCCCTGTTCAAACAATGTGGTCGAGTAAAACGCTTTGATCATTAGCCTCGAACTTGCAAAGGAGCTGGGGGTAGAGTATCTGGAAGCATACGGCAATTTGCAGTTAATCGTCAATCAGGTCCGGGATTCATACGAAGTGCGTCATGAAGACATGATCCCCTATCACCAAATAGCGATCGATATCATCTCATCCTTGGAAGGGTTCTTCATAGAACATGTTCCCGGGCTCCAGAATATTGAAGCCGATGCCCTAGCAGGCCTTGTCGCTTCCTTTGCAGTTCCGAATCATGCGCACCACTTGGTTGACATCATAGGCCGTGAGTTGGTCTGTCCAAGGAATAATGTTCGATGTGTTGAGAGTTACTCCACGCTGACAGTCGACGAAGCACCAGACTGGAGACAACCATTGATTGACTTCATAGTCTAAGACATCCTGCCAGAGAATCCGAAGAAAGTCACTTCTATCAGAAGACGTTCCTTAAGATTCTTCTTCGATACAGAGACAAAAATGCTGTATCGGCGATCATACGATGGATTACTGCTTCGGTGTCTGTCAAATACAGAAGCCAAGGAAGCTGTATACGAAGCTCACGATGGCATTTGCGGGACCCATCAGCCTGGCCCGAAATTACAAGATCGCCTTCGCCGAATGGGCTATTACTGGCCCACGATGGTTGCAGATGCAATAGACTATGCACGAAAATGCAAAGCCTGTCAAGTCCACGCAGATTTCATTCACCAGCCATCTGAGTTTCTTGTCACGACCTGCACCCTAGAGTAAGGGCACGAGAACGTAACAACGCACAGCCTACGCCGCAGTATCGACGGTAGAATGATGTCCTAGGTCTCATGCATCTAACAGTATAAGGCTAAGCAGTTTATACTCCCCGAATGGGGGTGACATAGCAGAATGTAAACTCAATCACATCTAATGGTAGAGCATAATGGAAGATAGATAAAACATGAAATCCAAAAGAGATACAGCAGATAGAAGTCTAAGTGTCTAAGATACACAACCCAGAAATGCATCTTAAAGCTCCAAATACAGTAATCTATAAAATAAATACAACTCAAGACAACTGAAATAAAGTAAGAAAACCCTAGCTATCTATACGACCTCTACTGTGTCTCCTCTAGGCTAGCAGGAAACCTCCAAGCTATCTGTAAAATTTATCAACAGGTCCAGTCAGGACAGGAGCGAGCACATTACATCTCAACAGTTCATAGCAGGTTAGAAAATATAATCATGCAGTAAAGTAAGATACAGGTACTGAAAGAAATGCTATATGTAAACAGAGAGAGCTGTAATAGAAATATCTACTATAAATAGAGACTAACAGTGGCTAGTGAGTCAGAGTACAATATAGACATGTAAATGGCATAGGAGATTCTGATAAGACACTATGGAAGAGATTCTGATAAGATACTACTTGGGTATTATTCACATGTCTACTTCTACTCCCCCGTACCCCCAATCAATACACAAGGATCCAACCAGGTTATGTTATGATACTATGTAACAGCCCCCGAAGGGTGGTAAGCCCCCGAAGGGTGGTAAGCCCCCGAAGGGTGGTACATAGTAGACCCATAAATGGGATAAGGATTCTAGGAAGACTCTGTGATCATAAGACTATATGTCACAAGTGATCGAAGAACCAACGAAGCATAGTGATACGCTATGTAAGTGAAACGCACAGAACATAGAGTACCCGATGCTCCCTAAGGATAACATCTCAATAAGGGATCCATATAGTACCAATCCATGTGACCAACGTGACAGTACAAGTAAAGTAATCTAATGCAGGAAATAATTCTAAGCAGGATATGAAATGATCAGAGAATGTACTCGCCTGATAACCTGAACAGCTGATAAGTATAGGGGGGGTCCAACTGAAGCCACAGAGTCCTATTTAGAGAAACACAGGTTACAAGGTGTTCAAGTTGTAATAAATGAATCTCTACAAACAATCTATTTTATCCTAGGTTCTTTTAAGTCAAAACAACTCTAGTTCGACTCCGGTCAATAATCTAGTCAAACTAGGTCAAGTGTTGACTTACAGTTGACTTTGGGTCAACTGGTCAAATAGGGTCAATTCTAGTCTAATATAAAGTGTACTTCGTTATTTGTACGTCGAAACTTACGTCACGCAAATCGAGATAAGAAGATTATCGGTAAAGTTGATAATCTTATTATAGTGATCCACGTGTCCATCTTGTCAATTTCAGCGATGTGAGATCACTGGAATTGACTGAGCTCAGTTTCGTTGTACTAATCCCGAAATACGAACATTATAAGAATTAATTATTAATAAATTATAAAAAGGTTAAACTCAGAGAAATTATCAACAAACATTGTCGGACGATGAAATAAACATCGCCAACGTGTCCAGAATGGTCAAATTAGCTAGGACAGCCTACCCAACGGTCCAATTTAGACACAAGGGCAAAAAGGTAATTTCGGGTCAAAACGGTGTCCGTGTCGGAGCCGTTTTGCACCGAAAAATGTGCAAGAAAACAAGTCTATAAAATATAACAAATTATATGTCCACGAAACCAGAATGACGATACGAACCCAACGGTATCTCCAGAATTGGATTCCGTTGACCCGATCTCAATTTGGTCCGTTGACCAGAACTTGGAATTCCGGTTTCCACGGAAATGCGTGCCGAAGCCAAGGTTCTCAAAACTTAGAAAACTACATGTCAACGAGTCCAGAATGATTATACGAACTCAACGGTATCTCCAGAATTGGATTCCGATGAGCCGATCTCAAAATGACCCGTTGACCCGGATATTGGTATCTGACTTGTACCGAAATGCGTGCCGGATCCAATGTCCACCAAAACCTAGCAAATTATATGTCAACGAGTCCAGAATGACGATACGAACTCAACGGTATATTGGATTCCGATGAGCCGGCGTCAAAAAGTCCCGTTGACCCAGAATGTGGGACCCACTTTACACCAAAAAACGTGCCAGGGCCCACGTTCTCCAAATCTAACAAATTTTATATGAAAATATGCCAGAACGACGCCACGAGTCTAATGGTGGTGTCAGAAATGAAATTCGGAGTCCCGTGTTCAAAAATAGAATTTTAAAAGTTAGAAATTATGAATTCTGACGGCCAACTTTGGCGTCGAATTCAACCAATCAAACAAGCTCACAATGAAACGAAACTGGAGGAGTAGTAAGAGGGTTATACCAGCTTCGCACAGGAACTGGTAGCACGCAAAAAGGAGCTGCGGTGGAGGAGATACAAGCTGACGAAGTTGGCCCCGCGAAACTGTCCAAATTTAATACAATTTAAACGGTCAACTTGGTGGCCGGTTTCGATGTATCAAACGATAAAATTAACGGACGAAAATTGACAGGGGTGAAGGTGGATATACCGAGATTGAGATGGAGTGAAGAAATCGTCGATCCAACGGTCGAATCCCCGGGAAAACGTGTGCGAAGTTGCTGCGACGGAACGCTATTTCAGTCTAATTCCCGAGCTCGTTACGACGGGACGTCGTGCAAAACGTACGAATCGCCTCGGCGGCGCATCCCGGAGGACGGTGGCCATCAGGGGGCTGCTCGTCGAAGTGGGGCGCATACCCAGGAGTGCCACGGCGGCCGTGCGGCGGCGCGACGGTGCACGACGGCGGCCCGCGCGCGCGAGCACGTGTGCGCCTACAGTGGCTGTGCGGTTGCTGCCACGCTGGCCGGTGGCACGGTCGTGCTCGGGCTGGCCCGGCGAGGTAGGGGCGTGGCCGAGGCTGGTGGTGGCGGGCTGTGGTGGTGGCTTGGTGGCTCGGGTTGATGGATAGATGGATGGAATGGAATGGTAGATGTGGTGGTGTTGATGATGAGAAGAAGGAGGAGGAGGAGGAGGGAGATGGGCTGTTTGGGTGGCCGACGGCCGAACTCGGCCAGGAGTGGTCGGAGCTCCGGCCAGTGGGAGGTCGGGTAGTGGTCGGGTTTTGATGTGGAGTTTTGTTGCTGTTGTTGGTGTTGTTGAATGGAAAAAATTTAGAAAGGAGAGAAAAAGGAGATGAGTTCATTAATGAGAGAGAGAAAGAGATGTGTGTATTCTTGGGGTTAGGGCCGGCCATGTGTTGGCTGTCAGTGTGAAAGTGAGGGAAAAGTTGCATGTAGGGATTGAATGGATGGGATTAAATGGGAAAAATCCATGGCAAGGATTAAATGGGGAAAAATTGGTCATTCATATAGAGATTTAATTCAACGGAAAATTCCAATAAATATAGAAAAATAGGTAGAAGAGTACTTGATATTTTTGGGCAAGAAAATATGAGGGTGATATGATGGAGAGTAACATGGAGCTGGGCTGGACTCGGTGGAGCCGGATTTGGTCAAAATCGGACATTGTGCAAAAATCGAATTAAAATTAGACGTTGATGATCATGGGTAAATAAGTAGCACATGGGGATTCCAATAAATGGGACACAAGTGTCGGACGGGTAGTAGGCTCAATGTGGGCCATGCCCATAATTGGGGCTAACAGGTTTTGGTCGACAGGGTACCCACAAATCAAGTTGGAAAGTGAATGTGACACCGTGGGGGAAAATAAAATCGGGTCACGTGTCAGGAAAGTTGTGCGAAGCAAATGGAGCACAAGATGGCGTGTCTGAGTGGGACACGAAGGTCATGGGCGACGAGCGTCTCGAGTAGATCTTGCATGAGAAGTTGGTTTCAAGAAACTGACTGGTATTGTGCTCCCAAATTAAAAGTCACGGTAACGTGCTAATAATGATCAAGGAAAAGAGTGGGAAAATTAATTAATAATCAAATGGTCTAAATCGACCAGAAGTTCAGCGAAGCAAAAAGAGCACAAGGGAACAAGTTTGAGTGGGACACCATATACCGTCATGAAGGTAATCATGTCCACTCCAAAACTCGTGAAGAAGATTTCCAGAGTTGAACATCCCTGACACTCCAAATATCAAAGGCATGGAAAAGTACACTTAGGGGGCGTTTGGTACGCGGTATTTTTTTTATTCCCGGGAAAATTTAAGACGGGAATCTATTACCACGTTTGTTTGGCTTATAAAAAATTTATTCCCGAGAATTATAAATACCCGGGTAAATAGTTTACCCACAAAACATGGGAATTCTATCCCTTGAGAATAGGTGGGTATTTTTTTTTGCCAGGGCAAAAAAAAAAATTGTTTAAATTTTTTTCTTCTTTTTTGATCAATTTTGATTAGTTTTGAACATTTTTTTCTTTTTTTGTCGTTTTTTATCTTTTTTTTTGTCATTTTTTGTCGTTTTTTACCAATTTTTTGTCGTTTTAAGCAATTTTTGTCGTTTTTACCCATTTTTTGTCTTTTTTGTCACTTTTTGATTATTTTTTGTCGTTTTTATCGTTTTTTTTGTCATTTTTACGATTTTTTTCGTTTTAAGCAATTTTTTGTCGTTTTTACCCATTTTTTGTCTTTTTTGTCACTTTTTATTATTTTTTGTCGTTTTTATCAATTTTTTGTCATTTTTTTTCCTTTTTACCAATTTTTTGTCGTTTTAGGCAATTTTTTGTCACTTTTACCCTTTTTTATCTTTTTTTGTCACTTTTTGATTATTTTTTGTCGTTTTTATCGCTTTTTTGTCATTTTTGTCGTTTTTTACCAATTTTTTTTGTCGTTTTAAGCGATTTTTTGTCGTTTTTTACCCATTTTTTGTCTTTTTGTCACTTTTTGATTATTTTTTGTCGTCTTTATCGCTTTTTTTTTGTCATTTTTTTTCTTTTTAGCAATTTTTTGTCGTTTTTACCAATTTTTTTGTCGTTTTTACCATTTTTTGTCGTTTTAAGCAATTTTTTGTCGTTTTTACTCATTTTTCGTCTTTTTGTCACTTTTTGATTATTTTTTTTCGTTTTTATCGTTTTTTGTCATTTTTTGTCGTTTTTACCAATTTTTTTCGTTTACCCTTTTTGTCTTTTTTTGTCACTTTTTGATTATTTTTTGTCATTTTTATCCAACTTTTGTCCTTTTTGTTGCTTTTTTGTCAATTCTTGTCATTTTAAGCGATTTTTTTGTCGTTTTTGTAGTTTTTTTTTGCTGTTTTTACCGATTTTTAGTCGTTTTTGTCGTTTTTTTTTTCGCTTTTTGGTCATTTTTACTTATTTTATGTCGTTTTTATCATTTTTGTCGCTTTTACCGTTTTTTTGTCGTTTTGTCGCTTTTTGGTTATTTTTTGTCGCTTTTTGGTTATTTTTTGTCGTTTTAACCGAGTTTGTGTTCTTTTTTGTCGTTTTTATCGATTATTTGTTTTAACCGATTTTTTGTCATTTTTTGTCGTTTTAACCGATTTTTTTTGGTCGTTTTTGCCGCATTTTGGTTATTTTGTCGTTTTTACCGATTTTATGTCATTTTTGTTGTGTTTTGGTTATTTTTGTCGTTTTTACCCTTTTTTGTTATTTTTTGTCGTTTATACATTTTTTTGTCGTTTTTTTGTCATTCTTGTCGTTTTAACCGATTTTTCGTCGTTTTTCATCGTTTTTGTCGTTTTTTGTTATTTTGTCGTTTTTACGATTTTTTTTCGTTTTTACCGGTTTTTTGTCCTTTTATCGGTTTTTTATATTTGTTCATTTTTTTTCGTTATTATTATTTTTAATTTTTTTCCCGGGAATATTTATATTGTCACCAAACATGGGAATATAATTTTCCCGGGAATTTAATTCCTTGGAATTTGATTCCCGGAAATATAGAATTCCCGGCTATATAGTATTCCGCATACCAAACACCCCCTTAAGAAAAAATAACAGAATAAATTATTTATCAAAACCAATCAATCAGAAAATAAAATAAAATGAAAAAAATCAACCCAAAATTTAGGGTGCTCACATCCTACCCACCTTATAAAAATTTCGTCCTCGAAATTAAAATGTTCATACTCCTTCTAGGTCAAACCCCCACAATCAAAGTCCCAGAACTTAAACAAATCATACCATCAAAAAAAGAACGACATACAGGGTCATGGCATACGGTGACAGTGAAGTCTCCTCTAGGTATACTAGTCATGCTAACCGAAATGGTCATAGGGTATCAAAACACACAAGAAATCTAGAATGCTAAACTAGAAAAGTTACAGAAATAATAATTCATCAAAACTGTAAGACGGTCTACCATCCTATATGAAAACTGGTACTTATCAAAATAAAATAAAGACAACTACCAATTATCTATAAAAGGGTACAGAAAAATCAAATTCAAAAATTAAGGAATTGAAAATCACTTGCATTGTAATCCAATCACAATATATATATAGAGAGAGCGTTAGAGAGGGAAAACTAGCATTATGTAAGGTTATGTATCTATATATATTATAACATGTATGCCTAAGCTCTATATATATCTATACAGGTATATGATCATAACATAGAGAGGAAAGGTTAGGTTACATGATAGTGTATACTAAGTTAGGGTATGCGTGTGTCCTTGTACAGGATTATAGCTTAGTATTGAAAGGTTAAATCCAGTTTTAGTTCAGCATTTACATGCAAAGTCTGACAATAAGCTAACATTTAAACCAGGGTAATATGAACATAATGCAGTCTCAGATTTTAGGATTTTGAAACATCACAACTAACTCAATGATTCCAATACATCCTAACACGATATAAATGAAACCCTAACATACTATCCATACATTTATCTACGCATACAGTTCAATATTACATGTTAAATCTAAAATTAAGCTAATCATTGGAAATCAATGTAAAAATGTTAACATGTATTCAATTTTAGGATTTTGGAGAAATTCAACATGAAACCAACCCAATGTTTATCACAACCTAACATGTAAGACTATGAAACCTAAATTTATATCCCTACATACCACAATGTATATAGCTCAAAATATTACATTTGAAAAAAAAACAGCAAATTGAACTAAACATTTGGAATCCAATATTATGGGTTAATATGCACATAGTCTTAGATTTGTCAAATTCAAACACAAAACTCAACCAATTCCCTTAAGAGTTGAAACCCTGTATATAACATACATGTGCAGTGATATAAACAAAGCTACTAACATGAAATTTATATTTGAATTACGAATTTAAACTGGAAAAAGCAGAGAACCAGAAATATTGGGGTTTTGACAATTTAAACATCAACAACATATTAATATGTATTTAGATAGGTTGGAATTCAAGGTGTAGCATGCATACGTATCAGGCAAGTGTCTGCTATATATATATTCATATATATTCTCATGTCCCAATATAAAAATTTAAATCTACTCTTTAAGACCAACATTTAGATTCCTACCGACATTGCAAACTAGGTGATTGATGTAATCAAGAAAGTTTTATTATTATCATAATTTAATACAAGAATAATAGCAAGAAAGAAATAACGATAAAATTTGTTCTGCTTATGTGTTTAAAAGAAGGAACCATTTTGAAATCCAGAGCTAAAGTATCAAATCCAAGATAAGGTCTAGCAAAATTATCGATTCATTGTATTAAGAAGAAACTCGTAGCAAGAAGTTACACAAGGTTTATAAAAACAGCTAAAGCTACTTCCAAGTTAAACAATAAGAAGCGAAATAGAACAAAACAACAATAAATTCTTTTTTTTTGAATAACCGAAACAAAAGTAGAGAAAACATGTTCAAAATATTTAAGGTGCAATCTGATAATCATATGCGTCTGTCCAAAATCATGGTACTCTAAATCCTCGTCATACTAGTAAGCAGGGCTACGATAATCACAGAGTCCTCGACTTACGCACATACCTCTAGAATCATGATATTTAACATTTTCGCGGTGCCGCTAGCTTGGCTGCGAAAACCTTAAATTCTCACACTCGAAAAATATATCCAAAATCAGACTATATGTCCTCACCATGCTAGCTACTGTGACTATAGAAGACTAGATTCCATAATATAGATGACCTAGCCCATATAATTTCATCTTGCCAAAAATTAAATTAAATCAACAATGAATACCCAAAAATTAAATCAAATTTATCAACGAACATCAAAATTCAAAAATGAACAAAATTCTATCAAAATACAAACTCGGATGCAACAGCTATCATCAAGATTCAAAATTCAACTGTCATCCATCAAAATTAATGAATACAAACCCAAATTCAACAATAATCTATCAAAATCAATTTCAACAATAGAAAGTAAAGATAAATCAAATCAAGGGAAGAAGAGTTTTCAGATCGAAGTTAAAATAAGATTCTCAAGGGTCGTCCCAGGAATCTCTCAAGGGATCCTAACTGTGATTGAGTATCTTCAAAATATATCCTATTCCTACTGCAGGCTGTAGTGGTACTCTAGTTCGAATACCACTACATAAACTCGACCTGCATGGGCCACCACTAAAAACGTGTCACGACCCGCACCCTAGAGTAAGGGCACGAGAACGTAACAACGCCCAGCCTACGTCGCAGTGTCGGCGGTAGAACGCTGTCCTAGGTCTCATGCATCTAACAGTATAAGGCGAAGCAGTTTATACTCCCCGAATGGGGGTGACATAGCAGAATGTAAACTCAATCACATCTAATGGTAGAGCATAATGGAAGATAGATAAAACATGAAATCCAAAAGAGATACAGCAGATAGAAGTCTAAGTGTCTAAGATACACAACCCAGAAATGCATCTCAAAGCTCCAAATACAGTAATCCATAAAATAAATACAACTGAAGACAACTGAAATAAAGTAAGAAAACCCTAGCTATATATACAACATCTACTGTGTCTCCTCTAGGCTAGCAGGCAACCTCCAAGCTATCTATAAAATTTATCAACAGGTCCAGTCAGGACAGGAGTGAGCACATTACATCTCAACAGTTCATAGCAGTTTAGAAAATATAATCATGCAGTAAAGTAAGATACAGGTACTGAAAAAATGTTGTATGTAAACAAAGAGAGAGCTGTAATAGAAATATCTACTATAAATAGATACTAACAGTGGCTAGTGAGTCAGAGTACAATATAGACATGTAAATGGCATAGGAGATTCTGATAAGACACTATGGAAGTGATTCTGATAAGATACTACTTGGGTATTATTCACATGTCTACTTCTACTCCCCCGTACCCCCAATCAATACACAAGGATCCAACCAGGTTATGTTATGATACTATGTAACAGCCCCCGAAGGGTGGTAAGCCCCCGAAGGGTGGTAAGCCCCCGAAGGGTGGTACATAGTAGACCCATAAATGGGATAAGGATTCCAGGAAAACTCTGTGATCATAAGAGTATATGTCACAAGGAAGAACCAACGAAGCATAGTGATACGCCATGTAAGTGAAACGCACAGAACATAGAGTACCCGATGCTCCCTAAGGATAACATCTCAAGAAGGGATCCATATAGTACCAATCCGTGTGACCAACGTGACAATACAAGTAAAGTAATCTAATGTAGAAAATAATTCTAAGCAGGATATAAAATGATCAGAGAATATACTCGCCTGATAACCTGAACAGCGGATAAGTATAGGGGGTCCAACTGAAGCCACAGAGTCCTATTTAGAGCAACACAGGTTACAAGGTGTTCAAGTTGTAATAAATGAATCTCTACAAACAATCTATTTTATCCTAGGTTCTTTTAAGTCAAAACAACTCTAGGTCGACTCCGATCAATATCTAGTCAAACTAGGTCAAGTGTTGAATTACAGTTGACTTTGGGTCAACTGGTCAAACAGGGTCAATTCTAGTCTAATATAAAGTGTACTTCGTTATTTGTACGTCGAAACTTACGTCACGCAAATCGAGATAAGAAGATTATCGGTAAAGTTGATAATCTTATTATAGTGATCCACGTATCCATCTTGTCAATTTTAGCGATGTAAGAACACTGGAATTGACTGAGCTCAGTTTCGTTGTACTAATCCCGAAATACGAACATTATAAGAATTAATTATTAATAAATTATAAAAAGGTTAAACTCAGAGAAATTATCAACAAACACTGTCGAACGATGAAATAAACATCGCCAACGTGTCCAGAATGGTCAAATTAGCTAGGATAGCCTACCCAACGGTCCAATTTGGACACAAGGGCAAAAAGGTAATTTTGGGTCAAAACGGTATCCGTGTCGGAGCCGTTTTGCACCGAAAAACGTGCAAGAAAACAAGTCTATAAAATATAACAAATTATATGTCCACGAAACCAGAATGACGATACGAACCCAACGGTATCTCCAGAATTGGATTCTGTTGACCCGATCTCAATTTGGTCCGTTGACCAGAACTTGGAATTCCGGTTTGCACGAAAATGCGTGCCGGAGCCAAGGTTCTCAAAACTCAGAAAACTATATGTCAACGAGTCCAGAATGATTACACGAACTCAACGGTATCTCCGGAATTGGATTCCGATGAGCCGATCTCAAAATGACCCGTTGACCCGGATATTGGTATCCGACTTGCACCGAAATGCGTGCCGGATCCAATGTCCACCAAAACCTAGCAAATTATATGTCAACGAGTCCAGAATGACTATACGAACTCAACGGTATATCCGGAATTAGATTCCGATGAGCCGGCGTCAAAAAGTCCCGTTGACCCAGAATGTAGGATCCACTTTATACCGAAAAACGTGCCAGGGCCCACGTTCTCCAAATCTAACAAATTTTATATGAAAACATGCCAGAACGATGCCACGAGTCTAATGGTGGTGTCAGAAATGAAATTCGGAGTCCCGTGTTCAAAAATAGAATTTTACAAGTTGGAAATTATGAATTCGGACGGCCAACTTTGGCGTCGAATTCAACCAATCAAACAAGCTCATAATGAAACAAAACTGGAGGAGTAGTAAGAGGGTTATACCAGCTTCGCACAGGAACTGGTAGCACGCCAAAAGGAGCTGCGGTGGAGGAGATACAAGCTGACGAAGTTGGCCCGCGCGAAATTGTCCAAATTTAATACAATTTAAACGGTCAACTTGGTGGCCGTTTCGATGTATCAAACGATAAAATTAACGGACGAAAATTGACAGGGGTGAAGGTGGATATACCGAGGTTGAGATGGAGTAAAGAAATCGTCGATCCAACGGTCGAATCCCTGGGAAAACGTGTGCGAAGTTGCTGCGACGGAACGCGATTTCAGTCTCGTTCCCGAGCTCGTCACGACGGGACGTCGTGCAAAACGCACGAATCGCCTCGGCGGCGTCCCGGAGGACGGTGGCCATCAGGGGGCTGCTCGTCGGAGTGGGGCGATACCCAAGAGTGCCACGGCGGGCGTGCGGCGGCGCGACGGCGCACGACGGCGGCCCGCGCGCGCGAGCACGTGCGCGCCTACAGTGGCTGTGCGGTTGCTGCCACGCTGGCCGGGCGTGTCGTGCTCGGGCTGGCTCGGCGAGGTAGGGGCGTGGCCGAGGCTGGTGGTGGCGGGCTGTGGTGGCGGCTTGGTGGCTGGGTTGATGGATAGATGGATGGAATGGAATAGTAGATGTGGTGGTTGTTGATGATGAGAAGAAGGGGAGGGAGAAGGCTTTTGGGTGGCCGACGGCCGAACTCGGCCATGATGGTCGGAGCTCCGGCCAGTGGGAGGTGGGTCGTTGGTGGGTGTTGTGTGGTGTTTTGTTGCTGTTGTTG